>CAMPFS010000002.1:5512760-6712760 GCA_946814055.1 Caenorhabditis sp. 36 PRJEB53466
CACTCCCGCAGAGAAGTTCCCCGTCAGGGCTGTGGACATAGTTAATCCGGGAATACAATGACGATTCATCGCACCTGACATACATTAATAAATATTAACAATATGAAATTTCAACTCATTGTTTAGGGTTTGTTTAATTTTTCTACACATACGATTCTGCGAACTTCAAAAAGCATCGGGAATAACACCATGAAAAAAATGCTACTCGCTACTGCGCTGGCCCTGCTTATTACAGGATGTGCTCAACAGACGTTTACTGTTGGAAACAAACCGACAGCAGTAACACCAAAGGAAACCATCACCCATCACTTCTTCGTTTCGGGAATTGGACAGGAGAAAACTGTTGATGCAGCCAAAATTTGTGGCGGCGCAGAAAATGTTGTTAAAACAGAAACCCAGCAAACATTCGTAAATGGATTGCTCGGTTTTATTACTTTAGGCATTTATACTCCGCTGGAAGCGCGTGTGTATTGCTCACAATAATTGCATGAGTTGCCCATCGATATGGGCAGCTCTATCTGCACTGCTCATTAATATACTTCTGGGTTCCTTCCAGTTGTTTTTGCATAGTGATCAGCCTCTCTCTGAGGGTGAAATAATCCCGTTCAGCGGTGTCTGCCAGTCGGGGGGAGGCTGCATTATCCACGCCGGAGGCGGTGGTGGCTTCACGCACTGACTGACAGACTGCTTTGATGTGCAACCGACGACGACCAGCGGCAACATCATCACGCAGAGCATCATTTTCAGCTTTCGCATTAGCTAACTCCTTCGTGTATTTTGCATCGAGCGCAGCAACATCACGCTGGCGCATCTGCATGTCAGTAATTGCCGCGTTCGCCAGCTTCAGTTCTCTGGCATTTTTGTCGCGCTGGGCTTTGTAGGTAATGGCGTTATCACGGTAATGATTAACAGCCCATGACAGGCAGACGATGATGCAGATAACCAGAGCGGAGATAATCGCGGTGACTCTGCTCATACATCAATCTCTCTGACCGTTCCGCCCGCTTCTTTGAATTTTTGCAATCAGGCTGTCAGCCTTATGCTCGAACTGACCATAACCAGCGCCCGGCAGTGAAGCCCAGATATTGCTGCAACGGTCGATTGCCTGACGGATATCACCACGATCAATCATAGGTAAAGCGCCACGCTCCTTAATCTGCTGCAATGCCACAGCGTCCTGACTTTTCGGAGAGAAGTCTTTCAGGCCAAGCTGCTTGCGGTAGGCATCCCACCAACGGGAAAGAAGCTGGTAGCGTCCGGCGCCTGTTGATTTGAGTTTTGGGTTTAGCGTGACAAGTTTGCAAAGATCGAGTTTCCGCTAGTCGCGTGCTTTCCATGGCCAGAATTCTTCAAATCAAACAGTTCTCCCTCTAATCTTGATATTTCCTCCTCGCGCGTTTTCATGTGGCTCTCCAAACTTCTAACGTGCTCCATTGCCATTTCGTATTCTTCTTTTGACTGTAATCCGTCTTTTTTCAGCTCGAGGTTCTCTTCCAAAAGAGTGGAAGCGGTTTCCTTGCACTTTTGCAATTCTTCGCTTAATTTGATCATTTCCGCTTCGACAAATGAGCTGGTTTCGTCGCTTTCCGGGTACTCGGATCGATTGGCGAAGTCGCGGTTCTGAAAGACTGCTAGAGTGAGAAAAACGAATTGAAAAACTTACGCATTTTTCGAGTTTATCGTTTTCGTCAAGGAGCTCTTCAATGATTCCACTCTTTTCTAGAATGATCGCATTTTTGGCATCTAGTTCGACTTGCAGCTCATGGATCTGCCCGCTTAATTCCTTCTCTCGTGCTTCCGATCTCCCATTTGATACGGGCGACTTCTTTCCGTGGCTGTTCAGTTCTTGCTCCATCTCCTCGATCATCTCGTCTTTTTGACGAATCATTCGTTTGAACCGCTCAACATCCTAAGCAATAACGTTTCAGAAATTGGCCGATTAAAGCGGAACTCACTGCTTGAAGTTGCAACTTCTCTTCGTCGTCCACCATTATGACAGGGCTAGTAGTCGGATTACTGAAAACTAATTCATTCCGAATTAATAGTTCATAAAGTTCACGCAAAAGTTTGAACGCATTTCGTAGACAATTTAATACGCTGAAGCAGTTAATTGATGAATTAATTGTTTGACATAGTTTTGTGCCTTTTTTTTCGTTTTCCATGAATGCATTCGCGATTTCTGATTTTCTGAACGTTGAAAGACAAATAAAAAGAGCAAACAAATTCAAATCTCATATTTTTCGCGGCCGATGCGAATATTGCGATGGGGCGCACTTGCATGGTCATTCGACGTCTTTTTCTCCGACTTCGACCACTTCGACCTGCAGAAGGTGTCGAAACTTGAGAATGACATCCAACAAGGCTGTAACGCCATTTATCGGCTCGGGAGTAAAGCAAGATCTTCATGTACTGTACGATAAATTTATTGCCGTCGGATCAATAAAGTAAGTTTGACAATGAATTCGGTAATGCTTGAAATTCGATGAACATTTCAGAATTCGAGATTTCGCCGATGTTTTTCGAGAAATGCGGTTCGAAACGTTGCTTCATTATCGTCTCAGCCCAGCTGAATACGTCGAAGTAAGGACTCTCCGGAATTCCTCTCCCAACTATCTTATTTTCAGTTTGCCGAATATTTGCTTCAAAACGCAGCTCTATATTTTGGCAAGGAGAATGAAATTCACGCAACGAGGTCATTCGCAGTCAGTGGTCTTTAATTTTTCTGAAATACTTTATACTTTGAGATTTAGGAACGAATTTTCGGAATATACACCTGCTACGCCATCTACAGCCTCCAGCCGACTGATCATGTCTGCCAAGTACGTATCTCAGCAAAAACGCTAATTTCAGATTTATGCTTTTCAGATACCCGTAACACAGTCACAAATGAGAGAATTGATGGAGTTCGAAAAGATTCTAAACTCTGAAAGAGCGTTGGAACCACTGGCGGCCCTCAAAAATCTCATCCTGAAAAAAGCATTCAGATTGACGCTTTTCCAATCGACGGTAAGGAAAAACGATATTTCAACTTTAAACTGCTTTTTTCAGTATGATCCTACAACTCATAAGCGTTACTTAGCAGAAGAAGAAATGCCCGACTTCGGAAGACAACCTGTAGTAGGAAATGAATGAAACGTGATTCTAATTACAATTTTCTCGTGTTCCAGGTGCCATTTGCAAGAGTCAAAGCAATTTTGAAGCATCAGAATATCGGAGAACTGACGTACATTCATAATATGTACATTCAAGCAAAGGCAAACCTCGGAATGACGGATATCAAGATGGTTGACCGAGTCGATCCGATGAAAGAGATTCAGAAGCATTTGGAAAAGCACGAAAAGGAGTTGAAGGACGTGCAGAAGGGAGTCACGACAACGAGCGCTGCTCCTGAAGAAGAATTGGAAGTATCAGCCGGAACGAGTCGATCCGAACTCAGGAGTCGCGCGTATACGGCAGGAATGAAGCACACTCGACAGAGACGATATCTGGATCCAAACATGGAAGGTAAGATTTTGGGTGGTAGTGTGTCTTGAAACGTATGTTCATCTTCAGAGAACTTCAAGCAGCTCACTTTCGGTCAAATTGCCCAACAATGTCTGGAAGAAGAACGGCAGAACCGAGGTAACTTCGTATTTATCTCTTTTTGTGATGAAATCAAGTTCCAGCCCGAGCACTCGACAACCGAAACGGAAAAGAGCGGCAGTTAAAACTGAGGATGCGCCAATGGATGATCATGAAATTGCGGAGCAAGTGCTTCGAGACGAATATGCTTCCAGAGTGAAACCAGAACTTCCTGGTAAGGATTAAATCGCATCTGGCCATAGTAAACTGATTTTCAGAAACGTCAGACGAAACGATCGGAGAGAAGAAAAGCAAGCATGGAACATCCGGAGTGGCAAAGATCCGAGCGCCAAAGAAGAAAGCTGCCGAACAGGTGGAAGCCAAATCAGACCGTAATCAGGCCGGCGCTGATCCGTAAGTTTTTTGTTTCCGCCAATTCACCTGAAAATGCTTGTTTTTTATAAGTTCTTCGTCCGATTCGCCACGGAAGAGGAAGCAAGGAAACAAGGATACGAAGCCCAGAATCAGTGACGAATGGGCGAACAAACTGAACAAGTGGAGTGGCCAGGTCAAAGCGACGGACAAGCAGCTCAAAAAATTGACAAGTCGAATCAAAATCGAAGAAGTCGACGAAGACTAACCCAATTTATATATTTTGTCTTGCGAATAACATTTTAATACTTTATTTTTCGTTCCAACCCGATTGTTTATGGGTCAATTAATACCGATAATATCTCAGTTCTCCTCTCACTCGATGCTACGGAGCGTCGTACATTCTATTAAAAAACCAATGCCTCCAAGCTAATCTCTCAGAACAGAAACCTTGTGTGTGTCTTGGGAATCCCCTTCTGTTTCGGTACAAGTTCAAATTATCGCCAATGATAAATGACCGCTAAACGGAGACAGAAATGGCCTGATATCGTGCAATCCACGCCAATTTCATCCCTCTTATCAGCGGTTCTACCGACGTAGCCAGCCAGGCCGATTCGAGGAGAAAGAAGCAAAGGGCACTTTTTGATAAAATAACGATAACAGCGTTAACGAGAAACGAATTCGAGTCGAAATGAGAGAAGTGACGGAGGTGGAAATGAAAGGGAAAACGGCTTTTCACGAAAAAAGACATTCTGTATTTTGTAAGATAACTACCTGGGTTTTTCGAAAATGCGATCCCCATTCAAGGTCGAGATTCCATTCCTCAGTGATTCACATTAACGTTAATTAACCAACAATTAGTTCTTTAATGCAACTGTTTCAATAAAACCAGTACCCGACAAAGAACTGCATCATTGTCTCTTTCCCCACCAAAAAGATGTATAGTTAGCTAGCACGTTCGTTCAGACCACAAGAAAGTTCGCTCCATTGAAAACAGCCGTTTATCGCCCAACGTGGCTTTCTCGTTTATGCAAAAGAGACGGAGGCCGTCAAAGGCCGCCTGATGTCATCGGGGAAAACCGTGGCGCCACGAACATAAGATCTGTGCAGAGTACGTGAGCGAATCGTGTACACGCTCTTGTCTGCCCACCTCCCACCGTATCCACCGTCGTTTTTTTTCGGAGATAGAGAACATTTCGCGGACATTGATAGTTCTATGACTCTTTTCTCTTCATTTACTAACCGTTTCCCCTCGAAGCCCCGCCCCCTCGTCGTTCGCATAAAACCGTTGGAAGCGGATCGTTTTTGAATTGAGACGAGCAATTTTCAGTCGGCGAATCTCATCAACTTTCGGGTTTGCGCACCAGCACGAATAGAACTCAAAGGAGCGGAGCAATGACTAACACTGGCGAAGCGCACGTTGTCGAATCTCAGGACACCATGAAGAAGATCGAATCGTTGTCGACGATGCCCTATTGGTGAGTCATTCTATTTTCTGTAAGCGCGTTTATACGTCAAATGCCAAAATCAAACTTTTGGGAAGTTCTCTGATAGATACCATTACTATTGTCCTTTTTCTTATCACATCTGGCCTGCATGTCTACTTGCCTCACTCCGTTTGCCGTGATCACAAAGTGATCTCATATCAGTACCGAATGTTGGTCAAATGCTATTCGGAATGTAATTCACGCGACTTGCGATGTGTTCCGAACCCAGTTTGAGTTTTTTGAAGCAGTTATTTCGGTAGACGTCTGTTTCGAATGATAGAAGCGAATAAGGAAAATTTGTGGATTGGGTTAGAAATTATCTAAAGCATTCCGATTCTTGAATTGTTCCTTTCGAAACATCCATCGGTACAATCCAAGTTAGGCGCTTCTGATGCGTACTAAGTGTAGCTGGTCTCTCAATCCGTGTTCTTATCATGACTAATTCACAGTACACAACGTGGGTGTTATCATTCCGATAATCAGTCCACCTCCGACACACAGTTCCATTGCCTGCACTCGAAGAAGATCGCAAACTGATCTATCAAATTTACATCTTCCGCCTGTTTTTGAGAGGAAAGATGTGTATCTTGAATTGGGGAGAACAAAAGAAAACGGAGGAAGAAGATTTCCAGAAGATTCGGAAGATTTCCTGTTTATCAAGGAAATCCGTGTGCCTTTTTGTTCTCAGAATATAGTGGAGGATATAGAATGAAGTTAACATGAAGAATCCTGAAAAGTGCAAAGTTGAAACGGTGAACTGTTCTCATGTTGTCATAGATCAGATGATTGAAGAGTAACAGTGTAATCGGACAAAGGGCATCCCGAAGTACTATTACGTGTTCGTCTCTTCCGTACCCTTCTCACTATGTTCTTCTAGATTCTTATCGTCGGATCACATGATCCAGATAAACTCCGCCCGTTTCTCCTGTTCCTGTTTTTAATCATTCATAGACCACCCATAGAATCATTCCAAACTTTCCCCGTATTCACCTAGACATGGTTGCCTTTAATAAGACGTAAAAAGCCTAGGGAAAGCCTGAAAGTGACTAAATCCTTTAAGTTTCAGTGGTATCGACACTGATGATACTGCCGTTGTCGAAGAAAAACAGGTCGTCGAGACCGGAAGAAGCTGGTCGCCAAAGTAAGTTTTATAAGACTTTGGAAAAGTATCACATCTTATGACTCTCAGGCATTACGAGCTTCTCCACGAACGCATCGAGCGTCTGATTGAGGAGAAACAGCACTTCTTCTCTCTTGAATTCTTCCCTCCTCGCTTCGTGAATGGAGTTCCGAACTTTCTGGAACGTGTGGAGAGACTCTCGGAAGGAGGATCCGTGTTTGTCGATATGACGTGGCACATGGGAAGTGACCCTGCCAACATAGACAAAGTCACTTCCTCCTCTTCGATCGCCGCTTCAATGCTCGACTACTGCGGAGTGGACACGATGCTGCACATGACCTGCGTTCAATACGAGAAAGAAATAACTCTGAAACACTTGGAGCAGGCCAAAGCGATGGGATTGAGAAGTATTCTCGCGCTGAGAGGAGATATCCCAGCAGGCGTAAGTTCCGATTCACTGTGCGTCTCATTTTATGCAAAATTTCAGACTGACATCGCCGACACCAATCAATTCCGTGCTCTCGACATGATCCGCTGGATTCGTGAAGAGTACGGAAACTACTTTTCGGTCGCTTGCGCCGGATACCCTCTTGGGCATCCACAGGCTCCTTCCTACAAGGCGGATCTCTTGTACCTGAAGGCTAAATGCGACGCCGGAGCCAACTTCATCATTACTCAGCTGTTTTTCGAACCCGAAACCTTTGAGAATTTCGTCCGTGACTGTCGTGAGATCGGAATCACGAAGCCAATTATTCCTGGAATCATGCCTATTATGGGATACGAATCCATCAAGAGAATCGCGAATCTCTCGCAACTCGAGATTCCTCAGCACATTCTCGACGATCTCGAGCCCATCAAGCACGACGACGACGCCGTTCAAAAGTACGGAACCGAGAAGTGTATCCAGATGTGTCGGAGACTTCTCGACAACGGAACCGCCCCCTCTATTCACCTGTACACGATGAACCGTGAGGGAAGCATTCGCGAGATTCTGAAGGCTCTCGGTCTGTGGAAGTTGGAGGGAGACCGTGTGTTCCCATGGAAGAACCGCTCGCAGCACCCGATCCGCTGTCTCGAGAGCGTCCGTCCGATCTACTGGAGCTTCCGTCCTCGCAGTTACATCACCAGAACTCGCGATTGGGATCAGTTCCCCAACGGAAGATGGGGGAACAGCTCTTCGCCCGCTTTCGGAGGCGTCGGCAGCTATTATCTGTCCAATCTGACCGTGGGTCGCTGGTTTTTTACTCCATAATCTATGCTCATTCTTTTTACAGACACTCCGCAATCCAGAAGACCGTCTCGCCATGTTCGGATCCACCATCGATAGCTTCGAAGACGTGAAGCGTGTCTTCATCAACTACATCACTCAGTCAGCAAACGCCAGCGGAATCAAAGTCACCGTCCTTCCGTGGACCGAAGCGGAAACCGGAGTGCAGCCAGAGACCTCCCTGATCCGAGACCAACTCGTGTGGTGCAATGAAAACGGCATTCTCACAGTCAACAGTCAGCCATCTGTGAACGGAGCGCCGTCGACGGATCCACTCGTCGGATGGGGAAAACCAGGAGGTTACTGCTATCAGAAGGCCTACCTCGAGTGCTTCATGACTGCCGAACTGTCCGAGATGCTCATTCAAATCATCGAGAGAGACTTCCCAATCAGAGTCAACTATCACGCTATTGACAAGGATGTAAGGAGTTTCATCTCAAATGATCTGAGCAGAAAGTCTTTTTTCAGAGCTCTTTCGACAAAACGAACAGCGAGGAAACCACTCCGATCGCTGTCACTTGGGGAGTCTTCCCGGGATCGGAGATCGCCCAACCAACAGTCGTCGACCCACTCTCCTTCCGTGCTTGGAGAGACGAGGCATATCAGATGTGGATGGCTCAATGGTAAGAACCTCTTCTGTTTGATCGAGATGAATGCAAATGCACGATTTCAGGGGAGACTTCTACCCGAGAGAGTCCAAGTCGTACGGAGTGATCAAGACAATTCACGACGAGTTCCGTCTCGTCACTCTCGTCGACAACGACTTCCAGAAGCCGTCCGTTCTCTTCGACGTCCTCCAGAGAGCACTAGAAAAGCTCCGCGCGAAGAGTGGTAACTAAATTATCTCTTGATTCCACCCTCTCGCAATTCCACATCGATATCTTTTCCGTTGATGAATTCCAGCATGGACAAGGGCACCTTCCCCGTATTACCCCTCATTCACAGTACTCTCTTCCGAAGTTTTAGTTTTTCTTTCCCGATTTCAAATCGTTTATTGTTTTTGAATAAATTAGTAATTTATAAACGGACTTCGTTGTTATTGAAAATATAAACAAGCTCTAAATATCGCGTGCCCACCCCTTGACACTCGCGCCCTTCCGTGCCCCTGATACGTGGCACTTTCCATCTGTGTCTTCTCTTCCCCAATTCCACCTATTCCCGTCTTTACTGGTGAGTTCTGGATCATTCAATCATGAAAGTGACGAATATCACATCTGAGGACGGAGTCAAAGACTTCGAAACTGTGGACATTGAACCGGAGGAGACCGAGTACCTCGAGGTGAACCGGCCGTCCCGTTTTCAGAATGAACCCTCCGTTTTCAGCTTCCGGCCGATGCGAAGCATGTCGACCTGACACGTCATCGCCTCAAGGAAATCGGAGATTACTCGTGGCTGACGGAGGTCGAGTTCTTCTCGTTCCGTTGGAATCTCCTGAAGAAGATCGAGAATCTGGACAAGCTGACGACGTTGAAGCATCTGGAGTTCTATGACAATCTGATCACCAAAGTGGAGAACCTGGACACCCTCGTCAACTTGGAAATCCTGGATCTCTCCTTCAATCGCATCTCGAAGATCGAGAATCTGGAGAAGTTGACCAAGCTGAAGCAGCTCTTTTTTGTTCACAACAAAATAGAGAAGATCGAAGGATTGGAGGCGTTGACGGAGTTGGAGTACCTCGAGTTGGGAGACAATCGGATCGCGAAGATTGAGAATCTGGAGAACAATCTCAAGTTGGACAGACTCTTCCTCGGCGTCAACCAGATCCGCCGCATCGAGAACGTCGGCCATCTGAAGCAGTTGACTGTGCTCAGTGTGCCCTCCAACGCGATCACTACCGTCGATGTAAGAATTATTGAAAATGTTCTCATTCGCAATCCCTTTTTGCAGAACGTCTCCGAGCTGACCAATCTGAAAGAGCTCTACTTGGCTCAAAACGGAATCAAGTACTTCTGCGGACTGGGCGAGAATCTGCCGCTCGAGGTTCTCGACATGAACCAGAATCGTCTGGAAAAGGTGGAGAACGTCCGCCAACTGACTGCTCTAACTGACTTCTGGGCCAGAGGAAACAAGGTTAACAACTTCAATCGGTTTACAACTCAGTGAGGATTCTTTACAGCTGTCGGATTGGAGTATCCTCGACGAACTGGTCGATCTTCCGCAGCTCAGCATCGTCTATTTGGACGGAAATCCGTTCGCCGAAGCGGACACTTACCGCGGAAAAGTTGTCCGTCTCCTTCCGCAGATCGATCGCCTGGACGGAAGTCAGTGCCGCGATGTAAGATTATTCCGGCACTTTCCATCTAGCGAACATGATCTGTTCAGAAATCGATGCTTCGTGCTCCGAAGACCGATAATGTGACTGCCGAGGTGGAATTCGAGAAATCGGAAGACAACGAGAAGACCGAGGCGATTTGAGAGCAAGTGATGACTTCTAGGCGCAAGCTCTCACTGATTATACTTGTAGCATTTGTATTTTTATGAATAAACACTTTTATAAATCGAATCCGCTTTGTTTTCGCGCCGACGAGCTTCTTACGGTGACTTGGCCGATACTGTGAATCGGAGGAATTCTAAGAACTTTTTCTTTTTTGATTCTGTCAACTTTTAATTCCTGAATCTATAAATTAGAATATCAGAAAAGGGACGTGAAAAGCACTCCGCTGTCAATCGTATCTGCAGCCGACACCCGGCACTCTGCATAAGAGAAAACGAAGCCCTCGAGTTCTTTCAATCAGTTTTCTGTATTTCAATTCGAAGCGTATTTCAGTTCAATGTCTCTCGTGAGACATGCGCACCGCTTTGGATTCCGGCCCACTTCGAAGACGTAAGACTATGTGAACAACAAAATTCATGCTACGATTAATCGATTAATCGATGAATCGCGATTCGACAGTTCATTCAGCATCGTTGGAATTTGAAAATTTGCAGTCAATTTCAAATTGCTACGACACTCCGCCGTGACGCCGCGAACAGTTTAGCGCGTAAATCGACATTTTATTTTCGAACGAAAGCGAGCTCATTCTGCTCAACGACCGTTCACTCTCCGTGATTGTCCAGCGTTACTGCTTCCGAAAAGTTAGTGAAACGTGTTTTTATAATGCTTTTTTTAAATGTTTTTACTCATTCAATTACGTCTCCCGCTCCTTCTTTCCGTTATTTAGGCCAAAAAGAGCACAATTTGTATTATTGACTTTTTGCACATCTTTCTTCTTTCAATTTTGATGTTGGCTTCAGTAGAAAAATATTTCACTTGTAGAAATGGCTGACGACGACGATTTCCAAGATATGGACAATGACGATTTCGTCGATGACAACGAGATGGAAGACGTAATCGAGGAGGATCCGCAACGTCCGGACGCGGATGACGAAGACGACGATAACGTCGACGAGAACTTCGAACTGTTCGATCAGGGAAAGGCCGTCCCGACGAGCGAGCACGTCACAACTCCGTTCATGACCAAGTACGAGCGTGCCCGTGTTCTCGGAACCCGTGCTCTGCAAATCGCCATGGGAGCTCCAGTTATGGTGGAGTTGGAAGGAGAGACTGATCCGCTCGAGATCGCCAGAAAAGAAATGAAGCAACGTCGCATTCCGATCATCATCCGCCGTTATCTTCCAGACGGATCCTACGAAGACTGGCCGACCGAACAACTTCAACTCGCTGATTGGTAGACGGAGAATCTGATTCTCACGCTCTATTTGTTAACTTTCTTCCTTATAATCATTCACTGCTCTCCGATCTTCATCATATTTTTTTGTTTTCTCCAAATCTTTCTCCTCTCTTCCGTTCGTTCGTTTTATTACGCGCTCTTTTGACTCCATTTTGTGAGAGTAAATCAATAAAATTTTAGATCGGCGAGCGTCGTTTGGGTGTCATAATGGTCTCCTCTCAGAAGTTCACCGATGTCCAAATTGACCAGTTCGGAGAAGCACTCAACGACGTCAAGTAAGACCGATCGAATGAAATCCAAATGAAAGGAGAATTTGCAGACGGCCACTCAAGGCTCGTTTCCGTGCACTCTTCATCCTCAGGAATACTGGTTGCGATCGATCGGTCGAATGGATAGGAAAATGTCTGAATGACGAATCGGCTCTCCTAAAGCACGAATTGGCTTACTGCCTGGGTCAAATGCAGAACAAGAGTGCCATCCCGACACTTGTGAATGTTTTGGAGGACGAAAAGCAAGGTGAAGCGAAATATCAATAGAATATGGTAACGAAAAACGCATTTGCAGAACCAATGGTCCGCCACGAAGCCGGAGAAGCTCTCGGAGCGATCGCCGATCCGTCGGTCAAGGAAATTCTACAGAAATACGCACATGATCCGTGCCCAGAAGTCTCCGAAACTTGCCAGATTGCTCTGGAGCGAGTGGAATGGGTTGAAAAGAGCGGAAAAGATACGAACAGTCCGTATGACAGTGTCGGTAAGAACACATAATACCTCGAGTCTATGGATTGAATGCTTTTAGATCCGACTCCGTCCGCCTCCACTTCCGATGTCAAAGAGCTGGCGGCGACGCTCACGAATGCTTCACTACCTCTCTTCGAGAGATATCGTGCTATGTTCAGCCTGCGAAACATAAATTCGGACGAATCGATCAAAGCGCTGGCGCAAGGACTCTACTGCGAGGAAAGTGCTCTGTTCCGGCACGAAGTCGCCTACGTGCTCGGTCAAGTCCAGTCTCCCGTGGCCATTCAGGAACTGAAGGACAGACTTCTGCTGCCGACCGAGAACAGTATGGTCCGTCATGAATGCGCCGAAGCTCTCGGAGCCATTGCCAACGAAGAGTGCACTGCTATTCTGAAGCAGTACGTCAATGACGAGGAGCGTGTGGTTCGTGAAAGTTGCGAAGTCGCGCTGGACATGGCTGAGTACGAAAACAGTGATGACCTGCAATACGCCAAAATCTGAACTCTTATTTGCTCCGTTGTTTTCTCACTTGTTATGTCATACCTATTCCCCGTTTCTTGTTCAATTCATAAATTTATTGTTTGTTGCTCGCTCACACTTATTTTTCATGATTTTCGTTGTTTTCGACATGTATTTGTTGACCTTCATTTTATTTTTCAATATATTTCGTTTCAGGATGAAGCCGTGCACAGAGATAGTGTGTCGACTGGCGCGAAGCGTCCCTTCTCGCAATCTGAGCGTCACTGGATCCAGAACTTTCAGTTCAGAAGCGAAAGCTCAGCCGAGTTTCTCACTGTCGGAAGCAGGAACTCTTTACGAGATGGAAGTGCCGGCTGCAAAGCAATTGAACATGGCAAAAACCCTGCCCCAACCACTCAGAAGACAAATGGATACGCTCGGAGAAATAGTTACTTTGGTATGGAAACGGGAAAGTTCTCACGTTCCGATCGCGGATTTACAGATTCGAGATCCGATGGTCGAAGTGGCGAACTGCATGCGAGTGGTCGACAAAAGCCTTCCGACACTTCGTCTCGTGCTGTGGGGAGCATTCGGAACGGGCAAGACGGTCACTTTGAATCAAGCAGTCCATCACGCGTACAAAAATAACTGGGCGATTGTGCATCACATGCACGCGATGGCTTTGACCCGTTCCGTGAACGAAATCGAGATGTCTTCGTATGTGCCTGGTCGCATCAACGATCCGACAAGTGCAATTGAGATCCTGCAGAACTTCAAGCAACAGAATCAGCACATTTGGAAGACTCTCGGAGGACTACTCACTGAAAGAGATTACGAATGGTCGAAGAGCGAGCGAACAGCGAAAGACAAACCGATCACTGAAATCATTGAAATGGGAATTTCCGCTCCGTTCCTTGCCAGTGATTGCGTCGGGGCACTGTTCAGAGAACTAAGAAGACACGCGAAAGCGGGCAGCCTCAAGGTGCTCGTGGCCATCGACGACGCGAACTCATTGTGGGGAAAGACGTTGGTGAAAAGAGCCGACAGGACTTACGCGCCCGCTTCTGACCTCACTTTGGTCGTGCATTTCCGGAGAATGATTGCAAATGACTGGACGAACGGATGCGTTCTGATGGTAGCCGATAAGAAGGAAGTGGTGGACGCGAGAGACGAGCTAGCCGTTCCCAGACATACCCCGCTGGAATTGTTCGGAGAGGAAGGATTCGAGTATGTGGAGGTGAGTGAAAAGGGGGAAACGAAGACAAAGAGCAGTCGATTGCAGCCATTCGTGCCAATTGAAACAGCGAATTACACGGAAAAGGAGGCAGATGCGATATATAACTACTATGTGGACAAGAACTGGTTGACAACTAAAGCAGGCGAGAGAGTGCCCCCGCCAATCATAATCGTTTCTCTCCTTGCAGCTCGCACCGAGGACGGAAGGAAGCAATTGATGCACCTCAGCGCGTTCAATCCCTTCTATTACGAACGACTCTGCGCATTCAACTGAATGTCATTTATACGGTTTTTTAAAGAATATTTTTGTTCCTTTTTGCTTCTGTAGGTTTCCAATAGGATTTTGTTATATATAGAACATAAACTTATCGTTTTCTGCTATGTTAAAGGAAAATCAATCAAAATTCCTGTCTGCTTTCAGGTGTTTACTATCTGGTTTTTTATTTTAATTTGTTTTGCTTGCACTCAATAGATTTAGATCTCAATGCTGAAGCTAAAACCAAGGTTTTCCGCATTGACGAGAGTTTCGGAACTCAGACTTGCGTCGCAGTGGGTCAAAGCAAGGTTCGTTTGATCTCTCGATTTATCCACTTTTTCTATTTTCAGCAATTCGGCGGCACCAGAAGACGTGAATGTGGAAAAATTGTTCGTCGAGACGGATGTACAGAAACTGTTGATGGATTTGACCGAAATCGATCTGGAGAACAAAGTGTTCCGTCCAAGAAGAACTTCCATTCAGCAGAGATCTCACTTCGCTCTCATGACTGATGAGCGTCTCGAGAAGGTATTTGTTTTTTTCATCTACAATCTATACGTATATCTAAATGTTCCGTATTTCAGACTCGAGAAAGAATGCGTGAAGAAGCCCGTCGTTTCCTTCAATTTGTGCCCGTCAAAGAGCCCCGACAGGAGAGCGTTCAAGTGCTATCAAAAGACGTCGAATTGCAAGACTTTGATACGAGCAAGTTCGTCTTCACAGACATCACATTCGACGCCACTGATCAGGACCGTACTGTCGTTGTTCGCGAGCCGGATGGAACATTGCGAACTGCAAATCCGGAGGAGCACGACAGAATGAACAGAACGTTCTATCAGAAGCCGAATCGTCCTGTCAACCCGCCGCCACTCTTCACCGACCCTTATCTGCAAGACGCCCTAGATAAGAACGAGCATGAGTTCGTTCTCGACTGGGCCTGTTGGTTCTACGAGCCAGACGATCCGTCGTACATCCGTCTCAGCCAGCTTGTCTTCGATCGCATCAACGAATCGAACAAGTTCCGCGTGATCACTTCTACTCGGCACTTCGGTCCCTTCGCCTTCTATTTGGCGTTGAATGATAACATTCCGCGACTTCTCAATTATTTCGGAGGACTGGGTCGATTGGCCGACTCTGCCAATCTCATCAGACTTCAGAAGACCGTTCGTCCGGATTGGAGAGTCACAATTGCCCAGGGAGACTCCGATGAGAAGATTGTGAAGGACTTTTTGAAGCAGAACAATCGATTCCGTGAGAAACTTGCTGATTTGATCGCCTTCATAAACACAGGAAAGCTGAAGACAGAACGGGAGACGGAGCAGCCGGTTGGAGTGCGAGAGAAGGTCGTTCCTCGTGTCGACAAGAGGCGGGCACGCATTACTTCAGCTAATATTCGAGGAGCAGACGGGCCACTTGGAGAATTGAGTGAAGAGTATTCCGTGAAAGTGGTGAAGAGCGAAGGCAGCGGAGCGGAAGGTGCGGAAAGAAAAGAAGAGGGACGCGGAAGAGGAAGATGGAGGAGTCGAGAGCAGAAGCAAGAGCAGAAGGACGAAGAGGATGGGCAGGAGAAGGAGTGACGGAGACTCCGTTGTTTTGTAATTATTAGGTTCCTAGCAATCGATTGTTCTTGTTTTTCTATATCTCTTTTTCGTTACTCGGAGAGTAACTTACTCTTCATGAATTTTATAGTTTCCTTCCTCTCTATATTTACTGTCGTTTAATTTGGTTGAACTGCCAATTCATATGTATCTATTGTTTTAAAAAATTTCAGAATTATCAACTTGCTTTCAGGGTGGCCATGACCAAGAATACCTTTAACAGGAAGAATGCGAAGAACGCGAAAAATGTGAACGTCGCTGCGCAGAAAGTAATCGATAACTTGTTGCCGTGAGTTCTATTGAGGCAATTTCAAAGACCGAAACGGCATTACAGTTTGGAAAAGAAGGAGGCTCCGAAGGTCGAAAAGCTGTACCAGATAGGTAATCAAGTGGACCTCGACTGGCAACCGTCGTTCTCGGCGGTCGTCAAGATGCTTCTCTCGATCCGAATCGCTTCCGCTCTCTGGGGAATCATCAACGATTGCGACGAAGTGTACAACTACTGGGAGCCATTGCACATGTTCCTCTATAAAGAAGGATTCCAAACATGGGAGTACTCTCCGATTTATGCCATCCGTTCCTACTTGTACATCTATATCCACTACGTCCCTGCAAGCGTGTTCGCCTATCTCTTCGAAGATGCCAAAATTGTCGTGTTCACGATGGTTCGGTTGTTTATCGGAGTGTTCTGTCTTTTCGGAGAATATTACGCCTACGAAGCCATCTGCAAAAAGTGAGTCGAATTCTTTCGGACTTCTCCCAAGGTCCTCTTATCAGAATCAACGTGTCTACGGGGCGATTCTTTATCATGTTCACCATGTTCTCTCCCGGAATGTTCATGGCCAGTACCGCCTTCCTTCCGTCTTCCTTTGCCATGACATTTGGATTCTACATGCTCGGAGCGATCCTCAATGAGAACTGGTAAGTATTTCGACTTCAGTGTCTCACCTTACTCATCTTTTCAGGCCTTTCGGTATCTTCTGCGTCGCCTTTTCCACTTTGGTCGGCTGGCCGTTTGTGGCACTGCTAAGTCTTCCATTGATATTGCAAATGCTCTTGATAAACAGAAAGTTCTTATCCTTCTTCGGATGGTCTGTTTTCATCGGTATTTGCATCATAGTCGTTCAAATGCTCGTGGATTCTTATTATTTCGGAAAAACTGTTGTGGTGAGTGGGAAGGGTGGCTGCTCCCGCTATTGAAATAATCTTCAGGCTCCATACAACATCTTCGCGTACAATATTCTTTCTGGTCCTGGCTCCCAACTGTATGGAACTGCGCCTCGGTCCTACTACATCAAGAATATGTTCCTGAACTGGAATGTCGCCTCAATTCTCTGCTGGTTCAGCTTGCCGCTCTCTGCCAAACATTTTGCGCGGTCCGTCACCAGTCCGACGGGACAATTCTCGTGGACGGGTCTAATCCGTTAGTTTTCCTGCAAACAAGCAAAAAAGTATCCTTCTATCTGTTCAGGAGGCTGCATGACATCCCCGAAATCTTATAAGCTTGGTCCTATTGCCTTTTACGCCGCGACCGCCTCCATCTGGTTTGTCGGGTTCCTATGTGAATCCCACAAAGAAGAGCGATTCATGTTTCCGATTTACCCGCACGTTGCCTTCTTGGCCGCAATCGCTTGCGATGCGTTCGATAGGCTTTATCTGAGGGGACCGAAAGACGAGGGACGCGAAGCGAAGTACATAACCCTCGTCCTCATCGTGTTCATCCTCTTCGGAGGTTCGAGAGTCTATTCTAATTATAAGAACTATGGAGCACATGTCGACATTTACAAGTCGCTTCATGATGAGTTAGCCGCCCACGAATCTTTTGACAGATTCCACGTGAGCTTCCCCTCCACTCTATTCCGTTCTTAATCCTGCTGATTTCAGAATCCGATCAGAGTGTGCGTCGGAAAGGAATGGCATCGTTTCCCTTCGTCGTTCTTCATCCCGCACAGTGTCAAAGACGCCAAATTCAACGAGCGAAGAGTCGAATACAGTTTCCTGCAGAGTGAATTCCGTGGAATTCTGCCCAAACCGTTCAGAAAAGCGCACAGCGTCGTGGACATTACGAGACACATCCCGAGCGAAATGAACGATCTGAACCAAGAAGAGCCATCGCGATATGTGGATCTGGATTCGTGCGATTACGTCATTGATGCGGACTTGGGAGGTGGCACTGAAAGAGAACCGAGCTACAATGCCATGGTAAACCGATTGATGTACTTCAATTCAATTTTTACATTTTCAGCCGGATAAACTGATGTCGGTTGTGTCCATGAAGTTCATTGATGCCGAGAAATCGAGACATTTCGTTTGCCGCGCCTTCTACCTTCCGATCTTTTGCGAATATGTGAATGCGTGGACAACCTACACCGTTTACCGCAAAGTGATAAACTAATTGTGTTTCATTCTCCATTTGTACATGTACATCTTCCATTCCATTTCTTTCTCGTTCCAAAAACTTCCCTTCTCTTTCCCGTTTTCCCTACAATTCGGTTATCTTTTGTCCATATTTCGGGTTACATTGGCCTTTCTTCCAGTTGATTTATATGCAATTTTGTAATTATCTGTGAAAACTCATTGCCTATCGACATCTATCAAGTTTTTTCTTCACTTATAACGGTCGTTGAAACCGTTGCCATTTCCTGTACGCTAAAAGTCAAGATCTAAAATCAACGCGTTTTTCTAGAAATGTCACAACCAGAAGAGGAGAATGTGGAAGATGTGCAGAGAGCTCGAAAGGAGACGATGGCTCTGCGGAAGCAGATAAACGAACTAATGCGACTCGGGACGACACTGGCTCGAGAGTCGGAAGGCCTTCCCAAAGCGGGCGCTGACTTCGAACTCTACAATTCGTATCCGACGTTCAACACTTTCATGAAACGATCCGAAGAACGACTGAATGCTCTGTAAGTGATAATATTCCATGACGGCTGCTCAAGTGTACGTTCAGAATAAGCAAATTGACCAAGTCGATTGGATGTGCAATGCGAGTGCCGGATGTCGGATCTTCCGTTGAGCATTATACCCAGTGCGTGATTGAAGCACAGGACAACATCGCCGAACGGGCTTCCACTCTTCTCGAAACGCTCAAAAAGTCGGAAAAAGACGAAGTCGTAAAAGTACCCCAATTCATTATGAAAGCGGCGCCAACGAATAGAAAGACAGAAGCAGAGATAGCGGCGGCGATGAAAACGTTCTCAGCCAACATCGGAACCGTTTTGGCAGAGAAGTTCAGGGAACGAAGAGAGGAGGCCGCGCAGATGATAGTCCACGAAAAGCCGCAAAAGACGTACGGCATAGGAGCGGACAATTCGGTGGCGCCGTTCTCGACGAAGATGAGAGTGAAGCATCACGCAATTCGGAAACGGACGGGCATTGTGATAGTGGACGACGATGAGTCGGGCAGAAGAGAATGGAGCAGTATTGTGACGGAAACCGAGGATGAGCATCCATACGTGGCTGAGTACGCCCACTTCACCGTCGCCGAGAAACAACTCAAATCGGCTACGCCAAAGAAGTACAAACCTTTGAAAGACACTGAACTGACGATGGTCGATACCAAAGAGAGGTTGGAGGCGTTGAAAGACACTCTCAATTCTGTCGAGGAGTTCGCTGTCGATGTAGAGCACAACGAGATGAGATCCTACTTGGGACTGACGTGTCTCATACAGATTTCCACCAGAGACCAGGACTTTATCGTCGATCCATTCCCCATTTGGGATCACGTCGGAATTCTCAACGAACCATTCGCCAATCCGAAAATTTTGAAGGTTCTCCACGGATCTGACAACGATGTTCTCTGGCTACAACGTGATTTCGGTGTGCACATTGTCAACCTGTTCGACACTTACGTTGCGATGAAGAGATTGAAGTATCCCAAGTTTAGTCTCGCCTACCTCGTGCTCCGATTCGCTGACGTCGTCCTCGACAAGCAGTATCAGCTGGCGGACTGGAGAGCCAGACCGCTTCGGAATGCAATGCTGAACTACGCGAGAGAAGACACTCACTACCTGCTGTACCTGTACGATATGCTCAGAGAGGAACTACTTCGTCAAGAAGAAAAGGAATTGGCAGAGGTGTACTCGGAGTGCACTGATCTGTGCATGCGAGTATACAAGAAGCCAGTGTTCAATCCGAAGGGGTACATGACTGATCTTAAGTTCCGATTCACGCTGAACAGTCGGCAAGATTACGCACTGACTCATCTGTACCGATGGCGGGATCTCATCGCGAGAGCTGAAGACGAGAGCCCGCAGTTCGTGCTGCCCAATCATATGCTGCTCGCCCTCTCGGAGACTCTTCCCAGAGACGTTGGGGGTATTTACGCGTGTTGTAATCCATTGCCTCACTTTGTGAAGCAGCGGACTGGAGATATATTCAAGTGAGTTCACTGGTTCAGTTCATTGGCAACCATTACTGTCCAGAATTATCGTGGAGGCGAGAGAAGTGAAGTTGGAGAAGCTGGAACCGACTGCGAAGGAGGTGAATGACGTGCAGGAGGCGCGCGGAGTGATGAACGACACTATGGATCATATAACTTCCATTCTGAGATCGAAAATTGACTTCTCGCACACGAGGTACGACGAAGAGAGAGGAGAAATTGACATCAACAAAGGCGAAGAAAGTGAAGATGTGAAAGTGAAAGAGTACCAAGACTCACTGCTTTCCGTGCTTCAGCCGACGACGGTTGAGGTGAACGAGGAGAAGATGGTTGTAGTTGAGAAGGGAAAGAAGGCCGACAGAAGAAAGATTGCGAGACTTCTGAATGAATTGGATTCATTCGTGACGCCGTTCGAATGTTATCAAATGATGCTGATCGCGAAACAGAAGCAGGAAGAAGAGGATCGGAAAGAGGCGGAGAGAAAGAGATTGGAAGAGGGAGACGCACCGAAAAAGATGTTCTCGCATCACGATCCCACGGTTAACAGAAATCCAGAATATGATGAAAAGGTAAGAGGATAAAGATGGTTATAGCATTAGTGTTGATAACTTCAGCTGCTGAACGTAGACACGATCAAGGTTGGATCAGGAAAGGATACATCGGCACAACCAGATACCGAACCGCCCATCTTCGATTCATCTCGTTTTACGGACGACCAGTTGATGTCTAAGAAGGCGATGAAGAGGAAGAGACAGATGGCGCGAAGGAATATAGACGTGTCCGTTGTGCTAGGAGAGGGCAGTTCGGAGTCGAAGAAGCAGAAAACGGACGAAGAAAAACAGGAGGCCGTCCAAGAAGTCGACTATAAACAAGAAGACAGTACTGCTTTCGGTGAGCAGGAAGATTGGGTCCCAATAAAATATTCGCATTTCCAGAGAAACCAATCAGAGACAACAACGCCGATTTCGATCCATTCCATCAGAAGTACCGTCTGAAGAATAAGTCGAAGAAGAATATGACGATGAAAAAGTCGTCGAACCGCCAGGGAACGATCAACTACAAAAAATAAGGGTCGCCCGCTCACGCTTACATTTTCCATTGTTACTTTCGATTTTTTGTTGTGTTTTCAAAATGAATTGTTTTCCTTCCATTTTATCAAATCCCAGCTGTTTCTAACAGGTGAACGCGTGACCAGTATAATATTTTGTTAGTTTCACTAACGACTTTAGTCGCAAATTAACTTTCAGATGGCAGGCCGATTACGCGAAATGCGATGCGAGTTGTCGTTTCTGAAAAACTCTGACGGATCCGCATGCTTCTCGCAGGGATCCACGTGCGTCTGGGCGTCGTGCAGCGGCCCCGGAGACGTGCACGCTTCGAAAGCGAACGAAGAAGCGATGACACTCGATGTCAGTTATAGAGCCAACTGCGGAGATAATAAATTCAGCCCGGTAAGAATCGGAATACTTTCAGAATGAAATCCATCGTGTTTTAAGCTGAACAGCATAATCCAATCGACTCTTTCGAAGGCCATCAATCTGGAGTTGTTCCCGCACACCACGATCGCAGTCACTATTCATGGGATCCAAGACGATGGAAGCATCGGAGCGGTCGCATTGAACGGAGCATGCTTCGCACTTCTTGACAACGGAATGCCCTTCGAGTAAGAGAGACTTGGCATTTCAGTTACATTTCATTCGACCATTTAAGAACTGTTTTCTGCGGAGTCTTGGTGGTCCGAGTGAAAGACGAATTGGTCATCGATCCGACTGCGAAGCAGGAAGCAGCTTCCACCGGACAAGTGCTCTTTTCAGTGTGCAGAGGATCCGACGGACATCCGGAAGTGTGCTCGATGGACGCCGTTGGTCCGTGGGATTATATCCAGTTGGAGGCAGCCTGGTGCCTCGCACAGCCCTCCGCCACCGCCATCTTTAAGTTCTACAGAAGTGTGATGCAGAGAAAACACTCGGTTGACGAGCAATGAGTGCTTTTTGGTTCTTTCGTTGTTGAAATTTTTGTCATTGTTTATGAATGAACTGTAAAAATAACCTTTAAAAAAGAGAAACTTTTCAAAGCGAAGACTTCTGAACAAAGTTGGCGTAGACGCCCCCAAGGGCAAGAAGTTGCTGGTGAGTTCCCTGCTCGATCACCGTTCCGTCCTTCACAACGGCAATCGCATCCGCCCCTCTGATGGTGGAGAGGCGATGTGCAATCACCACGCAAGTACGCCCTTCCCGCGCATTCTCGAGTGCCTCTTGTACCAGCTGCAACGTGGATTACTGTACTATTCCTACCGTACACCCACAGTACTTTCTCGCTTTCCGCGTCCAGCGCACTCGTCGCTTCGTCCAACAAAAAGGATCTTGGGTCGTCTGACGACGGCTCTCGCTATCGCTATCCGCTGTTTCTGGCCTCCGGACAGTTTGCTCCTCCCTCTCCAACCACTGTATCGTATCCCTGACAAATACTTTTTTGTTTCGGTAGAAACCTTTGCCTCAAACCTCTGGCATTTTAGTGATGAACTCGTGAGCATGAGCCAGTTTCGCCGCTTCGATCACTTCTTCCTCAGCGATCGCGTCAAGACCGTATCCAATGTTTTCTCGAATGGAATAGTTGAAAAGAGTGGGTTGCTGTCCAACGAGAGCCATTTGCGACCTCAGGAACTTCAGATTCAGCTCACTTGCGCCCTCTTTATCGAAGCGGACGGTTCCGGCGATCGGATCGTAGAACCTCTCGAGCAACTGAATGGTCGTGCTCTTTCCGCTTCCACTGGCTCCCACGAGTGCCGTCGTTTTGCCACGTGGAATGTTCAACGAGAAGCCGTTAAGCACCATGTTCCGTCTCGCGACTGGGTATCCGAAGTAGACGTTCATCAGAGAGACATCTCCTTTCAGCACGAGCTTCTTTCCCTCGTCGAGCTCGATTCTCGGCTTATCTCGCAGCATTCGGAAGAGTAATGCAGCTGAAACACGAGCTCTCACGTATTCAGGAAGGTACGTTCCGAACGCGAGAAGGGAAGTGGAGGCGGAGTTGAGAGACTCGATCACTCTGCAAAACTGACCAATCAGATGGAATACAAGCTCTGTGGACTGACTGGAATATCGTGAACGGACTGCAGATGCGATTGGTCACCAGAAAGACGCCGTATCTGTAGCCGATGGCAAAGTTGAAGAAGGTGTAGCTGACGGTGAGTGCGTAGGAGAACGACTGCACAATGCCACGTTGCAGGTTCCTTCTGTGGATCGGCCGCATTCCGTTCTCGAACATGGCCACGAACTGCTTTTCTCTCGTCAGATATTGCACTGTTCTGTACTGTTCGATGGCTTCAATCGCTAATCTGGACGGTTCTTCTGCCTTCACCGCATCCCGTTCGCCCCTCTTTTTCAAGTACTGACTGATGATTGCTTGCAGAGAAATCAATGTTCCACAGGTTAGAATGCCTATCGGAGCCATCGCAGGACCGTACGAGAAGGCGATTCCGATGCCGCACAGAATGGAAGAGATCCCCTGGAACACATCAGCGAGTCTCTGATCGATTGCCGCTCGGATGTTCGGAGCGTCGACGGCCAATCGGGTGGTGAGACGGCCGGTCGCGTGTTCCGGACGATCGAAGTACTCTCCATCCTAGAGAAAGAATGAAAGAAGGACTGAAGAGTGTCTTACTTGTCTGAGAATGTTTGTGAACAGCCGAATCCTCATTCTCTTCGTCACTCTCTCGCCAACATAACCCAAGAGACATCCAGCGGCCATGGTGACTCCGGCCGACGCGAAACCCAGAATTGTGAAGTACAATGCATTTATCTCCGAGTTGTGAGTCTTGTCTTCATCTGATCCCGTTGACAATATCTGAAATCAACTCTGTGCATCTGATTTCTTGTTTGATTCTCTCACTTTGAACATTCGACCGTAAAGGATAGAGAATATCGGATAGTTGCACCCACGGAGAATCGAAAGAAAAATGGCGAGGGAGAGAAGGATCCATTCGGGTCTCGCGTAGTGCAGGATCTCCAGGAAACCAGACTCGTCAGCTGACTCTTCTTCCGTCTGAAACCCTCTCGAATACATACTGTTTTCCAGTTCGAACCTGTAGTTGGGAGACATCTGAGTACATCATTTCCGTGGTCAGAGAGAAGGCCTTCGAAAGTCGTTTACTGATTTGCCGTCGTGAATTCTCCTGATCGGATGTTTGCATTTTCGAAGCGAGTTCCTCAACAGATTCTGAGTTTTCGTTCTCCTCTCCACTTTCACTCAGCTCCTGAGTCTTGACCATTTGCGCGTAGAATCCGTCCTTCTCGATCAGTTCCTCATGACTTCCCACTTCCACGACGTTCCCGTTGTCGAACACGTAGATACGGTCACAGTTTCGAATCGTCGAGAGTCTGTGGGCGATTGTGATCGTCGTCCTTCCCTGTTTCGCATTCTCCAACGCCGTCTGCACAAGTGATTCACTCTCAGTGTCCAGAGCGCTAGTGGCCTCGTCGAGGATCAGAATGGACGGTCTGAAAGTGGAATGGAAAAGAGGGAAATGAGGAGGGAAAGAAAGGAAGGGAATGCGTACTTTCTGGCAAGTGTTCGTGCGATTGCCAGTCGTTGTCTCTGACCTCCTGACAATTGAACTCCGCCGTTTCCGAGCATCGTTTTATAGCCCTGAACACAAAATTATTCAATGAACTCATTTGCGTGGCAATTTACATTTGGTAGCTGTGAGATGAACTCGTGAGCATTTGCCTGACGACAACAATATTCCATTTCTTCGTCGTCAATATCCGGGGCTCCCAGTCGAATGTTGTTCTCTACCTAAACTGCATAAATATTATCGGCTTCAACCTCTGTAAGTATCTAACCGTATCTGCGAAAAGAAGCGGTTCCTGGCTCACAATCCCAACGATCGTCCTCAAGTGTGCAATGTTCAGACGTTCAATGTTCGTTCCGTCAATAGAAATCTGAACAATCAAAGTAAAAGCCGAAGGGGAAATTGATGAACTTTTCCGTCGTTGAGTTCGTAAAAGTGCATCAAAAGAGAGGCGAGCGTGCTTTTTCCGCATCCAGAATGGCCGACTAGTGCAATGTTTTCTCCGGAATTCGCATGGACGTTCACTCCTTTCAAAACTTGCACCTCTGGACGTGTCGGATACTTGAAGCGCACATTCTCGAACTTCACATTCCCTCTCACTTTCCAAAGCAATTCACCTTTGCTGGAGGTGCTGTCAATTGGTACAATCTGGAATGAGTTGTAAGTGGAACAAAACTGACTCCACTCACCCGATCGATGATTTCGAAGATGGGAGCGGCGGCGCTGTGGCAAGAGAGGAATACCGGAATCTGTGGAGAAGCCTGTGCGAGAGCGTATATTGCTCCGGAGACGGCCCAGAAGACGGTGAATATAGTGCCGGGAGTGATGGATCCGCTCACGACCATCCGAGTTCCGAACCAGAAAGAAAGGGCCATCGCGGTGAAGAGGGCAAAAGTGACGAAGGCGACTCCGAACGTGGTGAGGTAGGCACGACGAAGCCCCCAGTGCATGCCTTCCGAGAGAACGAAGAGTATCTCTCGATTTCTTTGTTCTGCCCGTTGAACGATACGACCGTCCGGATGCCGCTGATCACTTCTTCAGCCGTACTACCTGCTTCCGAATAGGCTTTTCGTTCTTTCGGAGTCACTTTTGACATCATCTGAAGACATTTCTGTTGAGACAGAATCTGAGCATCTCACCTTATAAGAAAACAGAATGGGTCCTAGGAATACGGGGGTGACGGACAACATCACAAGTGTCATTTGCCAACTGAATGGACTTCATGCTAAATTATTGAGACGTTTTAATGAAACCTGAAATGGAATGCAATAGTGAGACCACAGACGAACGTGGCGAAATAAGACACGAGGGCTCCGAACTTGTCTCCGATCGCATCGCGAACTCTCTCCAATCCACTAAAAGTCTCTCATGATCATTATTGGTGTTTTCCGATCGCTCACTCGCTCATTCTGGTCGCCAATTCTCCACTGTCGTGCACATCGAACCAGCCCCAGTTCTGACTGAAATATGCATGTATTGGAATAAGACCACTTGTGGTTACCGCAATAAATATCCAAAGTAAGCATGTCTCAGTTTATGAATTTGCCTTTCACAGAAAGTATGCCAACAACACATCTGTGACAAAACAGTTTTCTTTTCTTTTTCTGCAAAAACGTACAGAAAGGAATGCAAGAAGGAGCAGAATGCAGCCGAATATAAAGTACATTCTGATCGCTTTCATGGCATTATCGTGGAATTTATTGCCGTCAAAGTTTCCGGATGTCCATGATTCCTGTCCTGGATGGAAATTGATACATCCTAAACTTCCCTTAATTATTTTCCTACCACTGATAAGTGTGTCCGTGAGATCTCTAAATATGACACTGTTCAATGATCCACTGCAACCTTGTAGTAACGCAAAGACAAATCCGAATGTGAGTAGGATAAAGTCGGTTCTGTTGGCATATCGGAACTGAAAAATGAAAAGAGATAGGTTCCGCTGAGATTTGAACTCGGGTCGCAGGATTCAAAGTCCTGAGTGCTATGCCATGCACAGGCAAACGGGAGTGGGTAAAATCAGGCCCACCGGCGGGGCGGCGAGGCTGAGTTTGGTACATCGTTCGGCATGAGCGTTTGGCCCACATGAGACCCTCAGTTTACCCACGGGCGGCCCAAAATCGGGCAGGGGCTTCGCTTGCTCGGTATTCTGGGTACTCCTGGTATTTTGATGGTCCCCTTGGAAAAACAAGAGTCTACACTAATACCATAGTACACCTGCCTGGCATTATTTGAAACTTTTGCTGTCCCGCCTCCTCTACCTTAGTGATCGTCACCTTAAGAGGCGTGGTCGCGGTGAAGCACGGCCGAGTGGGCGGGATTTCACTGTCACTATATAAACCGTTATTGCAATGCAAGAAGTCAGCTCTTCCTCTCTTCCTCTCTCTCTGAAGCCCGCCGGCTAATTAGTCAACGTACCTTTTCTAAATAACTGCAGTTCTCTATTTTTCTTTCTCCCTTCGGAAGTAAACCTGAAATTCTAAAAACTCACCACACAGTTCCACTTCAGGCCGAGAAAGCCTTCCTTTGGTCGTTCAGTTTCCATTCAATTGGGCCCACTCGAATACTTGGTAGGTAAGTAAGTACCGTTTATCCGCGAATCGCTTCATATTGAATGTGAGCCAAATAAGGGTCTGATTTCGGCCTTCCCGCCCGTTTGCCCACGCCTCGCTCTCATTTCACCCACGCCGGTTTGCCTGTGTGGAACCGTCGGTGGCGGGCATAAGGGCGCGCGCGATAAGCCACTCACCAGAGAGAGGAAACTGAACTTTGAAGTGGCCGCAGAAGCCGTAGTGAGGGGGGTAACTTTGTACGTCCGCACATGTTTCTCGTCCATTTGAAGTGAATGTGAAACTGAATGGATGTTATCATTGATCACTATGGTTTTATTGTTGTTCACTGTTTTTTTTCACCTTACTCCTTATCAGCTAAGCTGCCGACGTAGAATAGGAGACAGTAAAAATGAAATAAAAGCAAACGAGAATGGGACGAACATTTACCTTTTTGTCAACGTCGCTAATTGTTTTTCAGGAATTTCGAATAATAGATGAGAAGACGTGTTGCCCTTCATGAAAAGATTCCATCTTTTGCACCAGAAGCCACACCCACTTATCAAGTGAAAACACATTGAGCGTTCTGTTGTTTTGGTGGCTCGGCTGAGTGATAAAAATGATAAAAATAACATTTATTTAAAAGCCTTCACAACACTTCATTGATGATCAGTTTTTCAGGAATGGAATGACGATGTCCGGAGAGATCATGACGGAATCGCGAGCCTCTTTCTGAAAGTTTCCGTTTCATTCTTCCTGTTCTCCCTTTAGTTCAGTACCTTCAATCTGTGAATCTCCTCCTTCCAATCAATTTGGCGATTTCTCCGACCGCTTCCACGAACAGTGTCTTCGCTTTTCCCACATTCTCCGCGAAGACCTCCATGACGGAAGACGCCGTCACGTGCTCATCTCCGTCCTTCCAGCAGTCGTAATCAGTGACAAGAGCCGTCGACGCGTATGGGATTCCGAGCTCCTTGGCGAGAATGCACTGAAAGAGTGTTCGGATGATTCTTGTGAATTCGTGGAATATCTACCTCTGGCATCATGGTCATGTTGACGAGACTGGCTCCCCACGATCTGAACACCGTGCTCTCGGCCTTGTCGAAAAGCGAGGGCCTTCGATGCAGACTCCGAATCCCGTTCTGTGGTGGACCAGTTGGCACCGTTCGGCAGTCGAGATCAGCACCTGAACACATCTTCAATTCATTGACGCCATTCTCCAATTCCCACTTGTCTCAGTTTCTCATTGTAGGTCGGATGGGCCTGAATGTGGCACACTCCCGGCGCGTCAACGTAGCTACCATCGAAGAAAGTTCCCTTGCGACCGTTGGTTCTGAAATATAGTTCAATTTGCTTACATCCGAGTAGCCACCGCGGACCTATCGAAAACGGAATCCGGGAAGAGCAAGTGTCCGGGCTCGACGTGCTCTTGCAGAGATCCGCACGCAGTCGAAGCGATGATGACGTCGACGCCTGGAAAAACAGAGATTCGAAGGATGTTCTCCGGCGAATCTCAGTGAAAAAAGGACCTCTTGAGTAAAGCGCCCACAGGTTGGCTCGATAGTTGACATTTCCGGGCATAATGTCGTGCTTGCGGCCGTGGCGAGCCAGAAGGACACACTCGACTCCATTGATGGTTCCTGCAGACATTACCTCTCTGCCAAAACAGAGCTTTTCATACCTTCAACCAAATCATCGCTGGGCTTTCCGAACGGAGTTTCAACAGAGACGGTGCTCGTATTCTGGAGAATCTTCGGGTCTTCGAGCCCGCTTCCGCCGATAATTCCGACCTTTACCATGTTTGAAATTCGCTGAAAAATGGGAAAATTGAGAGAAACCCGTAGAAAATGATCGAATAAGTGAAAAGGTGCAAAAAGTGCTCTATGTTATCGTCGGAAACAGCGATAAGATAACCAACTCACGACACACTGCGTGCTCCATTCCGAAAATCAATAGAAACCAAACGAGGCGGCGTTTTTTTAGAACGTTCTAGAAAGACGGGCACCACGCGCGGGAAAAGAGAGAGAGAGAGAAAACGGCGGAGAAAAAGGGTAACGACGACATTGATTCAAATTGTAAATTTGAGAAAAAGGAAAAGAAGAAGAAGAAGACGTCGTGTGTACATTACACTGATGGAAAACATGCAATATTTAACGACGTGCTAATTCTTCTGCTGCACACACTCCATTGTGTGGCTTCGTTGACGAGAGGAATTAATGGATTACACAATGCATTAGTAACATTTATTAGCAACAGAAAGATATTGAGACATCAGGCGCCGGCGCAGGAGTACCCAAGATTCGAGAATCTCCAGTATGCCTCATCCTGAAAAAAAACGGTTTGAGCACCGGAGGATCTCAGTCCACTCACCAGTGCCCACGTGGACCAATAACCTCCCAAGAACACATTATGCACGCTAGTGCTGTTATTGTTTTCAGTCATGACGACAGCCAGCTTAATCGAGAGGTTCGCTTCCTTGTAATCAGTCAGCTCCGACGCTGTGACTCTCGATACCTTGTACTTCTTCCTCATTTCATCAGCCCATCCGACAAAATCTTCTGAAAACGGACACTCTCGCGATGCGTCAGAAGGATGATTCAACTGACGGAATGAAATAAAGTTCCCCTTCGTACAGTCGTTTCCCTTGAAGTGCTGCGAGTTGAACAGTTCGATGAACGCTTGATGGGTGTCCCATTTCATTCCCGCGTCGAACAATTGGGTCCAGCGACGGGCAGCCAGGGACATCTTTTCAAGTGCAGCGTCGTATTTCGCCATTCTGAAATGCTCAATCAATTCTATCTGTGTCTCTCCAAATGTGTCAAACTTTGTCAAGCTCTCCGTGCAATTCTGGCGAACCGTCGTGATTCTCCATTCTTTGAAGCTCTCAAAGTACTCAACATCAGGATGTGCGTACTGAAATCAAATATCTCTTCCATAATATCAGTCCTATTACCTTGCGAATAAGGAAACGGTAGCTTTCTCGGATATAACTTCTCTCGGATCCGTGGTATCTGAAGGCAAAGTCAACAATTGCGTCTTTCCCGTTTTTCGTAATCCAATATGTATGATTCTGGAGCAAATTAGCAATATGTTCTGAAAATTTCACAGTTACAAACCTGGTAAACCTGAATTTTTCCGTATCGTTTGTTCCAGTAATCAACGAATTGGCCTGCAGATATAAAAAGTTATGGTAATTAGCGAAGTGATCATAATACTTGGGTTCATTTGTCCGACGTCACATGCATTGATATCGGCATCAGGACTCAGGTACTCGTACATCGATTCGTAGGCGGACTTGTATCGGAGGGCTTCGTTCAGAAATATGTCATCGACCAACCTCAAACGATACCGTAATCTCTTTGGACCGGCCCAACACTCACTTTGTTCTCAAATGCTTCAGAAAAGTATCCAAAGAAAGAGCGGGCTCGAGTGGCGGCTCGCTGGGAATGCTCTTGCAGTCGGAGATCATGTTCAGAGTGTTTACCATGAAATGTCCTTTCCGCGTGTTGAAGGAAGCCGACATGATCCACGTGTCATATCCCTTTACGCCTCCCCTAACTTCAGTTCGATAGACTAGTTCGGTGGTGACATCCGTGTCCGACCAGCCGGTCATTTTTGTGCCTTTCAACTGGAATACCTGTACTCAAGCAACGTTTTCCGGTCCCCACTCACTCCGACTTCCACGTAGTAACTGTTCAAATAAGACATCCACTTGTAAAACTGCTTCATGTTCAGTTTGTAAGAGGACTCCATGCACGTCTCGATGTACGCGTCCGAGTCCACCAGATCCATCAGTTTGTCCCAATCTTCCAACTTCTTCCACGCCAGAAATCTCATGAATCTCTCGTTGAATCGGGCCATCATTTCTTGTGCGGTTCTCGGCGGATCTGCCGGATCGGCAATCCGCCGAGCATCGGGATCACTTCCACTGCGACCGTCGAAAAAGTCTTCGAAGTCACTCGCAGAGGAACTTTCCTCTCGTTCGATGAAGATGGAGTGAATGGGGGAAACTGCGAGCAGGACGGGAAGAAAGAGAAAGAGGCGCATTAGGAGGAAGCGTCCGAAAGGAATGAACGAGGAGGAAGAGGGGAAACATGAAGCCGAGCTTCGATGATTCGATTAGCGAGTTTTATTGAAACGTCTTATGGCTTGACGGAAGAGAAGGATTACGGTACTCTCTGGTGTGAAAAAGATCAACAGAGCAAAACTGTTTATTATTGAGGAAGCGTTGATTCATTTCTCTTCGAAGTCCTCACACTCGAAAGTCATTTTGGTCAGCCGAATGTTGTGGAACTTTGGATCCTGAACTTTCCCGAATCAATGCTGTCCATTCAGTCCCCACTTGCCATATATCCCGCGAATCCGACATCCATATCTTCCTGCCCTTGAACGTCTTTCACTCTGCTCAACACAAACTTTATCAAGAAATCGTAGTTGGTCATATTGCGAATTTTGACTTCCTGCACGTAGCATTTTGCGTATTGGGCCGTTACGGACTCCATGTGCTCCTTGATTTCACCTGAATATCAAAACGGTTTACCACGGTCTGCATGATGAACAACAGACTGTAATTCCTCTTTTTCGGAGAGATACAAGTCCTCCAAGAAGTGGCATTCGGGTCGAAAAGATCAAGGAATGACTGATAAACATCCCAGTTTTCTCCGTTAATCATTCCACAGAACCTCTTGTTCACTTCCATCATGTGATTAGACCCAGTGACGATGGTAAGATATTGAGTCACGTCAATTGTGCACTTCTTTGTCACCCAATACACCATCCATTTCCAAAACGAATCGTTCAATTCGGCGAAGAAGTCTCTTGCCTGTAAGCCACCCGAATTCAGAATTTCACGATGGAGAAATTGTCTGAAGGCAGGAAGCTCACCTTCTTCACTCGGAATACGTACGTATCTCGGAATTCAGATGTGTTCGCGGCCGTCCATGTCACCGAGAAGGTTATCTCGAAATGCTGATCGAATTTCACGTGGCTGTACTCATGATCCTGATGAAAAGGAGGTTTCAGATAGGAACATCGCGAATGCAACCTACTTTATATTTCCGAATATGATGATATCTAGTAGCGAGGTACTGTATGAATTCCCCTAAACGGTATTAGAGTGTCAGATTCCGAGGCACTGGTCTCACTGATGTTCATCATTGGCTCGTCGCAAACCACTGTGATGGCGTCGTCTGTGAACAGATCCCCGAATTCCTCAAAGTCCTGAAGTGTCTGCTCCCTCCCGTCTGGCAAAAACAGATCGGTTTCCAGTCTGAACTCTTCCTTTTCCTCATTTCCCATTCCCGTCTTCTCACTTTCTCCTCACTCGTTCAATGAATGCATCCACTTCCTCAATTGGCTCCGTCGGCTCGCGGAGAGGAACTCCGAAGCAGCCCTTTTGGAAGACTATCTCATAAATGTTGTACTTCTGCTTGTGTTTATCAAATGACGCCTTATATGTCCACTTTCCGAGATTGTACTTGCCATCGGCAGTGGAAGCGTTGTACCGTAACAGTCCCGACAGGAATCCATCAGTTTTTAGCGTTATTTGCGATCGGATGTCCTAAAACGACTTGAAGCAAGAGTTCCTTTGAAAAATAAGAAACTAACATGGAAGTGCTGATAATAACCGGCCATGTAGGCGATCAAATGGTGGAACTGTCCCTCAGTCAGGTTGCGGTCGATTCCCGCGGCGAAGCAACTGTATATCTTGACGTCAGGATGGAAGTAAGACACCAGATCATCGTAAGAAGAACGCTTTCTGCCATCCAACATGCCCACCAGATTGTCTCTGAATAATGTCTGCATATCATCCGGAGTCGTCGGAGAAGATCCATCGATCAGATCTCGAGGACTATCGTAGAGGTACGAGGACACGTCGAGGTAGTCATAGTGGTCATACTGAGAATGGACAATAGAAGACGCGAAGAGAAGGATGATTGGGAGTAGAGCCCGCATTTCTCCGTATGGGAAAGAGGGCGGAGGACAAACGGGGAGTGCGTCTGATTCGATTAAGTTTATGACATTGGAAATACGAATATTTTATTGATACAGTAACAACTTTATATCCAACTAGAAGACACGGTTAGCAGGTTCATCTTTGTGCTACTTCTTCGATTTCTGAACTTTTTCGGGATAAACCACTGCTTGACTCGGTTGCGGAACGGCCGATTGATGGCGACTGTGGAGATGGAAGTGATGGTTCCGTGCAGAGTTATTATTATTGTGGACAGATTGACGAGGACTGAAAACACAGAAATTGGATGGATGGATTGATGGACGGTTTGCCGGTTTACTTTGATTTCTGTAAGAGAGCATGAACGAGAAGAAAGTGTATCCCATTGGAATGACGATTACTGACAGATGGGTCAGAAGCTGAACCGAGAAATAATGAAATGGATAAGAAAAAGTGGATGTTTCTACCTGAAGCCATGCGGTGAGGAAGAACTTCCTCTGAAGTTTCCTCGTCGCCTGTGACATCGTTCCTTTCTTCATTGTGTAAAGGAAATAGAAACTGGAGCATCCGAAGAAAACCACTTGCGCAAGAATCAAAAGGGAAAAGAGGAGTACTGTAGTGATCAGAAGAGGCACGGAAACGGGTTTGAAAGAGAATGCAGACGTGTGATACTCAGGAATTGGACAAGTGAAAAACTGAAATGAATTGGATTGGGAGGACCTCAAAGAGACGTACTCACTTTCAGATAGCCTATTTTGGCAGTTGTCTGATCTTCCAACTTGAGAAAAGACGATATTAAAAGGGTAAAGCTGATGACGAACATGCAAGAATGATACAGTTTCCGATTTCCGATTTTGAAGCGGAAGCACGGGGGAGCGATAGCGTTGAAGCGGTTCTCAAAGATCATAATGACGGCTGAGCCAAGACCTGAATGTGTTCGTTCTTTCGATTCGTTCGCTAATGTGCAACTAACCAACAAGAATGACGACAAGCATTATAAGCTGCACTTGAACCCAAAGACCGATCATACTGAACAGTCCGACCGGAAGGACCACTATTGTTGGGATGAAGAAGTAGGGGACTACGAAGAGCGAGTACATCAGATCCAAGGCTCTCGTCCTGAACATCTTTCTCTTCAACACCTTCCTTTCACTGTTCAGCTCACCAACATGCCAGATTCATCAGATACCACTTCATTTCTTTCATTTGAACGGGCGTATGGAATATCAATAAGTACATGCTGTAGCTGGTGATGGTCATTTCGAATGCAGTCAGGGAGAAGCAGAGATTCCGGAAGAATGTCGGGTTTTCGAGGGAATAAGGACCTGGCTGGCAGTCCATTTCAGTGGGAATCAGATGATAATCATGAGAAGGAGCAGTGTATGAAGGCAGAAAACATTGGGGGAGGATGGGCGATTCGAAGCGGAAAATCAGTTCGTCAGTTGTTTGGTTCTCAGAAGAGAGTTTCCAAATGTAGCCTACTCGGGGAGGTATTCGGAGATTGTCGTGTTCTTGAAGTTAGTACATATACGGAAGTTGCTTATTCGAGTTTCAGTCGTTTCAACTGAAAATGAAGAGTACTGTAGTCATGTTCATAGCTACCGTACCTCTTCTTGATTCAAGAATCCACGAATAGTTGGCAAGTGCAGGGCATCACTCATGTTCTTGTCAAACCGATCCTTGCTCCTGAATCTATCCGTTCTCATCTCCGGCTCCTGGCAATGCTCACCTCTGAGCAGAAATCAAATCATTCTTCTTCAGCGCGTCTTCCCGTTCGATGATCAGTTCTTTGAGGCCCCATTCGCGTGCTTTCAGGTCTTTGATACTTTCGTCGATCGCAGACGCATGAGCATATCTGAAAGATCATTGATTCGAAAACGAGAAAAAAGGGGGCGATGGAATACTTTTCATCCCAAATGGATTCCTCTCTCTTCTTCTCCAGAAGTCGTGTCATATTGTTGAATTCGGACATTCGGGAGCCGAAATACACTTCCTTCCTCGGCACTTTCCTCTTGTTTCCCTTCTCGTCAATTCCCAAAATCTCGTCCCAAATCTGTTTTTTCGACCTCAAAATCGTTCTTGTTTACACATCTGTCTGTGGCTGCTCATCTTCATTTTTTGGTTGGTTTTCAGATGACGAGACAACGAGAATACGTACAAAATAAGATGAAAAAGGAAGGGATGAACTTAATAATCGGAGGAAGGATGCAAGCGAACACGAAAAGGGGAATGAATTGGGCGAAGAAAGATGGGCTTCGGCATCCGGCTACCTTTCTGAAAGGGGCGGAGACACGGACGACTGCGGTTTTGAAGAGGATGACGATGTTGACGAGCCCTGGAATGGTTACGGTTTGAAGAGGGGAAAGTTCGGGAAGAAGTGGCCCACCTGAATCGATTTCTCACTGTTTGTGTCGACCGACATGGAATCTCTGACTGTTGAGGAAGAAGACGGTGCCTGTGGATTCTGAACTCATTCCATTTCAGGTGATATCACTCTAATTCCACTTACTTTCATGGCGGCCTCCTTCTTTCTCAGTCTGTTCAGCATTTCCTTCGAGAAGAGAATCTCCTCATCTTCCGAATCTGTATCGTACAATCCAACGATTGACTTTGTTTCTCGCATTTTCTGGAAAAGCAAATGTGCATTCGAGCATGAGAAAATAGAGTTTTTGAAGGGAAATGGGGAGGGAGAAAGCGACGGAGAGAGGGAGAGGGAGATTGAGCAAGTGAGAGAAGGAAAAAACGAGTGAAAGGTCTCCTTGGAAACCGATAATTCTCTCCTTTTGTTATTTTTCCGGCCTCTGAGAAACAGAAAAGAGAACAATGATATAAAAAGTTCCAAAACTTCTGGGAGACCGAATGGGCGGCAACCGTACTGACTCACAGGTAAATAAGAAGTAACAGAATGGAAAGACAGAGCAAATAGAAAAAGAGATGGCACTGGGAGTCCATCATCTGATCCGATCTGTCAGGAAGAGCATTCGAAGAACTGGGATAATCCGTCTGGGACCGACTAATACTCATAAACTTGCTCACGATGAACCAACTGCAAAAGCTGAGCTGCAAAATGAAATAAAGTCAATCGGAAAAGGGAGAGAGGGAGAGAGACAACTATACTTTGTTATGCGATTTAATAAAATGGGGGAGGCGTGTTTACGTGAATGTCTGCGTCAGAAGGTGTCTCTCGATGACTAACCAAACATGTACGGAAAAGAGAAAATGGAAACAACAAAGAAAGAGAGAGAGAGAGAGAGAAAGAGAGAGAGAAAGAGAACGAGAGAGAGAGAGAAAGAGAAAGAGAAAGAGCCACGGGAAAGGAACAACTCTTTTCTTATTCCCTTTTTATTGTTCTAAAGTTAATTGAAAAGTTCTGTTCATCATAGAACCTTGTGAGTTCCCTATTTTCTGTTCAAAAAACTGTCAAAAACAGACGGAGATTGCAAGGATGAGCTGGATAAACAGCACTGCACAAATAACGGAAACAATTCGAATGCAGAGAGTAATCGAGAATCATTTCAGCGTGAAACTGACCGGTTTGGCCTTCAACGGCAGCAGAATTCCCTCGTCGAGTTCGACAAAACTCATCTTTTTCTCTTGTGATTCGGCCTTCGGACGGCTGTCAAACGGGAGAATTTCACCTGAAAACGTGTGGCAAAGGTCATTCGGAACGAACCGGGAGAGGGGGAGAGGGTAATTAGGGAGTGGGGAATGACACTCGACCCTTTTTCTCAAAGTTCTCAGATACAGTGTTGAAAACCTCACGTTTCTTCTCCTGCTCAGAGGACTCGCCCAAATGATCGAGTAGATCGAAAACTCCAATGCTTCGTTTCGTTTCCATTCTCAGCGTTTTCTTCGCCTTTTTCTTGTTGAAAAATGATAGGAAACGGACGAGCATCGACATTGAATAATGTGTATTCGAATGTTATTTTTTTTCGCAAAAAAACAACAAAAGAGAAACAAAATCAAAATTTCCCGGGCTTTATGCGATTGCGAACTCTGACTTTCGGAATTTCGCATCGAAAATGAGTCTTTTTTGGTTATGCAATTGATTGTCGCTTTCATGGATGAGCGGGGGAGGAATGGGGAATGCTGACCTGCTCCGCTGATAATCACTGATAGAATGGACACTTGACGGTGGAGGTTGACGTCCGAATCGACGAATCCGTGCACTGAGATTCTGGAAATTCATAATATCTGAGGGATTTAGAGAGTATATCTGATTTCCGTGCAAAAAAGTTGGAAAGCGACGGGATAATCGAGCGGAAATCGGAAATCGACGCGCAATTGAAATTCATGGAAAAAAAGGGGAAATGCGAGAGCTTTTCGACCTCGAAAGTCATGCGAATGGGCCTTTGCAAATGGAAATGTTCGAGAATGTCAGAAGAGAGAGAGAGAGAGAGAGAATCGAATGCTCTGGAAGGGAAGAAAGAGAAAGAGGAGAGCGTGCCATCTCATTTGTGAATTATCTAATCGCAACTACAATCTGCCGCACAAGACACAAATCGAGCGCCTGACATTTTCAGATAATTTCAACCAATTTTCACTTTCCCTGCATATTGGCTTCAATCTTCAAGCTCATTCTAACAGAAACAGGAGAGAATGAGTGCGTGGACACCTGAATATTCAAGAGACGGAGAGTGAGAAATTTGAGCTGAAAACAAAGAAATGCGTGTTGTTATGGAGAAAAGAGCCCAGAGGACAGAATAATTGGTGTGTCTGGAAATGAAAAGGAGGTCATTCGACGGGAGACTCCGCCCCCGGGAAGCGTAGCCTCGACTACAAACTTCTCTTCATTTCGTGGCGCGAGCCAAACAGTTTGTGGGTCGTAAACAGACACGGCAGCTCTCAGTAGTACATACTTTCGAGAGTCAAACCGAGAAAGCACGGGGAAAAGACATGGGTAAATAGAAAAATGACGATGGACACTGGGTGCCAACAGCCGTTTGAAAAGAGAGAAAAGAGCCCAGGCGCAGTTCAGAGAACCACGGTCTTTTTGTTTGCCATCGAATTGCCGAGTCGACGACGATTTTAGTGGATTATGACATGGATTCAGCTCTTTTTTTGAGCACAAAAAGTTATGACTTGTGTTAGATGAAGATGGGCATCTGTTTTCTTTGAAAGTGTTGATGTGTGAGATGAAACTGCTAACGGTGGCGCTGATCTTCATTACTCTTTTTCTTGTGCACAAACCTCACAAACTTAGCCGGTGAATTGAAGAACACAGTCGCTCGCGGGTGCTTCTCACCGTACGCCACGTGGAAATCAGCACGAAACTTCAATTCCTGGCGGACAGAATAGTCAGCATTGTAGGATTTACCACGAGAATTGCGGAAGTGATTGGAAGGAATTCCGAGCGAAACTGTGAGAGAAGAAGCTGAAAAGGGTTGGATCGTACTGAAAAGTTCGTTCAGTACGAGGGAAATCTTTGTGAATTGTCAGCTGCACACTGCTCACGAGCGATTCCTCTTCCAGCTCCAGGACCATCGATTGAGGGTATGAGTGATTTCTGGAACGATTGAAAGAGAAGAAGGACAACTAGTTGGAGGACTGACTTGGCAGATATCCAGTTAACATTTGACACTTCTGATTCTTCGTCTGAGTCATCTAGAACATCGTGGGAAGTTTTTGAAATGACAGTGTACGGGAGAGGCATCGGCAGGCAAGAATGGACCTTTCGGGAGGGAGTGGCCACCAGTGGGACTTTAAAAAGGATCTGAATAATTCAGGGACTGGAGTCATAGAGACGAAAATAATGAATCCGGAACTTTGAGAAAAGTGAATGAGCTGGTTGAGCTGAACCAAGTCCAATTTGTCGAGCGTTACATCGTGTGGTTTGAAGGCAAGTTTGATAACTCAATGAAGATTGCAAAGAACCGAAACGACTACCGATTATCAGCTTCCGACCTTTTTGTCACAAAGTGACAAAATGTACTTTTTTTTCGGGTTTCGGCGCAAAACCCTCTTCTCACTTCTTGCAACCTTTCCAATCCAGTAGATTTCTCGCTTCTCCAACTTGTCTATGAATCTGCTGTTTTCGAGACGACGAGCAGCTTCACGGTCGGCTGCTTCTCTTCACTCATTCTCATGGATCTCCTCGTTGCAGCACTCGAAGTCTTGGAGATCGGCTCTTCTCCTCTTTTTCTCGTCTGAAAACACAGTTAGTTGATGAAGAGCCACATCGGAATCCGGTAGGATACCTTCTGTGTTCCTCATGAGCGGGGCAAACTTCGTCTTTCACGTGACCGAACATTTTGATTGCTCAATCTGCTCTCTAACCCATTACTAACCGAACTGCTCACTCTGTCCAGATTCAGGTTTTTTTCGACACAGACGGATCAGAGAGAATCGTGTTCACTTGTCGCCCTGGCCCTTCTCTTTCTCGCCCTATCACGCAGACATGCAACCATCCTCTCACTTTCACCCCATCTTCCCTTCTGTTTCCATTATTTTCAGACTATTTTAACGCAAATTAATGTCACCAAGTCAGAAATGTTATTTTCATACCTATCTCAACAGCAACGGACACTCCAGAATCTAAGAGAATCGTTCTGTTCCCGGCAGTCACCGGCGCCACCTCGCCGTTTTTGTCTTATCGGGCAGAGAGCAAATCTCCCAGTCTCTTCCGCTCCTCGTTTTTCCCTTTCTTTCTGTCTACCTTGTTCTCAAAGACGTTTAAAAAGTCTGTTTTACATCTTCAGGTTGTTTCAGCATATAGAAAAACGTAGGTTCTTTCTCGGCAGTCCACTGCGCCGATCGGGCACACTTCTAATCATGTCTTCCCACTCTCCCTGGACGGCCGGCAGCTCTCCCGTTTCCTCCCCTTCCGCTCTTTCGAGGTTTCTCTCCTGCTTTCAAACACTTTCAGGCTCTCTCTCTCAGGTCATTTTCAGTCTATTCGTGCATAAACGGACGCTCGAGAATCGGGCAGACTTCTGAACATGTCCGTCCACTCACCCGCGTTCGCCGCGTTCTTCTCGCAGTCGACGGCAGGCAGCTCTCCCCTTCCCCTCCCGTTCCGCTCTTTCGAGCTTTTTCTTCTGCTCTCAGACTCTTACAGACTGTCATTTCGGTCATGGAATAGAATAGTTATATTCACTTTTCAGCAGTCAACCATACCGTCGCAATCGTCCATTTCTCTTCCTCAGCTGTCCGAAGAGCGTTCCATCTCAATCATAAAACCACTGCATAATGATAAAGAGTAGATAGGAAAAGCCAAAATTTATTCAGAAGCATTTCGTATAATATCATTATACCCTCTCGGTTACTTTTACACAAAAATCCAGTTATCAGCTCGTGGTTACATCTAGATTTTGCTACACCCATGCTGCATCCCTGCCACAATTGCCGCACGCTTGCCGTTTTTGCTGCTCCCGTAAACGCCTTGATTTATTGATATGTGGGCGTTGCCTGATGCTTCTGAAAATCGGATATGACAGATAGAACAACAGTTTCTGAGCATAACTTTTTGATTAAGATATAGCCCGAACATGACCGTTTGGATTCTGAGATCCGAAGAGGAATTGTTCAGATAAACTTCTTGAATATGCACTTTTTGGTGCAATCACAATTGTCCCTTTCCCTTTTCGTCTCTGTTTGAACGCTCATTTCTGAGCTTTCCTACCCACAATTTCTGCGAGCAAAATCAGTATCCCGTGCCGATTCTCTCGTGCTCAGTCGACTGACGCACGAGACTCCGGTAGCAGAGCCGTCGGAAACCCATAATTTGAGCACCTAATAATTATTTCAACATTTGGTTGTTTTCACCGAAATTCCCGCCGTTGAAAGCTCAGAAATTCCATCAATATTTTGTGTTTTCCCTTCTCAATCCCTTTTTCACGGTACATTCGCATAATTAGCTCCATATCCATTGTCTCCAAAACATGGATAAACTGAAGAAGCGATGGCTCATCCCGTTTTCGCAGCAACTCGTTTCTTTCTTTCTCTTTAGCCATATAATTGTGGTAATTTGAGAAAAACTCTTACATTTGTGCGCCGCCGCCGTGTTGACGTCGTCCGTTTGTTGTCAGAATAGAATAGTACGTCGAGACGCCGTCGACTTCACGCCCTCGCGAGGTAGTCTTCCCTTTTCTGCTAATCACAATCCATTTGTTATAAAATGACGGACAAGCCACGCTTCTGCAACTTTTATTATCCCTTTTCCCAGAAAAATATCTTCTCCAGAAGATATGTGAAGGCCAAACGAAATCAAAACATTTTAGGAAAAGTTGTGGGCTACGGAAGTGTTCTCACCGGACGACGCTTTCTTCACGAATCCAATTCGGCATGCTTGCTTGTTTTTCCACCTTCCATCGCCTCCTGTTCTTCTCCGCATCAAAATATCAGTCGACTCTCGCCATTCGGCTGAAAACGTTTGCTGTTTTCCAGTGCCACTCTGAAATCATCGCGTGTTTACAACGGGGCACAACAGTCTCCTGAACCGCTTTTATCAGTGGACGAATCGCGGGAACCGATTATCGAATTCTAAAAATAGGCGGTACGATCTGTCCGTCCTTTCCTTTTCCTTTCCCCTTTTCCTTGCTATCTGTCCTTTTCGCTCGGGGCAATGGACCGTTGGGAATTGGCTTTCGGATGCTCTTCACAGCAAAAAGCTCTTTTTCAAAGCCAAACAAATAATTTCGAGCTCCGTCTGTCCGCCGCTTCTTCGTGACCCTCCGTGCGTCCAATAACACAACCATAACTCTTTTCTTTGATCGCCCCATCGAATGTGATGAATTGAGGTGCCAGCCCGACCGAGTTGCAGCTGTCTTTTGCCGCTCGTCCCCCCTTCCCGCGCCGTTCGTTTTCTAATCGGAGTCGGGTGCTTTTCCACCCTCAAATCCGTCCAAAACTCGCAAATTTTAATCCGCTCACTCTCTCTCTCTCTCTCTCTCTCTCTCTCTCCTTGTGTTTCTCTCTTCCGTTCTGTTTTCAGCTAACTAATGTGTTCTGCTGTTCCCTTATGAGATTCCCCGCTCATTAGTGTCTCCAGAGTCTTGCCTCTTTCATCCCATTTCTCTCTCTCTCTCTCTCTCTCTCTCTCTCACTTTCGTTTTCTCATTATGAATGCATTGAAGGACACATGCTCCGGTCTCTTTTTCGAAACGTTTTCCAGCCTTTTGGCGGCGCTGTCAACCCGACCTTTTTTGACGGATTGTCACTTCCTGCGCCACGTGTTCTTTGGTGAAATTGAAAAGGGAAAACTGACGGCACCGGATGAAAAACTAATCCCGATCACCCCCCAGAATGATCGGTATACTCTTCCCGTTCTGCAGGAGTTTTTAAATTAACAAGAAAAAGATAAGCGTGTAGTCTTTACGAGACGACAAATATATCGCATGTGGCATGGAGCACTGCAAAGCTTTGTAAAGTTATGAATTTCAGTTCTACAGTGATAGTCAATTCGCCAAAACTGATCTATATGTTGCAATTCTCGCGGAGTTAGTATTAATTTTTATAACTTTAGGAACAGGAAAGTATGCTTTGTGGAAAAGCAACATCTTCTCCCTTTTCGTGCTCTTCGCATTCCCATTCATGCTTTAACCTTTCTCCCCAAAAAAGTTTTTAATTTGTGCTCGTTGAGTCTCTCTCAAGTGCAACCATTGTGCGTTGTCTGAAGTTCTCTGAACTGCCGAACCAACTCGGCAGCCCGCCGGACGCCACGACCCAATTGTCTCCTAATGTCCGCACACAAACGCGTAATCGTTTTGGCTTCTTTCGCGTTTGGGCTCATCGCGTGTGTTTCAAAACAGAGAGAACCCGAGTTCTCGGCCATATCGCGTATCTTTTGATGAAAGGCTTCCCTCCTCATCGCTCTTTTTCTTCTTTTTCTTTTGCTGCCCTCTAATGGCACGGTTATTTTTTCTTGGGGGTCGCGCGCAGGTTTCTAGTCCCTGGCTTCCGCGGCCATCGCTGTTCATCTACTTGGCCAAAACCGGCTTTTCGGATTTTTCTCAAAAACTGGAGCATACAATTCTTAATCACAAACGTACTTTTTTTCTTCAGTTTTCTTCAGTTCTTTGAAAAAAGAAAACAGCAAAAAAAGTTGCTCCCGACCGGTTTACTTTTGGTACCAAAACATGGCCGAACGGCAGCCGGTTATCCACGAAGGCTCAGATGCAGCGTTCCAGGGACTTTAGATGCGTGCCGCCGGAGAAATACAGATTCATTTTATTCATTGTCACAGTGAATGCGTCCATTATGATCGAAAGTAACAAAGAGCAACAAGAAACTCGCAAAAATATCTATAGGTCACTGAAAAAATAGCTTTTTTCGAAAAATGGCTGCCCGTGCGTGCTTTTTGTGTCTCTTTGTTAGTTTACATCACAATGAACTCATCCCCAAAAAATCAAATGAAATGAATCGGTATTCGCCCGACGGCACGCATCTGAAGTTTTGGCGTCCAGAAAAAGGCTTGGAGAGCGCGTCGCCGTCCGCCGCCCACGCGCTTCTTGACTGTTCTGAGACTTTAGATACGTGCTGTCGGACGAATACCGATTCATTTTGCTTCATTTTTTGGGAATGAGTTCATTATGATGTAAACTACCAAATAGACACAAAAAGCACGCACTAGCTGTCATATTTCGAAAAAAAAACAGTTTTGACAGTGACCCCTAGACATTTCTGAAAGTTTCTCTTGCTGCTTGCGAGTTTCAATCATAATTAACTCATTCTTAAAAAATTATTAAAAATGAATCAATATTCCTCGAACAGCACGAAAAAAAGGCTTGTGAAGCGTGCCGCCGGCCGGCGAAATAAGCAGCCGACAGTACACGGGACGAGGGCCGAACTTTCTTCCTCTCTCCACTACTGCCCCCAGAAAAAATCACCATTAATGGTTCACTCACTTAATTTTCTGTCACCAGTCGTCAGAAATCCAATTTCGGTTGAGCCGCCTCTTTTACATGCTCTCCGTTCCGTTCTCGTTCTTTTCTTCCCTCCAAACCCGATTTAATTCAATTCTTTTTAATTTGACAGGTTGCTCGGATAGATCTGCAGTCTGGTTGATGACAAACTGACACGAAGTTCCCATTACTCTGTGAGTTTTTCTTTTCGAAAAACAAAGACTTTGCCCAGATCGAAAGTGTCTCAAAAACATGAGTTCAATGGAGCGTGATCTGTTACCAATCTGACCCAAAAGTAGGAAACGGGTCCCACCTGTTGGAGTTCGTTCGGGAAAACGAAACATGTCGGAGGTCCCCTGAGAGTTCTGCCCACACGTATTCTCGCGATTACTTCCGGATCCTTCCTGGTCCCTTCAAACAAAAATCTCCTTACTCTTCTCTCATTCCACTCGACCGCTTTATCTTTTGGCTGTAATTCCAGCAGCTGTTTCTGAAGTGTTCCGTCAACAACATCCACAACAAGATTAGAAGAAAGAGAGGCACCATTCCGACTGATTTGCATATTGGCCATCAAAATTTCGGTCATGTCGTGTGCGTCGTCGCTCGTAAAGCAGTCATTCACACATAATATCAGAACACTTCTTCTTCTCAAATTCGCAACTCGATTCTTTCTTTTTCTCTTCGGTTTTGTTTTTTTTTCGCACAGATACTCCTTCTTCTTACTCTTTTCCTTTTTCCTCTACTCCTCTGCTCTTCTCCCCCTCCCCCGTTGTTGTGCTCGAATTCGTCGTCGTGAATGATATTTTTTCTGCTTCACAGAATTTTCTCACATGGCGAGTGGACCGGCCGGGCGACGGCTCCGCTGCACTTTTGACCCTCTTCCATTTCCGCCCTCCTGCTTTTTGGCCCTTCAAGTGTTTATCAGTCGGACGGTCGTCTTTTTTCCTGTTGTTTTGTCCCCTTCTGTCCAGAATCGGGCAGAAACCAGGCGGCTAATTGGATTGGTTAGGTCCTTTCCTCCTCGGACTTTCTCCTCACTGATCCGGTTCTTCCTCTTCTTCTTCTGAGTTAGCTGTCGGATTGGAAATCACATCAAATCAACCAAATTCCTCAAAAAACAATAAATAAAAATTGAAGATCAAATACCTTTTCGATACCATTCCAGTTTTTGTCGGGCTCGTCCCTTTTTGTTTTTCTTTGCTCGTTTTCTGCCAGAAATGCGTTTGCAAATCGCCTCACATTCTCATCCACAAGCACATTCCGAGTGGCTCAAAAACTCTCGAAAGAGCATAACTGGCCAATCTACGCCGTCGATGATTGTCTCGCTCTCCGCCAAAAAAGCGGAGAGAAAAAAGATAAGCATCATAAAATGGCGTCGCCGGGCGGCGAATGAGAGGCTAGAAGAAAGCCATGAAAATGCGAGAAATCAGTGTTATTTTATCGAAACTCGCCGTGCTGCAGCTGACTCTCCTTCTCTAATCCCTGTCCGATTCGACCTGCTCTCTACGCTCTTTTCGGCTGGTCCACTCGTCGTTTCCTTCCCACTCTCGGCGACAAGAACGAGCCTGCAGGAAGAGGAAAAAGAAGAAGCATAAGAAGAAGGAGAAGGAGAAGAAGGAGGCTTCCACTCCCGCAGCCCGCCCCGCCCGTCCCTTTCGCCACTCGCCTTCGAACGATAATAATGATGGGAAGAGGGACGACGACCCCCGTGCGGTACCCATCATTATTCGTCTAATCTCGCACTGATTCCCTCACTATTAAAGTCTTTGTGTCATCAGGTGACCACCGGAGACCCTTCCTCCCGGGTCATCGCACACAAATTCAGTCAGTGAGAAAAAACGCGAAATTTGAAAAGGTTTGCATGTTTCTGGCTGTCTCCTCGTCTTTCCCCTTTCCTTTTCCGTCGAGACAACAATCGACGAGTTATTGTCCGCTTCGTCGTCGTCGTCGTCGCCGTCGTCGCAATGCTGACGCTATTCTGTCTGTACTTCAACATTCACCCCATCTCGATCCTGTTCTTCCTACTCGTCGCTCAGCTCGTCGTCATTCACTCATTTCTGCCACCAGATCGGTGCGACGATCCTTCGGCCGTTCTCGCCGTCCTGCTCGCCCTCCTCATGCCCATCTTCTCCATCAAACGGTTCGTTTCATGTTTTTCTTTAATCTGCCGGGGAGGGGGGTGTCAGCTGTTCTAATGAGGTCAGGAGTTGCTCTCGTACGTGAGCTTCCGCGAAGAGGCGCCTGGTCCCGCCGGCAGAGATCAATCTGTCCACCTACCAGAATAAGTTATTCTGATCTCAAAATGTCCACGGATCTGACCAGGTGAGGGCGTCAAAAGAACGGGTTCATTGCGATCGCTGATCTTTGGGACATCGTTGCACAGACTATAACGAACGAGCAACGGAAAAAGAGAGAGAGAGAGAGAGAGAGAGAGGGGCTCTCGGGGGTCAGTCATGAAACTCCCATGTTGCACCTGTCGCCCACAAAACACTTGTTTGTGTTGCTTGCCGTGCGAGAACTGCCCTCTAAATCACGTGTCCCACATGACCATTTCCGAAAACTCGGACTGTTTTTTGAGAGTGTGCGGCTTCTGGATGCCGTCCCGATGGTTCCCCATTTCTAATTTATATCTGTTCACGTTTTATTCATTTTCAGGAACGAAGACGGAATGAACGGGGTGGCCCGTCGGAAGCAGTTCAAACTGCGTCCGTGGCAGTCCACTGCGCTCCCTTTACGGCACGATCCCTACAGTTGGTGAGTCATTTTTGTCCGTTTTCATTTCAGAAGGTCAACTTGTGATTGCTCTAAAAATTTGAAGGGGAATGTGCGAGTGCGGCAGTGTGAGAGTCGCAAACTCCTCAAATAGAAAAGAAAAACAGAAAATTAGCCGTTCCTAACGTTAGTCGTGCTGTGAAGAATAACTTATCTTTCGAAGGGAAAAATCGTGAGTACTGTAGGTTACTACGGTAGAAATGGGAACGGGGGCCTGCGTTTTTCGACTGTCCTGGCCGAAATGCTCTAGGTTGATCTAATCAGAATCAATTATTGTCTCCGCGTTCGCAATCTCAATCTCATCTGCGAGCACCAAAACAACATCCTTGTGCCAACTCGGTTAGTACTGCTTGTTTTCTGCGGAGATGACGACTCTTTTCGGCCGCCAAAGCAGCCTGCACAAACACAATTTTTTCACGTTCATCTGAAAGTAGAAATCATCGTGTTCGACCCTTTCTATCTCCTCTCTGCCCTCCCTCGCTCCCAATCTTTTGAATTTGCATATGAAAGCGACGTCACCAGTCTTTCTCTCCTTTCCCGTCATTTCCCAGTCTTTCATATTCCATTCGATTCCGTTTTTTTCCCGCTGCATTATGGTAACGCGATATGTGTGCCAGCCATTCGCCTCGTGACAGAGACCTCACGCATTTTATTCTGAAACGTCTTCTTCCTCGTTCCTCCAAGCACCCACTTTTCTCTAATCTACCACAAAGTGTTCCTCGTTTGTGCGGTCGAATCAGCCGATGATGGAAGCCGGGAGGAACTTGTTTGACGCGAAAAACTCTCCGTCCGGTGCACAATTCCACAGCATAAATATTCGATGTCCGATATCGGAAACTTCCGTTTCTCATTCGCTTCCTCATCATTGCTCCGCTTTTGATTCCGATTCTCAATTCTCTGCGCCGATTCGGAAAATGACGTGATGCTCTTCAAACAGTGCTGAAATGGCCGCTTCTGCCAGCGCCCCGTCATTTCTCTCTCTTTTTCCGAACCGAGGGCGAAGAAAACTGGGCATATCCGGTCTAATCGTCATCACTCGGTGCTCTGCTTCTCTGCCCGTCTCGAATCTGTTAAAAGCGGGTCCTTCCGCCGTCTCTTTTTGTGCCCTTTCCCCCAAAATGAGCCCATGTTCCAGTGGGCTCCGATTGACACGCAAGTCTTTTTTTGGAGTCCTCTGTGAGTTGATTCGCCCTGATTGTGCTCCATTCCGAAATGCATGCTCTCGGCTCTCGAGGTGACGCGCCAACAAGTTGAAATACGAAACGGGCGGTGCACTCTTGATTCGCATCCTATCTGCCGACTAATCATTCATTCGTTTCCCGCTTCCTCGCCTTACGTCTGCTCTTTTTTTGCTGATTTCTCCATTTCCTACATCTTGACTCTTCTCTCTTTTTAGGCTTAGTTTCTTCCTTTTCCCTCTTCTCCGTTTCTTCCCTTACTCTCCTTCTCCTTCTCTCTTGTTGTTCTTTCTCATCCATCGAATTCGGTTACTCCTTCAGAAGGATTATCCAATTTTATCAAGTTTAGTGCCCAAACTTCCTGGGGGATCTTCACCGTAGCCACCATCTTTTCAATTTCCATCGTGCAAAACAGCTGGGTCGTAAAATCGGAGACGCGTTTCCCGTGCGGCTTCTCCGCTACTATTCAGTATAGCTCCAGGAGCCTTCCAGTGCCGATCCCGACCTGTTTCGACCGGAGGAGATCAGCTCCCTTCCCGAAATTCGATAGGTCCCTCCCTCGCTCTCTTGCTGCATAATGTCCACATTACAAAGGAATCTTGGGCGCTGTCGTCCCTCTTTTATTATTTATTTATAAGAGCCGGCAGTCTCCTCGTTTGCTCCAATCCCTCTAATTGACACGTTTCTGCCGTTTTCGAAGTTCACAGCTGTGCAAAATAGACGTCAGCCAGTCAGTCGCCACTCTCGCTCATCCAGTTAGTCTGTTTGAAGCGAACGTACAGGCACACACACAAATATTTACAATTTCTCCTTTCCTCCCTTCTTTCCTTTTCAGACATTTCGCACGCAGTGAGAACTCGAACTATACCCATACATTTTCGAATATTCCATACTTGGCACATGACAATGCGATGTTGTTCGGTAGTCGTTTTCTATTTAAATAATCGTCGTTTTTCTACGTAGTTATCAGCGATTAAAGGTTTTTCGATCGATCCCCTCCACTTTTCGAATCCGTTCAGGCACTCACAGAGGAAGTTCCGGACCCTTTGACGGACGAATGGGAAGTAGAAAGGGGCACTCATTCGAGAATGGAATATGCGCGTCAGATGGGCTCTCAGGGTCTCTCCGCATGCCTCCAAACTGCTCCGTCTCATGCACTTTCTCTCGATTATCTTGCTGAAATACCCAGTTGATTTCCTCGAAAACTCTCATTTCTTATTCCTTCCATTGTCATTTCTCAAAAGAATTTGTTTGTAGTAGTTTCAGCCCTTCTCTAAAATTCACTTTTATTTCTGTGACTCTCAAATAATGTAGGCGTATTTATTTGCTTTCCGAAAACCAGAGGGAAAGAATTATAAATTCTGAAGTCGCATGGCTGCAATTGGCTCTCAGAGCAAAGCGGGCCTTTCATGAAACAAGGGCAGTGGGTAGGCGGCTGAATGGGCGAAGGCCAGTACCTTTCGGTCTCTCCCTCTCCCGCCTAACTTATCTCAACTCATTTCCAAACCGCATATGTGCTCAGGCGCTGCTCTTCCATCCGAAATGGTTTATTTGGGATGCAGTCATTCGGCGCTTCTCCATGCCCATTATTGCCTTTTCGAGTGGCTCCATCTACCGTCCTCCCCTTCCGTCGTCGTGCCAAGAGGGCTGTAATGAAGGCTTCGATGACTCGCATTCCGTCCGCCGCTCGTCTAGAATTCATCACTCTCCCGACGCCCTACATAGTTATGTTTTGTATGACACCTCGTGATAAAACAAGTTCTAGTCTCCCACTTCCTGCCCCTCTACGACCGTCCTCTCGTGTACTAATATCGTTCTCTCTTCGTGAGGTCGAGTTAGTCCTCGTTCTTTTGCTTATCACAATTCGTCCCTTGAGGTATACTCAATGATATACTCCCCTATTCCCTTGGATTGTCTGGACCCGAATACAATCTTTGTTTTTTCATGAGATTCACTCCTACATTCACTTCCATACTCCAAAAACAGGAGCTAATTCGATCTTGCTGTGGTTACGGTACTTTCTAGTCAGGCTGAAAAGTTGTGAAGGAAGGAAGCAGATGGAGCACACCTCGAACCTCTCTCTCTCTCTCTCCTTCCGTTCTCTTTCTTTCAGCCAACACCTTCCTCCTCTCTCGCTCGCTTCTTCTCCTTCTTCTTCACTTTCACTTCGTTCTCTTCCTACAGTATCCCTGCAGAGTAGTTCGTGCCCCCGGTCCCTCCAGAAGACGCCAGCCGGCCTCCATCGTCTTCAAACTGCCGACCACCGCCTACGACTCGAGCCGCGGCGTCTCGTTCCAAATCCACGACGACGACATGACGTCCAGAAGACACACCGTGTGGTTCGTGCCAGGATCCAGGAGGTAAATCATGAGAACGTCGTTCGATTTTGCATGACTAATCACTGGGGAGTCTAGACACCTCTCTGAAACATGAGTGTTCTTGTAGTGGACGGAGATTTATGAGTGTGTTTGTAGAGTTGCTATGGAGATCGAGCTGACTTTACCTCAGCTCACCATTTGTTCTTCTTTTGCTCATCCCGGCTTCTCGCTCTGTTTCCCTACTCCAATTTCCTCTTTCTACCGTATCCTTCTTCCCTTCTTGTTTCATTCCCAAAGCCTACAGTAAGCCGCTAACTGTGCGATAGAGCGCACTTTCTAATACTGAGAAACAATGATTCCTTAATGACATGGCGTTGACGGCGCATTTGCGAGAGATTGAGAGAGAAAGAAGGCAATAGCGAGTAAATATAAACAAAATAAGATTCCAGAGTTGTGCAGAGAGTGGAGATTTTCGTGCGTATGTCTTCAATGTGTGCGTGTGTTTGAGTGATTGTGTAAAAACGGGCAGTCGAAAAATGTAGTAAGGAGAAGAAGAAGAAGAAGAAGAAAAAGATGAGGGAGGGGAGTGCCAGAGGCTTTTCGAAAGAGGAGGGACCACTGATGAGAGACGCAGTGATATGCAACAAAAATGGGGAGGGGGAAGGGACCCGGTTAGTCTGTGGAGGGCGTGGCGCATGTGCGGGCAAGAGACTCACGAAACTGGAGACGTAGACGGATAGAGCGGATTGATGGCTAGGCGCGAGCGCTGCCGACGACGAAGAAGACGAGTTGGGGCAGCAGCAGAAGCAGCGGAGCAGAGCACAGAGTCGCGGGTTGTCGTGTCCTGCCAGGGGCCACTCTGCTCTGCTCTTGTTGTCGTTCGTCATATCAAATGCCACGAAGACGCGGCTCGTCGTCGTCGTCGTCGGCGGCAGGTGGTGGCGGCAGTGGCGGAGGCTTCGGCCTTTCGAGTCTCCGACGCGAACTCCACCTCCACAACTTCTTCCGCACCTCGTCGCCGTCGGCGTCGTCGTCGGCAACGAGAACGCCTTCCGCCGCATTGCCGCCGCGAACAGCACCTACTAGTATTCCGGGCAGTAATCACAAGTTGACCTCGTCCTCTTCCTATCATCCGCCACGCGAGCTTACCGTCTCGACGTTCAGCGCCGGCTCGGCAACTGCAGCTGACGGACTCGGAAGCGCCCATCTGACGCCGTCGTTGTCGTCGTCAGTACACGCGAGAAGGGAATCGTTCCTCTACCGCGCCAGTGATGATCTTCGCGAAGCCTCGTCGTTGCGGCCAGTCAGTCGGGCGTCGTCGATCGCGTCTAACGAGCACGGGTACGTTTCCACTTTTTCTCATATTCCCATCATCGCCTCTACCGAAATACTGCTAGTCGCTAACGCTGAATCACGCCTTCTTCTGACCGGCATGCACTGACTCTTTCGCTAAGTTCCGATCGCCTCTATCCCTGATTTGTTATCCATTTTTTCCTGTTCGTTCACCCCACACTTCCGATTCAGTTTAATCCAAAAAGGAAGTGCTTCGCTGTATGATCTTCCGGCTGATTCTCCCCTCCCTCTCCCTCTCTCTTTCTATTCACCACCATCATCCCATTTGTATTCTATACAACACAAAAATGTGTTTTCCTATCATTTGCATATGAGTTTGTGTCGAGTGGTGAAAGGGGTCTTGTTGCATGCAACAAAAAAGCGAACATTGTGTTGTCGTCGTGCCAATGTCTGCCAATAACTAGACGGACCGGGGGAGATGCTGCCACCGACAGCTTTCTGGAATTTCTCAAAGTGTATCATGGCTATTGTCTTCCAGTTGCTGCTGACACCTTACGGGCTCTCGGAGCTTCTCCTTCTGCTTCCTCTTCTTCTCCTTCTGCTTCTCTACTCATCAGCCAACACGAAAGCCAAATTATCGTGTTGTTATTTCTGAGAATCAAAGAAAGAATTGTGAGGAGAAGGAGGGCGAGAAGCAGAAGGAGAAGAAGAAGAAGAAGGAGAAAAAGAAGAGAAGTTGTGACGGCGATTGTGTGCGCGAGTAGAAGACGAGGAGAGCAGCACATGTTTGAGGTGTGACCGATATGAGCCCCCTGAGGGTGGCGGCGCAAGTAAGAGAGTCCGGGCCGCTTCGACACAAAACAACTCTCGCCCGCACATGGCCGAATCGCATTTGTGTTGAAGAGTTGAGTTGTTGCCACGTCATGCTATCAAAGATGCAATCAAGTGGGTCCGCGAGTTGCAATAGCTTCCCTACGTCACGCCTGGCCCCAAAATGTGTAATAATCCCGTGGTGCTCTCCCGACGGATGCTATTTTCTCACAGGCGCCGCAACGCCACGGCCCCATAAATGTTGCGACGACGATGACCGATGTCGCAAGTGAGAGCGAGAGTGCGGGAGTTGGGAGTGGTGGCGGCTCGTCGGAGCTTGGAGAGAAGATAAAGCGGTGCTCCGGTCGTCGATGGCTTTCTGGCTGCCACCTCGAATTTTCATCAAATGGCGGGAGGGACTAGACGATCGGAGAAGCACTTGAGTGGTATGTCAAACAGCTCAACGTCTTCTGAAGCATCATCATCAACGTCGTCTGCCACCGAGCTCTCTTGTCTTCATCCTGTCATCAACCGCCTCATCGGAGCTCTCGTTTGCGGAGAAAAGGCCGAGGGGTTGTCGGCTCCGTTTGAACACAATTAGGGTGAGCTGGCGCCCAGTTTGTGCCGACGAAACGGGCGGCAGTTGACGGGAGACTCTGGATCATTGGCCCAAAACATTTATCTCGAGCTCTGTGATAGCTGCGTCTCGTTAGACGGCTCGCTCTTTTCCCTCCTGCTCCCAGATTTCTTCTTCCAAAACTCGAACCCTCGAGAAGTCGCACGAGAAGGGAACTAGAAAAATATTGGAAGCAGAAGAAGACGCGGGAGAAAAAGGAGGAGAGAAGGGGCCGAATCTCGGAAAAACAATCTGAAAGTGTTCTAGATCCTACGAGGGGTTGTTTCATTGTCTTTTAGTGATCGGTTTGCCTTTGTAGGAGAGTGCGTGCTTCGTAATTATCACTCAATTGTTTGCATTTTGTTGTGTGACGTCGAAAGGTCGCCGCACTAGTGATCAAATTGTGTACATGTCCGTGTTCTGATAAGTCTACCAAACGTCCGTCCGTCAGCATCCGGAAGAATAGATCAGAGAAAGGCCTTCTAAGACTCAGGTAAATCGTTTCTAATCTAGCTAGCTGATTCGCGTTTCTAACTGGACCTAGTTAGGTTGCTAATTTACTGCGATTAGATTGCAAATTCTTCTAACTAGACTGATATATTTTCTAATTAGATTGACAAAGCAAAATGTTCCTAATTAGATTGCAAAAACATTGATACTAGATAAAAAATTCATCTAATTCGATTAACCTTTCGGCCAAATCTAGCTAGATTCAGTTTAGATTCCATTTTCATCTAACTATATTCGGAACTCGGTTTAGATTACGAAACCTCCTAACTAGATTACAAGCGATTTAGCTGAGGAATTGAAAGAAGTGGACAAAAGTGCAAACAAGATACGAAAAAATTTTGTGTTCATTGACTGCATCATAGGCTCCGAGTGCAGTAGATTTCACGTGAATGCGTGTCAGTGTCCGCTCCGATGAGCCCGTGCACCTCGCCAACAACCCTTCGGCCGCCTGAAACTACTCGTCTACGCACCAACGCTTGTCATCGCTTATCAGAGAGTCGATGAGTTTATCAGGCTGCAAACCGATGCGTGCCTGATCGACCATTTTGTGTTGCTCACAATGGTCGTGGTAGTGCCGTGTTGCGCTGCCTCTTCTGCCACCTCACCTCCTAAATCTGTATTCCTCATCAACCTGGAAGATGAATCTCGACAGTTCATGATGTAAGTCAAATCCAGATGACGTTGAACTTCGGATCATCAGCTCTTTGCGGAGAGTTCCTGATATTTCCCTCGGCACATATCTTCTTCCCCCCATTTTCACCTTATTCTCTCGTAGCCTGATGTATGTCTAAAGATCAACACTTTGTCCGAGTACAACAATCCGTCTCCGAGTGATGATATCAACATCTTGCAAATCCGATAGGAGAACACACACCTTCAAAGATGATCGGGCCGTCCTTTCATTTCCGGTCTGATAGAATGATGAATGATGGTGTCAGCGTCCGCTCTCCATCCTTTCTCTTCAGCTGCAACAGCTTCCGCCGATCACAGACTTCGTTTCAATGCTTTAAAAACCCCTCAAACAAAGATCCATTGCCACGGCGACAGATAAAATGGCGATTAGCCGGGTGGTAATAAGCGAAAGGGTAGAGGTGGTCAACGGGAAAGAAACAGTGTCGTCGTAGTGTCATCTCGTGCGGCTATTCATTTCCGCCCACTTTTTTCGCCGTGTATCTTCGCTGATTCTGCTGCTGCAGGGCTGCTTCTTCTTCTTCACTTGGCGATGATAATCGACTGAATAGGCAAGAAGACCTCGCTCCAAACCTCGCCGACAGTCTTTGCTTCTGCAACCAATTTCGCCGCTTCTGACGCCGTTGACCGCATGAATGACCACGAGAGTGACTACGAAGACGAAGCGGTAGTTGATGTTGAGTTCGTTTTTCATGTGCTCTTTTCTTTTTATCCTATCATCCCCAAACTGCTTATACAACTTCAGGTGACCTTGTTCTCAAATCCAGGTTATTTCTTCCATCTTAAAAGTACCTCCTTACCCTTCCGACGGTCGCCGTGAAGTGCTTCGACTGCGTGTCTAATGTAAACCTTCACATGCATTTCATGCGAATGTATCTAGTTTCCATTTCGTTCTTGATATTCAACTGAAATCTCAGAGCTCTTCGAAGATGGAGAGTAGGGTGATTAGTGCTGACGCGCGAGTTTCCCGAAATCCTCTGCCGTCTAAAGCCGTCGTCGTGTGCCCGTATTAGTTGCTTCTTTCGTTGTTCTGCTTCCACCCTGTGCCATCTCGAGTCTCTTCCAATCTCTGCCCACTGCGCTCCTCGTTATCCGTTGTTTTCGGCGCCAGCCAAATCATCGTCGCGCGAGAGTCTCCAAGAGAGCGTTCATTTTCTCCCCATCCATGTCGACCACGCCTGGCTCTCCTGGACCACTCGCGTCGCCTGAAATGCAAAGACGACGCAGTCAACGGCACCCTTCAGACACCCCTTCTTGCTTCGGCTCTTTCAAAAGTCTTTTCCTACGTGCACGCTCTAATCGTCAGTGAGTTCATTGTCGAATCAATCGTTAGAAGTACATTCTTAGAGTTCAAAAAAAATCGTTACTAGTACAGTAAGCACCCGGGAGCCCCCTGACATCTCCTATCCCTTTTGGTCCGATTGATCTTCTCTAATCTGTGTGCTACGCGAATCCCTCGCGTGCTTCAGGCGTGCGGATTGCTCCGATGTCTGCTCCCGCCGGTTCGCGACCCCAGGTGTTGGTCGATCGAGGATGGTTGGATCCTCGCCCTGTGTGTATGCCCCGTGTGACGTAGTGGTGTGTACGTTTGCGTGCGTGTGCCTCATGTGTGCGTGCGTGTGTATACAGACAATTTCACGTACCGCGCCGCGCACAGGCGCTCGCGCCCTCCTCCCTCAACGATTCGCTGTACGCGCGCTCGCGCTAGTACTTTCGTGGCCGCGCCGAATAAAGGATGGATTGAGAGGGTAGAGGACGTCTGACGGGGTCGTCGGAGCACTGACATACACACTCACACATAAAGGAGACCCCCTCCGTTTCTTGCAATTCGATTGAGGGCAAACTAACAAACAAATATACCGGGGCCGCTTTCTTCTTTCTCTCCCTTCCTTCTTCTCTGATCCTCTCCGTCCCGGAGTCTCTAGATTCGAAGGGAGGCGCGGCGGGTCGTTGTCGTGTGTATTCGGACTGCTGATTTCACACCTCGGTTTCACACCTTCCCCAAAATTCTCACTACTTTATCATTCCTCGTCCAAAAGTTGGCCGCCCCTTCGGACAATCCTGCTGCCACGTCGTCCTCCTCCAGAAGGTCGTCAAGAAGGTTTGCGCCCTCTCCTGCTCTCCTCTGGCTTATTCAGCACCATTTTCTTCTAATTCTTCTCCTTTTTCTTCTCTAGCTCATTACAAAAAAACATCGCTCTCTCTCTCTCTCTCCCGTCGGTTTTATTGCCGTCTGGTAATGGGTTTCAGAAGCGCAGGTCATACGACCTTTTCGTTTTTGAAAAGAAGAAGAGGAGAAGAAGAAGAAGAAAGGAAGGATCACATGTGCCTTCGGAAAAGATTATGGCTAAACGCGTTTTGAAAGTGGTTCAACAAACCCCTCACAAAAAATTGGCTGGCTTTTCTGAAAGCCATCAGCAGCAGGCAGACTGCTCCATTCGCCCTTTCCCGTCAATCATCTCCGTGCTGTCATCTGCTCACCTTTCCGAAAAAACAATCTTTTGAACGTTTCGCCATCGCTGTTTTTTCTTTCGACTTCTACTTCAGTTGCTCCTGAAAGCAATGACAAACAGAAAGGGGCGGAGCCAGGCGACTGGGCGGGTAGTAGTCTACTGCTCCGCCGGCTGCCGCAGCCGAAGCGTTGTGTTGCTCGGCATTCCTGCTTCAGTTCGTCGTCTCCCTCTCTTCTGCCGAATAACCCATTTCAAACCTCCCACTCAAATAGTCTGTAGTCTCTTCCGACGATATGTCGATCTCGCTGAATAACAACAATAACCGGAGCGTCCGTCGAAAATTCGGCGAGTCCGGATTCACGTTTCGGTGAGCACACTGGCCTTTTGCACGTTGGTCCGATGTTTCTGTTGTGTGCGTAAAAGTTGCGGGTTCGTGGGGACGAGACGTCGTCGACAAAATGGATGGGGTGGATTAGAAGTCATATCTATTTACGAGTTGGCTCACCGGCCGACGTCTTTTCGTCCTCCATTCGTTTATGTTTTCGCTTCAAAGCATGGTTACACACATATAATTATAGGAAAAAACACCGAACCAAAAACGAAAGAGGCGGTGGTGGACTGAAAAAGAAAATGGAAAACTCTGCAAAATACGACCGAATGCCTTTTTTGCAGACACGGCGACGACCTAATCGTAACACCGTTTGCTCAACTGCTGGCCAGTCTCCGAAACGTCCGATCCAATCTGATTTCGATATCCAACATCCAGGTGAGCACAATTTGGAAGAGAAGGGGAAGCCGGGGGTCCGATCAAACACTTCTTCCTCTCACTACATCTTTTTCCTGTTGAGCCTCAATAACAAAACCCCTTTTCGTGGCCATAACCAACTCCCCGAGGACAGTATTTCATGTTATTCTGTGAGAGAGTCTCTTGTCCGACCAAAGACAACAAGTGGTGGCGAAAGAAGTAATACTTTGGTTTCCTCGCTTCGCTATTCCTTTCAACGACGCTCTCATCCCTACACAATGTTTCGGTAAAAGCAGAAAGGAAATCTCATCATCTGAAAAAAAGCGAAAATATTGTGCAGAAGAGACACAAGGATATCTTCCTAGAAGGCTGGCGACGATGCACAATTTTCAGAAAAAAAAAAGAGAGAGAGAGAGTTCCTTCGCTATCTTCTGTCGGCTCAGGGTTTTCGGGCACTGCAGCCGAGAGTCGCCGTGCATGTACATATGTAAATAGGAGCGGGACCCACGGAGACACTCTAGAACAATGGGAAAGCTCTTTGGGAGCAAGCACGTGGTGCTGAAGAGCCGAATGAAAACTCTCGGATTTCAGAACAGCGACGACAGTCGACACGCCAACCGAAGTGCGAAGCGGCCGCCGTTGCACAATACTCCGCTTCCAGACGATGTGGTGCAATGTGCACATGACACTCTCGGTAAGCCCATCATTCCATCATGCGGACGATCGGAGAGAGGTCGTAACTTTCGACAACGGCTGCAGCCGATCGACTGTTCCGTCCGGTCCCCACCGGAAACTGTTTATTGGCGCCACCGAGTTTACACGCATGACCTGCCGATAAACTGTACACTTCTGTGATACCGCTTGCGCGTTCTTCTCCTCTTCTCGTCCAGTTTTTCCCGCAATCTCGATCGTTTCAGAAGAACTCGATTGGTGTCTGGACCAGCTGGAGACAATTCAAACGCATCGATCAGTGTCCGAAATGGCGAGCAGCAAGGTGAGTGGCCCCTCGAGGCGTCACGCGCACTTCCTCCTTCTGCTCCCTTCTTTTTTTCTGCGGGACCTTGCTTGTCGCGGCACGCAGCTGTGCCCCCCACTTGTCCTCTTCCGTCATCCGCCCCTCATGTGCCCCCGAATTCAAATTCAATCCGAGCAAAGACATTGGCGGTTCGTGAGAGGCGGATAACTCAATCCCGAAGGCACTTGTCTTTTTTCTGAAGCAGAAAGAAGAAGGGAAGAGAGAGCTATCTTTTGAGAAGGGGGGAAAACAGGAGAGTTACGGTAACCGATATCACTTTCGATTTGATTGCCCCTCATAAAATACGTTGATGGAATGGAGAGAGAGAGAGAAATGGAAGAAACAGGGATGAATCCAGTCTGTCTCCACCACCGTAATCGATGTGTGGTCGAGAAAGTGCAGCTGGCAATGCGCCAAGATCTCTCGAGGCGGTTTCAAAACGAATCACGTCATTGGGCAAGAATCAGTTTGTTTCCGGTGAGGTATCCGACCGGAAACGAGGCCTGGGGAGTGAACGGGGGCGAAAATGAACATAGATACACTCCATTCACTTACTAGACAGTAATCAAACTTTGATAATGATATCAATTACATTTCAAACTAGACATTTAGATATATTTTCTTGTTATAACTTATGACACTGTTCTACTTTGCATTGAGACCTATCAAATGTAAACCACAAAAATGAGAGAGTAGAAATCATACTATAGTTCAGTTCAAATCGTTCATTTTGTACTTAATTTCCGGAAGGACACCTCCATATTCTCTACGAAACCCATCTAATTGTCCCCGTGCGCAAGGCCCGCGCACATCTTGTATGATAAGCGAGAAAAGGAAGTGCGTCGATCACGGAGGGCGCCAGACGGCGGAGTGCTTTGGCTTCTAGTAGCGGTTTGCAAGCGCGACTTCCGGTGATTGATGCTGTAGATTGATGGTGTCATTATTTGTTATATACTTTATGGTGATAGGGGGGCAAGAGACGCAGTGATAGTCGGAGCGGGGTGGAGAGAACAGGTTGCGGCGACGTCTTCGGCCCGGAGACGCAGAAGGAAAGCCCCTTCGTCTCCGTGTCTCTTGATTTTTTAGCCGTGGCCTCCACTGACTGTTTTTGGGCGGGATGGAGGAGGGGAGGGGACTTTCCAACTAATTAGCATCGCGCCACGCAAACATAATATGATAATCGTCGGTGCGTTGCAGTTCCGCAAAATGCTCAACAAGGAGTTGTCGCACTTTGCCGAGTCGTCGAAATCCGGCACGCAGGTCTCCAAATTTCTGATCACCACCTACATGGACAAGGAAGAGGACGAACCGTCGATCGAGATCGAAGTGCCCACCGAGGTGTGTTTGACGATAAAAACAACAAACTGACTGCATGTGTGGTAAGAACCTGTCGGGGGCGGGCTGCCCAAAAAAGATTGTTCTTCAAAAAATGGGCGAAGCAACACACAATGAGTACATCCGCCATTCGCTCACTTTTAGTACTACTTTTGATACGTTCAATCGTGCGAAAAAAACAATGTATTCTGAAGACGAAGAAGATCGAAACAACAATTCGATCGGTTCCGTGCACAAGGTACTGTAATCTAGCCGCTTATTGATCACGCAGTTTTGCACGTTTCAAAGGTTTCGAAAAGAAATTTAGATGAGAAAAAGTAATATCTGAACCGGCTTCTCGAATTGTCACGTCCCGGCCAGAACAGAGCGTCTCCTTCCTCCGACTGTGGTCACTTATCTTTCTCTTTTTGCGCATCGCTGACCACTCACTACACCTCTGTGAGACAATTTTCGAAGGCTGTTCTGGCCGGCAAAACACTTCTTTTCTCCAACTATGATTTCTATTCATTCTACATTCAACTGTTCAGATTTCCTCCGGAATGTCTTCAAAAACATGGTAAACACGTTGCGCTTCTATTTTCAAAGATCAGCCACATGCCAAATCTAGAACCCTTGCCCTGGCTGTCCATTCATCAATTATCCTTTTACAGGTGCAAGGACCTTCCACTTCTGGTCCGATGACATTGTCAATTCTGAAGAAGGCACAGACGGCTGCAATGAACAAAATCTCCGGAGTTCGGAAGCTCCGTGCTCCGTCGCATGACGGTCACGTGCCCGAGTACGGTGTCAACTGCGCCCGAGAGATCGCTGTGCACATGCAGCGGCTCAACGACTGGGGACCGGACGTCTTCAAAATCGACGAGCTCTCCAAGAACCACTCGCTCACCGTCATCACGTTCACTCTCCTTCGTCAACGGAACCTCTTCAAAACTTTCGAGATTCATCCATCAACTCTGGTTACCTACTTGCTCAATTTGGAACATCATTATCGGAGCAATCACTATCACAACTTCATTCATGCGGCCGACGTGGCACAGTCCATGCACGTGTTGCTCATGTCTCCGGTGCTCACGGTACTGCTCCCTTTCCCACTGTACCTGCTAATGCTGCTCTTTCAGGAAGTCTTCTCTGATCTTGAAGTGCTGGCAGCTATCTTCGCCGGTGCGATTCACGATGTCGATCACCCGGGATTCACGAATCAGTACTTGATCAACTCGAGTGAGTACTTCCCTATTTCCCCGCGTAACAGCCAAAAACACCTGACAGTGTCTTGAATGATCTGCAAAAGATCACAGCTAGTTGGGCCAATTTTCGATCTGATAGACTTTCGGCTGATTGAACGATTGCAGATAACGAGCTCGCAATCATGTACAACGACGAGAGCGTCCTCGAGCAGCACCATCTTGCGGTCGCATTCAAGTTGCTCCAAGACTCCAACTGCGATTTCCTCGCCAATCTGTCCAGAAAACAACGGCTGCAATTCCGCAAAATTGTCATTGATATGGTAAGTGGTGATAGTGGCTGTGGTGGCCCCGACCGGAAGTGTCACAATGAATTAGGAAAATGCGGACTTGCTGGCTGCGTGTGTTTGTTTGAAAAGTGACAACATACAAGGCCTCCGTTGCGATTAGTCATGAGTGGATCACGTGCGGGACGGAAACGACGGTCCGCGGGCGCCGTTTCGAACTGCAATTCGATTATCCGATTGTTACAGGTACTCGCGACGGACATGTCGAAGCACATGTCTCTGCTGGCCGATCTGAAGACGATGGTGGAGGCGAAGAAGGTGGCCGGAAACAATGTGATCGTGCTGGACAAGTACAATGACAAAATACAGGTTTGGAGGAAACTCTTTGAAGATCAAAACGCTAATGTTCGCATTCTGCAGGTGCTGCAGTCCATGATCCATCTGGCTGACTTGTCGAATCCGACGAAACCGATTGAGTTGTATCAGCAATGGAACCAGAGGATAATGGAAGAATACTGGAGGCAAGGAGACAAGGAGAAAGAGCTCGGACTCGAGATTTCGCCCATGTGCGACCGAGGAAATGTGACCATCGAGAAATCACAGGTAACACTCGTACTACGATTGGTTTCAGCCTTGAACGGAATGATTTCAGGTCGGATTCATCGACTACATTGTCCATCCACTATACGAGACATGGGCTGATTTGGTGTATCCAGATGCACAAAATATTCTCGATCAGCTGGAAGAAAACCGTGAATGGTACCAGTCAAGGATACCGGAAGAGCCGGAGACGGCTCGGACGGTGACGGAAGAAGACGAGCACAAGTAGCACGCGGGGAGGGCTCTCTTTCTGAATGACCAATGAACTGAATGCGTGTCTTTTCAAAGCTGTGCTAGGTGTTTAATTGTATACTGAATTCACACACTCACACAAACACAAATGGGAGCGGGTGCCACACTCAGCTTATAGTCTATCGTCATATTCGTGAATTCCTTCGATTGCTCCACATTCAACACTCTTCCCCGTCTAGTCCCCCTTCCGCTTCCCGTTTTACTGTAATGCCTCCCTACAAATGTCCCCCCACAATCATCTCAAAACCATCCGATTGCTTTATGAACTGAGACTGAAACTTGCCAAATCAACAACTTCTGTCGAAGGACCCCTGTTAGTTCTATTCAATTCCCTTCCCTGTCCCCGTCCTTCCTTCCTTTCTTTGCTTTTGTCTTTCCGTCGGGTTCCCACTCTTTTCAGACTTCTACTCGCACTTTCCGGTGCCTCGCTGTCCCGTCCTCTCCTAGTTTCCATAGTTTTCTACTTTCTTTTCCCCTCTTATTTAGCCTTCAAAAGCCTCTACTTCCAGCTTCTATCTGTATGTACACATTGCATGTTTCTCGCTTTAAATCAGATTTCTATTCAACACTTTGGATTCCGTCGAATGTGGTAATTTTGAGAATAAATAAGATTTACCTTTAAATGATCTGTTTTCACAATGTACACGCACAATCTTCGGTCTTCAGACCGGAAAACAACTTCGAATGAGATAAAATCAGCTTTCCCCTCTTCGTCTTCCTCTTTTTCTTCTTTGTCGCTTTGTATGTGCACGCACAATTTGTCACTCTTTGCGTGCCAATTCCCCAGTGGCTCAAAACTCGAAACGACGGCATCAAAACAGCCGAAAAGTTGGCGCACTGCCTCCTTTTTCCCTTGCCTCCCCCCGGCACACTAGTCATGAATGGAGGCAAGGTGTCCCCGTGGAGCATGAATTATTCATTGCGGTTAAATGAGTGAGTGGCCGGAACGCGTGTGGAGTCGCCCCGGAGCTCGCCGAGCATTTCCTCCAGTCAGCGTTTCGTCTAATGGCCGCGGACTCCCTCCCCCTCGGCCCGCTAACATTTATTTCGTCAACTCTCTTATTGGTCCCACATTCGCATTAGTGCGCTTTCCTTGGAACTCGGTCCCGACCTGACCGAGTGCATTTCCTTATGTCTTCCGCATTGCACGTAAAGCTTCTTCGTAGTTTCACGCAGTTGAAATAACAAGAAAAGATAGAGAGAATACTTTTGGTTACTTTTTTCCCGAAATGTAATACTCCGTTTCTCCCTATGCAGAACTGAAAATGTAAAGTTACGAGGAATCATATAACATGGAAAACCGTAACCCTTCTCGCCCTTTCTCTCTCGTAACAAACGTTATGACTCGTTTTGTTTTTTCGAGTCAATTCTCTGCCGATTATGCTAATATATGGAAGCGACCGGAAGCTCCGCCCACTCTTGCTTGTGACTCCTATTCAATGATTAAAGAGTTATATGTCAGGTGTAAAGGCTTTCGCTCCCCCCGTCCCTCCACGCTCATTTATTTTCGCGCACCCCCATCCGTAATATGCCATATGCTTTCCGCCGCGTGGAAGCTTATTTATGCGACATTTCGACGGCATTCATACATTCGATCAGCCATAAAATCGATTCCGGCGGCTAATTGTCGAGAGCGGAAGCCAGCAGACCGCCCCGTGTTTCTAACGTGGTCAAATATTTAAAAAGCGGCATTGTGCGGACATGTGTCCGCGCGGAGGAGTCAGGCTCTTTCCGCGGCCGGCTCCTCCGGACGGGTCACTCGCCGCTGGCTGACCCCCTCTCTCCGGTTTCCTCTCTTTCTTTTCATGTGATTAAATTACTCGGCCACCGCTTCGATTCGCAATAATCTCTTTCTCTATCTCTGTCTGCAAGCACTCGCCGACTCGCCAGACCGAGAAGATCGCGGCTGCGTGTGAAACACAATACAGTGCGTGGCGACGCAGAGTGACTGGCACAACATGTCAACTGATAGACAGTGAGCAGCGAGTGTGCAAGGAGCAGAGCCGCAGACTTCTCGGAACCTCTCTCGCTCCCTCTCTTTCTCTTCCTCTCCAAGTGCTCCGTAGTTCAGTTGACGGCTCTTCCTCATCCGTCCATCACTATGACGTGGCAACATCTCCTCCCCTTCAGGGAATTGGTCCTATTCGAGAAGAGTGCATACGTGTGGCAGGTTCCTGCGTGATTAGTCATCATCACTGGCGGCGCGTTTATGTGTGTGTGTGTGTGTGTCTCTTTCGAACTTGTACTCGTCGCCTTGTTTCACTTCAATCGCACCATCAATCGAAAACAAATCGCCCTCCCTTCTGTCCGTTTTCCCTCTGCGCTTCGTCTAATCCTTCGGCAATTCGACATATGTTTCCCATTGATATCAAATTTTCGAGTCGTTTCCTCGTTCATCCGTCCCTCCTTCTCTTCAATAAGTGTTGCCAAATCACTTGAAGCTTCCTTCCGTCCGGCCTTCCAGTATCCCCTCGTCTTCTTGTAAATTGACACCATCTGGCACGGACATAATTCGATTTTTATTTGCTTTGTTTCCCCTTGTAGCTTCGTCATGTATCCTTTCACTTATTTGGGTTGAAAAACTGAAGGAAAGAGAAGAATTTAGACGGAAAAACAGACATTTGAGTGTATTATTCATCGGCTTTTCGCTTGCGAATAACAATGAAATTGGCTCTCTTAGGCTCCATTTCCCCTCATTTTCTGTTTGCTCTCTGTAAGCATTTCGAGCTCAACGTGAGCCGTTTCCCCCATTGTTTTTACTTCACACTTGGCCCCCGTTTTCTCTTTTTCTTAACTTTTTGTCTCTTTTCGGAACGTTTTGACACTGCGTAAACACACTTCTTCTTCTTCTTCTTCTTCTTCTTTATTCCTTTTTTCTCTACCCTAAGTGACTCACTTTCTTCTCAATTTGATTCAGTTGAGATCCCCGTCCTCGCTGCCACTTTTTGTTGACGAAACGAGCCAGAAACGTGGCCTCGTCGGTTTCAGATCGAATTTCCGTTTCCTGAATATACATTTTCCCCCGCAATCACATGTCAGAGACTATTTTACACGGACGATTCACTTCAAGAAGCTACATTTTTTCCTGTTCATTTTCATTCTTCTCGCCCATTCTTTGTCGTTTTCGACCACACCTTCGCATTGAAATGCATCTAATTGATAAATACGAGGATGGCAGTAGTCGGTCTCCAAGGTCACTCGTTTCTAAGTATCTCCTGCGCTCTAATCATCTCTTGTGTTTCCCTCGATTCTTTCCGGGACAAGTCCTCTTCCGCCTCCCCTCCTCCTCCTCTAATTTCCGACGTCTTCATCCATAAACTTTTCACTTTTCCTCACTCCTCCATCCCGTTTATGTGCGAGTCTTCCTCATTTCCCTCCAAATGAGTCGCATTGTCTCTGGCTCCCTCGGCCCTCAATTTCCTGCTGTTTCTCGCGCATTTCGTATCCATGACCATGAGCCATTATGTGTCGGAGAGCAAGAAGCTGCACTTTTTATGGCTCCTCCCAAACCCGACTTCTTCCCGTTTTCAACCATCTCTTTCTCATTTTTCGTCCCCGCATCCACTAGGAAATGCATTCCCGCGCACTGCCTCCTCCCGATATGTACACAATTCAAACACGGCCGGCCACCCAATATGTTTGCATTTTACAAGTCCAATATGTTCGGTTACCGCTCCCTCACACCTACGCATTTCGCTCCCATCCCAGCTGTCGTTTTCGTGTCGCACAGGTGCCAAACTGAAACTTTTTCGAGAAACTCGTACAGCTGTGGCAATCCGTCCCTTTTTATTTTCATTCTCTTGTTTTTCCTCCTAACCATCACATGATCTTCGCGTGATCCGGCCGTAATTATACGCTTATTCTCTTTCACTTTTCTCCCACAATTCCCAACCTGAAACTTGTCAGAATGCCGTCAAACAGCCGAGAATCGGAGGCGTCGTGTCTTGAAATGCTTCGTTCGATCATCCGAACGACGGCTGATGACAACTCGAAGTGGGTCGAGATCTTTGTTGACTTCGAGAATGCGCAGCCGACGAACGAAGAACGGGAGATTTACGAGATGGCAGAAGAGGTGCTGCACGATTGTGATACGGTGCTTGCGGATGTATCCAGCTATGGAAACGGTAGAAACAACTTTTGAAGCCATTTGAGAAACGAGTGTGTTTCAGGATGTTATGCGGAAAGGTCTCAACTGAAAAACGACAGTGACATCAGCGCGCTGAAGTCTTTGATGGTCAAACTAGAGCCGTTCGTTGCTCGCACGTGCTCGTACTATGAGCACGTGACCAAGATCGAGAAGATCGTCCCGGTCATCCTGTGGGAACTATCTTCCGGGCCGTTGCCTCTCGAGGAACAGCTGGCCAATAAGCAATCGATTGCGAAGCAGTTCGCCCGCTTAATTGGATTCGTTCTCGACTTTGACGTTGTAAAAGTATGGCAGAGCGATTGGATTTCCAGTATAAACCGGTTATGCGTTGCAGATGAGAACCGCCCAAATCACGAACGATTATAGCTATTACCGAAGAGCGAAGCATATTGTTTATCAGGATTTCGAGTATGAAAATGAGAACAAATTCAAGATTTAAAAAACAAAAGCGCTTGCAGAGATCAAGGAGTCGCCGAACTGCCCCAAGTGCAAATGTTCCTGTGCGAAGGCAATCCGATGCTCAGAGCCCTTTGCAACGGTGTCGACGCCTACATGCGTGCCCATCAGACGCTCCCCATCCACAACACGACCGACGTCTTCGTCACCATCATCAAGTGAGCTCTTTTCGTCTACCGTACCCCCGTCCCTAAATGGCTCCATTCAGTGTCTGTCGTTTTATGCTGGCCAATGAAGAATGCCTCGCGAGGCTCACAGAGTCATCGCGGCATCTGTGCTGTCGTGTCATGACCGGACTCGTCATCCTTTTCGACCACGTCGATCAGAATGGCGCGTTCGTCGCCAACTCGTGCATTGATATGCGCGACGTCGTCAGGCTCATAAAGTCGAATACGACCGCCGAGCAGGTGGGTGCTGAAGGGGAACGGACGGAGAGAAATAGGGGCAGTTTCAGACGGACTGTCTGCTGGCGGGGCTCCGCTACACGACGAAGCACTACAACGACGCGAGCACTCCGAAGTCTTTGCGCCATTTGCTCGAAGTGAAATGACTGCTGCTGCTCCGTTCCGCCCGTCTAGTCCCTTGCCCTCGCTGCTCGCTTCTTTTCCATCTCTCTTCATTCACGGTGATTTCCTTCTCGTCAAACAGTACTTTTCAGAGTGATAATACTTTTTTCCCTCGATTAATTCGTTGCCTTCCGTTCCGGTTTCATACGCTTTGTACATTCTTGGATCTACATGAACAGTCGGTTTTATATCACACCTTTATTGTTTTGGATCGCAAATATATAACAACAATATGTAGAAAAGTTAAAATACAGAGTTGCTTAGAGAGAGGAGAGACACAAAACGGAGTGGAAAACAGTTAAAAATGATGGGAGGGTATGGGGCGATGTGTGAAGGCAGAAAAGCACAAAAAACAAACGGGTCGGCATTTTTGAGCAGCGAACGAAACAAGCGACTCGGGATGTGGCGGTTGTGCCATATATTGTGCTATATAACACCTATTGTAATAATTGGGGGAAAAGAATGAAGAGGAAGGCGCATTACGTATCGGGGTATCCGGACTATAAACACGTTTTGGGACAAAAAAGAAAACGACGAAGAAAATGTTAAGAGAGGAGAAAGTGGGTCATTTGAAAGGGTGATCTAGATAGTTAATTTGAATGAATTTGGAAATTTGCGCGAAATTTTCAAGGGAATCTTGAGAAGCAGGTGAGCTAGCATGACACATGCTTCCCGAGAATCTGCTGGAAATGTTCTGGAATCATGCTCTTCGAGATGCTACTGGATAATGAACGCGACAACGTTGAACGTACGTCGACGAGGCCTTCAAGACTTATCTTTTTTGGCATTTTCAGGGAAGTTGAGGGGGACATCGAGGCTAAGAAGATTTGGACATAGAACGGAACACACACTCACGAAAACAAGAGGAAAGAAAATAGAGACATGTTTAGAGAATGGTGCACTTCTTCTTCTTCTCCTGTTGTGGTGGATCCAGAGCGGCAAGAATTGCCTCGTCGAAGACGTTCTTTAGGCCTTTCTGCAGAAATTAACAATCATTATGCATTTTCAGACTTTATCTTATTCATTTTTTATCAGGAAGTGAGAAAGAACTGGTTCCCGCTTGTTTTCAATGAATGACTCACTTGCGTCAACGCGGAGCACTCGACGTATTTGACCGCCTTCAATTCCTTCGCCAGCTTCTCTCCGACGTCGGTCGACACTGGCTTCTGCTTGTTCTTCGCCAGCTTTTCGAGCATTCCTGGATCGTCTCGTAGATCAACCTGGGTTCCGACCAACAGGAACGGCGTCTTCGAGCAGTGATGGGAAATCTCCGGCACCCACTGTAACAATACGTGATTACAGAGAAGATATTCTAGTTTTGTACCTTTTCTCGGACGTTCTCGAAGGAAGCTGGGGCGACGACGGAGAAGCACACAAGGAATACGTCCGTCTGCGGGTACGAGAGCGGCCTTAATCGATCGTAATCTTCCTGTCCGGCGGTGTCGAACAATCCTAGAGTGTACGGCTCGCCGCCAATCATCACCGTCACCTGAAACACTTCTGGGTTTCTGATGCTTTGTTTCTTTCGAAAAACTCACGGCGTAATTGTCGAAAACGGTCGGCACGTACTCAGACGGAAACTTGTTTGTCGTGTAGCTGATCAGGAGGCACGTCTTACCGACGGCTCCATCTCCGACGACAACACATTTAATCGTCTGCATTTTGTCTGAAATGAGGAAATTTGAAAATGCGAGCATGACTTTTCAGAAATAAAGTGCAGCGCTGAGTCATATGATAGTGCCGGAGAGCAGCAGGAACAAGGGAGAGAGAACGAGAGACACCGGACGAATTGCGAAACATCGGCCCGGAAAATCGATTTCTTTCGAAACGAGTCTGTACGAAGCAGATGGAGACTAATCACGCATTGAAACATAGCTAAAAGAGCAGTGACGGAAAGGGGAAATACGGGAAAACAGTACTTTTGAGGCAGTATTTGGTGAGGGAGTGTATTGAGTAATCTTCTTGACGACAGGCAAGCCGAAAGTTCGGAGAGACTCCTTTTGGTGGTACTGTACTTAAAGGCGCAGAAGCATTTTTAAATATGGGTCCTCAAACGAACAGACTTTATTGCTTCTGTTGACGTTTATTGCAATTTTCAGGCAGGCATTTCATCTTTTTTAAAATACGTACTTTTAAACGCTTTTTTATTAATTTTTGAAATAAATTCAGCTCGAAATAGTTCACTTGTAAAATAGAAATCAACTTTTTGAGTACCGGAAAACACGTGTAATTGAGTGTAACTTACGCTACCAAATGACGAAAGAGTGATTTTATCGATTGACGACGCACCGAATGAGGCGCTAATCAATCAAAAATTAAACAAAGTTAGACACAAGCGTGCCAAAAAGCCGTGTCGAACACGAAAAAGCGAATAAGAAGATGGTGGACAGTTTGTCGGCGAGCCTAAAGACAACCGCGACGCGGCCGCTCGCATCCATAGACAACTATGCAACGGGAGACGCAGAAAAAGACGAGGGAGTGTAGAGAGAGTGGAGACAAGGCCACAACTAGCGAGGGTTGCCCGACCACCCGAATTATCGGATTCAAATTTAGGTACTTCTAGACTGCTTCATCCGTAGAACTGTTGATGATCCACGTGGAATAGACTCTCGTGATGTGTTTGCAACCTGTTCCCGGCCAATTACCAGGTTGTATAACTCGTAAGCCGAGCAAATAGGTCAACTGAATTCATTGTCGAAACCCTAAAAACCATCTTCCTTTCACATGACTTATTTTGGTTCTCTCCGAATCGGTCTAGAGATTCTACAGTAATTCTACTGTAATACCAGAAATTGCCACCTAGCGAGCGTGCATACATGCGGCCGATTTTTTCCTTCGTACACTTGGCACAGCTCCCTCCTTCGCTCCGCGTCTAGCACGAGAAAAGCTCATTCCGAATATCCTAAACGTCCGCAGTCGAACGTTCTTAACAATCCCATCCATCATCTGCCTCATCTTCCTATACCCTCGGCCCTTTCGCTTCCCCATTTCCATTCTTCAGTTTTGACTTCGGATCATATCTTGCGTCCTGAATACTTCAGCTTCAGTCCCTCTCCCACTAAAAAATGTTTCCTGTACTATCACAGTCACCCTGAACCATTCTGAACGTTCGTCTAGAAAGGGGCTGTACAATTTCTTTCCTGGTCTTCCGATCGATAGTCCGTGAATCCGGTTCCCTCTCCCGTCTCCCAGTTGTCATGTGCCGCTTCTTCTCCGTGGATGCCGTCGTCCGCTTCTTCAACTTTTTCTGAACCCATCATGGCCTCCGCCCGAGGCCGTCTCCCTCGGCCGTCCGCACACCTGTTCTTCCCTTTTCCTCTCGTTCCTCTGTTTGTTTTGTCGCTCGTGCGCCTACAGACAGACCGAGTTTCAAACGCTCTCGCATTCTTATATCATATAGATTAGGTGAGGAAAGATATTTATTCGTTTCAATAAGTGTATTCTGCCTTGAAATTCTTGGCCATTACTCCATGTGGATTGTTCGCCACACACGCGTAGACGCCTTGATCTCCCATTGTGGCTGGATCTGGAACCAAGAAACATTGGCACTCGTTCGCCACGGTTCTCCTCAAATGTTCCTTTTCTCCGCCAACAAGCTTGCAACTAACTCGTAAAAGATGTGCAAACACTCTCGAGTGCTACTTCCAGGGTTCTGTGCGTTCTAAAATCGCAACCTGGGGGAAATTCGTTATGGAAAAAGGAAAGCGTCGCTGACGAGTAAAAAAGTTGTATAAGCTCTATGAACATTTCGCCACTTACCAACTTCCAGTTTGCTCCACATGGTGTCATTTTCTATTGGTTTTTCGTAATACTAAAAATCGAAAAAAAAAATAATTTTGCGGTTATTGGGAACGAAACCTACATGGATGCTGGCTTTCGGTTGTATCTCGGCTCCTTCTTTGTACCACTTGATAGTCGGTCGAGGCTCCCCGCGAGCTTTGCAAATAATCAACAGTTTATAACCGAGACGGTACGTCTGACTGAAATGTGATCCAGTTATAATCTGAGCACTCTGAAAGAATAATTCATTTTCCCCCTTTTTCCCTCTTTGAATCTCTCACTCTATTATCCGAAAGAACCGTCTGAACAAGTGAGAACTCGGCAACCTGTGCGAATTGCAGGTTACTCTTTCCCTTTCCTTTTCCACCTCGACGGCCTCCTCTCGAATCAATGACTGCAGCCAAGAAGCAGAAGAAGAAGATGAAGCGGCCCCAGCACCGGAAACGCATGATCCGCGATCTGCCACCAAGTTTCGCTACACTGTTGCACCCGTCGCTTCGCGGGATTCTAATGAAGTAAGTGGGCTGAAACTGGAAAGATCGATGAAAAAACGTGATAAATGGGATATTGATCGGAAGAGATGTCTTCAGAGCATGTGTTCTTCCTTTTGCCAGTGTAATATTTCAACGGGCGAGAGAGAAAAAGAAATTGAAAGAGATAATGTGCCTCAATCCGTGGCATGATGGGAGCGGGAATCTCGGTTGGAAAATTGGCAGGGACCTTCTGATTTTCAGCCGTCAGAAGAGATGGAACAACGGAAGTCCGCCGCATCGAATCGCCGTCAACCTTGTCAGAAGGTACAAAAAGCAGCTGAAGCCGAGAGTGATGCCGTTCTTCTGCGACAAATGCAGACTATCAACTCGCACGCTTTCCCACATCTTGGGTCACGTTTGCGACAGAGAGGAAAAAAGGAAAGCGGACAGGAAAGAAGCGGCTCGGAAGTTTTCTCTGTACGATTGTGCAGCTGGTAAGAATTGGCACGGGAGAAACTGAAGATAAAGGCATTCATACAGAGATCAAAATGGCTTTGAATGCCGAGAAACAATGGAGATACAACGGAATGGCGGTAATGGAACAGACTCTGAAACCGGAAAAAGTGTGCCCGAAGCCAGTGCATATTGTGCAGGCCCCGAAGGAAACGCAATATTTGGATCACGAGCCGTCCCCGGAGTGAGTTTGAAATGGAACTAAAGTGGAGAGGCGCAAAGAGAAGGGCTGCTCGCAACTCGATTAGCACCGGCGACGTCTTCTTTTCTCAACGAGCACTCTCTCTTATTGACGCCTTCGTCTTTTCAGATTCTTCGCCGCCCAAGAGCAAGAATTCGACGATGAAACTCCGCATTATCCGTTGGAAGAAGTGCTCATTCCGTCGACTCAAATACGCCCGAAAACCACATTGAAACCGTCGAGATGCTTGGCACATCCCGAGCCTGGAGTCTTCTGCTTCCACTGCAAAGGATCGTTTGACAGCTACAATCAGTACCAACTTCATTTGCGCAAAGAATTCAGCGATGGAGTGTGCAGCCGCTCTTTGCCCAGCTATTATTACGTAGAGGTATTGCAAAAAAGAGATACCTTACTGAAATATGTGATTGCAGAGAGAAGACAGAACTGGAATGTTCAACAAGGAACACCGACACAGTGTTATGCACCATGTTCCGGTCGAACGGGATGTCTCCCATATCCGATGCACTCTTTGCAAAACGATGAACTTCGCCAGCACAGGGGATCTCTATTCGCATATGATCAAGTGTGCGAGCACAGTCACTCCCGGAAAGTGAGTGCTCTTCAATGTCTCGCCCGATCGCAACATTTCCATTTCAGAGGGTCCCCAATAGATTGTCCAACTGCGTTCGGCTATGGAATGCCGCCCTCCTTCAACGCTTGCCAATACGTTTTCCCCGATCCGGTCAGAGAGAAGGCTCCCCGTACTGAGAGCGTTTCTGCCGAATCCTCTTCGAGCAGCAACAAAACTAGCCTCTGAACTATTTTTAAGCACAACTCTTCTTGTACACTTTCCTTTTTATTTATTTCATGTCCAATGTAGCTTCTTCGCCGTCCACTTTTACCCAATTTCCCAGTCCTCTCCGCAAAGTTTCCCCCAAATCGCCCGGAGCGATCACAGCCATGCCCCGTTCTCCAAGACCCGCTTCCCTGTACTTTCGACGTGCTTCCTTTCACTTTGCCTTTCCGATTGCCTAGCTCGCTCCTCTCTGTTCATCGACTAGCGCGATCTCTCCCAATTCCTCATCCTCATTGTAAACTTATCACAATTTTATTCCCATCTATCACAAGTTAATGAATTATTATCGGAATGTACAGAAATGCTCGATTTTAGAAGTTGCCGCTTCAGGGAGAGTGCTTGTCGATCAATTGGAACTGCAGCGAAGCGGTCTTTACAATGACCTCATCGTGGTTTCCGGGCTTCTGGTATTCTGCATCGGCTCCGGCGATTTGGGAAGTCAGCTGGCCGCAAGAGTTTCGGAATCCAACTTTGTCGTCTCCGGGACCGTAGATCGAGAATATGTGTTTCCTTCGTAGCGCTGTCTGGAAAAACAAGAAACTGGATGTTAAGGTTTTTGAAATTATCCGATCGGACCCTAACAACTCTTATAAGAATAGAGTTTGTTCAGTGAATGAGAGAAATTAGGAAAATTTGAACGTGGATTGCTACCAATCCAACCGGACTCGGGATTTTTCTAATTAGGGACCGATCCGGTTTCAGATGATACCTCGAGTTGATATCATGAATAAATCTCGAGTTGCACGAAAGTCCGTTGTTCGCATTGCATGCTCCAGGGAACGGAAATGCACAAAGGAAAGATCCTCGGTTGGCTCCTGAGAACGTCTCATTTCTACCAGTCTCATTTCTCTTTTGTGGTGCTCACCTGCCACGGAAACGTACGTGTCAATGAGAGCAGTGAGCGGAGGTCCGAGGTTTTCTCCGGTGTCCACGCAGGCTCCGCCCAGAATTGCCTGAACTTTTACTCTTTCATTCCCTAAGCTGTCCGTTCAATTGACACCTTTCTAGAGATGGGCGACCCCAATGAGTATCCGATCACGTCGACTTTCCTTCGAGTGAAAGCGGCAACCACTTGAATCATAAATCTCACCTGCCACTCAGTTGTTGAATTCGCCGAGAAGAAGTACGCAAACCTGTTTGATATACTGACATTTCATGTCCACCAACGGCATCAACGTTTTTCCGCCGTCGCCGTACGTCGTCGCGTAGACATGAAAGGGAGAAGATCAGAGGAAGAACAAAAAGAAGGAAAAGAAGAGTGATATCACTTTTCGTTGATTACAAATTGCAATTCACAATATTCTCGTGAGGGACGACTGACCAACTCGTCGCTCCATCCAGCATTCAGAAGGTGGTTCCGGTGTCCGCTGAACGTGCCGGCCGTGTTGGTGATTCCGTGCACAAGGACCACCGCCTGTTTCCTGCAGAAAGGAACTGTGCTGCTTCCCCGCACCCCGGGCCTACAGTACCTCGTGCGAGTGCTGCCGTCGTGCGTGCCGCCTCCGTAGCTCCCGTGCGGTCCGATGTCCCTCCTCGCGAGCAGATCGTCAATGCTTTTGCCGTAATTGTCAGTCAGAAACTTGTTGAAACTGGCCGAAAAGTCGGCAGAAACAAAGGAAATAAGTAAGAAGAGGGGAGCGAAGCGTCGAAAAGTCATGATATCGAGGGGAATGAAGTCTTTCGATCTGTTTTACAATGTTCTCGATGTCCCGTTCTTGTCAATTTTGTTACAATCTCTGCGGTTGGCAAGTGGTTTCGTGATTCACTTTCGCAACAACAACTATACAATAGGGGAGGGCAGAATTCTAGTTTCAGTTTGCGACGCTTCTCTTTTCATTCATTCACAGACATTTATTCCACACCAATTTGAATTTTTTTTGTGAAACTCAGAGTGGAAACAGGCTCCTTGTAAGCTCTCCCATGTGATCAATAAAATATAAGTTAACTAGGGAGAAACGATTCGGTGGGTATGTGAATAATTTAAAAGAAACAATTAAAGAATAAATTTTGAGTACTGTCTAAGCAGCACTTCCTCCACGGCCACGTCCGCCGCGACCGCGTCCACGACCACGCAATTGCCCTGGTGTATAGACTCCACGAGTCGGACGTTGGAGAGCTGCATTCCGAGCGTTCGATGGTCGCTCTTCGTGGGTTTCATTGCTGGAAGATCTTTAATAATTAGCACGGTTCTCTCAAGGTCACAATTACCTGCTGGAGCACTGATCCTCTCGCTCTGCGTCGCGAAGCCCAGTCGGAAGACGAACTCTCTGGGCGTCCTGGGCAACTCTGGCGGAGCTTCCGATTCCAGCGGCACCAGTTGGATCGGCTGGAGCGCTCGGCTCGTCGATAGTTCCAAGCGGATCACGTCCTTCGTCCTCAGCCTCCTCGACCGCCGAAGCAGCTTCACGATCCTGATCGTCGAGCGAGGGTTGCGAATCTGAAACTCAATTTCAAAAGTCAGATCCAGAATGTGTAGTTTACCTTCTCCCCCGAGAACCTCCTCAAGATCATCGTTGTTCACATTCACGTCAATCTCCTCAATATCATCCTCCTCGTCGTCAACATCATCCAGACTCTCCGCATCATTATCGTTGTCGTCCTCTGGATTGTCATCTTCATCATCTGACAGTACAACAACATCGTCATCGTCCACGCCCGGAATTTTTCTATCCTCAAACTCGTCGTCGTTTCCGAAGCTATCGTCATCTTCTTCTTCTCCTTCCATCTCATCTTCCAGAACTTCCTCGTCGTTCTCCAAATCAATAATGTTGTCATCGCGTCGCTCTTGAATAGTGTTGTCGTTGGCGTCTTCGTCACTAACATCACGCTCCAGACCGAGAACACCGTCGTCGTCGTCGAGTTCCGGGATTTCAGCAACTGAAAAGAAGACGAGCATTATCTTCACTTGGTTATTCTGGCTTACGATTGTTTTGTTGACGTGTCTCACTGCTGGTAACGGCTTCGTTCGGGCTGTCCCTTTGACGCTTAGCTTCGCTCGTGTCGAAGTCGTTCGCCGCTCTCTTGCGACGTCCGTCGGAGCTAGAGACGCCGCCGATGTTCAGTCCATCTCGAGATTCCCCATCTACAACTTGAACCGAATCAAAATGAATCCGAAACGTGAAACCAATACCATTTGCGACGAGATCAGCATCGAGTGCCTTTTGCTGGTCGACACTTCCACTAACCAAACTGCTTTGTCCGGCAGCTCCTTCGACCACACTCTCTTCCGGAAGAGCCAGATTATCACCAGCAGGTGGAACATTAGCCAATCCGAAGAGTTGTTGTCCGGGAGCCAACGAAGAAGTGGCCTGTGAGACGGTTACATTGCTTCCTGGGGTTGTCGGAGCAGAGTCAATATTCGGGAGAACGTTCTTTTTTTCCGGAATCGGCTGAACCGTCGTAGTAGACGATGAAGTGAAAAGCGATTGCGTCGGAACACGAGCTGAAGCTTGGAACGTGTGCGGCACTGGCAGCATGGATCCGAAGGTGTTAGCAGGTGGAGTAGGATCTGGAACGACTGACACAAAAGTAGAAGTGGTTCATGAGCCGTGCCTACCCATGATGTTATCGGAAGGAACTGGTGGGATAATGTCCATCGGCTCATTTGGAATGGAAGGTGGAATCGGATTCTTCTGAGGCGAAGTCTTTGGTTGCATCAGATTAGTCGGAGCAGGAGCTGGAGGAATCAGAGAAGAGGAAGATGACTGCGATCCGAATTGCTTCCCAAAAACGGATTGCTTTGCACCGAACGGCAAGATGCCAGGAGGAGCCTGCAGTTTTTGTGCTCCCGTCTGATCAGGTTCAAGTGGTTGCTTGGAAACCGCAGGAACTCCAGCAGATGGATCAGACGCCAAGGATGGAGGTTGTCTGAGGATTGCTGGTGGTTTCGCGGTTGTAGGAGTAGATGTCTTAGACTCGACATCAGTAGCTGACACAGACTTTGACTGGGTAAGTTGCTGAAAAAGATTACAATGTGACTGCAAAATGTGCCAGCAAACTTACTCTGTTAATCTCCGAGAGCTTGTCATTTTGCTCTTTCAGCTCGGTGAACTGATCAGTAGTCTTCTTCAGGCGAGTCTCCAGCATGTTCATTCGCATGGTCTTCACATTCAAACTCTCAATTTCCGTTTTCAATCCGTCAATCTGAGCATTGAGGGCAATAACTTGATCCCTATGCGTTTTGGCGAGAGCAGCGATTCGTGGACCAGCTGGGTCATTTGTTCCCGAAGGTGCTTCCAACAGCTTTTTCAAATCGGCATTCTGAAAAATGGTCGTAAAAGGTGCGCACTATACTTTTTTAGCCAACTTTCTCCCCGCACAAGAACTACGCTACACATTCATGAGGATTCCTAAAAAAGCAGGGATCAAAACAGGTTTCCTTTCTCGAGATCTCGTAATCCCGACAATAGCCGCGAATGCAACCTGTCCGCCGCATGACCCAATTGCCCATGAACTAAAGAAGCAGCCAGCGTCCGAAGCGATATCAACAAGCAGCTATCATAAGCGTATTCTTAGGCGCCATTCCACCTCGCATCGCCTACGATTATGCGGATTTTGCTAATATTATCGTGCCTCGTATGTACGTTATCAGCACAAGACTCAGCTGGACAAATTCCATTTTACACGAGCGGCGATCCGATGATGTCGAAACTAGCACAGATTCAGTTTGCAGAAATGCCAAATCTGAAGGTGAGGAATGAACTATTTGCATACGTCTTCAGCAATCTATTCTAGGGCGACAAATATCCAGATGTTGATGCTCATAGAATTATAAACCCAATAATCAGTCCAATCATGGAAGTGTTTGATCAAATGCGGGAAAACCAGAGAGCAAGAGATCAGGCGGAGAAGATCAGAAAGGATAGGGACGATCACCCGTTGAGCACTTCCAGAAGTCTTTGGGAGATGTTTCAAAGGCTGAATAAGCCAACTACCACAACAACAGAATCCCCACCACTCCTTGAGCGTCTTTTCAAACCATACATTGAGCCGTGGCAGAAGCAGTTGGACGATTTCTCAAAGGACATGGCTGGAATAACACTCATTCCTACGACCACTACAACCCCCGCGCCTACGACTAGTACCACTCCAAATATTCTGGAGAAGTCCCTATCTATGTTCTTCCCATCTTTGCGTCGTAAACCACAGTCCGTGCCAACGTTGCCTCCGACCACCACTCCTACTCCTCGTCTATTTGATCCTGATATGTTCGACAGGCTCTTCTTCAAGAGAGACAAGAGACAGGCAACGTTGGCCCCCGCTCCGCCATTCGATTTGTTCACCGTTCCGCCTCCGCCGCCACTATTTCAAGAATGGGAGAAACCGATTCTTGGCGTGGCCAATCCATTCACATTGAATCCACTAATGAAGATGTTCACGACACCATCCCCACCATCAACACTGGCTCCACTTCCTAAGATTCCGGAGCCGAATCCGTACGAAATGAGAAAAGGACTCCCAGAACCACAGTTCAAACTACAAGACCCTTTCTACAATCCATTGTTCCCGAACAGAAAAAGCAAATTGTTTGATCTATTAGCAGGCGGAGAAGCAGGACGACTTCTTGGATAATTTGTAATTGCTGGCTTTAAAAGCGCATCTACTTCCTCATAATAATTTCGTAATAACTATTAAACGTATTGAATCTTGACTTACCTCATCACGATACTTGATAGCAAGTTGCCGTGTTTGAGTGAGCTTGGAAACAATTGCCTTCTGAGCCTCTCTGAAGAAAAAAAAATCATACTTTGTAGACAAGATTCGAACGTACTCAGCCTTCAACTTGGCACTCTGTGCAATTTTTGCATGTTCGGAAGCCGTGGCTGCTTCTTGACGAGCTGTTGTCAACTGTGTGGACAGCGTTTCCACTTGAGTCTTCAGAGCAGCGGCAGAACCTCGTGCATTGGCATCGGCCCGTTGTTTCAGCTGTTCAATCTCTCGCTTTCTTTGAATCAACTCTTGATTGGTTGACGAGATCTTGAGGTTTTGCTCGTTGTTCTTGGCGCTGAGAGCCGTAACCTGCTTCTCGATGTCAGACTTAGCCTTTTGGATTTGAGCCAGTTGAGATTGCAGTTTGTTTTTCTCCTCCGTCAGCTGCGAATTGAGATTCTGAACGCTGCTGAGAGCTTCCACCTTATCGATCAAACGAGCTCTGTCCACCAATGATGCCGCTGTCGCGATCTGTTCAGTTTCCAAATCCCGAATTCTCTGCTGCAGCGCGTTCTTTCCTCTTTCGAACTCAGCAGTTTCGGCACGCAGACGGCGCATTTCCACTTCTGCATTCATGGCTCTCGTCATCGCCTCATCTTTGCTTTGGCGCAAGAACTGAATCAAAGTTTGCATGCTATCAATGACGCCGGATGATGATTCGCCGATTGCAGACTCGTTCAGATCCATTGAAACATCTGGAGCGGAGTGCGTGGTTGATAGCTGAAACAAATGAATAAATAATAATGTCAAAATAACTTGTGTGTTCTCACCCATTCGTACTTCTGTGAAAGCTCAGAAAGTTTCTGATCGTACTCAGTCAGTTTCTGTTGACTGAGCAGCTCGAGTTGATCTCGTTCCTCGGTCTTCTTTTGCAGAAGTTTTCGAAATAATATCTCATCTGATCTGCCTCGTTCTTTGCAGTCATCTCAGCAAGCAGAGCAGCAGACTTGTTATTCAGCTCAGCTTGAAGCCGGAGCTTCTCGCTTTCGCCGTCGGAAATGCGTTGCTCCAACTGTTGAACAATGGAATGGTGTTGCTCGAGAACTCCGGCATTTCGAGTCTTCTCATTTTGCATGTTCAGCAAATTATTGTTGGCCATGTCAAGTTCCCTTTGGACGGCGTTCAAATTGAACGAGGACACATCGAGTTGTCGACGCAGCTCAGAGAGTTCGTTCTCCGATTTGAACGTCTGCTCCTCGAGATTAGTTTTGAGCTCGTTCAATTCCAACTGATTCTGAGCCAATTGCTTCGTCAACTTTTCGGCTGTCCTAAATAATATGAAACAGTTATCTGCGAGTAACTCCGCGATCTCTTACTCTTCGGAGCATTTCGCCTTTGCCTCCAATCTCTCTTTTTGCATCGATCCTATCTGTTCCGATTGCTTCAAGTTCTCTTCCAGTACGTCGTAATGAGTGGCAGAGCTGAAATAAACATCTTCGCGAGACTCTCGGAACATTTTCTCTACATTTCATACTCAGCATCCATTCGTTTCTGCGCGGCTTCCGCTTCGATCAACTTTCGCTTTGCTTCGTCGAGTTCACTTTCGAGGAACTGCGTGCGAGTCTTCAGCTGCATGTACTCCCTCTTCAGACGATTCAGAGGCATCGCGGTAGTGTCGGATGTTGAGAATGTAGATTGAACAGAACTGAGTTTCGATTGAAGATCATTCAGTTCCAATTCATATTTGGATATCTTCTGTTCTTTCTCAGCCAGTCGACTTCTCGCAACTTCCAGCTCACCCTCCAACCGCTTTTGCATCAACTTCGATTCGCTCTTAGAATGAGTCAGCTCGTCTCTGAATCGAGTTGCCGATGATTTCCAACAATCCCGGTCGGTTCGGAGCCCGTCCAACTGAGTACTCGCATGACTCTGTGCCTCGGCCTTTACTTCCTTGAGTAAGCTCGCCAACTCAGTCACTGACCCTCTCTGAAATCGGAAAAGATCACTTGAAATCAAGTCTTGACTGTCTGTCACTGGAATGCAATACTGACCATTTGTTCTTCCTTGGCCAAAGCTGTACACTGATAATCATAGTGCATCTCCAACACATGATGCCCAGCCTTTGCTAGTTGAATTTCGTCTTCCAATGCTCTGACGCGCACTCTGAAAAACGTTTGTTATGCCACCGTTTTATTGAAAATGGATACCTGAGACCGGCGGCCTCGTCAGTTGCGTTCATTGCGTGCCTTCCGAGGTCGACAAGCCTGTTGCCTTCTCTGAGTCAGCAGCAGCAATTTTTCGAAGTTCTTCCAACGCATTCTCTTTTTCTTTCACGGCTGCTTGGAATGCTTGCTCCATGGTGGCGGTGTTCGTCTTCTGAGCTTCAAACAGAGTGTTCAACTTGATGTTCGTTTCCGTCAGCGCACGGCTGTTCGATTCGGAGTTGGAAAGCCTCTGCGTGAACTCCTGCTCTCTGCGAATGTGATCCGCCTTGAACGTCTCGGCTTCAATGCGAAGTCGCTCGCAAATCGCTTCAGCCACAAGCTTCGCGGCAACTGCCTCCTCTGCCCTCAGCTTGGCTGCTCTCGCTTCAGTAGCAGTCACACTATCTTTAACCAATTCCTTGAGCTGCTCCGTTTTTTCTTTCAGCTGAAATGCATGTTTTAGCAAATTTAGACATCGGTTGGCTTACGCTATCGAAAGCTGCTTTCGTCTGCTCGACCTTCGTTTTAAGCGCAGATTCCGACTTTTTAGTGACAGCAAGATCTGCTCTCAGCTGAGCCATTTCCTCGCTTTGTGCGTTCATGGCAGCTTGCGCAGCACTCGTTTTCGCGTTTTCTATGTCTGATTCGAGCTCGACGTTACGTCTTTGCAGTTGAACAATGCTTTGGAAGAGCTGCTCGTCCGCCTGCTCAGACCAGTTTGGATCGTGCATTCTGCTTTGACGTTCTACAGTGTACATCAGTTCAGCGTTCTGAAATATGTTTTAAGCACGCTTAATTGTGAAATAGTCTACATACCCTCTTGCAAACGAAGTCGTAGTCTCTTTGATACTTCTCAACCTCAGCTCTCACGTAGGCGAGATCTCTCTGAGCAGCATCTTTTTGGCTCACCAGTTCTTTTCTCTCAGACTCCGCATCGTCCAGTTGCTTCTCGAGTTTGCTACTCCTGTCGAAGAGCTCGTCTGTCACCATCCTCTGAGACAATAACTGAGGTTTCTTTTGATCGATCGTCTCCAGAAGCTCCTCTAATGTCGTGCGCAAACTAGTGTTCTCCTCTACGGTCTCAGCCAACTTTCCACAAACACGAGCGTGTTCTAAAACTAGGCTGCTCAGAGATTGGCCTCCTCTCAAGAGACGGACAGTTTCAGCGGCTGCCGGAGCCAACTCCGCCAACTCCTCCTCGGAGACGTTCAACTTCACATCGCTCATGTTCTTTATCATTTCGTTAACCTTGAGCAGTTCGGCGCGAGTCTGTGCGAGTTCTTCATCTCGTTCTTTGAGAGCCTCAGCATGGGCGAGACTTTCACTGTCAATCTCTTCTTGTTGCTCCATCAACATTCTTCGAGCATCCTCTAGCACATTCCTCTGAATGTCTAACTGATCTTTGTAGTCGTCCGCTGCATTTTTCGATTCTTCCATCGAGTGCTTCAAGACTTCCTGGTACTCAGTTTTGCAACGGATCTCCGCCATCAAATTTTCGATTTCCGAGGCTTTGGTGCGTTCGGTCTAAAAGAAAAAAGTTAATTTTTCGCAGACTTCGTATTGCTCACATCTTCCATTTTCTTGAGAAGTTCAGTGTTGTTGAATTGCAGCATATCGATTTTGCCGTTGAGACCTTCAATTTGAGTAGTGAGTCGATTGATCTGCACATCCAAATGCATTTTTTCGTTTGCTCGTTCCATGTCCTTGTTGCTCAGCTCCAGACGCAAGCTCGACACTTTGTTGTCCCGTTCGGACACTTCCTGCATCAGCCACCGCTTTGCTTCAGCATGGAGACCGCGTTCCGTCGCGATCCTTTCACGCTCGTACTGAAATGAACAGCGTAAATATATTCCGAAACACAATGTTACCTCAATGGTTCGCCTTTCTTTTGCATGGATCGCCAACTCGTGTTGATTGGCAACCTTCTCTTCGATCAGCTTTTGGATTTGGTCTTTCAAAGCGAATGTCTCAACAATAGCAGCCTGGGCTTCTTTCGTAGCATTGGCAGCAGACGCTTCCCCCTCTTCTTTCTCCATTTTCAAACGCGAAACGGTGACCTCCAACTCCAAGGTTTTGTTGGTGAGCTCATTCCGCGCTGCCTCGAGAACTTTCTGATCATCGATGTATCCTTTCACCTGGTTGTTGTGGCGAGTGAGCTCATCGGCCATTTGAGCGTTTTTCCGAGACAGGTCATCCACACGGTCACGATAATCTATCAACTCCTGATTCAGATTGAACTGAACCCGTTCGTACTCGGCCTTTTCCATTTCCCAATTCGATTGCTCTTCCTCGGCAATAGGGGCGGGTTGTGCGGCCAAATCGGCCGGAGCATCCACGTCCATGGCTGTAAATGCAATAATCAATACTTTTTTACTAAAAACACGACGTTTTAAGAAACACGCTGCGGAAAGTCCGAAAAGTCGATAGTCTCGAAATACGCAGTTTTAGCAAGACACAATCAGAAGAGTGAGCGGAGACGTTTGAAAAAAAGTGGAACGAAATAGGCAAATGACCCAAACGATTGTTTGTTCGACAATTTTTTCTGGCATGTCGAGAGAGCTGTCGCGCGCGCGGCAAATTGCGAATTTGAACGCCAGATGTGTTTTGTTGCGTGACGGTGTTCGCGGACAGTTGCCGCATCTGACGACATATACGCCCTTCGCTCCACGCCTTTCCATACGCATTCCTTATCACTTTGCATCTGTTTTCCTGTGATAACTGTCTTATCAGGTGTCAGAAGTTGACAAACGCAAAGTCATAGGTTGTCAATAAACGCCGTATTTCACGTTAACATTTCTTTTTCGGAATTTTCATTCGTCTTTTTTTAGATGGTGAGCGTGGTATCCAAAATGTTCAAGGTGGGAGTTCCATCGGCTGCTGTTGCCGTTGGAGTTCTGCTGCTCGGCGATGACGAGAGAAGAGACTCGCTGTTCCGTCGAGCATCCGCCTTCACTACTAACAATCACGCCAAATCATTTGATGAGCATTTCCCGCGAGGAGAATGGAACAAAAACTGGGACTTGTGAGTGGCAGCCGATTGACCCATTCTAACCCATTTAAAATTGCAGCCGGGATCCGATGAGCTTGATTGACGTGCGGAAATGGGAAAGTGCGGATGAGGAAGGCCGTAAGAAGCTGATCGAGGCGAATAAGGCGACTGCTGTGAGGAACATTTTTTTGATCCGACACGGGCAGTACCATATGAATCGAGATGTAAAGAGTCTGACCCCGCTTGGTAATTAGACAACATCAAATCAAATAATCAAAGATAAACACAGGACGTGAGCAAGCGGAACTTCTCGGAAAGAGGCTGGCCACTGCGGACATCAAATTTACCAATCTGACAATGTCGACGATGGTGCGTGCCACGGAGACTGCTAACATCATTCTGGGTCACCTGCCGGCAGATTTGCCACGTTCTTCTTCGTCGCTAATCGAAGAAGGACCACCGTATCCACCAATTCCTGACCACAAAGGATGGAGGCCACAGCATCCGGTATGTTGTCCTTTCACATTTTCGAAAAGATCTCACTGCGGGGCTATAAATTCATCTTGAGGAGTTCTACACGGAAGCCGCTCGCATCGAGTCCGCATTCCGCAAAATCTTCCATCGTGCTCTTCCGTCGCAAAAAGAGGATTCGTATGAATTGATCGTCTGCCATGCCAACGTCATCCGCTACTTCATCTGCAGAGCGTTGCAGTTCCCACCAGAAGGCTGGCTCCGCATGTCGCTCGGAAACTGCTCACTTACTTGGATTGTGATTCGCCCGGGAGGAAGCGTGTCCGTTCGTTCGATCGGAGACATTGGGCACCTCTCGCCAAACAAAATCTCCTTCACTTGATTAGAATGCCAACATCCCCGATGACATACAATTTCATGACCGTTTTGCTCCCTTCCCTGTTTTAATTTATTATTGTCTGTGTTTCTTTATGTGCATTATTATTTCTGGTTTTCATGAGACCGTTCCGACGCCGCAATTCATCTCGCTGAATGCGCTTCGCGCACGACAACGCATGCATTAGGGCGGCCCAACCACATGGTAAAATGGATGAGCCCGTGAGCTGCCAGAGCTTAAAACAAACAAAATTAAGGGCTTCGGCGGGTAGTCGTCTTGACATGTGTGTAATGTGACACGCTTTTCACCGATTCGGCACCCTTCGCCCCAAAAATGGCCATTTGTGCTCTGTGAGCTCCGTCCTCCCCTATTCCCCACTTTCAAGTGTTTTTGTGCAAATCTCAGGAAATCTGCCGTCGGCAAGTGACATTTCCCCTCTCTTTCTGACCTATTTCATAAATGCTCCGCAGCACTTTCCGTTTTTTCTTTCATGTTTTGGTGTCCGAAATGCGTGGTAACTTTATCTCATTTTGGCTCGAATTTCTGAGCCTTTGACGGTCCGAATGGGTCGGATTCCTGGTAAGTACACTTGTTTTCAGATTGAATGCTCTTGTAGAGTAAATGAATAATATCTTCGTGGAAAAAGAAAGCAAAGCGGACGGATGAATGCTCCTTCATTTCGAAGGATCCCATCAGTCATGCGGCCTCCGAAACGCTTTCAAATCCAGATTTCCCGTCCGGAACGCATAATTAAACCGTCTTCACGATTGGAATCGGCCGTGCACCGGACACGAAAACACCTGTTCCTTCCCGTCCCAACTTGTTCTCTTCTCCATCTCTCTCTCTCCTTCCCATATCTCACCAATTTCCATTGCTCCAAATTTCCTGCTATTATTCATAGTATACGCCATTTTCGATTCGGCTGACTCTCGCCATGAACCCTCCTATTATTGACTCTCCCCGAATGGATGGAAGCCATCTGAAACGTGTCTTCGTGCGTGTTCCGCCTGTCTTCCACGATGTTTTATGAGGAGTCATCCGTCTTTTTTGTCTCTATAACGACCTTCTCTGCCCCGTTTTCATGCCATTTCAACCAGTGTCACTTTTCGTTTTATACCAGTTCCGAACAATAGAAATTTGAGTGGATATCCACGAGATTGTAATTTCCAGCGTACAGTCTCACAAGTTGACAGTAACAGTGTACGGTAATTCCATTTGAAAGTGACTTGGAAGTGTGAAAAGCGTGTTTAGTTGTTTGATGCTTGCGGTCTAAATGAGCTCATCACTTTGAAAAACGACTCTTTTCCGTCTCCTTCCATTCCTTTTTTCTTTTTCCCATTCACACCAACAGTTTCAGATGAGAATTCCAACGTGGTGACAATGCTTCCGTCCAATGGCTCAGAGATTCCGGTCCACAAAAAGGTGCGTCCTTCCGAAGAATATCCACTTCCTTCTCATTCATCGTGCGTAATAATAAATAGCCTTGTGCTCATTATTGCGCACTTTGATGTGTGCCCCCGTCACACTCGAAACCCATCTTCCATTTTAACACTCGTCCCGTTTTTAGGTATGCAGTATCCATCGGCATATCTATACGAGGAAGAAACGCGGAACGACGCGGCGGGCTGCTGCTCGTGCTGGCTCTGCAGACTGCTCTGCTGCTGTTCTTCAGTTGATCAGGTACTCGGTGGCTCATCTCCGCTCCTCCTTCTCCTTATTTTTTGCCCGTCACAGAAAAGTCGGAAACTCGATAGCCGTAGTTCTTGAGAAATTCAATTTCGGTCTAATCTTCTCGCATCAGCGCGCTCTCTCAAAATGAAAGAGAAGAACCACTTGGACCGAACATTCTCCACTTCTCTTTCTACTTATTCTCTCGCCGAGAGTGCTCTCGTATCCATAGAACCTGTTGCCACGTCATAAATCTTTATGAGTTGCCTTCTTGTGACTACCTTTTGAGCTCTTTCCACTTCAACTTATTCCCCTGCTCCTGGCAGTAGTCATGTTCCAGAACTGCTGGAAGAACCAGAACCAGAACCAGGTAGAGTCCCCGAGAGTGTGTGAAACATGTCGTAATCGTGGAAAAGAACATCTGTGAAGGCTATCAAATGGCACGTGTTCCCCCAATCAGAGAAAAGTGAACGAGAACTTTTAATGGACGAAATGTAGACACACACATGCATACCCTAATTGATATTCGTCTTCGGAAAGTAATCTGAATTAATTGCCAATGGATGCTTCTTCGTCTCTGGTAATCCCGCCGAAATATAATAATGAGAGGAGACGCAGAAGAAGAGTCCATGTCCTTTTGCGGTTGAGCTGAACTTGATTCAAAACCGGTGGGGGAGGGAGGGGTGGCCGTTTGAAGCGGCGACGACGGAGAGAGCACGTCTCCCAGAGAGACATCGCCACTACTACTATGGGAAAGGGGAGGCGAGGACGAAGAAGGAGGAGGAGGAGAAGAAGAAGAAGAAGCTAGTAGCCGTTGGTTCAACTTGCTCTGCTCTGCGCCCTCCTCTCCGCGCACTGCGTATCACGCATGTCTATGTCGTCTATCTGAACTGCGCAGTGGCGAGCAACGGCGACTTGTGTGTGTGTGTGTGTGTGCCCACTCGAAACTAAAAGGAAACGAGATCGATAGACGGATGGCGACGACGTTGTTGGTCGAGCAGGGCCACCGACGAAGCTCCGACGAAGAAGGAGAAGCCGTCGTCGCCATCACCAGCGTCTTCCTTCTCTTTCTCTTTTTGTGCCGCTGCTGCTGCTGCCTCAAGTTTTCGACTGCGCAAGCGAAAGGGCGTCGTCGTTTCGCATCTCATCTCTCCTCTTGCTCCCGCTTTCTTTTCGTTTCCTTCTTCTTCAAGTCCCCCGTGAGAACATGACCTCACTTCTGAACTCTTCGCCGGGACGTTCGTTTTTTGGTGCGGACTCGACTCAAAAGAATTATGAAATATTCAAGTATTTGCATTTCTGAAAGTGATACCAGCTTCGATTCAACGTGCGCGCTTGTTTGTTTTTGAAATTCTTCCTGACGCAAAACAAGACCCTTTTCATGTATTCATCCAAATTATTAGCTCACACTCTGTTCTTTCTTTCCTTTCTCACATTTTCATTTGCATCCCCACACAACGTTGATCAATTTCTCTATCGAAACCTATGTGATTGTGGAAGAAGTCACGCGAAAAGAGCCATTAATTTCTGTGCGCGTCGTCCGTCCATTCAGGGCATTCGTCGAGTCGCCCGTTGTGCTCCGTGAGCATGTGCGGGCTCCTCTCCTCCAGTGTTCCCTCCAATTGGTGCAAATTCGAGTGTGAAACGAGCAACCTTTCCGTCCATTTGCATACCTTCCGAAGTCCGGTCCCATCCAACGTCCATTATTTTTCAGAACGCAGGACGCGATCGCATGAATGCCAGTCAGCCGCCTCCTGGTGAGTATTTCCACCTCCTTTCTCTTTGATTCAGTGATTCAGGCGGCGGAGGTCGATTGCCGGATGAGGTGTACAGGAAGATCACGGCTGTCGATCAGGGCCAGAGCACGTTGACACAGTCCGGAGTGCAGGGACTCAGTGCTCGAATCCTCAGCGCGTGAGTCTTTTTTTCTCAAATCAATCTTCACTTTGCCAGGTTTTCAGCGAACCCCATGGCGATTTGGTCTTCCAATTGGTCGAAATCATCAAGAAACCAGGACAGTCTCTCGGATTATACCTGAGAGAAGGGAATGGAAAAGACAGGTCGGACGGAGTGTTCGTATCAAGATTCGGCGATAACTCCGAACTGGCAAGGCAAGTATTCACAATTATCTGAACTTCTAACGGTTTCATTGAAGGTATGGAGAGGTTATGCGACCTGGAGATGAGATTTTGACCATCAACAACGTGGAAGTGTCCATGATGAGCATTGACGACGTAGTTCTGATTCTGAGTATTCCGAGAAGACTTCTTCTCAGGATACGGTCAGTTGCCGGCTTAGATTTGCTCAACACTCCCTGTTTTCAGATTTTCAAAGTCAATGCGCCACGAGGTAGTGTCAAGTAGATTAAGTGAAAGGCCCGTTGTTGTGTTCCATAAGGTATTCAAAAGTGTAGAATACTTTCTCAATCTGTTTTTCAGTTTCCAAATGAGGAACGACGGGACAGTGAGTCGAATGCGAATGCTCCGATCCTTTCCCAGCCCACTTCAACCGCCAACACTTGGCTCGGAAAGAAGAGTCGCCAGCAAGTGGAGGTCAGTTATTCTTTTCCGAAACTTTCTCTCTCTCTTTTTCTCTTTCTCTTTCTCGTCAAAACATTCGAATTCTCTTCCAAACTTCGTCCAAGAGCATCCGCGCGTCTCCTCCCTCAGAAAATGATAAATGTGCGTCGAGACAAACCGCGGACTCCCTCTTTTCTCATTGTTGTTCTGCGTTTGGAAGTTGAGATGCGGGCGGGACGGAAGGGTCACTTGGGAAAGGACGGATGACACGAGAGACGGAAAACACAAAAAATCTGCAATTGGGTTCGGAATTGCTCTCCCGGATCTGCTTCAGTAATTCGAACCGCTGCCCTCAAAGGACGTCTGCCAGTCTGTGTGTCTCCCGATTGAAGACGATAAAATGACGGACTCAGTTTGAAGAACGACGCCGGAAACCAGTACTAATGAAGATTCCAGTCTCTATCCGAATGCTTTCCGATTCATGAATAATCTGTGCAGAAAGTGCATGAGAACCATCACATATTCAACCTCTTCTCGCTCGTCCCTTTTATTCGCCTTCTTTTCTGCTCTATCAGAGTGCCGAAAACGTCTTCTCCTCATCGGAAATTCAGGCCCGTGTGTGGGGCGTTTCGTCACGGCGGTTTCGGCCACGTCTTCTCCCTCTGCTTCTCCCTCTTCCCGCCCATTTCATTCAGTTTCTCGCACCCACCACATATCCCATTCGGCACCCCGATTTTATGACACACACACACACACAGCCAGCCGCACGAGGTGCCGAATAAATTGGATTCGTTTCTCCGCCATCTCTGTTCTGACTGCTTAGTTCAGATTGATTCCCATCAGAAGATGCTACAAAAAAAGAGAACAAGAGACGGCGTTGGAGTCAAGTATTGGGAGCCAAATTGCGATGTGGGAAAAGTGGCAGGAAAACAGGGACCCGAAGTCTTTTCCCGTCTCTCTCTCCCTCTCTCGCTCTTTCTCCGCCCCTTCTGTTCCTTCTTTTTTGTGCTCAAAACGTCGTCGTCGTGCCGCTTTTCGTCTATTGATCGTTCACTTATCTGCCCGTGACGGCTCCTTTCCCTCCCACCTTGATGCCTTTCCAATCTTTTCAAATCAATTCCTTCAGGAGATGCGCAACGCCTCGACGTCCTCCGGAATTCGAGTTCCGCCGGGCTCCTCCCCTCGATCCCAGTACAATCCGAGACATCTCAACGGACATTCTCATCCCATCGGCGCAGGAACCACTCCCTCCGTCTCGAACGAACATCATTATCAAAGGTTTTTCGCATTTCCCATTCTTCCCGCGCATCCTTTTCTTCTCTCTTTGATGGCAAAAAGCGAGACGGAAACGCTTTTCGGTTGAATTTGAGAAGCTTCTTCTGACGTTCAAGAGTATCGAATGGCTACTTTCAGATTCGCCTCAGAGCCATCCGATTCAGTTTCGCGGACCGCCCGTCTCCCTCCCCCACGACTGGCTTCCGCAACTGTTCGGCGAACGGAGAGCTTCAACTCGGCTCCGGGAGTCTCGACGGTTTATTTCTCGTGTTTGCATTTCAATCAATTTGTTTTCATTCCAGAAGACTCCAATGTACACTCTGCCGCGCTCGTCGACTGCCGTTCCTCCTCCGGATATGATGACTCCGCGAGCAATTCCACACTCGGCACGAGATCCTCTCATGCGCACCGATCTTCCCTACGATCCTCTGACTGGCCGTATGTCTTCTTCAGTGCCCACAGACCCGTTATTATCTCGCTCCTTGTGCTCCCCAATTATGCCACGAGCCCTGCGTCAGCCGAACGATAGTAACAAGAGCAACTCGCTGCCGAGACGAAGGCTGATGTCTGGTCAGTTTGCACTTTTCTCTATTCGTCATCATAGTGATATTAAAGGAGGCCGAAACGTGAAATGGCGGAACGACGTCGTCTCCACTTCCGATCTTTGCGGCGACGAGAGCGACGGTGCGATATCTGCTCCCGAGTACTCTTCTCCGCCATTCTCCCGACTAACCCAACGTAAGTAATCGTCCGTTTCCGCTGAGCTAATTAGCGCTGACAAGTTGTCACACCTCTCGCCAAACGGCGGCTATTCGCCATTCCTTGTTTTCCTCTTGTCAAATTATCGCATCGACGAGAGAGTCGTCCGCTCAGAAAGACGCAGACAAAGTGCATTAGAGGCACTGAAACAAGCGCGGAAAGAAAAGCACGCGCAGAGCTTCAAGCATAAGAATGTGACTACAATGGAACAAATGGAGCAGAAAATATTCCAAGATTCTTGAAAAGGGAGACTCCAACTCAATTGTTTTCAGAGCAGCAGTTTCGGTTGTCAAACGGAAGTCCCGGACGGACGGTAAACGACATCTTCTCGGCCGCAGAATACCGTAATTGGGCCGGGCCGTATGATCCGAGAGGTGTTTACGGTCCCCTTCCGCCAGGACAAAGAGCAACCCGATGGTCCCACACGTACGGGGAACAGAGAGCGCCGAGGACGGCGTCACTGCCCGAACGGACTATTCTTGCTCAGAGTCTCGTTGGCAGTCCCGTCTTGCCGCGCCACCCACCACCGATGGCACAGGAACGACCGTCTGCTGTATTCGACAGATACCACGTGTCTCCGTTGATGAACAGAAGGGCGCCACTCCGAGCAGCGGGACCTGGAATCAATGTGGATCGACTGAGCGTGAGCAGTTTGACTGGCATCCTCTACGTACAGATAATCGAGGGAAGAGGGCTCAAGATCCCGGATAAGCAGAAAGGATTGACGGAGGAGATGTACTGTGTGCTTGAGGTGAGGATGAGAGAATTGTGTTCAGAACTGATAAATGTACGGTTTCAGGTGGATGAGCAACATCGTGCACGCACGGGAGTGTCGACTGTCGATATGAAGTTCAGATGGAGAGAGACATTCCACATTGACGTCGTCAATGCCACCGTTGCCAACTTCTTCGTTTACTCTTGGCACCCTCAGTTTCGACATCGGTTCTGCCACAAAGGATCACTGGAACTGATGCACGCGTTTGTGGTTGACCAGCTCAATGGGGACAGGATGTTTGCATTGAATCTGGAGCCACGTGGACAGCTCATCGTGCGGATTGGATTTCATGATTTGCAAGCAATATTCAGAAGAACAGTCAATCCGAGACTCGACGGCGTATACGGAGTACCCTTGTCTCGAGTGATCCATCGGGAAAGAAGAGAAACTCCAATTGTGCTCACGAGACTAATCCAGGAAATCGAGAAGAGAGGAGTTGACTACAGCGGTCTCTATGTTTGTAAGTAACTGTTTCTCTTTCTCAGTTCAGCAATTATCATTTCCATTTTCAGTGTGCGGTTCTGTTGAAAGAAACAAGTGCTCCGCAATCAACTAGAGCAGAATCCGCTTGGCACTGAGCTCTCCATCGACACGATCCCGGATACGAATGTGCTCGCCTGTCTTGTTAAAGATTTCCTCCGCGAACTTCCGGAACCTCTGGTGTCTCCACAGATCCACGCAATGCTCATCGAAGCAGCCTCCGTTGCTCTGCCCAATGACATCCAAGCGAATCGGGCACTCGTTCTGAAGATCATCGACTGTCTGCAGTTGTCCGCGAAGAACTGTCTTCTGCTCGTGCTCGACCATCTCAGCTCGATCCTCTCTTCCTCTCCGCACAACGGACTGACGCCCTCCCGACTCTCTCTGGTCCGTTCTTTCTTCTCTTTCCCTCTCTCTCTCTCTCTCTCTCTTCCAACAACTCCCATCCTTTTTCAGATATTCGCTCCGCTCCTCTTCTGCTGTCTGGACACAATGTCCCCGTACGCAGTCTCCCCCACATCCAAACAGAGTGCCGTCCGGACTTTGGATGTAAATCAGGCTTCCTCAAGTCTCCAGATGATCCTCTCGATCTGGCCCTCAAGAGTTAGTGAGTTGGTCGAGTTCTTTCCTTTTCTATTTCACTTTCCTATGTCAGTGGCACTCAAGAGACACGTGTTTCCTTTCCTATCGCACGTTCATTCTGATTCTCCTGAAATGGTCTTTAGATCTTTAGATCTGCACGAGTAAAAAGCATGGAGCACACATGAACGATTGAGTCAACCACACTTGATAGCTAGCACATTAAATGGATCAAATTGTATCAAATCAGAGCAATTTCAGACAGCGAGAGCGGATCAGATAGTTCGGCCACGACATGTCAGAAAGGAGGCTTCATCTCCTATGTCTCGGAATCGCAGTGCTGACTTCATGCCCAGATAGGCTACCAGATTCTCAATTACCTTTTTCGTGTTGTTTTTTCTTTCAACCGAGTGTCTTTTTTTGTTTTCATGCTTACTCTCTCAACCTACGCCCTTTCTATTCCGATTTTGTCAATTTCGAATTCCTCAGTCTATTCACAACTTTCTCCTTTCTGTCTTTCTTCCCCGAGAAATATTGGCAGTTCTGTCTGCGCTCTCTCAATCCTCATGGGTAATGATCTCTCAAATGATACAAATGTGCTCACTGGCCATTTTATTAAACTTTAAAAACTCTATCAACTACTGTTAAAAATAGTTTCGACGAAACAATCGTTTTTCTCTCGGACAAACATTTACAGATTCTTATCCACTTCGTCGCCGCCGTCAGCAGGCAGAGGAATGCTGAAGAAACGTCTTCCGTCGGATAATAATGATAATTATGAACTTATCACTTTATCTGATAAATAAAATGATAAGACATGCGCAAATACTCAAATGAACTGGAATCGAGCTGATAAAAACAGATCTGCCATCATCGTAGTTCATCAGGTTTGTATTAGCTCTAAAGAAAGCATTAAAAGTTAGTCATCGTCCGAATGTTCATACGTGGGATTCATATCGAACAATAACTTGCAGATCTCTGCCGATTTCGGACGTTCTTCAAGCGTCTGTGCGTAGCACCCAAAGGGAACTGCTCACTTCTGCATCGAGCACCAGATTCGGACGGACTTTCTCCCTTTTTCACCACGTAAATTATTTCTGAAATTAAAACTTTCCAAGCCTTCTTCTGTGCGCCAAAACTTCAGATGCGTGCCGTCGGAAGGATACTGATTCTTTTTTTTTTAATTTTTTGGGGAACGTGTTTGTTATGATCGAAACTATCAAAGAGACACAAAAAGCGCACACGAAAGCTATTTTCGTAGTGACCTCAACAATTTTTTGCGAGTTTCTTGTTGCTCTTTGTTAGTTTTGATCACAATAAGCACATTCGCGAAAAGAGAAATAAGTCAGTATTTCTCCGGCGGTACGTATCTCCTCCGAAAAAAAAGTACAAGAAAGTACGTATTTATGTTTGTTTCAGTCAAGATTTACAAGTTTCTAATGAAATTGTCAGAATTATAGGATAAAGAATGCAATAATGACGGAGCACATAAAAGTTTTGGTGCCACCAGATGCAGAAAACCAGAATTCGTCGGAAAGAACAGAAAGAGGCGTCGTCGAGTCTTCTGAAGGGCCTTCCGTCGTATTGTACTCTACTCGAGGAGGTGACGACAGTTTAAGAGACGTGGATGGTTTTCTGGACTTGAAAGTGTGCTTTCGACATGCTTCTGAAGAATTTGTGTGATCATCGAACTGATGAGGCCTTTTACTTTTCTCTTGCACAACTGTGACGAGATCTCCGTTCTTCTCAAAATCAATGTTCCTTTCGCATTGGTCCCCAGTGGCTGCCATGAACAGTTTGCCGTCTTTGAAGTTGGTCACAAAACATTCTTTTTCGTTGTTTCCTCTGCTCGCATATATCACAAGACGGTCATCGTGTTTCCAGGAAGCTAAGCAAGTGTATGACCGTGCTGAAAACAGATTATGTGCCTCCGAGCGTACTTCATCGGGCTCACCATCGAAAATGACTCCATCGGCGCAATGGTACGCTGAGATGTTCATTCGGGACGGCTCGTCGCAGTCGAACACCACGTCATAGCAGTAGTCTTGATTTTGCGGACTGGGAGTGGAGAAGGTGCCGAAGATTCCGCACGGATAGGGGGAGGTGCTGAGGACGACTGACGAGAACCACGGCACATTATCCCATTCGGTGTTGTTTCTGTACAAATGAACGAGTGAGTGTCTACCCAGAAAAGTGTTGCTCACGTGCAAATGCTCGAATTCGATTTGTCTGTCGGTATACTCGTCTTGAATTCAATCAAATTCTGACTGCGTGCGTTGAAGAGTAAACAGTGATATCCGAGCGGCTCTCCGCTGAAAGTTTCTCAACTGAGACTGCTGATTTCTCTGTGCAACCTACCATTTGGTCTCCGAGAACACAAGAACTCGGTCTTCGAAAGTCTGGACGCAATGGGAAATGAGCGGGACTGCGCCAATGTGGTTCTGCAGGTACTGTAGTTCGTGGGAGGACACTTTCATCGAATCGAATTCGCCTTGCATCCAAGCAGGAAAAGCACACGGAGCGAATGGTTTTGCGATGATCCCCGAATGAAAGTAGTAGCTGTCGAAGGCAGTTTTGAGGGACAAGGAAGAGCACGAGGAGTCGTTGGCAAAGTACAGCTTCCGAACATTTGTCTCTTCGACCACGAGCTGCAATAGTCGTAATTGGAACATTGTTGGGTATTTAATTCTCAACTCCACAGCGATAATCTTCATTTTCCTCGTTTTGCACGATGAAGTACACCTGCTCTTTCTTGTCTTTCCAAGAACCGATGCATCGGAGAGTCATGTCTGGAATTGATTCAAGATTGGCAAACTGAAAAGTAAAGAAACTTGCCAAAGTCTGGAAATGAGCAGTTTTTGAATTGAATTTGAATTTTCGAAGAGGAAATGCAGTTGTTCGCCTGAAATCATGGCAAATTATGAGAATATGATGTGTCTTCTCACCGTAGTGCCTTCTCCGGATTCGCAACTCAAAGCGGCGTCGTTCATTCGGTAGGACACTTCGAAACGTCCGTCGATTGGACTGCAACTGGCAGCCTGTTCATCTGACGTTCCTGAAAGAATTAGATTAGAAGTAAGAATGTGGAAGAGTGCCCACGGAAGAGGAGAGCGCCGTCCGAAATGGTGACGAGAGTGGATTCGAAACACGTCATCTTGGCTTCTTTTTCACTCTCATAACAGTTCTCTTCTGAATTCACGCATTTCAAAACGGAAAGGCAGCAGAATGATTTACCGTATTGATGTGCTAGCTGAAGAACATTGGAAGAAAGAAGGATCGGAGTGACACATCGGAAACATATGGGACGGCCCATTCTTCTGAAAGTACAACTCAATCCTGGAGAACGTTAGTCTGAGATCTCACTTCAGTCCCATTATGAACGAAGATCCGTACTTGCTGTAGCAATCTCCATAGTTACTGATCGATGTGGCAGTGATTGTGACCTCTTCATAAATCGCATTCTGCCTTCCGACACCTTCCACTGACATGAAACTGTTCGATTGTTTTTTGTACATTCCATGAAATGAACTTTCGATTCGACATGAATAACAAACTGAAAACGAAGTCTACTGTTAACTTGAAAACAATTGCGGAAAACTGACAACTTTCGAGGATCGAGAGAATAACAATGATGACCCACATGTATTCGGAATGAAAGACACTTTGAGTTTGAGTTCTCATTTCGAGAAGTCGACCATGTTTGTATTTCGAGTACAAGCCCGCCCACTTCAAACCACTTCCTGCTCCGAGTATTGTGACGTGTCTGTTTGAAGAGTTCATTGCGAAGAGTCACCCGAAAGGTCTTCCCGTTCATTTATTAATGTGGACTTATTAGGTTGAAAGTTGAAATTAAAAGTAGGGGTAATTATTGTACACAGGATTATAAACAAACTGCCGCTTCCTTCTCGGCGGAGCTCTTCGCATAGTGACCACAGGCCGGTACTCTTCTTGAATGATATTGTAGAATGGAGGCTGCAATGGACGAATAGTTTCGAATTAAATGTACGGGTTCTTTACAGTGTTCATGATAGGCATCATGGCCATTTGGTACGGAAGTCCGAACATTTGGGGACCGCCCATCTGCATTTGCAGTGGATTCATTTCTGGTGTTTGACTGGGTGGCTCTCGAATACTTCTCGGCCAACGTCGTGGAATTGCAAGTGCCGGATCTCGATGCTTCTGATAGTCGAATAAACTGGTGAACGGGTCCACTGGAGACAGATTCTGACCGTAATGAACAGTCATATTGTCGTAACCTGAAAATGTAACCCAAAATGAAATGGTTTTGCATTGGCAACTGACTGTAGTACACGTTTCCAGAGAATGGGAATCTGTAGGCGATTCCTTTCGACATCGGAACTGCCACGTCGATATCTCCTTCCAATCCGTCCGATCCTCCAAATTCGTGTTCGATCTTAACTGTGGATCTTCAGCAACCGAATGATCAGAAGACAACTCACTCCCAGTGCAAAGTTCATGTGATACGGGTTGCAGAGGGGAGGTTTGCAGGCCATTGGCATGTACTGTTTTCCGAATTTCCCCATCGGAAGGGTTGGATGCGCCACTGCAAATGATCATTTCACACTTGAATCTGGGTTTCCACTCACTTCTGTTTGCTTGCATCGCTGGATCACTCATCAACTTCACAAAGTCCTCCTTCTCCAAATCGAGCATGTTGACCGGATGATTGAGGTATCCGAACTTGGTTGAAGTGTCTTGGACTCTGTTGTAGAAACGACCGTAGATGTCAAGCATTCCCCACGATGGTACGGCAAAGTTCATGTCTCCTCCGATGTGCTGAGAACAAGAAGTTTTACAAAAGGACTATGCAAGTACTTACTCTGGAAGTTGAGGGATCGAGATCGACACCTCCGGAGAACTGATTCTGGAATGGGAACACTGGCCAATAGTCTCCATCGTGCGATCGGCCGGGGAGCGGTTCTTGTGGACCTGAAAGACAGAATTCATTTGGAATCAGCTTCAAAACTCGCCTGGAATCTTGTAAATGCTTGCTTTCTTCTGCTTCTTCAGCCCGAGATCTTGGTTCATCCGACTCGCAAGGAACGAGTACACATCCTTCCCGTGGGGTCCGTCTTCCCCTTCCGCGTCCTCCTCTTCTTCTTCGACTTCTCCTTGATTCTGAAGGTTCAGCTTGGTGTTCGAATCCACGTACGCCAGAAAGATCGAGAATAGAAGCAAGCGGTGAATGAGGCGCATTTGGGGGAAAGTGAGAAGGTCTTTGTGGAGGGGAACCGAGAGTGTTTCAAAAACAAGACGGGCGGATAGGTGATAAGCAGGATTGTCGTGTGCGGATCAGAGAGTTCACATCTTTTTATTAGGGAACCGTTATTAATGACGACTTATTATTAAAAGTATACATAGTGATAGTTCGGGATTACTCTGTACTTTCTTCGTCTTTTGATCGGAGCCTGCACGAACTGGTACGGAATCATCGACGGATACAAATGTCTGTAGTCTTTGTAGTACGGTTGCTGCATCATTTGTGGTAAGAACTGAGTCTGAGCATTCGGATAAGGCATGAATCCCATTCCAGGTGGCATCATCATCATCATCTTTCTCTGCGTCACCGATCTTTGTTGCATCTCGACCGGTTCCCGTATGCTTCTCGTCCATCTTCTCGGGATTGCCAACGCAGGATCTCTGGTTTTTTGATAGTCGAACAAACTTGAAAAGGGCTCGATCGGGCCGAGATTCTGTCCGTAAGTGACAGTGACGTTGTCACGATCTGCAACGAATTCAAATCAGATGAAAACAAGAAAAGAAAACGAACTGTAGTAAACATTTCCGGAGAATGGCATTCTGTAGGCGATTCCTTTGGACACTGGCAACGGAACATCGATGTCTCCTTCCACACCGTCCGAACCTCCCCAATCGTGTTCGATCTGAAATGGATTCCGTCTGAAATCCTTCTAATTCCTCCACTCACTCCAAGCCCGAAGTTCATTTGATACGGGTTACACATCGGTGGTTTGCAGTTCAATGGAACGTATGTTTTTCCGAACTTTCCGAGCGGAAGTGTCGGATGAGCATCTGAAAAAGAGACGATATCTTATTTGTTGGCTACCAGAGTTCTCCTACGTCTGTTTGCGTGCATCGCGGGGTCACTCATCAATTCACAAAGTCCTCCTTCTCCAAATCGAGCATGTTGACTGGATGGTTGACATATCCGAACTTGCTGGTCGTGTCGTGAATTCTGTTGTAGAAGCGTCCGTAGATATCGAGGACTCCCCACGAGGGAACGGCAAGATTGAAGTCTCCTCCGATGTGACGGGAGATGGCAGGATCCAAGTCAAGACCTCCGGAATACTGATTCTGGAATGGGAACACTGGCCAGTAATCTCCCTGATGAGAACGTCCGGGAAGGGGTTCCTGAGGACCTGAGCACATTTAATGGTTAGAATTGTGAAAGGGGTCGTTACCAGGAATGGTGTAAATGTTCGGACTGAGTCTCTTCTTCGCCACCACTTCCTGATTCATACGTTTGTAGAGAAACTCGTACATTGACTTTGACTTCTTGTCCGTGAGCTGCTCGTCTTCCTCTTCTTCTTCTTCTTCTTCCTCAGAATCATCTTCTCCACGGTTTTGCAAATCGATTCGTTTCGCGAGAATACATGCCAGAAAGAAAAGGAGAAAAACAGAAGACCTCAGGATCATGAGGAACAAACGGGAATGAGACGAGACAAGGTAGTCGGGGGGATTGCATGATAAGACGAAGCAGAAGCCGGATCAACTCGTCGATAAGCTTTGATCTTTCAACAAGAAACACTTTTTCCCTGTCCCTTTCCCTCCAGAAGTTTCCTCCCTTTTAAAGTTTTGAAGGGCACTTGAGACTATTTTTGAGATTAATTCATGTTTATTAGGGCTATGCATTTGTGATGAATCAGACGAAAACTTATAAATTACTACAATCGAATAAGTGCCTACGAGAGAATGGAAACGCAGAGAAATAGGTGGCAGACAAGTTACCAGTAGAAAAGGAAGAAAAAGAGAGAGAGAGCGAGAGAGTTGGATAGAAAAGTGAGGGTAAATGGAGAGGATATTTAAATGCAGTGGTTATTAGGGATATGTATTTACAGTTGGAATCTATTAGTGAGACATGGGAGGGCTAGAGAACTAAAAGAGGTGGCAAAGACCAGAATAGACATTAGAGGGCTGGGTGAGACCGGAAATATAAAAAAGAAGGGATGAAGATACATTTAGACATCGGTTCCGTTCTCTGGATCCCCCTGAACTGAGTTCACTCTTGATGGTTTGCTGCTCCATTTGCGAACGGCGAAGATGACGGTGAGGGCGAGAACGATGAGAGCGAGGGCGGCAGCACATCCCATCAAAACTATGGGCCACGCGAACGGACGGGAGCCAAGGGAGCCGGTGTGCGCGAGAAGGGAGGACTCGGAAACCTGCAGAGAAAGAAAGGGGTTAATGACTGGAAGAAGGAGCACGCGGGGCAAGAGCAGAGCATGCAACAAAGGAAAAAGTACACCACCTTTCGACTGACCTCTGGCACACAATACTGCGCCTCCTTGATGTACCCGATAGCGCATTGCTCGCAGTGATCTCCAGTGTATCCGGTGGTGCAGGCGCACTCGTTCTCCTGTCAACATCATTCATTATTCATTCGAATCCGCGCGCGCGCTCTTTTACCTGAGTAACAGATCCGCCGTTCTCGCAAATGAGAGGAGCATCGCAGAAGGGACCGGTGTAGCCAACGTCGCAGAGACAGAATCCGTCGAGACCGCCCGTCGGGATTCCGTTGAAGCAGGTTCGCATGTTGCAGAAGAGTCCCGTCCATCTCTCGAAGCACTCGCACTTTCCTTCCACCAGTTTTCCTTTTCCTGGCTCACAGTATGTCACTTTTTCGCATCTGTCTCCCGATAATCCGTAAGGGCAATGGCAACGGACCTGAAAAGGGAATGAAGTGGTTTGCCACGTCATCAGGGACACTCTTACCACTCCTTTGGCGGAATGTCTGCGTCCTCCGTTCAAGCATCGTTCTCTTTCGCATTGAGTTCCTTCATATCTCAGAGTGCATTCACATTTTCCCTGAAATTATCGTGTTCAATTCAAAATATAAGCGTTCCAGGCGGTGGTTTCCCATAGAACGGTACCCCATGCGGCGCAACTCGACCCACTAATCCGTTTTTTTGAGTGGCTCCTTGTGCGCCGACGACATGACCGAGAAGAGCCCTTTGGCCACCCAATTGTGGCATGTTTCTTCGTCTTCTTCACGGCCATGTAATCCGGGCGGTCCGTCACACGGAATTAGCCTCCTCGGCTGCCCTCAAACGCCACCATGTGTGCATTAACAGGGCACAGCTAGTCATTTCAAAAAAAGTATTATGTCTTTTTAAATTAGTGTTTAGCAAAAATTAATAATTATTTTATAGGTTACGGTCCCTAGAGACTTTAAACTTCCTCATAACTGATTATCTACCCAGACTGCTTTATGACATTATTATTTCTTTGATGAGTACCGAAATGACGCATGAACTGTTTTTTCGAGTTAGGGTGGTCAGGTAAAATGGGTGACCCAAATGAAATGATGGCCGCCAACTTGTCATTTCCACTCACATTGACCAGCGATCCACCGTTTTTGCAAAAGTCGTCCGGAAGATTGGGGTTGATGAGCGAATTGGCAGCGACGGCGCCGAGCAGAAGAAGGAGGGCGGCGGCGGAACGGAAGAGCATCCTGCAAGAAGCCGCTGCTTTTAGCCGTGTGTTTACAAACAATGGACGGAAGCGAGAAGGATGTTCCGATGTGTTTATGTTTGTGTTTCACACAAGTGCTTAAGAAGTAGAAGATGAGAGGGGGGAGAAGCTTTTGGGAATACAACAAGAAAGTATTGCATAATTGAGGGCAGGACCGGACGGACGAGGACGCGGAAAGCTGCTTTGAAAGCTGATAGGTCACTTTCAATTAGAACGGACACGAGCGGAAAGCGAGACGGAGCGGCAGTACAAATTAGTCCGGTGGCACGAGAAGGAGAAGAAGAGGAAGAAGAAGCAGGAGACGAGCCGCCGCGCGGGAAATTCAATCTGTTTTTATGAATACTAGTAGCTTCTTGGCTTCAGAAAGAAGTCGGACGAGGTCAAAAAGAGAATGATGGCCGGAGGAGCTGAGCTTAATTACTGGGCACTAGAGGAAGCTTGCTCGAGTGGGTGCAAACAAATTTGGAGTCCACAGAGACAAGGGAAGTGGTACTGGACACAGGAAATTTCAATGAAGAAGACCGCCATGATTAGGTTCGTTGGAGGCCAGAAGACGGGGTGCGAACAGAGTCATAAGGACCGCCCAGGGTGCTAAAACGAAAAACAAGACTGATTGATTGTACAAATATTTGGAAGGGCTCGTCAGAGACACGTCTCCATGGGGGTGCTCCTTCTGACTCCGCCCACTTTATGACCCGCTGCCTATTCGGGAAGTGGTCGTAAACCCAGTGATAGATTTACAGCGATGAAGACGTTAAGGGTGTTTACAAGCCGTCGACACGACATACGGTGCAGAGAAGCACGGATTATGAAAATGATGGAGTCTCGCAAAATATGAATATAAATTAGGAGAAGCAGAAGGAGGTCTTCAGTGTGTTGTGGAAACAGAAAGGGAAGAAAGGAAATGTAGCAACAGGTGATGGAGCGGAAACACGGTTTACCTGTCGCCAATCGGAGCGAGCAGGCCACTCAGAAGCCAGTGACCCGTACGCAGATGATTGTGAATGACAGACCCGGCCGCTTGTTAATTGGCATGTCTCCACAGAAAGGGGCGGGCGATTCTGAGAAGCTCCCGGCGCGAGAAACGACGAAATCAAGATGATCGAGGACAGAAACGTTCCAATAATGGTGCGTGAGTGGGTCGAGACTGTCCGAGCGTGGTGCTGATTGCGATTGCACAATCCTAATTAGCAGATCGAGATGAGATAGTAATCTTAAGACGAGTTTCGCGCACCTACTACCAGTTCTGCTACCATCCTCTCTTACCCGGCAATTACAGTAATCCATGTAAACACACATCTGGACGCATGATGCACCATACGGAGAAACAACGAAAAAGGACTGAAATGCGAGGCGGACATTGAATAGGCGTCACCAATCTTGCACAATTTGTATGAATACACAGTAGTCACACCGGGTGGCAGGGTGTCTAATTAGTGAAAGGAAAGGCCGGTGATCGAATTTGAGGGACAATGGGCTCCGAATGACGGGAGACACGTGGCAACGCAATCAGCATCTCGGGCCCCGGAGAAGAATGAAACAGACCCTGTGTCTGGCTGCCTCGTCCCTCGGGTGCGCCTTTTGCCCCGCCCCCTTCCGAATAGTTCTCCCTCCCTCCCACTTCCCGCCAGCCGTCCGGATTGACCCGCAAGTACACGGTGTGATGATAATCAAAAAGCACATAAATTCTGTAAATTGGTAGTAGGATGTGCACGGACAGTGAACGCGAAGAGTACGGGAATGAGGAGACGAAGAGAAGTGATCGGGTTGTGATAATGAGAGGTGCGCGGCTGGCTCAAAAGAGAATTGGAAAGACTGGTTAGGTTAGAGATGGCTTTGGGGTCGAAAGAAAGTCGAAACAGACCTGTAACGGCCTAAGAATGATAAGAGGATCCAAAAAGCTAAAAAATATCGGTGTTTCAGACTGAATGCCCATTTCTGACTAGTCAGTACTTTACGTTTTTCGGTTATGCAAATGCGAAACGAAAGGTTTCATTTGTGCTTCGCTTCGAATCTGTTTCTGTTTAGCTCATCTGCTCTTCCGCTTCAAGAGCTTTCCCTTCAGGCGGCTCCTCCTCCTCCTCCTCCCTTCCCTCTCGCTCCTCTAAACATTCCACTCAACAGCTTCTGTACTTATGAGTCACAGCCCCCGAAAAGGTGCTGTGAGAATACACAAAACCTTTGACATCAAAGCGAACGCCGTCCATCAAAGTCAACATTTGGAGCAAAAGAAGAGAGATGGAGGTGTTGTATTATCAGAGAGTCGCTGCTCCCTCTAAGGTTCCCATATTGAATTGCAAATGTGGTGTACCTGAGTGCCTCCCTACCATTCAAAAGTGTACTCAACCCACAAAAAGAGAGAAATTCGAAAGTGACGAGGGAGAATAGGTCGACAATTGGTCGAGGAGGGCTTGCGCAACAAAAACGTACGCAGCTGCAACATTCACAACTACAAATTTCGATAACATCGCTCCGGCTGCATCTGGTGCCAGGTTGCGTAATCGATAGTCTGGGAATGTCCGAGTGAAATAATAATACCGGCGATCGGGCAGTACATAAATCAATTTGTCACCTCATTGCGGAGAAACGGTTTGTTTTGATAGGAAACGCAAGTGTTATGATAATAATTGGGAGGAGTAGAAGTAGGTGTGGAATGAGAAGATTTCGTGGGGGCAGCAGCATACTCGAGCTGTCAGCGGGAGGATTCTCCGATTAAAATGCAATCAATCGAAAGGCGATATGTGCATCCGTCTTGTACAACTTGTTTACGTGTACTTCTCGGACAACTCTCGCCTCTTCTGTGTAACAGAATCCATCAAAACGTCGGCTTTCGGCGGTCAGGTGTTCGAGAACGAGTCCTGCCGAGATAATGATGTACCAAAGGGTTATGCAACCGAGAAGGAGGCGGCAAAAAAGGGCAAAAGAAACAGAATAACGAGAAGCCATAACAAGAGGACCATATGGGGACTTCTCGTCGATAATGATGCGTTCTGAATAGACACAGCTGATCGGCATCCGAACACGACACACATAATACAGATGAGCACCGATTCTTCAAAAAATAATGAGCCGGATTCTCGCAGCGGGGCATCCGCCGTCTTGAGCAAATGTGACACATCTTGTTTAAATTTGAGAGGTTCATAGAGGGTGTGTGACGTGGCAATTAGAGGGAGAAGTGCTCGAAAAAACGGCCGATTGCGTGACATTCTTCCATTAATTGGAGTGAGTGTTTCGGATGGCATTGGGAAGACAAATAGCTGAAGAACTTAGCCGAAAGGCCCTAAACTCTGGCCGCCATGAATTACGCCGTGGCAGAACCGGTAATGGTTTACGGCTCCATGGGAATGACTTCCGTTGCACAATCACGGGCCGACAGATGGTTAGTCCCGGTATGACGTGGTCATAAACTATGACTCAATTCTCAAAAAGAGCGAGCAAATGAGGGCTTCAAAAGAGAGGCGCTGACATGTTCTAATTAATATGTGATGTCGAAATGTTCGTGCCCGCAGGTGTCGTTGTGTGTTGTCAACTCGCTACTTTTTTGGCCGTTCGGATCGGCGCGCCTTCTCTCCGAGAGGTCACACTTTTTGTCACTAATGGTCAAGGGTAATTGCAAGAGATTTCTTCTCGTGGAAATCGGAAACCCTCCTGTGGAATGCGCGAACCCCGAGCAAAAACAGCGGCGGTCTGTAATCATAACTGGATAAATATAGACTTGACGCCCGGGAAAGACAAAGGACCGCCCGGAATGGCTGCTCAATTACGGTGTCGGCATCTGAGAAAACAAAAAAAAGCGAACGAACGGTGCGTCGGATCGTAAACGACTACGGTAATGATGCCGGTAGGGGCCACAGAGGGGACGGCACATGCGGAAGAGCAGATGCATCCGGCAGGCCGCCCGTGTGTTGAATAATTTAGTGTTATGATAGGTGGTGGGTCAACGGCGGAAGTGTTGCTACCTGGACGGGGTGTAAACCGCACCAAGTGTTGCGCATTAAAGGCACAGAGGAAACGGGCAAACTGTCTTTGTGCGGCCGGGGAGAATGCTTTTCCGGAGCGCAATTAGGGTGTCAGGCGGTGATGGACAAGTTGGCAGAGAAGAGTCGGATCCAAAAATGAGGACGTTTCGCATGATCGCTTTTAGTCGTCAACGATGGGTTTCTGATCTTCTTGGAGATTTGAAGCGACCCCGGAAGCAGTGCGTTCTTCATAGATCCTCGGAGCTAGATCTAGATCACAGGCCAAACCTTCGCCGTAAAAGTATGAATCTCATGTTTTCACAAGCATGTCCACTGTTTTTAATCAAAGGTATTAGGACGTAAAAGTGCGACAAGGCGATAAATTTGAAAGAACTGGCGATCTGCCAATGAAATGCGTGAATACAATTAGACTGACAGTCAAACGAAGCGAATAGCATTTGAAGGACAGGCCCCCGATCCGACGAAGGAACCATGCGAATCGCTTTCCTTTTTTCATCGACTCCGGCGGCAAACTGAACAAGGGTCATGACGTGGCAGCCACGCGGAACAGTCTATTGTCTTCTGGAGAGGATTGGTTACCCCCTTTTGGATGAGCCCCCCTTCAGAGGGAGTGATTCAGGGCGGCGGGTGCTTTGATCACCTTTCCATGTATTGTTGAGCGACTCGACGCATAGCCCTATTATCGTATAATGGAACATAGTCCTTTGATTTATGTGTGAGTTAGTAACCAAGTTGAGAAACGAACGAGCGGGTTCCGTTCCATGCGACAGGTGCTTTCTCACGAGAGATTTATATGGGACAAGTCTTGGGTTTCACTTTCCGACAGAGGGCTCCCTTTCGTTTCTAGCAAATGTGTTGTTATTCAGAAGACCAATTCCTTCCTTCTTTCCTTCTTTATTCATGTCCTCATCCATTGCGACATGCTCAATTTGCACAAAGCAATAAGCGGATACATGGTAATAAAGCCGGCTTCTCGAATGCACTTCCCGAAAAGGACGCCGGGGACCCACTTCGATTATTAATTCTTCTTCGCGGCCACCCAGGCAGCTAATAATAATGCGACGTGCACTCCGAATAGTAATAATATTCATCTCGTACCCCCCAGAAGTGACACCCACTCCCGGTGAGAAGAAGAAGAAGAAGATGTCGGACGAAACGAAACAAATTGGGGGAAACGCAACAAATGGGTCCATCGGAAGAGATGATAGTTTCAGGGCGGGCTCGTTTACGATCCCGTCTCCGGAGGGAACACTTTTTGGCCAATTGCGCAACACTTGGGTCTCCGATGATGAAATGACCATAACGAGAGGCGGACGACGGATATAATGAGCGATGCGGACGATTCATTCGCCGAGAGGGGTGTACTTTTTAGGGGAGTGCCAAGCAGCAGAGACTAATTCAATTGGTGGTGTCATGGTGGCAAAACAAACATGAAATACTTGGTGACAGCTACCAGATGGGCCCCAACCTGACATTATCGCATCGTCATGCGCCCTTCTACATCCATAATTCCCATTATTGTGTTACTCGGACCAAGCACTAATTGGCTTTGACGTACGTGCATATGGTTCGGACCCCAATACACATAAACTGAAAATGGGTAAACTGATTGGAACGGAATGCGAGCGAAGAAAGCGGGAAGGGGTCGTTCCCAACATTCTTCACTCTGAGACAAGTCACCTTAATGGTTATCGAATTCATTTCGATGATGGACATCTTTAGAGTGACCCACATTATCATTCACTCTGGGAAAATGACTGTTTTGCTTCGGAAGGTGTGGTGATCAGAAAAGTGGTCATTGAAACGGCTAGAAGCCATTAGTGTTTTTACTTTATACGAAACCGAATCTTAACGCGTTCATAAAATATGCCCGATGAATGCAAAATGAATATGATTTTTAACGATCCAGAAGTTCAGCTTCAGAAGATTCTGGAATGAATGGACGGAATGGTCAGTGCCAACTGGAATCGGTTCGTCGGGACCGTTATCAAATTCATAACAGTGCCAGGGTAAGCCTGTCATTTCAGCACTCGTTATCAAAACAAGCAAGTCTAATTTGATTTAATGCCTTCTCTCCGTCTCTCCATTCCGCGCGCTCTCGGTCCCACTAACCTACGTCGTAAAATAAGTTTTCCTTGGTTTGTCTGTTTGTTCACCGTGTTGCTTTTTATCAGAACGACTCTTCTTCTTTCCTCCCATTCCATTCATTCTGCTCCTCTCTTCGAAGAAGACCTTCGCTGCGGATAATCGAATTAGTTTGATGAGCAATCAAATGCGCGAATATGACATAACAGACAGAAGGTCGCCGGAATCGAGAAGAGACTGAACAAAAACGAATACTTTATTCGCAAGGAATGCTTTCTACAGAATCGGGATGGAGCTGTTGACGCAAGTGCTGAAACGAGATCCACGTGGAAACAAGAACAAGAATGGGAACTCACTAAGTGACGGATGTGGTCTTCCATCCTCCACGGATGTTGAATGACTGTGTCGTGGCGGTTCCGTTCCATGGAATGTGGTTGTTGAACCATCCGGTCTCATCTCCCGTCTCGAATCCCGTCAGGTTCTGGTGCATTCTGAACAGGGAAAGTTTACCGAAAACACAGAAATAAAATGAGGATACTTGAACATGAGGGTCCATGGCTTCTTTGTCGGATTGGAAGCGGAAGGGTGGCCGGACGGAACGAGTCCCATTTGTTCTGCGAATTCAGTCATCTCACTGGAACAGTCTTCCAACCTACATCTCCTTGTAATCCGGAGCGAGAGAACGTGAGATTTGTGTCGTAAAAGTGTTCGAACTGAACAAGAGTTGGCTGACTGTTTCCTCCGACTTGAGCTTTGCCCACTGACAGATCCTTGAAAACGTCGAAGAAGATCCTAAAATAATAAACCATTAGCATACTTATTAGCCAGTTCACATACTGCTGAGCGTTCTCAAAAACTTCTCCTTTCACCGTGAAATAGTCGCCATCTTCCATCGCTTTCATGAAAAGAACGTTTACTTCGGCACTCGAATAGTCTCCCTCAATCGTTTCTCCGCACTGGACCGTCGGTGCACACAGATAACAGTCCGCGTGAGGTCCCTCCGGTGTCGTGGATCCTACAATCGTCGTCGAGTTGTCTCCCTCTACGGTAGATCCTGTAGAATTTGATGCATCTGTAACTGCAGAAGAGCTTGTCGAGGCTGTTGGATCTGCAGTCGAAACGGATGGAACTGCCGTAGAGGCCGATGGATCTGCCGTAGAGGCCGATGGATCTACCGTAGAGGCCGATGGATCCACCGTTGAGTCAGAAGAGTATGTCGTCGTAGCAGAAGAGCCACTTGTGACCGTGGATGTTGTAGCGTCGGAACTCTCTGAAACAGATCGACGAGTTTGTAATCGACACGAAAACTGAACATACGTGAAGCAGCCTGATCGACAACAAGTGCCGGAATAAGGAAAGCGAGCCAAAGTCGCATTTTCGGAAAGTTCTCGCCACGAGGAAGCGCGCTCCTCTTCTTATAGAGCATGTTCCTTGTTCCCAGTCATATCCATAAAAACGAACGAATTTCCGAAGGGTTATCGTCGAAAATGCACATCCGGGGTGAAGACTTAAAAGGGTCGGCGTGGGCAGGCAGACGAGTCACACGATGTTCCGTCGTCTTTTGCTTCTCGCCTCGTTACTCTGCGTGGCGTACTCTTGGTGCACGCCGTTCGTCGCTTGTAACCAGACTGTCGTAAGTGTATAAAGTCTTTTCTGGTAACGACGTCTACATTTTCAGTATGGAGACTTCAGCGATCCAGAGAGCGGAATGAAGATTGTCCTTCTGGGACGTCCATTCCAGAAGAACGACGAACTTCTTATCACGGGAGAGTTTTACAACAACGGCTCGGATGTGATGGATGATGCCACGTACGAGTCTTCTTGAGTTTTAACGAATCGTGTTGTTCAGATTCTCGGTCGGCTTGTCGAAGGGACTGATTATGCACCAACTAGGGGAGGATCCAAAACAGTATTTGTTAACAACCACACTGGGAGCCAATGCTACGGCTATGAACGTCACGGGACTCTTGAAATACACACTGTCTACATTTAACTACGGCGTCAAATCAATTCCGCAACCAGTATTATCTTGTGCAGAACCGTTTGTTTTCAAACTCAAGTACTGTTATAACAGTAGAGGAAATCAAAACATGTATGCACATTTAGAAGCGTTGATGGGTTCGGTTTTGCCTTTGGAAATGGAACAGTCTATGCAGGAAAAGTTCCGTCTCAGTATCCAAAGAACATCAGTTCACAATCAGTATTCTTCAACGGACAATTCAAAACGTCCAAAATGGAACTGTAAGTTCATAGAACATCCATCAAAATCAATTGAATCAAATGATTCTTTTTCCCTTTCTAGGAGGTGCATTGACTGACAGCCGCACGTTGCCTTTCTTCTCCTCGACGTAATAAATAAATGAAGTGTTTGGTTTTTGCTTTCGTGTCGTTTTATGAATTGGAAACTTGAACGTGTCGCTTGTGACACGGGCGGTCGGCCAGTCGACCGTCATAAATCTCCACCGTTATCAAGATCTCTCCGGCCAATGCCACGTCATGCCTACTGCCAGAAGCCGCATTTCAATTACACGCATCCAATCAGCAATTCTGCTACTTCCGTGATTCTTACTCGATCAGTCACTTTTTGTTTGTATTCTGTTCCCGAAATAGGCGGTTCACGAAGCCAGTTATGTAAATGAGAACCGACCGATTTGCAAAGGTCGTCGCTGGTGTCGTTCTCCGTTAAGTAGCCGTTGCTTCTCTCGTATTTCTGCCCAAAAAGGGGAGTAAACAATTAGAGGAGCCGTCGCAGTCATCCATCAACAACTCGGACTACAAATAATTTCTTCCGCCGCTTTCTCCTCTGGAATTCGCCCACTTTTCGGATTAGGTTCGTTCTCCTCCACAATGGTCTCTGGGAACAAAGTTTATGTCTGGAGGGTGTAATCGCTCCTTCTTTTCCATGAGAATACGACTGTAAGAAGCAGAGGCACACGTTCAGACAGACCATTATCAGGGGAGGGAAATCACTTCCTCCTCTCAGTTTCCCTTCTTCTCTCCCTTTCTGTCTACCATCTACCATCATCGAAACTTTGCCAGAACCTGCTTTCTTCCTCCTCTCCTTTCGATATCTTCGCTTCTGATCAGCTGCCATTCCTCATTCCGTTCGTGTTTCCCTCTTTTCGATTCGTCCTTTCTCCCTTCCTCAGGTTTTCCTTCCTTTTTCCCTCCAACCTTTGCTCCCGATTTCCAATTCCATTGTGACGAGGAAACAGGCTGCTCAATATTGCAACAGGAGCTCTTTTTTCGGCTCTCCGACCTAATCGAATATCCGCCGTCGGCTCCTTCTCTCGGTCACTTTTCCTCGAAGTCGTCCACCGTCGTCCGATAACTTTCGCAAATAACTTCCTCCCCGGTGCGTGTTTGCGCCTTCTCGCTGTCAGCTATAAATCGTAAAGCTGTCATCGCAGAACTTTTTCGACCAGATCGTTCTCCCCGCAGGTCGCGTGTTTGCCCTCTCGAATGAGCACCCGCGGGCTCCCAGATCACCCGTTACTGTTTATCATTCGATAATCCATTCGAACGAACGATGGCACCATCTCGTCGTATTGTTTTTTGCTGTTTCGCGAAATGACGTCGCACCCCAAAAACACTACATTGTATGCATTATTGTGTGTTTGTGTGCCTTGTAATCTATACAACAACAACATAATACGAGGTGTTTCACCACGTCTTCAGATTTCTTCTCCTTTCTCCTATTCTGAATGCTCTTCGCCTCCTCCTCCTCCTCTTCTGTTTTGCCATTCATTCCTTCTCTGGAAACATGCAATTTGCACGGAGCCCTTCTCTGAAATGCCCTTTTCAGTCAGCACATGCCCATCCACCTTCTCCTTTTGCGTGTCGATGTATACACTTTTGTGTGATGCCACGTCACCGCCCCTGCTTCTCCGTATGCATACACATTCGTCCACTTCTCGTCGCCCGTCCCCTCTCACAATTCGTACTGTTCCTTCTGATTGCCGTACTTATCCAGGAGGCCTTGAACGAACAGAACTACTTGATTCTCGATCTCAATTTTCGGATTAGATCTTTTTAAACGCAGAGTTTCCTGCAATTTCCATCCTTTTTGCATCAGAATAACGGAAGTAGAGAATGACGAACACTGTGTCCGGTAATCCTCTATTTCAGCGAGGATTATTTCTGTAAATAGAGCAGGTCTCTGGCGTTTTCCTTCCATTCTCTTCTCCTACGTCAATTGGCTCTATCGGAAACCAATCGAAAGTTTCCGTCGAAACCTATGGGCCGTCTCTTTCTGCGCCATAAATTTCTGGAGCCATTGACGTATAGTCTCTTCCATCATCCGAATCCTCGCTTAGTCCCTCAATCTACAGCTTAACCGATCCTGTGTTTATCCCCGGATATTCCGCTTTGCAGAATCCTTGTATCCTCTTTTTTTTTGAAATAATTCTCCTCTTTTTTACGACCGTGCTCTCCTGATTAACGTCAAGAAAGAAAGACTAATTGAGTGCGGTCTGAGTCAGTGGACGGCTTCTGCCGACGTCGTGTTTTTACCGCCATACAAGGGTTTCTTCTGACGACGAGTCCACTGAAACCTCTCCTCTCGCGCCCGTCCCATTGTCTGTTTGCACATTTTGCAGCCTGCACGTTGTCTTGTTCCAATAAGAAATGAGTATGTGTAAGATGTCCAATTGTTCAAAGTCCACGCTCTTCTCCCCAAAAAACAAATCATTTTTCGAAGATCGGCCTCGTCGAAAAAACGATTATTCACGCGCCAAAGTGTTTTTTCGCACGCCTTCAAGTCACTCGGAATTGGCGAGTTCTCACCGATGACTGCCCGTAAATCTTGTGAAAACGACGAGTCGCCGACGTGTTTCCATGGCTCCGAAATGGGAAAAGAGTGGGGGGAGGGGAGCGAAGCTATGTTTCGCCGTTCTGTTCTTCCTTCGTTTTGTGTCCCGCCAACACACTAATTTGATGATTTTCGGTGTTTTCACCGGACATTTTTGGGCGTCGCTCGCGTCCCTCTGATTCGATTACGAGTCGAGGCATTCAACTTCCAGAAGGGTGATGGCACCCTGACTCATTCTCTATTCTAGACGTCTTCTTCTGGCTCCTGTGCCTGCCACGTGCAATATTCCTTCCGGTCATTTTCAAAGTCTCCCATTACATTGTATGTACAACACATTGTGGAGGCCGAGGTGAAAGGTCGGCTCCTTTTTTGCTCCCGTTTCGTCTGACTATGTTCTCATTGCTTCTCGTATTTCGTCGTCGTCCGTGACGTTTCTTTCCTCGTCGGACCCTTCCTCTGTTCATTTTCCCCTCCACTCCTCCTCAATCAGCAGGTGTTCTCAACCTGAAACACACCCATCATTCCATCATTCTGTGACCCTGAATCGCCGCAGTTTACCTCACCCCATCACTATCTGTGCCTCGTGACCACGTCATTGTCTCTCTCCGATTCGTGTCTGCTTATCAGCCATTTTCAGTGTCGCCAGTTCCAAACCCCGAAATAATTTCGCTGACTTTCATTTGCTTTATCACTTACTTCTTTCTTGGTTTTTTCGTTTTCAACATCTGAGACCCAGATGATTTCGATCCTCATATTTTCTGTTTTCAGATGCATAACCCGCTTAAAAAACTATCTCGCTCGATTTCACACAAACTTCTCGGCAAACGGTGAGCCATTTTGTGTACTCGTGTTCAACGACTGACTCATGCATTTTAGAGCCAACGACTCATCGTCCGAAAGTTTTTCGTCCGCTTCGTCGACGACCTCTTCAACGGCCACTACACCTCAGCAGAATTCCATTGATGAGGATCCATACAGAGTGCGTCCGGAATCACTTGAACTCTGAAAGACTGCTTGTGTTTCAGGAAATCCTCCGTTCGTATGAAGACAACGTCTCCCATCTGGTATATCATGGATCATCGCTCCGTTCGATGACGTCGCTGGATCTTCGGAAAAGTCCGAAGAGGTCCATAGACGACCTGCCACAGTTGCTTCGAACCGGAACGTCACTTTCAGTTGAACTCTTTTCCGCGGATAACTTATTCCTTGTGCATACTCCCTACGGTTTTCTACATTTCTTCCTGTTGACAAGTTCCGGTTTGAAGGAATGACTGACCTGCCCCTTTTGGCATATGCACTTCTTCTTCTTCTTCTTTGACTTTTTCGGTTTACTGTGTATATTTGCAATCGAATAAATGTATTTGTTCTAGTCATCCGTACTCTATCAGTTCCACTTCCTTCCTTCTCTTTCTTCCCCAAAAGTGAGCCGCCTTCCGTCCTCTGCGTCTCTTCCGTTTGTGTCTTCTCTCGCCGTTAACTAGTTGGTTACCAATTATGCGCAACACGTAAACCACTCAATTGCCACTTACAAAAACCATCGAAACCATCTTGAATCAATTAGCTTTTCGGATGTCCACCTTCACGACAAAAACACAATACCAAAGCGGCCGATTGTCATTCCGATGAACCGACTTTGCCTGACGACGCTCTTTGTTTCCGCGTCTGTTCTTGCTCAAGGTAACCACTTTGTTCTTCGTTCCTTCAATTCTTAGTTTCCTTCAGATCCTCTTAGAAAAGTCAGCGGAGATGCAGCTCCGGACAAGGCACAAGAGCCGATTGACATTGGTTTGGAGCACTGAATTTCCCACTAATCTGTATAGTATCTCAGACGATTTTATCCCGACAATCGACTCTTCTGTTCGTTTTGATGCCTTGATTCCGGAGCCTCCAGCGCTGGTCGTCAGTCTTCCGATGCCTCCCGCGAGCCAAGACGTCCCCCAACCTCCGGCCAGCAATCCGGTGGCTCCACCTTCTTCTCAAGTCTCTCCGCCGTCTGTTAGGCCTGCGCACGGTTTGCCAACTACTTCCACACCTCTCCCAACTACATCAAATGACAATCAGACAACAATAACAACGATACCATATGATGGTTTTCAATTTCAGTAAGAACTGCAAAAAAAAACAATTAGCTTATGATTTTTTTAAATTAACTTTAAGGTCGATATCGACGATATTCTACCCGAACCAATTGACGACCTTGAAGAGTTTCAGAAGGCAGATCTTCTAGAAATAGAAAAGAAGGCCGAGGTGAAGGATCTCGTGAGGAAGACGACATTGAACAGAACGGATGACTACTACATCACGTCGCCAGCCAGTCCGTGCCTCTTTTGTTTTTCTGTTCACTCTGATTTTCAGCGACTGTGACGTCTGAACTACAGAGTGACACTGTCGGGGAAAGCGATGTTTCCGACTTTGACAAGCTACTCGACAAAAAAATGACAACAAAGGAGGAAAGTGCAACGACAGTGCAAGAGGAATTGACTACAGAATCCAGCACGGAGAGAAGTTTGTGTGGGAGAGTGTTCTCGCGTGAAGACGTACTTTGTAGGCACGACGACTCCATCGACCACATCTCCGACAACGACGACGTCTGTGTCCACGACTACGGAAATATTGAAGAAGACGTGCATAGACGTGAAAGAGCTGAAGAAGGTGGATGATTCAGTGAAGGGTACGAATTGATGTGTGATCGTACTGCGAGTTGGTTGTTACAGCTGGAACAAGGACAGGGACAATAGAAGTTTCCGTGGAAGTTGGCGAAGATTCAGAGGAAGATGACGATGCGTCGGAAGAGGAAGAGACAGCAGCGCCGGTGAGAAATGCGAGGGAAAACAAACAGAGTGTAGTTTGTAAGTAGCACATTCTCGTTATCTTGCTGCACTCGCTCATTAATTACAGGGAAGAAGTTCGAGATGAACTGCGACGAGGAGGAAGATGAGAAGGGCACTATTTGCAAGGCATCCTCCCGTTCCCTTCCACTGTGCATCACATTTCTCTTTTCAGCTGTGGGCAGCCGGTGGTCTCTGCGGAACACACAAGCCGACCATGTTCCTATTCTGCCGAAAGACGTGCCTGTGTGTGGGACCGAACTGAAAATGTGTTCTCCGTGGGAACGTGCTGTTATGTGTGTGCATTGAAAAGTTTATTTTTGACTTGAATCGAAAGAAATGAGATTTTGTATAAATGTTTTTATGATTGTTTGTCTGCCGAGCAAAGAGCGTTCGAAGCAAAATCGAGAGAGTTCTAAAGTAAAGAAGCAGAAGCGGAAGCGGTTAGAAAAAGAGTTTAGAGAATATAATGGAGGGCGCCGGCGAGCAAGTTGATGTCCGAACGCAGCGAATTGACGGCGAGCATGATGGAACGGGGGTTGTTGAGCACTTCGACGCTCTCGGTGTACGGGTTGTAGCGGACGATGAACGGGCGCTTCATGTTGTTGGTGAACATTCTAAAATGGGAATGAATGAACAATATGGTGAGGATATGGACGAACCTCAGTTTCTGCTGAGCTTCCTCAAAGTTGCGAGTGTAAAAGTAGGCAGATTGGAAAGTGGTAATGAGACATTCTTGCTCAACGACACGATCCGGGTCGAATCGGATGATGGTCGCAGAGCCCTCGACTGCGTGTTGCAACTCGCCCGCACTGCTCAGAAGCCCTGCTCCGTAAACTTTGAACTTTCCGTTGTTCGTCGAGTTTTCCTTCATCGGCGAGTCGGCCGCGTCATCCGAAGACAATCCGAACTCGATGGAGAAGAAATAGAGCTAAAAACAAGTGATCTTATTTGAAGTTCTCTGAAAAACAATCTACCGTAGCCAGCTTCTTCAAATCTTCTTCAGATGCTCCGAGCGAAGCCAATCCAATCTCTTGGGAGAACTGAGCAAAGTCGGGATCCGCGAAGAGAGCCATGTGGCCCATCAGCTCGTGAACAGTGTCCCTGAAACATTGCAGTCATTTCCTATTCACTGATCCTCGGGTACGGTTCCGGAGTGTAGAATGGATCGGCATGATGACGGACGTATTGAGTGCAGAAGAAAACGCGGAAGGCGAGTCCGGCAAGGAAGTCGCGAGCGGAAAGGTACCCGGCAACTGGACGGACGCGGAAACCTGTCTTGGCTGAAACTGATTATTTTCGACCATCTATTTCCACTCTCAGATGTGACCCTTGAGAAACTTGCAGATGTCCTCCAACTGCGGAATGTTGTCCTGAGAGTATCCGCAATGTCTCTCGAGAAGCTCGAAGTTGTCAAGGAATTGTTTACAAGCGTGCCTGCAATCAGCTCATTGTCTCACTCCGATTTCTGGCCTACTTCTTGTGCAGCTCGCGCAGCTTCTTGTAAATAACACCCCACGTCTTCCGCTCCGATTCGGAGTATTCGATTCTTGGAATCGACTCTCCGCTGAAAACATGTTATCTGAAAAACGAATTCCCATAGAAACAAGAACTGTTTATAATTGAGGGCCAGTTCGGCAAACATCATCCGGCGTTGACGGTATTCAGTGTCTTTGAATCCCTAAAACTGATAAGTACAACAACTGAAACAGTATTCAATTCCCAACAGGGTGATCGGCATCAAGTCCTGAGCCGTACATAATGACACGTTTCGCACAAATGTCCAAGTCATATATGCTCTTCGGGAACCATTCTGATCCGGTGATCGCATCTGAAACCTCTGGATTCTTTGTCTGCATCCCCTTCAATAATACCATCAGATCCGGGTTCAGTGAACTGTTCCTTGACGGCGTTCGGACGAATCGTAAATGAGACTTCGTGGACGTCGAGCCCATTCAGTCTCATGAGATCCATTGCCTCCTGCTTTCCCCAGTCATGAAGCTCAATCTCCAGAAGCACGTCCATCGTGGCAGAGCTTCCGTCCTGACTGTCACGTGTCTCCAAGTGCTTGACGCGAGTACGGCCCGGGAGGTTGGCGATCATCTTGGAGATGTCGTCCGAGACACGGCTCGACTTCACAATGATAGTGAGCACTTGCACTCCGTCCTCTTCGTCGCCCTCGCGGATCGAGGCTTCTTTACGGACCGAGCGAGTTGGAGTGAAGAACTATCAAAAGGATTACGAAAAGAGGGGAAGGGGAGTGCTGACCTGTTTGACGTCTTCTTCGGGGACGAATGGGATCCCAAGAGACCCCGAACGACGGAATCTTCTCTTGAACTCCTCCATCCTGGTGTCGTTCGACATCGACCTGCAACTCAACTTCTAGGTTAGGAAACAATGCTCTGTGTGGCTGACATGCTGCTAGTCATGCTACTCGACATAGTCTTCCCGGCAGCCTTCTTCGAATAGTACTGAAACTTCATTGCGGATGCCATCTGAAACAACGTGTCCATATGACGGAGAGAGCAATGCGACCTAAAACGAAAGAATCGTGAAATGAGATGGCCGGCGAGGCGTCGTCGGCTGATTGATTGTTCTATTATGCACACCGCAAACAGAAACCTCCTCCTTCTTGGCGGATATCGGATGGCCTTCTGGAAGAAAGGCACGTACTAGTCAATATCCGGAGGAAATAATAGAAGAAATGAAGGCGAAGGCGCCACTCCATTTCTTTCGGCTGTCATGGTTTCCGTGGGAAAATAAATGAGCCGAGAGTCTCTTGTGATGATGCGAAGTGGATTGAATGATGTCAGATTCGGAGGACGATTGAGGAAGAGAAATGGGACGACTGTCGAGGGAATATGATGAACCTGAAAGAATTTGGTAACAGGCCACAAGCACATCACGTCATTCCTCCCCGAATAGCTCCCGATCTTTCTGCCACCTCCGTCCTTCCCATGAATTATTCTTTGCCAATCTGTGATCCCATTAAGTCCGTCATTCCAGACGCTCTCCCTCTTAACCGCAAGAGGATCCGCAGATGTCGTCCCTGTTATCGAGTTCGCAGCTTCTTTCCTCTTCCCTCTCCTTGTCGCTATCATCTTCCGCACCTCATTCCGCGCGGTTCCCGGAGACTGACGCGCGATACTCATCTCCATCGTCTCTCTCTCTCTCGCTCTCCGTCTCTCTTTCGAGTTTCCGTGAATCCTTTTTCTCTTTTAACGACATCCGTCGTGTTCCAAAACTGATTACCCGTGCGTCCGCTGAGGGAGAAGGAGATAAGAGCGCGCCCGAAAAACTTGGTAACAACAGCTGGATTTCGATTTTTGCGTCCGTCGCGCGCCCGGATGCGCGTACATTCCATTCGGTGTCCAGCATGGAAACAAGAAGTAGAAGAAGAAGAGGAAGACAGCCGATTAATGCGAAATACTTTATTTTGGATACGAAAAAAAGACACCCGAAACGGGCGAAATTGATCATGACGTGGATGGCGATTAGTAGCCTGGCGGGGTTCGTGGCGCTGAAAATGATAACTGTGGTCAGAGGAGGGGGAAAAGGGCAACTCACGTGGGCAGTGTCCGCAGTCTCCCTTCTCTCCATTGTCTCCGGCTGGTCCAGCTGGTCCGTTCGGTCCTGGACGTCCTTCTGGTCCTGGAGTTCCTGAGTCTCCTGGTGGTCCTGGTGGTCCCTGGTACGACTGTCCGTCTGGTCCTGGGTTTCCTTTCGGTCCTGGTGGTCCGATTGGTCCTGGCTTTCCTGGTGCTCCCTGTGGTCCTGGCACCGGAATGAGGCGGCCAGCGGCTCCTGGCGCTCCCTTCATTCCGTCGCGTCCTGGTCTTCCAATTGGTCCCGGCTGTCCGGCCATTCCGTCGTCTCCGGCCTTTCCGTCCTGTGGTGGCTCTCCTGGCGATCCCTTTGGTCCTGGTGGTCCCTTTGGTCCCATGGCTCCGAGTGGTCCTGGTGGTCCAGTTGGGCAGATGATGCATGGCTCCGAGGCTGGAGCTGGCAGAACCTCGGCGTCTCTTCCGTTCTTTCCGTCGTTTCCGTTTCTTCCGTCCTTTCCGTCGTTTCCTGGTGGTCCTTCTGGTCCTGGTGGTCCAGCCGCTCCTTGGTTGCAAGTGCAGCACACGGCGGCCGGCTCCGCGTTCACAGCGGCTCCGTATCCTCCGTATCCGGCGGTGTTGGCTCCGCCACCGCCGCCTCCAGAAGCTCCGGATCCGTAGCTACCGCCTCCGTTTCCGCCTCCAGTAGCGTACTGAGAGCCACCTCCTCCGGCGGAGGTCTCTGGGATCCACTGGCCGAAGAGCCAGGCTCTCTTCATACGGTGTCCCATTCCCTTTCCGGCTTGCAGGGCAGTCATTTCGAGCCACATGTCACGAGAACGAGCCTGCAGAGAAGAGGAAAATGTAGAGATGGAGACAAGAGAAAAAAGGAAGCAGAAAAGAGAAAAGAAAGAAAAAGTTACTTTGCAGTAGTCGGTCTCAACCATGAGATGCGATTGGAAGGATTGCACGTAGTTGTAGAGCATCGGAAGAGTCACGACGGAGGCAATGACGGCGGCCGTCGAAACGACGACGGCGACGAAAGCGATGCGTCGCATCTGCCGTTGCTCTTCTGTCTCTTTGACGTCCATATCTGCTTGAGTGGCCGATCGGATCTTCTGCTCGTTCGCCCTCGACGCCTTTTGTAGGCGCCCGCCGAGAACTGGATAACTGCGTCGCCAAGTCCCGCCTCTGAAGGCGCGGGCCGCGGCGGCGATGGCCGACGGACACAGCGATAACCGATTCAACCTGCGGGCGACCGAGATCCGTGTTCACCTGCCATCAAATAGAGGGACCGTCCGCGAGCAGTCCGGAACAGTTTGCTCGTTTCGAACACATACGGTCTGGAAGTGGCCGAAGATAACCACACTTTTGTGTCCAGGATCTTTTCGCCGGGGATCTGGTTTCAGAAGAGCAGACTCATTCAGAGTCTTCTGAACAAGTACATTACTGATTCACTTGACTTCAGATGGACGGATAATCCTGAAACGTATACCTTTCTTCGATTTGTTTCATTTTCAATACCCTTACAGATTCTTCAATCTCTGGAATTCCAGAGCATTCCAGCCCTTCGACCGTTTCTCTGTGCCCTCCGCCTCCGACACACTCTCTCTTCCGATCCAGTCGTTGTCGTTCTTTTCTCATCCATCTAATTGGATAAGTATGTCACTTGATTAACTGGTAAGCTGTTGTCTTGTTATCATTTTTGGCGATGGCGTTCCTTTCCTGGATATAGTTGATAAAAACGAGTTTCGTCCGATAAACCCATTTTTCCCGTCGGTAACCGACTAACTATATCAATTTCTCTTTTTGACATGATCTATTAATTTCACACTTCATTTGTTTCGTAGGTGGTTTTGAAGAATGACAGGAGAAGGTGAAAGGGGGAAAACTTTTCATAAAAGCAGCGAAACCTGATTAGGACGAATTTCCGACTCACAGTGAGAGGGAATGAGACTATAGTACTACCCACAACAAAAACCAAAAATGCAATAAAATAAGAAGAAAACGGAAGGAAAAATGGGAAAGGGACACGAGAGGAACACTGGGAGAGAACATAAAAAAGGGAATTGCAAATTGTGCATAACTACAACGTTTTTATGTTTTTTAAAGATTTACAGAAGAAGTAAGAGATAAGTGGGGAGAAGAGAGAAGGGAAGAGAAGACCCCGTACATTATGATTTTTTGTGCGTTTTGGTTTTTAGAATGTTCACAACATTGACTATGACGTCACAGACGGAAGAATGAAGCGAATTGATCTTGGAAGGAAAATAACAACTACATAGAGGGCAGAGAGGAATGGGAAAAAGAGCGAGGACTAGTTTCGTGGGCACTATTATGCTGAGCACAGCTTGGAAAACAAGAAGAGTAAAACGGCCGGAGCGCCATATTCACTTCTTCTCGTTGCTCATCGCCTGCGCAAAGTCAGTCGGCAGCTTCGGAGCGTTCGGATCTTTCGCGATGCTCGAGATAGGAGCTTGATTGGCGGCACCGAGAGATGAGTTCGAAGAGGACGGAGAGCATGGAGGCAGATTGAGTCGCTGAGAGAATCAGTAATTTATCCATGCTGATGACGTGGAGCTTACCGGATGAAGTGGAGACATGGCAGTGGGAGTTTGTGAAACAGCGAGTGCGATGGTCGGCGGAGCAATCAGTCCCATCGCTCCGGTCAGAGAATTCGATCCGCTAAAAAAAACTTTCAGAACAAATTAGACATTTCTGGAATGCTTACTTGCTCGCGGAGCTATCCGGACGATTTGCGGATGTGATCGGAGGCAAACCGTTCACAGCTCCCATTGTGAGCGCGGAGAAGGTCCCATTACTTCCGGATAGCAGCGGAGAGCGAGAATGCGACTCGTTGATGTACTGTAGAAACTGGTCTTCTGAAAACAACAAAGTTTAATGAAATAGACCCGGTATTCTTACGAATACTATCGCTGCTGTTCGTCAGCTGTCCGAGCACATTCACAAACGATTGCGAGTCTTCTTCCAGCATTCGGAACGGAGTGATCCGAGGGGTCGTGATGGGAGAGGCGACGATGGAACTGCATCCGGAGATGGATACCATCTGCGGTTTGATCGGTACCGGAGCTATGAGCTTGACAGCAGAAGCAGGCAGTTTCGAGTTTATCAAATACGGAGACTGCTGCAGCGGAGTGCTGCAGTAACTCGTACTCGGCTGTTGTTGCTGTTGCTGGTTCTGCCGTTGGCCGTGCTTTTCTTCCACTTTTTGAAATATTTTACTGCAAGCAGAATGGGATAATGTGATAGGAGAGTTGTCAGTTACCTGAAGCTAGTTGTATCCCCTCTGGCAGTCGTGAACTTGGTCGGGCTGGAAGTGTATCCGCTGCTTTCTCTCAGATTGGCAACGACCGCATGCGGCGGAGACACATTGCTACTTGACGAGGCAGCTATACCTAGATCATAATGAGGGTTCGTTTCGTTCATTCAAATTGGCAACTACTTACTTTTGTATGCTTCAGTCATGTACTGGGCACTGAACAAGTCTAGCTGACTGCCTGCGTGTGGATGTCCCCGCTTCCGGCCGATCGGGCTTCCTCGCAGAATGGCAGGCGACGTCCGGAGGGAATTGAGTGCAGTAGCAAGGCTTTGTGCTGAATCGTTTGAATTCAGAGAGTTATTAGCACTGTTCAAGTAGGCCGCCAGCTTACCATTTAGCTGTGCCGCATCCTGATGACGTGCATCGACAACCACCACTCCGACGTCTCCGTGGTTTCCGGCATTCACCGTCATTCGACGTACTGGCTTTGCTGGACGGAACGAAATAGGTCTATCAATTCCGCCGTTTTGAAAATCGGTTGCCAATCGAACAGGCCTCGCTGATTCGCCGACGTTCTGATTGTTGTTTTGCATCCGTGCGTAGCTGCCTGTCGGAGTCCATATGGAACTCCGATGTTGTGCGCGGATCATGCTTTCTCCTGACTCAACGATACGACGAACTTCATCGTTTGTGCTGAAACTAGTACTAATTAAAAGCTGCTCAGTTTCAGATTAGATATCATCCGATTCTTATTCATACGACACTTTTCAGTAAAGATGAAAATATTTTACCTGGAATTAGGTGAGTCGTGCGACGAGAGATCTCTGCTCCGCTTTTCCAACGGTTCGTCGTTCGAATCATCCGATATTTCCAATGGCTGAGACCCCGATGTGCTCGCTTCCGGAAAGTCGACGATCGTGGTCAGGCAGCTCTGTGCAGGAGGCGGAGGAAGACGCAAAACGTGTGTTTTCTCGTCGAAGAAGTTGTTGTCGACGGCATCTTTGTTAACAAAGTACGTGTAGGCAGTGGATGCTGACTGTTGCAAGTAAGTGGCACGACCGCCGAAGTAGGTGTGGCAGGCTTGCATGGGGTCATATTCGAGGGTGACCGGAGTGTCCCACACTCGATTATGAGTGTCACTAGTGCCGAGAATCGCTTGAGGCGCCACAATGGGCTGTTCTATCGGCTCCTGCTTCACAACCACAGTCGGTTCGCCTTCTTCTACTCTATCGCCGTTATAGGCTAAAAGTATTTTCGTGTCTACGTCTTTCAAATAATTTGCCATGAAAATGTCAAGCGCGCGAACTCCGATCGACATGTGAAATGGATTGATACATAGGTTGGGCATCGAGCACGAATCAATCCGCTCGAGTCTCTCTCCGTCTGTGCTTTCCAGAGGTATGCCCTGAACACTTTTGTTAACTTTAACAATTCGGACAAAAATCTCACTTTGAACAAGATAATGGTGACTAAATCGAGTCTCCAGACCTTATCCGCTTGTCGCAAGCAATCGATTCGTCTCATTTTCCCTTTCTGGTCCGCCACTGACAGAATACAATCTCCCGGTCGAAGTCCGTTGATCTGGAATGGGAAACCATTTATTTCGTTTCTGAATGAACCGAGTTTACCGCGGAGACGAATGCGTCTTTGTGGTCGTGCTGTATGTCCTTCTTTATCTTTCCGAGCAGCCGCGACGCCCACTTCACTTTCATGTCGTCTCGATCGTTCTGAAATTGATTACTCTTTCGGTAATGGTACCATTCTCTTGCTCATTAGTCCCACCTGCAATTCGACAAGCTTCCTGCTTTCGTCTTTCGCACTCATTTTGCGATCGAATTCTTTGAAATATCTTCGTTTTGCTGCCTGAAAAACGCGCTCTTTTCATCTCTATACAATCCTTTTTTCTCCGTACCTGCAGATGGAACCAGTTGTACGCACTGGCTCTGACGTAGGGTAACAGCTGCTCCACAAACGGACCCATGTCTTCCTGTGAGTACGGACTGTAGCACTTGTTGCCATTTGCCTTTGGACTCACTGCATCTGGCGAACTGAACTGATTGTTCCAGTCGGAAGAAGGCGGCGGCATAGTTTGTGGCGGGTTTTCTCGCGCTTCCGTGTGCGCGGAAGACGTCCCATTTGTCGAAGAACTGCTTGCACCGACATCGATCTGAAACTTCACACGGATGTTTATCTGGAAGTTGTTTTCCGTCTGGCTTATTTTTTTATAGCAAAACAGACGGAGCAAGTTCTCTTTATATTCTTACTTGTTGGACACCAAGTACAGCCTGAATACTAAGCATTGCATTCAGCAAACCCATGAAACGATGAGGTGAAGACACAGAATAAATTGCGGGCGGAGCAGTAGTGTCTCACAGCACATTCAAATCAGCAGTTCACATAAACGTATATCACAGACTTAGAGAGACAAAGATAAAATAGCTCCAACTGAACAGAACCGCCCGCTTTCGGATACTCGACCGACCGATCAATACGGTGACGGGGAGAACGCCAGTTATTGCTTTCCGAGCTGAGCTTTTTTGACAATATTTTTGCAGAAATCTTACCTTGAGACGCGGCTCCATTTGCTGAAATGTTTCCTGTGAACAAGACAGCAATCGCAATTTCAGAGCTGCTGGCGATGGCTCTCCAGCTCACATAAATTGCATTCTGAAATAAATATTAAAAATCGATAACGGGCGGGCAGAGGAAGGGCGGGCATTTTGAAGAAAAAAGATCTCTGGTGATGAAATGAGCAATCAAAAGCTATCAAAACCAATTTCGGAAACGAATTCAGTTGACAATCTATCGATAACGAGTGCTCATCTGCACGAGCGAATGGACAATGCGAAGTTCGGAGCGGCTATTTTCGCACAGGGTATTTCAGACTTCCGCTTAAACTTTTTCATGATAACTCTAATGGATCCATCTGCTTATGGCCACTATTAAAAATACAGGTGGTCTCGGATGCGCTGCGAATCAAACTACGGTACAAAACCAATAGAGCAGCACTGCAGGTAGGGCCGCCGAATTATTAGTCCGGCGGCCGTTTGCGGGCGGCCACTCACTACATTCCCCGTCTTTCTCCCGCTGTGACCACTACATTCTCAACCAACACGATTGAAATTTTGTCAGAGATAATTTTGAAATGAGTTTATTTTACGGAAAAATGAAATTAAGTGCGTTAAAACTTCGAATTAAACAACTGAGTTTGCTAGCAGTTCATAATAACAAGCCATTTCACGCAAAGTGGTAAATAGAAAAGTGAGATTCATTCAAATTGCTGATTCTTCGTATTTTGGCAGTGAATTGAACTTCACTGATTGATTTGATTCCGAGTTCTGAACTGGCTTCTTGATCATTCTCCGCGGCGCCGGTGACGGTTCCGGCGTGTACTCTTCGACCTGCACTTCCTCCAAAATCGCCATTCTTTTCGGCTTCGGCGGTCGGTTCCGATAGGCGACTGGATAGGACGGCGAAGTTCCGCCGACATTCGAGATCTCGCTTTCGGTTCCGTCGAAGTTGGATTCCTGCGAAACGATTCACTGTCTAACTACTACTAGTGATTCTGTTTTGAGACGAGGAGACCGTTTTATGACACATTATGTACAGAATAGTTTATTTGCAATCGGAAGGGCATAATTATGGCTAATGGTTTTTTTATTTTGCTTAATGTGTTTGTTAGTTGTTTTGAAAGCACCGCTTCTCAATTGGAAGGCTCTCCCCGTCTCAAAAACGTTCAATTATCGACACAACCTTGACGGCCTGCTCAATCGATTCGTGCTGCATTTTGAGCACTTGAAAGTACGTCCTTCTGGCGACTACGAAAGCAAGCATTTTGAGGCTGATTATGAGCACGCAGAGGCTCGCTATTACTGCTCCGTATTTGATTGCTGAAATGGAGAAGCGGAAATGTCAGTTGAGTATTCTGTAGGGACTAATTAGGCTCACCTCGCGCCGTTTCCGGGTGCGTCTCATTTGGATTCGCATAATTGGCATCTTTGATATCGTGAGATGTCCGGACTCGGCTCGTTCTGAAAATAAAAAAAGTTGATGGGGACATTCGTTGTGGCCTACGAAGGTCCTCCGAGAGATTCCAGGGACCACATTACTCCACTGGCCACTGCATTTAATGCTGCGTACAACCAGATCAAAAGCCAAAACATTGTGACTAACTGCAAAATAACATGAATTAAAATATGAAGCATTCAAAGAGAATTTACCTGGTAAGAAAGCATTGGATACGCGTGAATTGCTGATTGTTTCGAAAGACAGAGATTGTAGGTGACGATTGAGAATATCACGAAGAAAAGAAATGCAAAGTTAACGAACACCGGATCTGAAATTGTGAAAGATGAAGTATGTGGCACTGGAGTTCCGGAGCTTACACCACGAAGGAGAATAAATGATCGAGCAGATCGATAGCACCAACATGAGTTTGCCAAGAATTGCCTCGAAAACCAGAAGCACTCTGGAAGCGATCTGTAAGTTCAGTCCCGTATTTCTCGCTTCCTGCGAACACTTTGGATCACCTTGAACTTGAGTCCAAATATCTTCGGTGCGTGAGCGTATGGGCTCACATGTCGAGGCACACTTTGAGTCATCGGACAGAAAAAGAGCAATAATAGGAGGGAAAGGCAACTGATACGCCGTCTCGATAACGTCTTTTATAGTGTGTGCAGCCATTGAGCAAATATGAAAACGAAAAGCGAACAAGGAAAAATGGATAAAGAAGTAATCGGATTGAGGTGAAGGATGTGGCAATAGGGCAGCAGTGAATGGGTTCTTTGTGACATTTGGAAGATATTCAAGTATAGTTTCTGAAACAGGTCCTTCGATTCGATGTTGCTCTTCAAAAACATGTGCCAACTAAAATGACGTAATCTGAAAGTTTCACATCTCACTTAATCTTCCGTTCTGCATCCGATATCAGCCACTCTCACATCGCCCACTTTCTTCCCTCCACTCCGTTTTCTCCTTCGCCACACACATTCGTCTCGCCCTTTTTTCCGTGGACTTTTTCCGCAACACTCGGTCCGTCCGCACCGTGTCCGACATCCGTATCAGTCTCGCGTCTCTCCATTTCCCGCATTCTCTCTCAATCAGGCCTTGACCCGTGTCGGTTGTCCGTTGGACGCCCGTCTCCGTGACCCATAAACCCAGTAATCTACTACCCGTCGGTACGTCCTCCCGCATTCTTATCTGCCCCTCTTCCTTCCATTGCCCTCCGCATCCCATCCCATCCCAGTTTCTCATCCCGATCTCTTCCAGCAACATGCTCCTTCTCTCCTCCGTTCTTTCTTGTCTTCTCATTTCTGCTCTGGCCAAGGAAGCCAATGTCCGCATGGGCTCGCAGTGTTCCAAGAATCAGGTCGTCCGCAAGTTGACTGTCTACGAGGATGGAGCTCTTGAGGCCGAGTGTGGACCGGTTCCATGCGGAGAAGTCGGAAGACGTTGCCTTGATGTAAGTCACATACTATGGGACAGCTGGAACAATAAATGAGTTTAGGACCAAACCTCTTGCCGCGCTGAAACCGATGTGTTCTCCGGAATGAGATGGGCTCCGAACGGGGAGAGCATTCTGCTCCGCTGCTGTACTATGCAGAGCAAGAACAAGATATACGTGGGAACTGACGTCGTTTCCGCCGGAAGCTTCTACGAGGGAGGAGAAGTTGCCGAGAAGGACCTCTACGGAGACAAGGGAGGCGCCGAGTACGACTTTGTCGCCAACGCCAGAACTGAACAGTCAGTGAAGAGCATTGAGGAGTTGGATGGTAATAGTTCAATTGCAGGGGAGGAGTCCGTGTCTGGGTGTACCGTATGATCTGTGCCAAGGGGGAAAAGCCAGTCGACTTCGAGCCAATCACCACCACTTCTGCGGCAGCTCCGAAGGTCGTCAGAACCACCACTCCAGCCCCAATCACCGAGGCAGTTGAGGAAGAGGAAGAGCAGACGGAAGGAGGAGATGAGCAGACTGATCAGGCTGAGACCAATGAGAGCGAGGCCGAGGTTGTGGAGAGCAACGACGGAGAGGAAGAGCTTGAAGAAGAAGAGGAAGAGGAGGAGGTTACGGTAAGAGATAGGGATACTGTAGACATGGTGGAAAAGTGACGTTGATTACAGACTACCCAGGAGCCACAGCCATTCAACCCACTCCGCTACCGACCACCACACCTTCCGAGACATTCGACCGGAATCCGCAGAGCCTAAACTCGTTGCCTCATTTATTTTCGTCTCCTTCTACCTTTCTCTTTCTTTTCCTTTCCTTTTCCTATCAATTTCGATGATCTTTCCGTCCACAATTCCCTCCATTCACTCACATTCCAATATGTGTCCCTATCAAAACGAGTTTGTACATTTAATAAATTACTTTTTATATTGAAACACTTTATTAAAAGTGAAGATCGACGTGTCAAAAGAGAATTATTAGTGATTTGGGTCAATTATTAGTTATTATACATCCGAGAGAGGAGATGACTAGTACTTGTGAGGCAGCAACACGTCGATGATGTTCAGGAAGAACTCGGAGGTCGCCGGAAGGTGGCCGGTCTCCTCCAGCGATCCGAGGAACGATCGGACCTTCTGTTGCATCGAAGTGGCGAAGTTGAGGAAAGTGTGAGTCAGGGTGTTTGTCTTGATGACGTTGTGGCAGGAAGCGTACACGTTGTCGACGATCAAGTCTCCGTTCTCGGTCATTGGGGCGTACACTCCGGTCTCGTAGAAAGTGGACTTGTCGGTGATAAGAGTCATGACGAGGTCTGGAATAAGAAGTCAACTTATTCGAACTGTTTTCTGCTCTGCTTACTCTCATCGTTCTCCTTGACCATCACACAATCTCCCTTGTGCATATCCTCGGCGTACACGAGAGTCATCTCCTCAGTCACGCAATCGGCCTTGTAGATGAAGTGCTGTGGAGTCATGGAAACGACGGCTCCCTGCTCAGTCGTGAGCTTGACGAAAGCGGCCTTCGTCTCTGGGAGTCTGTGCATCCAAGAGGAGACTCTCGTGTAGGTCATCTTTCCGAATTCGTATGTGAGAATCATATCTCCGATGTGCACGTCGCGCATGGCCTTTCTCCTTCTGGGGTCTGAACCTTGGCGTCTCCAGTGAAGCAAGCTGGGACTCCGGAAGCGACTGGATAATAGTATCCGGCAGAAGTGACTGGGACGACCTGCTCTCCGACCTGGACGAATTGCTCGACTGGGGTTTCAGAATCATCGGCCTGAGGAGCCACGTAGGAATCAGACGGTGGGGCGTCGGCAGATGGGGAAAGACGCTGATCGGCCTCGATTTCATTGGTTTGAACTCCGCTGGCGGCAGTCTCTCCGACCTTCTCGAGGATTCTTCCGATGTCCCTCTGAATGTCGAACGATACTTCGTTGCCTTCTTCGGATGGGTTTGGAAGACAGTTCATTCGGGTGACAGTGAGTTCGTAGGCGACACTGAAAAGAGCAGAAGATGTTGACAACCTGACTCTCACTGAACGCAAACTCACGTTCCGTCTCCAGCAGTGATCTTTCTGACGTTGGAAATGGCGTCGAATCCTGTCTGACGTCCGTCACGAAGCACTTCTCCTCCGGAATATACTTCTCCTGGATGAACAACTGGACGTCCGACCTCCTGTGAGAAACGGAGTCCTTCGTAGTGGCAGCATTGGAGAGAAAGGCTGAAACGCTTTGAGTTTTGGCGTAGGAACAGCTTTTCGATGCACTCACTCTCCATCCTCGCTGGCCTGGAATCCTCCGACCCAGGTCATTGGATTGACGCAGCTGGAGGAAGAGAACTCGCGAGGACAGTTGGCCATTTGAGCAGGAGCATCCGGATTGCGGACTCGGACACGTGCGATATCTCCCTCGCGGAAGAAGCCGTCGTCGCCTTCTGGACCGGCCTGCAAACGGAGAACCGGTTCGGGTAGCTTATCAGTTCAGGGGGAACCCGCACTTTATCGCAAATGTTAGCGGACAGGTTTGCGGAAGATTTATGATGGAGAAATTGAGCGGTGATGGGGTTTATGATCAAAATGAGAAAAGTGCAACCACTCATTACTCACCATGAAACTGGAATCGTGTCTCAGATCTCTTCCTCCATTTTCAGCTCCAAAGCAAGTTGGGGAACCGCATCCGAGCACTGGCTTTCCGGAAGGAAGAACCTCGAAACGGAATGGGATTCCAGAAGATCCGCAAGAAGCAGAAGAAGCAGTGCCGATGAGGGCGGCAAGAAGAGTTACGGCTAATGGGTTCATCACCGTCAGAAGTGGTCAATCAGTGACTGTGATAAGGTTCGAGACTGACCAAGGAGGGGCGTCGGATGAAGCCAGGTGAAAGTGATAGGAAAACGAGTTGTTGACCTGGATAGCGCCGGCGGCTTTTCCATCCTGAAACAATGGAAAGCGACGCACAAAAGAGGCTGGAGAAGAAAGAGAAATCGGATTCGGGAAGAAAGAGACAATGGACGAGAATGCGGACTGATTACCCGCAGATTATTGATGGCACATTTATTGAAAGAGGAATGAATATACCTGTGGTACAGCACATGAACATAAGAAAACATGAGTAAAGTATGAAATTAGATACAGACTGAAAGCGAAGCGTTGCTGTCCCGAGCACACTTCGAACAACTCTTCTGCATTCCGTCCTCGTCGTCCGGCACTCCGAACACTCGGCCGTTCAGTTTGTAGCCGTCTGGCAGTGACATCTTTTGGCAGATATCTGACAAATTAACTATCTGAAATAAGAGAGGTCAGCAATGAATTCAGATGCGCCTACAAATACCTTCTGGTTCTGGGAGGACAACGAAGAGAGTTGTGACATGTCATCTTCAGAAAGCTCGAAGTCGAATACATTCGTGTTTTCCGCTAACCGACAGCGATCCGTACTCTTCGGCACAGTGGGCACATTCTGCTGAACACTCCAGCGGAGACAGACTTGCGCAGGCGATTTGCCGTACTTCTGCGCAATCCGACAAAGGATCTCATCGTCCAAATACTTTCCCTTGGCCAACGGACAGTATCCCATCGTGAGGACTCCCACTTCGTCGCAGTACTTTTTGAGGTTGTCTTGGTGAAACCACGGATGGAATTCAACTTGGTTTGCATGTGGTGGCACACTTGCAAACTCGGAGAGTTCTTCAAGGTCCTCGATCGAGTAGTTGCTCACTCCGATTGAACGAACATGATCTGAAAATGAACCATTGAGGCGTTCAAACGAGAAAGAAACTAACCGTCTTCATAGAGCAGCTCCATCTGTCTCCACGTCTCCTCCCTCGTCTCTTTCTGATTCGTTATCCAATCAGGAAGTTGCGGCATGTGGATCATGTACATGTCCAGGTAGTCCGTTTGCAGTTTATCACAAGAAGTCTTGAAGGCGTTGAAGACTCCTTCTCCACAATCCACTGGCCACAGTTTCGTACAGATGAACATGTCCTCTCGAGGCACAGAACAATTCTTAACGGCTATTCCCAACTGCTTCTCAACTCCGTATCTCTTCGCAGTATCAATGAGACGGTAGCCGCATTTGTTAATGGAATGGAGGACGGCGTCGTGGTAATATCCACCAGAATGGGTGGTTCCTAGGCCTATGAGAGGCATCTCGACGTTATTCGGAAGCCTGGTTGTTGGAATCATTGTTCTAAAAGAAGATTAGGGATTAAAGAGAAGGAAAAGGAGGGATGGAGATTGGAACAAAAAGGAACAGGAGGAAAGTATACAATACCAGAGGGGCGAGGTTTGCGAGGGGCGAGGTTTGATTTGCAACGAATATCATCTTTTTCTATCGGACTTGCAAATCATGGCGCCGGAATTTCGGGGAGAAAAACGTCAAGTATTCACGTGGAATGCACGGGCGAAGGGGATAGCTAAGGGAAACGGAGGAGACTCAGAACTGAGCGGCGCGGAGAAAGATACATTCGCGAACATTCCATTGGAAGGGAAAAGAGACGCAGAGGAGAGAGCAGTGACTTTCGAAAGTCATCGTTGGTTTTCGGCGTCCTTTATGTGTCTGCGCATCTTGAATTAATGTACTCTCGTGAGGAAGTAGTAGTCGGTCACATGGGAGAAACGTAGGCGACTGATAAATGATAATGAGAGAGACAGAGTGGGAGGGACGGATCATATGGAAGACCAGTCGGGAAGGAAGTGGCAAACACACAATCCGGAGAACGAAAAACAAAGTAATAAGATACAAGGAACAAAACGTACAGCTGCTGCCATCTCAGAGCAGAATGAGAGCTCGCTGGAGCATCCCTTTAGTATAGAAAAAGTGGGCGGAGCATAAATAATATGAGAGATGCGAGAGCAGAAGGGATAAGTGACCAGTGGCACGTGAATCACACAAGCGACAGCTCGAATCTAGTTGCGAACATTCTCCTCTGACCCCATTATATACTTTCCCCTTGGTCTAGAAGCCAAAAACCATCGCCGCGTACTGTTTTCGTCAGTCGTTATCATGTGTCCATCAAACAGACATGACTATTTCACGGGTGCACCCCTAGCTGGAAGCCAAACGACTATCATTGATAGGTAGACACGTGGTTTGTACAAAAAAAGACGATCGTCACTTCAATTTGCATCATTATTTTCATCTTTGAAGCATCGGACTTTGACACGGAATTCCTGTGAACTTTTGCAGGCTGTCTGTGTTTTGCACAAATATTTCATTGTGGATCAGAGAGCACTTTGACCGGTTTCAGCGTCTTCCTCGGATCGAATGGCTCCCCCTGCAGATGAGCACGGGATCGTTCGACTTTGATCTCTGACGGTTTCTCTCTGCAACAATATGTAGAACAAGTCATGCGAATTCATCAATCGGCGGAATCACCTCGACTCGCACTGCGACTTCTGCTGTATCCCCTCCGTACCCATTCTGACTCTTTCCAGTTGCTGCTCCTGCATACAGATCAGCCTGAAATATTCTAAATCACCAAGATGTTAATGGATTGAAACTAACCATTTCGTTTCCAGGATCTCCTTCGTGAGCGTAGACGTGCTGATAGTCGACACCCTTTGGAAACTGTTGCGACAGAGCTTCCACTTCTGCCTTGACTTCCGGATATCTGAATAATATGCATTCTTTGTTATTCTCTCATACAACTTACGCAGTGAAACGTATTCCCTTCAACGCTTCAATCACATTCAGGCAGTCCGTTCGGATGATAACCTTCTGATCTCTGCAATTTTATTTAGCATGTCAGATTATGTCTCATCCTTACTTGTACTTATCATGTTTCAGGGCGTTCTGCAGTGCAGTTCGCACAGCGATAAACTCGGCAAAGTTGTTATCCTGAATGCTTCCGCGAATGCGATGCGATTTGTTCAGTTCGTGGTTCGGGCTCACATATATTCCAATGCCGGAAGTGCGCGAATGCTTGAGATACGATCCGTCTGTGTACATCTGAATTAGTGAATCACTCAAAAAGCTTCAAAAGTGAAGTACACATACGATCAGAGTTCCTTTCGGGAATGTCTCATTCCAAACGCCATTCGAAGTCTTTTGTCTCTCCTGCAGGAGCTTTTCGTGGTGAGCAGAGAGGCTGCGCGATACCGAATTGGCTCTCTGAAAGAGCATTTTCAATTTCAGAATGCAGGTGAAACATGTTACAAACATTCGTAGGGCTGAGCACATTTTTGAGTGGCTTGCACGCATCTCTCCTGCTCACATGCTGACGTCCGACTGAAATATGTATTCAGATGATACAATGCCTTTAAAAAGGAACATATTCTGACCGGATTTGGCGAGTTGCCTGGAAGTACTGCGACTCTCACTTCTGCTTCTGTTTCTGGACTCAGAGACACTTCTCGACTGTCTGCGGGAAATCTCTGAATTGTTCTTCCAGTCGTGCACTTTCCGCAGATTTCCTCACCCGAATTCACGTTTCCCCGTCTATTCATACTTCTTCCTCTCGATTTATCCGTCGAAACTGTGCTCGTCGAGTCAACTGAACTTTTCTGAGATTTCTTCGGAATACTTCTGATTTGTCTGCGGGAAGCGACGGAAACCGTGCGAGATTTCGATTTCTGACTAGCCCGGCGGGACTTGCTGATCGGTTTCGAGCCCAGAGATGAGGTGCTATTCGTTGAGTATTTCGAGCCTGTCAGTGAACAAAAATCGGCTTTTGAATTGTCTGAAAATTTTTACTTTTTGTGGATGTTCCACTGTTCTTCGAGTATTGGGAGGACGTGGTCGATCCCCGGGTGTCAGTTTTGCATGTCGAAGTGCTAGTAGTACTGTTCTTCCTGGAACGAGAAGCCGTGGACTTATCTGTAAACAGTTATTTTTTCCTCCTACTTATTTCAAGCGAAATGTTACTTTTTTTGGAACCCTTGTTTCTATTTCCCCGTGAGGTGCTTTTGGCGGACTTGGAATACGCTAAAAGTTGTTTTAAAGTACAATTTCGGAGTTGACTGGAACTCACTGGATCCTTTGCTGGCGGTGCTCCGATCGATCTTTCCTACTGACTTCTCGCCTCCACGACTACCTTTTCCTCCACCATTTCCTCGACCTCCTCCCCCTCCGTGACCCCCATGTCCGTGACCACCACCTCCGTGTCCGTGACCTCCTCCATGACCTCCTCCATGACCTCCTCCATGACCTCCTCCATGACCTCCACCTCCGCCGCCGCCGCCGCCGCCGCCTCCCTCTGAAACTGTCCGTGATTCTTCCTAAACTCTTTCCCTCTCACTTCCGCCCTCGCTTCTCCCTTCTTCCGATCCGTGTCCACCAACTCTGTCCGTAACTCCAGGTGTTCGTTGTGAGTTCAAATTCGAGTGTTCTGAACGTGCTCTCTTTGTTTTCAGTCAATGCGCATTCGAACTTATCTACCTGTCTTCGTAATACCTACTCCTCGAGGTTTCTTGAAGAGAGCGCCAAAATTGCGAAACCAGCGAAACATTTTTGCCGCTGTCGATTGTTCGAAATGGATTGAAAAGTGAACGTGACTCGCGATAATCTATGACAGTGTGGTTGCGTGAATCCTTTGTTGAAGTTCATATGTGCCTCGCATGGTTCAGATGATGTCTTACACCCCTTCATGTGACCTCTTTTTCGCAGTCATCTCGTGATGTCTCATCCTTTGGCTCCGCGTGCCTCGAATACCAATACCAGAATCAAACTGCGAAAATAGGTCGAAATGAATTCCTCGCGCCGCCCTCAACATGCTCATTTTGTGGTGCCGACAAACAAAAAGTTGGCTCGTCCTTGGCTCGTTGCCCATCCAATCATCCTCTTCCAGAAATCAAGAAGCGAGAAGCCGCCCGTGAAAATGTGGAGCCCGAAGCAGCAATCTTTGGTGAGTTGTCTCGCTTATTACTCATTCGCTCGGCTGTGTTTTCATCTCACTCCCCAATTACCGCCCACTACTTGTCTCCCTTTCAATTTTTATTATTTTTTTTGGTTTCTGTCTAGTATCATCCTACTGACAGTGCATTTCCATCCGTCTGGGCTCATTCGGAACGCTGTTTCAAGGAGGTCTTCTGGTGGGAAACGCATCCGAATTCAATTAGTTCGCTTAACAGAGGTCGGATTAGCGCGGAGCCGCCGAGCAATGAATGAGGTCCCCTGCGCCCCTTAAAGCTCCCCGCCGCTTGTACTTTTCCATGCCCTTCAGCGTTTGTCTTCACATGCTGATTATGAGTGACTAACAACCGAATTCTGCGTGTTTCCAGAAGAATTCGACGCACGACGACGACCCGAAGGATTTAAGAAAGAGGATTCACGTCCAGTTTCGCAGCTTCAAGTGAGTCATTCCATCCAAATATTCCCACAACTGATTGGCATTGCATCTTCCGAAGCATTCCCTTCCAGCCCTGTTCCCATCTGATAATCGACTGTTTCCTACCTTTGTTTTGGTGTCGGCTCCCTCGAGTATTTCCTTTTTTTTATATATTCCAATCTGTGCCCCGCCCGTCCCAACTGCCAATTATTTCCTCCTCTCGAGCCTTTCTTCCTTCAACATGCTCCTCCTCGCATTTTCAGAACATATTCAAATCGAATCAACCGTGTAACTCGCTTCATCGACTCCTTTGTTTTGAGGTCCCCTTTGGCAAGTAGTCCGTCCATTGCTTCTCGAAACCTTTTTGTTTCTTTTTGACATGGGACTGGCGGCACTGCTTTATTTTCCGTATTTAATATGTCTGCCAGTAATTGATGACTCTTTTTTCGCCCTTTTCCTGTCCAAATTAGTTTCATTCGCGTCCTTGCACCCTTGCAACCCCTGTTTTCTTTTTCTTATATGCCCCATTCCAGCCACCACAACCAGACGTAATCAAAATGAGCGGTTTGGCAGGGGAGTCAAGAGGGATCAAATTGTACTATTCTTGAGATTTCGAAGCATTTTCAACATTCTCAGCAAAAAGGACGCAATGTTTTCTAGTCTCTCGCGCCCTGCCCATCGAAGATAGTCATCTGTGCTCAGAGCTCTTTCGAGCCCATTGGCTATTCAATTCATTTCTTTTTATGACGTAGCAGCAAGAGAGGTAGCATTTAGAACGGATTATGAGTGCTTTTATAGCCACAGAAACATTGGCCAATGCGTCTAGTTCTTGAGAATGGGAGGCATGCTGGAATTTTTAATCAGAAAGAATGTGAGTTGGCCCCTTTTTCCCTCTAAATTCCTATAAACAAGTCACAGAATATCTATTCAGTTGTTTAGAAACTCACTGACTTCCTGTTCTCGGTCTTTGGTGAGCAACTGAAACTTTGCAAAGTCCATGCTCCAATCACTCTATTCAATTACCCCCTAATCTCTTAACCCCCTTCTTCTAATTGGTTTCCTCCGCTCGTTTCCCATTTTCGTCATAAACAGTCAATCGGGCGAGTAACCCGATCACAGGTACTTTTGGCCGCTTGAATTATTAATATCCTCCAGCATCCATCGTATCATTTTCTTCCTTCCCGCGCATCCCACACATCCTGTGGAGGTGTGAAACGGATGTGTTTTCAGCACTTTGCAGGGTATTTTTATCGCTTCCGATCAGTATAAAACACTCATCAGAATCCGGTGTGCTTGTCCTCTGAGTCCTTCCTTTCATTCGAATCGTTCCAGTTCCATTCGCAACATACTTCAGTCTCTGATTTACTGAACATTGGTATCCAATGCAAAACACGCTATCGTTTTAATTATTTACCACTTCAAAATCGTGTGCCGTCGGTCGGGGGACGAAATCCGAGGAGGAGCAGAGTACGGAGAGACGGGAAGAGAAGACGTCCCAACTTTTCCCCTCCAGTCACGTCATCGCACTCTGAAACTCATTGGGAGTCCAGAATAATTGAAGATTTGTCAGGAATATGTTACTTGAGTAGTCACCTACCTGCCGACGAGTTTTGTTTGGCCTCGGCCCGCAATACAGACAAACTTTTGGCCGCCATGCATTCGAAAGTGTCTGTCTTGCTCCTTCCATTCACCGAGCTCCGTACTCTTCTTTCTCTTCGAAAGATCATATTCTCGTTGTGCATTCTGTGCTCGCTTCGCCGGCTTCTTTTTTCCTGCTTCTGAATCACTCGCTCTCCAAACCCCTAGTTATCAGCGAGTCTATCATTAATCGTCGGTTTCTTTCTCTTCGAAAACCGCCCCTCGTCACTTTCTGAATAATTCAGAATCATCGCGAAATACCTGCTTTCCCTACCCTCCCAATTCATTCGTTTCGTTTACAGAATGGACGAGCTCTCGACTTCTCCCTACCAATTCCGTCGTACTCAATCGTGCCGCGTCACTAATAAAGGTAAGCTTTCAAACAGAAAAACGCATGGGAATCGAAAGGAGAAATGTTAGAAATCGGTGAGAAAACATTGGAAAGTTCATGGAACAGAAGAACAGAGACAAATCGAGTTGGAGGGGGGCTAGTTGAATATCCGTGAAAGAGAAATCGAGAATGATGCTTTGTGAGCCACTGCAAACATCTATCGAATCGAATAAGTCAAAAAGGCGGAAAATGTTCTATTACTTTGTCGCTCTTTCTTATATTAATAATATCCGAAGCCCCGAGAAACCTTTCACTTTTCGCCCGAGCCGACGATCCACTCAATCACTTTTCACTGTTATTTTGCGGTTGTTTTCACCATCCATATCAATTTTTCGTAAAAAAACGGTGGTGGAAAATTGCAAATTGCAAATACAAACACTACATAGTTGAGGGGACTGACTGTACAATGTCCGGGAGCTCAGTCAATTCAGTTAGACTACACAGAACTCACGGGAAGTGCACCGAATCTAGAATTACCCAAAGTTTCAATAAATGGATTTTCAAACGGATATCCGATGTCGTCAACTGAATTGAAATGAAACGTAACCCAGCTCAAACAGCTCAGTTCGGGTGGATCTTCGGCCCGTCCGTCGTATCCATTTCGCTCCGTTAGGTATAAAATCACACGGATTTGGAGTATCTAATCATCCCCCCCCCGTCCAATTGTCCGCGGTTTTCGTGAATTCCCCCATTTTGGCATGGCCTATATTTCGGTGCGCGTTTACATACTTTCGTCTGTTCTCCATTTTTCATTTTGTCGCATTAGATTTGCATGGCCTCCCGTTTCGAAGGCCCTCCTGTCCGAGTTCATTTGTCAGTCGACTGGCCCCGGCTCCCTTCTCTGAATTTCTAATGTTTGAACACTTTTGAGTTGAAATTCGAACTCGGCCCGACGCTCAATTACTCATTGAAGCGGTGGGCTCCCGAGACGAAACGGACCGCTCCTCGAATTTCAGAAACTAGTCCAGAGTCTGGACTCCAGACCGCGACTTTTCACGCCGATCAAGTTGCAAATCGTGGATTTCCGTCTTCTTTAAAGGCGGAAGGGTTTGCACGTCATCGGAAATGAACTCTTCTTCCGTTTCTTCTTCCCGTAAATAGGATTACAAGTAATTTGAATGATCATTCGAAGGCGCTTCAGTCGCACATTGTTCCATCTTTATAGTAGCATCTCAAAAATAATTCTGGTAATGTCGCTCTACCGCAATACCACGTGAAAACCGAGCCGCGGCCTTTCCTGAATTCCCGCGATTTCCAGCATTCTACATCTGCAATTCCTGTGAATGAGCCGTACTACGAGTAATTTTCCTATTATTACATTTCTCGTTACAACCCTGGACGGTTAAAGTTCATTGAGAATTCTCGAAGAGCTCGCTGCTCCATTGTCATGTTTCGTTATCCGTCGCCGTTCTTTCCCGGCTCCTTTTCTTCTCTTTCTCCTTCTTCATCTTCTTCGTCTTCATCACCTTTCTCAGCGGAGCGAATGAGTAATTAGTTTGCTTTTTGCGACCACTTTTTCGTGCTCCTTCCACCAAACCGTGCCTTTCTCTCTTCCGCTCACCCCGAAAAGTTGTTGCTCCTTTGATTAGGAACTTCATCGAAAACATATTCGAATGCATCTCCGTCGGGAATAATATCTGCTCCCTTTGAGTTGGAAACAAGACTGACTGAAACATGAGACGAATGGCCAAATATGACCGGTCCTATTCGATGCAAGACGGTAGGTGGTGGCTCAAAATGTTCTTTGAGTTGGTCGTTCCCCCCACAAATGTGCTCTTTTCAGGTCCAAATGGTCTGTCGCGTCGGGGCACTCAACGTGGCTGCAGTCGGTCCAAATCGACGAGAAGAGGTGAGCGGCGACACGTCATGAAACCTGCGAGAAGGACAAAGATTGTGGCCCCGCGCTTTCTCGCTCGCAAAAACGTCTTTACTGATTAATTAGCATGCGAAAACATGGGGACGGAAGGAAATGGACCGACTCCACCGCAGTTTCCGGCCCCTTTGTGGCGACGCTTCTTGATCAATCGGACTCATTCGGATACAGTTTGGCTCCTTCCTCTTCTACTTCTTCCTCATTTAAATCCGTTTTTTCGCTCACTTTCACAGGTGTTCCATTTCTCGCGAATGCTTCGCCGTCAACTTGTGCCACAAATGGAGAATGAGACTAATTTATTCGAGGCTCCTCCTTTCTACTTTTCTTCTTCTTCTTCTTCTTCTTTCATTGCTTTCCCGACTTCTTCGTGTCGTCTTCATTTGTCTTCTCGGATGAGAAGCAGTAAGAAAAACGAAGGGGACGAGGATGGAAAGGAAATAAATTTGTATAATGCGCATTTATTAAGTCATCGCATCCGTGCCACTCGGCCGATGTCCCATGTAACTCTAGAAGAACAGGAAGTTTCATTACAGTCCCACTTCCGAAAATAGCTCCTCCTTGAGTGCTCCGGGCACTTTTGCGGGATGCTATCCGATTAGTCCTTCTCCATCCGCCGGAAAATCCTACTTTTCCATCTTTGAGCACATCCGCTACCTGTCCGTTTTCCGTTTTTCTTTATTCAATTGTCTCCTCCTCCAGATGTAAACTCGATTTGTCCGTCCGTTTGGGACCATCCTCTCAATTCGATCATATTCGTCTTCCGAATCGAATTTCCCGTTCTTTTCGGCGCGCTCACTCTTCCGAGTGCCTTGTTTATCCAATGACCCTCTAGTGGCACATGCCCCATCCATCCTGCAAAACTTGAATTTTTTTTGGGTCTCACTCTAGTTTTCCCGTTTCCTTTGTCACGCGCATCCAACAATTCATTATTGTGGCGTTCGCTCGACAGGCACTGCCACGTCATTCATTCTGGCTCAGTTCGGAACCATGACTTCTTTATTGTCGTCGTCCCCTCGTTCTCCATTTGTACATCCAAACGTTTGCAGAATGTATTCTCGAAAATCCAGTGCTGGAAATATTCGATTAAATAGTTCATACGGTAATCTAGAGTGGTCCGCCGCGCTGAAATTCAAACCTAACTGCAGAATTCTAACATTCTATTTGTGATCCTTTCAGGAAATCTGGGCACTATCGCTTCACTCACATTCAGCCAGAAACAGGCGCTCACTCTATCGTGGCGTCTTCTGAAACCACAAGCGTCTGCCTGCTTCAGAAAGATCTTTCTGGAGCTGGAGATCGCTTCGCCGAAAGTGAAACAGATATTCTACAAGGCGGCTCTGGTTGACGCCTTCAATAAAGACGAAGAAAACAGTGCGACGATGGAGGTGCACATCAAACTGATCAGCAAGTAAGACCACCATCTTCTGACGATCATCAGCGTCTCCGGTTCCAGATTCTTCGATGAAATGCTCGCTACTCTTGACGATGAGAACGAATTCGTCAGAAAGATTCGGGAGATCGGTTCCGCTCACGCCATCCTCGCCAAAGGAAGCAACTTCTCGTCGGACATCTGGGAGCGACTTGGCGAAATTGCAATGGAACGCGTGTGCTCTCATGAAGTGATCACGGTAAGTCACGAATTAGATTAGATCGGCATGGATTCCAATTGACTGCCTCCCTCAGAAGACTCGCGAAGCTTCCCGTGCGTGGCGCACTCTCATCGCCATTATGATCGACGAGCTGCGCGGAGGATTCGAAGGCGAACTGCGGCAGCACAGGTGAGCTCGGAAGAAGAAACGGAAAATGAGGAAACGTTTAGAAGTCAGAGCCAGAAGCGAATGATGTTTAGCAGGAGGTTTACAGTAATTTCCATTTGTTCGTTGCACTTTGATTTGTGTGCACACATTTGACCGCTCACAGAGAAATTGGATATCTGAGCTAGAAATAGATGATGACTCGATTAAGTTGACAGAGAAAGAGAGAGGACGTAGCACTGTTCATCTGATTCATTCTGATTTTCTCTAACACTCTATTCCAACTTTAACTTGAAAAAACAAAACTAATTGCAGAAAAAGCTCGTCGACGGATCAAATCGAAGTGAACAAAGTGGAGGACGAGGAGGAGCTGCACGCGAAACTTCAACAGCTCCGAATGGACTACAACCAGACCCTTCCGTACTCTTAATCACGCCATCTTCCACTCTAATCCCCGATTGAATAGGTTGCAGTTGGCATCTCTTCTTCTTTCCTTTCTCCCTCTCTTCCTCTCTCTCTCTTTATCACTCGTTCTTCTCTCATTAGTTTCCGCCCAGTCTTCAATGTGATATTCCTGTAAATATCCGGGGGCACTTTCCACACTCACGCACACCGACGCATAGTTCCTCTTCCCCAGCCGCCACCGAAATGATTCTGAACCATCTTCTGGCCATATCCGTTTTCATGGTACAGTTCATGACATCAGATACTCGTTTTCCCTTGGAATAAACCCTTTTTCTGTGCATTTTCAAGCGGAGATCAGAAGATCATTGGGTAAAGAAGAGAGGAGACAGACCATTTGTTTTCAAATCAGCGGCTTGCGACTCCACAGTACTGTCGAGAGCACAAGGAAATTTGCGACGATTCACATGTTGCTGATATCAGATAGTTTGTGAAAAATGATCTCAGACGAATAACAATAACTAATTTCAGTTACTGTGAGACGATAATGTGCAAAGCCGCGGCTGGAAGACAGTAGGGCAAACAAGGATTCGTGTGAGGACCGAGTTGATACTGTGAGTCGCTTATTTTGAACTATTATTTCAGTGACTGCGACGAGAAGAAGTATCTGTGCACTAACTTGATTTCAAAAAATATGTAACAACTTTTCAGCACTTGCAAGAGGACATGCCCGGTGGACCCTCTGACTACGACTCCAGCATGTTGAGACCACAATTCCAACTGAAGAGAAATAGTAGGTTTCACGAAGCATATCATTCTGGCAAAAGGACATCTGGATTGTGTTGCTTGCCCTCTCTGAATATATCATTAATAAATTCATTCGCTCTTCACCGAATAGATTCCTAGAATACACCCAGAAACAATCTGAAAATATTCCGAGTAGTGTGAGACCGAAAACAAGTACCGAATGATCAAAAGTGACGGGCGGAAATGAGAGAAAGACAACGTATTTCCCTTATTTCCCTCGAAACCTTCTTGTTTACTCTCTCATTGCCTTTATTTGGCGCCCCTTCTCCAGATGAATCACAAGAAGAGAAGACAGCAACAACAACCCGTCACGTTCCCAGTTCAATCTTCTGATTTCCTAGTCCAATTTGGGGAGAGAGCCCTTGAAAAAGGAGGAGAGAGTGTTTGGTATGTGGAATTTGTTATGCACATAGTAAATGCTGAAAGTGCGCGTCCTCCGCAGACACTGACACCATTCCCGTCCTGCTAGATATTTCTCGAGGAGTCTGTCTGTTCGCAGCGGAAAACACGACTCTTCCCTTCTGTTCTTTTCTCAAGTGTAACTCTACATTGACTCATTCTAATCCCTTCTTTTCTTCTTTCGGAGAAGACGTCACGTCACTCAGTGATGGCGCTTTTTGTGCATTTCATTTCATTTCCGTTCCGCATAGTCATCAAGTATCTAGGCGAAATGAAGGCCATAAGCTGAGCTTCGCCCTTTCTTTCTTATCCTTTTTCGGAGAAGTAGGAGACGGAAGAGAAGCTCGTGGACCCGCAAACTATGTATTTACGACTCGCTCGCCCCTCCCCGGACTTCTCTCCCATTTTCACTTATTTCTTCTCGCCCCTCTTCCCGTTCGTATAAGTTCTTTTCGCCTTTCGATCCTTTCCGTCAATAATAACTTTTTCTCCGCGTCCTTCTCGCTCTCCCGCGCATCTAGTCATCAGTATCATTTCTGTTTTTAAAGGGAAGACGAATGTGGATTTGAATTATTAGTATTACTCTCCGCAAACTGATTTCCGTCTCAGAGCATTCAATGGTTGTCCGGGATCTCTGCTCCTGCCGCGTGGCGACGCATTCCCACGGAGGCTTCTCCCTTTTCCCTCCCTGCTTCTTTCGCTTCTTTTTCTTCTTTTTCTTTCTCTCTGTTTGGGCACTCAATCTGCTCGGTTACATCGTCTGTTTGTTCTTCTGTTTTGGCCATGCTCCGGCACTCTCCCTACGCTGTCTTCTTTTCCTTTCTGGGTTCGTTTTCATATGCTCCCGTTATTGTGAGCCATCTCCATTCCATCAACAATTTTCTAATAATCCGAGTGCTCCGTTTCTCTTTTCCCTCCCTTCCTCAGTTTTCAGTCCTCAGAACTCTCGTTTCCAATTCCCCATGTTCTGTTCCGATTCTAGTTGGTCAGTTGTCTCTACTTAGACATTTGCATAATCCCCTTTCCGTCGTTTTCTCTCTCCCTTCCCTCTGCCCTAACCCATTTCTTTTGCAGTCACCCACATGCCATCCGATGGCTTCGTCAAAACTGCCAAAAAGGTCTGTGTTTGTGTTGTCCCTAAATCTGTTGTCCGAGTTCAAAATAACACGAGACGGACAGGATTCAGACTGACTCAATTAGTGATCCCCGCACTTCCTCCCCGAAAGCTCAAATTTGAGAGCTCGGGAAGAGGAGTCTGGAGCCGTTTTCTGCTGAATTCAATCAATGTCGTTGCAGGCACTCATCTCGCACTCCGTTTCCATTCAGAACTACACCGAAGATGACTGTCAGATCGCCTTTCACGCCACAACGAACTCTTTTATGCAGGTGCCAACTCGATGGATACTCTACTTTTCATGCTTTCATTTTTTTCAGACTATCCGTCTCGTACACATCTTCTTCTGTACGATGGGAGCCATTTCCTCATCACTATTCATCTTCGTTCTTCTGAATTCCTCTTCAAAACACTTACACCGTAACCTCAGAATATCGCTGGCTTCTCTCGCATTCGCAGCACTCATTGCGTGTCTCCAACTGGATTTCATCGCTTTTTATCAGTTACTTTATAAAAAACAAAGAAATTTGTCAATAATTTACTTCATTTTCAGTCTCGCACTCACGCTGACTGCTGACAATGCGTGCGATTCGATGTACGAAGCCCAAAAGTGCGCTCTTCTCCGTTTTCCCGTCGTGCTCTCCATCTATTCCACTCTCTGCGGAATCATTGTTCTCGCCATCGAACGAACGATTGCCACGTTGAAATACAAAACTTATGAGGTCAGTTCATTTCAAACTATTCCATTCCATCATACTTTCAGGCCAATGGATCTCGGCTCGTTGGTCTCGTCCTAGTGACCGTGCAATGGATCATCTGCTTCACCGTCGCCATATTCTCGGTCCTTCTCCGCTCGGATCCCGGATACGTGCATTACTGTACTGCATATGTTTCCCATCCGAGAACAGCCGTCTTCTCGCTCTGCTTCATGTCTACACTCGAAATTGTCACTCTCATATATTTTGTTTGTGAGTGAAAGTTGCATGGGGCATTGAAAATGCAGCTCTTTCAGTACTGCTTCAATCAAATCAGAGGAGACAGGTCAACGAGTTTGTGAACAAGGCAATGCATTCGCTCTCTGAGAGGTACCAGCTACAGGTACCTTTTCGATGTTGGAACTAGCACAAAACGGTAAAATTTCAGGAAAATGTGCGGATAATGCGTATTCTGATTCCTTCAATCACCGTTCACGCAGTCCTCGGATTCATCGGCCTCGGTTCCATGTTAGCCTTTGCAATTATATACAGGCAAGTGCCACGTTCCCTCCCCGTTCATTTTAAACTTTCAGATCTGCCGATGAACGACTCATCGTCGGATTCGCGCCGTTTTCAGAAGTCGTCCTCTTGGTGATTCCTGTTTACGCGGTTGTGTTCCCAATTGTTGCAGTCTTTCGGAACAAACAACTTCGACTGGCAACAAAGTAATTCAATCGAATGAGTTCATAAGACTTCACTCAGTTTCAGACGAGCGCTGCCGTTCCTTTTCAACCCGGAATCGCCAGAGACAAGCGAGATGCTGCCGGACCCTCCGGCTTCCCATACAATAATCGCGAGTCGACCCAGTCGTCAGTTGGAGAAGGAGTCGGATACTCACTTCGATTTGCTCAATGAAATGTGGAAAAAATAAGGGACTAATTTTTTGTTATGGTCATCATTTTCCTGGTATGACGGGTGATAAATATATTAAATACAAGACTTCGAACTTTTTATTAATAAGAATGATGTGGAAAGGGAGCGAATATGAAAAGTATCATGGACTGGTGGTGTGGCAGAAGATGCAGTTTCCGTCGCTGTCCCGACGGTATCCCTTGTGAGCCGGGCACTGACAACGGGCGGGCTGGCAGACCCTCGGACACGGCTGCGGAGGTTTCCCGCACTCTTCTTCGCATGAAGAACACACCATCCACACTTCGTTCGTAGCACCTATGCACAATTGAATTCGGAATGAGTGCACTCTGAAGAGAAGTACTCACAAGGTTTCTCCTCTTCCGCTTCTTCGGTCTTTACTATCGATGAATCATCGTACATGTCAGTTTCACACAAAACATTCCAGACGCCAATCTGAAAAAACAGGATGTCGCAACGGCCGAAACAAAGGGAAACGAAATGCGCAATGTTTTGTAAACGATAATAACTGACCGTGAAAACAAGAGAAGCAATGAGAAGATGTTTCATGGTGGTAGCAGTCGGGGAGAAGGAAGTGGCGACCCGAATGTCGGAGGTCGGACCAGTCTCGGCCAACCTTAAATACACTGCCCCTCCCCTCTTGACCTGTCTCCTAACAACCCACTACTCGGGTTGTTCTTTTCGCTCTTTTCCCCGTCCAAATTACCCAGCTGACCTTATTCTCGAACCGAGACGAGGAACGAACCAAATTGGACTTATAAAGAGAGTTGTTTATTGGGAGGAACGGATAAATGGATCGGAAGAGCGCGTGTATCAATGACCAGAGAAAGGGAAAGTCGAAGTGATTCATGAGTTGTTAGCCGATGATCGAGTGGACGATGGCGGTGGCGATGTCGGCGACTGAAAACAATAACACACTTGTTTATTCTGTTAGTTGTTTGGTTTTCAGCCAAAGAACACACTTCAACTCCTCTGTTGTTGTGCATAGTACTCTTCAACGTCGTGCAAGAACGGGTTAGTGGGTGACAGGTGAATGGGATAAGTGGGCGGAGCTGGCTGCTCTTCTACAAGGATCTATTTGGCTGAGTGAAGGAAGTTCATGCACAAACCAAGAAACTGATTAGCCATGTTATTATACTGCACTTCATTCACCATCACCGGCTGGGGAGGTACCTCGTCTTGGAAAGAAATCAGGTCTTGCAAAGGTTGCTGATTGGAGGATTCCTGCTGAAGCATCCACGCCAATCGGGCATCCTCCCTCAACTGAGCTTCCTTATCCGTCTGTTCTGCAGTGTCCATTCTGTCCATCTCCTCTTGCAACTTTCTCGCATATTCCTCGTCAGTCATACATCTGAAATACGATTATTTCCCCTTCAACTTTTTCTTTTTCAGTTTCCCACCTCTCCGCCTGACCCATTCTCCTCAGCGCCGTCGAGTGTTCGTCCTCAGCCCTCTGTTCCTCCCTCGTCTTTTTCCGATCATTCACTATCGTTCCATTCACATTACGATTGTGATTGTAGTACCTGCCGAATTATCAAATCAAAAGTGAAACTTCTGCGGGCGCGAGAAGGGGGCGCCGATTCCGCCTACATTTCATATTCTCTCTCTTGTAGTCGGTGTGCCAAATCAAAGTCTTCGCCACTTTGAAGGCGTTGACGTACTGAAACAAGGTAAATTTGAAGAGAAGCTGGAATAATAACTCACTTTCCGAGAAACTTGGAACGCTTTGCTGCTGATCTTTAGACATTACCTGCAAGAGAGGTGTACCGATCAATTGAAAAGCAAATGAAACCGAAGCGAATGCGATGTGTCAACCGGATGAATCATATGAAAAAGAAGAGGGAAAGAGACGGAGAGAGGGAGGAAAAGCGGGCGAATCTAGGCCGGAATCGATGGAAGAACACCTGACAGAATGGAGGGAAACAAGTGGAGGAGCACGGAGAATGATAAGCGGAAAAGTACAGACAGAATGGAAGATATTAAATGGAAATTGAGTAAAATGGAATTATGATAAGGGGGAATGGGATTGGAGAGCAAATATTGAAAGGAAACGGAGAGAATGACTGGGCAGGCAGGCTTTCTGAAGGGATGGAAACTGGTGGTAAGAGCAAGAAAGGATGCACTTTTAGATTGAAGGAATTCAAGAATCCGCAACAGAAATAGATGTTCCAGGAGACATCACAGCACAGTTTATCAAAAAGTATCACAAATTCTTTCCCTCTGATCATTGTTTCTTTTTCAGACATTCTTGTTCCATTAGGCCACTTTACTTTCCTCCGTCGCCCTTGCCAAGTTCACTCGAAAGTGGTCTTTACAACAATATCGTTTTTATCAAATCAATCGGAGAGAAGCCGTCCTCATCACTCGCTCTGCCCGCTTCTTCTTTTTGACGCCTTCGCCAGACATTACTATGTATCCGATTTGATCTTTTCCCATCTCTTCGTTCTTTTTTTCTGTTTCCTCTCACTCGAAGTGTGTCTCTCTTTTCAAGGATCTCTCTCAATTTGCATAACCGGCCATCTGGATCTTTGAGGATCTGCTTATAAAGTTTCATTTGGCTGAAGTTCACGAACAACAAATGCGTGCGTCTTTTCTTTTTCTTTTTCTTTCTCTTCTTCTATCAGTGAACGGGATTAGCCTGCCGAAGATACCGAAAGTGAGTGGAACAATGATGCTGAACATGTCTCTGACTTTTACAGCTTTCTGACCTCATAAATCCCTTTCAACAGTATAAGTTACGTGATATATTGTCTTCGCTGACCGATCTCGATACTCCGGATATCGCTTCTGTAAGAAGAAGTCTTCTTTTTTTAACGCTCTTCATGTACAACTTCAGGACCAATTACAACCCCTTCCGGAGCATGAATACACAGACCGATTGAGCAGTATTTCAGACCTGAACAGATCCAAACGGTAGATTGGCTGATGGTTCCTAATCATGTCAATTCCTTCAGAGATTTACTTTTCCAAGGGGACATTCATCTCTCCTTCGAGCATCTTTCTAACATTGTTCGTGAGCAACTTGATCATCCGAGAAGCAAAAGAACTGCATTCCGGAATGGGCAGTACCCGAAAACCATTTGGAAACCTTACGTTCCATTCGAACTTCACTCCTCCCTTTGTAAGTGTTCAATGATTACTTCTCGTTATTTCGTGATTCCAGCTGCAAAGTCACGAGCTTCTCTCATCGCTGCGATGACATTTTGGGAGAAGAACACGTGTATTTCATTCAAGAAACGGACGAATGAAGAAGTTTATTTGCTGATGTCAGGAGCGGAGGACGGTTGCTGGAGTACTGTAGGAAGGGACGAGGCTCAGAAAGCGCAGATCCTGAACATCGGAGCCGGATGCGAAATGTTTGGAATCACTTCGCACGAACTGGCGCACGCTCTCGGTCTCTTCCACGAGCAGTCCAGATACGACAGGAATAGTTACGTGCAAATTGTGAAGTCGAGGATAGCGTCGAAGAACTTTTACGATTTCGCGGTAGTAGGAAAAAAGAATATGGACACGTACGAACAAAAGTACGACATCGGAAGTGTGATGCATTACAGACCTACCGAGTGAGAAATGACAATGGAGAAGCGGTGAATGGGGAATTGTTATAGGTTTTCGACGGACGGAGGGAACACGATCATTGCGAAAGATTCGAATATGCAGAACACAATGGGACAATTCCGAGGCCACTTTCCTCGATGTGGACAAGATCAACAGGCACTACGACTGCGGAAGTCTGTGCAAGAACTCTCTGGATTGTGCGAATGGCGGGTATCAGAACCCACGGAATTGCAACATTTGTGTGTAGGTCCTTCTGATCTCCTGAACAGATTGTAGTTGCGAATGCAGGTGCCCTCCTGGATACGGTGGAACGGATTGTACGGACGTTGAGCCATCGAATCCGGCCAAATGTAGCGGCATTCTGACGGCTGGAGAGACGCAGAGAAAGTTCACGATAAACATGAAACCGAAGAACGATGTGAACGGAGTCCGCAAGTGCAACTATCACATTCAAGTAGTCAAAGGTGGCACTCAACTCGGAAAGTCTCAGAAAATTTCAGGCTCCTCCTGGAAAAAGAATCGTGATAATCGTGGATTCGGTGATTGGAAATTGTGTTCAAGGATGTTATGAGGAAGGCGTCGAACTTAAATTGTACAATGACAAAACGGTCACCGGCGCGAGATTCTGCTGTAAACTGAAGCAGCCACAGACGGTTATTTCTCAAGGAAATGTGGTCCCTGTCATGTTGGTGGCTGGAAAAGCGCAGTCTTTTGTTCAATTGCGTTATTCGACTGGCAAGGCGAACGTTTCAAAACTGAACAAACTTGTGCTTTCAGTGGATCTTCCTCAAAACCGAAGTCCAACTGATGGGAACAGTGCTTTTGGAAGTGTCAATCCTCTTCTAATCGAGAACTATCAGGACAGTTCGATTGATAGTGAAGCTATCAGAAAGGAATATCTGGTACTTTTCACATCGTGCCAATTTTTCTGAAAGATTACTTTTCAGCTCAGAGCCGACGATGTCGACGAGGAAGACTTTGAAACTCTCGTACGAGGGGAATTCATGAACGATAAAGCCGAGGAGCTGTAGAATAACTATTATCGCATTCGTAATGATCTCTTTTTTTGTCTGCAAATGTATTCCATATAAACGTATTTACCCTCCTCCCCAAAATCTTCGCTCTCCTGATTGTTTTTCAAGTACTTCTTCCCCCTTTTCCTCGCTCATTCGGCTCAAGTACCAGCTCATCATTATCCAACGAAACTTTATGGAATTATGGAAAAACAGGGAGGGAAGGGGCTCTTGCTCGCGCTCTCGCCCCGCCCACGTTGTACATCTTCGTCGCTGAGCCCTCGCGAATAATTTCATAAACAAAAACTGCGAGGATGTCGCCGCATTCTTCCGTTCTGATTAAAAACGTCGCATGCAGGACAGGACAGGACACCAAACAAAGTAAATATTATGTTTTTCCCGCGCCTCTCCGGTTGTTCGCGTATCTGAAAGTGTCACGAACTCTTATGAATTCCACAATATTCCCATTCCTATAATCCTGTTCAAAATAAACGAACGACCAGAAAACAGCCGAACTTGATTCGTATTCTGAAAAGGAAATGTTCAAGTTTCAAATGCCAAACATCCTTTCCCACTGTGATTTTTTCCGGGGCGCAGTGGAGAGAGGAAGAAAGTTCGGCACTCTTCCCAATCCTTTTTCCGCGCACCAAAACTTCTGATGCGTGCTATTCGAAGAATCCTGACTGATTCATTTTTCCTAACTTTTTGGGAATAAGTTCATTATGATTGAAACTCGCAAGCAGCAACGAGAAACTCGCAGAAATGTCTAGGGGTCACTGCCAAAACAGCTTTTTTTTTAATGTGACTGCTCGTGCGTGCTTTTTGTGTCTCTTTGTTAGTTTACATCATAATGACCTCATTCCCAAAAAATGAAGTAAAATGAATCGGTATTCGTAGGACGGCACGCATCTGAAGTCTCAGAACAGCCAAGAAGGGCACGCCCTCCAAGCCTTCTTCTGTGCGCAAAACTTGAGATGCGTCTAGAAACCTCCGCGAGACTCCAAAGAGAAATCACCGTGTTTCCTTTTTCCAGTGATTTTCGCCACGACCAACAGAAATGTCACGTCGATTAGACGAGTAACTTGTCACAAAACTGCTCTTGAAATGCATGAGTGAGCAGCTGAATGAGAGCCTGCGTCTCTCTGATTGACACGCTCTCTCGATCGGTTCGTTTCCGTCCTCCAGGTGGTCATTCTTCATTTACTCGCTTTTTAGTTCTTCTTTCTGTTTTCTTTTCTTTCTTCCTTCCTTCCAACCTCATCCATTTTCCGTTTCTGTGTCATTCACTTTTGAATAGTAAGCGGCGGAAAACGGAGGGATTAGTGGGAGAGCAAAAGGCGCAAAACCATTGAGCCATATAATAATACTCAATGGTAAAAGTTGTGTGCGGGAGGGGACAAAAAAGCTTTTTGGAGCCGTCGTGGATTAGTGTCGAAATTGGGCCTCATTTTGACTTGTGCAATCCCTTCTCCGTTCAGGGATTACGGCCCTGAATCATAAGTTGCTCCAAAGGAATACGGTCGCTCATCCGCTCTCCTCGCGAATATCTGATCCCCTCAATTTATCCCCCATTCATCTCACGTAAACCCCTTCCGCGTGAACCTTTTTCATTCCAAAAATTGCGCTAGAATTCTTTCAATTCTCTGTTTGGAAAAAGGCAACGATGAGGTTGATAATCGTCCAAATTCTTCTGGTTTTCTTCGTTTCAGTGTGAGTCTGCCACATCCTTCGTCTCTGATTTCATCCGAATCTCAGCTTCTGTGATAAATATTGTGCAGTCACCGATTTCAATCCGCGACTCATTTTCGACACGAGCAGTGGAATGATGGGACCGCAGAATATCGAATATGTAGGTTTCCGTTGTTCTCTATCACTTAGAGATCTTTCGAATTTCCAGGTGAAACAAGTGGATCACGGTTTCTGTTACATCAGTTTCTATTCGGAAACACTGCCGTCCAACCTGGCCGTTGAAAGGATATCTGACTGCTCGCAGCACTTTTCCGGGCAAGTCAAAGCGGGTCCGTTCGACTATCAAATGCCGAAGGAACTGAACGGCCGTCCGTGTTTCTACCAGCACAATTGGATATTCTGCATCTGCTCCAACTCTTACTGCAACTCTCCTCAGCACTGGCCGGTTCGAAAACAGTCTTTTAAAGGCCTTACCCTTTATTTTTCAGTTAATCGTGGCTAGATTCATGCACAATTCAACAGCTTCCACGAGAAAAGAAAGTGATATTGATCTGGCACAGGACGTTAAATTTGTGAGTTTAGTAATGAGTTCACATTCCAAAACACGCTTATTTCAGAGTCTGAAACTGGAAAAGGTTAAGATTGGAGAGTATAAATCAGATCAACGGGAGAACCTGAGATGTCTTCACTGGTATGCGGATTCCCTGAACCAAGGTGAACCTTTCCTTTCCCTTTCTTTGCCAAAAGTACTTTTCAGAACAACCGAATCCTCCTTTTTACTTGTTCAACTACATCACAGTCAAACGAGATGCTCCCTCTCTCGAAGACGCTCTTCACAGTGACCCCCGACCGAGAGTGAAGAATCATTTGAAGGAGCCCAGGAAGCTTCCCTATGTGGACGAAGACTACGGTAGCAAGGACAAACGAAGTTCGGAAAGAACAGGAAGGAAAGGGACGGATGATGGGGACGGAGGCGGTTTCGGAGGAATGATCGCCGCGATCGTCGGAGGTCTTCTCTACGTCGCCTTTCTCGGAGCCACCGTCTATTTCCTGAACTTGTTGTGCCGCCGGTGAGCTTTTCCTTTTCCCTCTCCTCGTGCCCTAATTGAAGTTCGTGCCAGACTTCAAGATCACTCTGTTTTCCCTCGCGTCAATGACAAAGTTATTTCCAATCGGTACGATCGTCTCCACAATTCCGAAGAGATTCCGAAAGCATTCCTGAGAAAGAAAAAGAAAGGAAGTGTTGCAAATGAGAAGCACGAAAAGAAAAAGTCGACAAAGGCAGCTTCTCCGACTCCAGCTCCTGCAGAAGCTCCAGCTCCTGCAGAAGCTCCTGCTCCTGCAGGAGCTCCGGCTCAACCTGCAGCCAAAAAACCCAAAAAGTAGAAAGTGAGTATCTGAACGTTCTTTGATTGGACTAATCGTAATTCAATTTTCAGGCTGATCTGAAACACGGGGAAAAAATTAACTTGTTGTGTCTTTCTTTCATTTTCTGAGATAAAAGACCACTGGCACTTGGCACAAGCTCTAGCTTAGGAGGGAAGCCATGCATTGCACTTTCGGCCGGCAATAACACTTTGCCACGTCGTCATTTTGACACCCTCCGGCCACCAATCCAATTACCAGCGGCCGAGCGATGCAAAGTGAAGACGGCGCAAGTTTTTGAGGAGCATTTGAGTGCTGAAACATTGCATCCCCTTCCTCTCCTTCCCCATTTCCGCACTTTTTCGATAATCCAACACAAAAGACGGCTCGAGGAGGTCATTGAAAACAGATTAGAAGAGGGCGGACAGCGATTTTTGGGATGGAAAAGAAGTGCTTGAAGCCTTCGTTTGCGTCCTCCCTCCGTGCACACATCATCTCTCCTTCCGTACGTATTTCGCGTCGTCAAAAGGTATTCAAAAACGGCGGAGAAATTAACATTTGGAGTAGGAAGCGAGGTGAGGAAGAGACGGAAGTGTCGTTTCCCTTTTTAGAATTGTAAATGATGTGGCGGGCTCTGCGAGGGGAAGCCAGAGGAACCAGCAGATATGACTTTTCGAATTACCACCACCTCTGTGATCTAATCCAATCTCCTCACTACACAAATTGCTTCCCATTTGCACTTTGCAATTTGAGAGTGTTTCCGTCCGGGATGAACAAGAAGAAGAAGACGAAGAAGAAGAAGAAGAAGAAGATGTTACTCGTCTTCTTCCTCTTTTTCAATGAAATTTGATATCGGCGGTAGAACTCACCGGCGGAGGGATTTATTAGGTTTTGGGTGGAATAAAAAGCTCGCTGTTTTGACGAGACGGCAGGTCACTGCTACCGCGCCGATTCGCTTTCGTCTCGGCAAACATTTTTGAGTATTGAACATGACTGAACGATTTTCAGAACTCACGGCACTTAAAACGTGGCTCCCGAGTTCGTGTTTATCATATCAACCGCCGACGTCTTCGCCCTTTCCTCTTCCCTCGCTCTTCTTCTAATTTATTACTTTCCCGTTGCCCTCTTCATCTCCCGTTTCTTTTGCTCCAACTACTACTACCCATATCGATGCTCATCGGATGGCCTCACAAAGGTCATCCAATCTCATCAGCACATCTCTTCTCTACGCTTCTCATTCCTCTTCATTGCCTCAAGAAACCCAATTAGAAAGCGACGCGGCGTCGTGAGAAACTGTCCTCTTTTCCCTGCTTTTCCCCGTCATCCACATCATACTCTCAATGTATTGAATATCTGAAGTTCCATGGCTCCGCGCCCTCATTCCGTCCGAGAAATGAGAAATGCTGGATTAATGCGGAAGGGGACCGCGGAGCCAGAAACTCGTAAACTTTATGGTTATTGGGTATCCGACAAAGGGCGTTGGTCAAACTCTCCTTTTCCTTTTTTTTCCTTGTTCCTTTTTCTTTTTCTCTTATAAATCAACTGTCAAATTGACACTCCGACACTTGAAAACGCCCTGACAACGCTTTGTTTCCCTTTTTTCTCTTTCCACAAACTACTTTAATCCAATTCCCTCCGTAAATATAACTTCTCCGTGCATTTCCTCGTCCTTCCAATTTCGTTGATTTCTTCCAGAATCTTCCAGAATGCGCAAAAAACTGTCGCTCTTCCACATTTCCACGTGGCTTCTCATCTCCTCCTCGACAGCAGTACAGTATCCCTGGACGTTCGACAACGATCTGTTCGGCGGTGAGTTTTCCTTTTTTCACACTTTCCCCTAGAAAAATGGATACAAAAAACACAATTGAAGTCTTTTCCCCCTCCTCCTCTACTTTTTTGGCTCACAGAATTCGAATTTCCGTCTCGGCGGCGCGGCGAGAATTCACTTTGCGCACGTCTTTTCTGTTGCATTTTCCGCCCTTATAGTCTGTTTTGTGCCTCTTCAGACGGTGTTCGTCCCTTCCGAATGAGAAGTTTCTCTTGGTTTCTTCCGGAAGAAAGTCAAAAAGTCAACCAAGAGCGACTTTGTTGTTGAGCAGTTGCTAATGTTCGCTTGCAGTAGTCCTCCCTTCCTCCCATGGCTACCAGAAAGAGTTCTGAGAAGGTCGGCGAATGCTCGAATCTTTCTTCGCCACCCTCCCTCCGAATTCTTGATGGCCGGGCCGTCGACCTTTGAGAGGGACACTCACAGATTTCTTCGAACCTTTGAACTCTGCGTCTCTCGCCTTCGCCGGCTCTCTCCATTTGATGATCCTCGAAATCAGGAGAATTATTCATCAATTTGCTGCCCACAAGATTCCCACGATTTGTCCGTGGGCTCTCGCGAGCTCGTGCCTACTCGCACCTCTTTCGGAGAGTATCAAACGGCAACATTCCTTTCCTTGTCGATTCTTCGCCCCCATTCCCATGCATTTCTTGTGCAATGAGTGGGCAGTTTTCGTGTCGAAAAGCACTCCGAACTGCCACTTTTCCGAGAGTGCTTCGCCTAATAAAACGGCAGAATACCTGGCACAGGAATTGCTCACAGCAGGCACCTTCCTTTCCGTTTCTAATCGGAGTCGCGCGGCTGCGGAGGCACTGAATGTTTGGCCCAATCTAATTTCTAGTCAATTCGGCCCTCCCAGTCGTCTTCCGCGAGCCCGTTAGTCAGCAGTTTTGTTCGCAAAGAAGACACGTCGCTTTCCGTATTCAATACTCGGGTAATTGCCTTCATCAGTAGTGGAACCGAGCACAAAACGACCAATAATATTTTATTTTTGCGCCCCGCCCGTTATTCACTCCTCAGCTCTTTTCATAGTTTTCCTCAGAAGATTCTCTGAAATCTGTAATATCAATTCAGAGAGAGAGAGAGAGAGAGAGAGAGGGTCCTACAGAACCAAAACAACGTGTTGTCTCTCCTTCTCATTTAGACTCGAGATTTCCGTTCGACGTTTCATTTGGTCGCTCTTCCATCTTCATCCTCTTTTCGTCACCGATTCAAATATGCAAAACGTGCAATGCGCATCGCATACACATTTCCGGTCAGAACGGGACGAGAAGGTGTGCCCCGCGAGCCAAGCCAAACACCTTCTTGCCACGTCATCCAGAGTACATTCAATTTATCTCTCCCTTTTTCGCCTCTACTTTCAAATGTACATTTTGCCGTTTCCGACACCAATTAGCTGCCGAAACTCATAAATAATGTGGGAGTGAACAAGTACTGTGTCAGTCTCCGGAGCAACGTCTTCTTCTTCTTCTTCTTCTTCCTCTTCTTTTATTTCTCTATTCTCTTCTTCGCAACACCTTTGACGACTTTCAGAAAATTTCGGATATTATGATACCATGGCTTCTGACAGCCTGTATATATCCTTGTGTTATTGGTGAGTGTATGGGGAAATGATTGACGAGATATTGCCTTCAAACTGAAGAAAATGATAAATGTTGCAGGTCCGGACTTCTGGGGCCTTTTGCACGGAGACTGGCGGATGTGCACGGCCGGCCAAATGCAGTCTCCAGTCAACATAGACCCGGCCCAACTGCTTTATGACCCCCATCTGATGCCGATTAACATCGAAGGCAATATTGTGAGTTTCCGGATTCGCGCCCTTCCGGATAGTGATTTCGTTTTCAGGTGGAAGGAATATTCGAAAACACCGGCCAGTTGCCGATTGTCACAATCAAAGATCTTCCTAGCCGACCGACGATCAATATAACGGGCGGTCCCACAATGCCGTACCGCTACAAACTGCATCAAGTGAGTTCAGTGCTCCAGTGAGTACAAGTGACTCAATCGCTTTCAGGTCACTGTGCACTTTGGAAGCGCCAACGAAGGAGAAAAGGGCTCCGAGCACACGGTGGACCGGGTCAGATTCCCTGCGGAGATCCAGCTGCTCGCGTACAACAGTGATCTCTATCCCAACTTCACCGTTGCCATGACGTCGCCAAGAGGGCTTCTCGCCGTTTCTGTGATTGTTGATGTGAGTGACACCGAATAGACAGATACAGCAACAGCCCATTCAGATCGGAAAGACGACGTCAGTGGAGCTGCGGAGACTGACCGTCGCTTCGCAGAGCATAACCTATAAAGGTGCGCTTTCATTTTCAACTTTTCACATTCTCTTTATCTTTTCTAGGCCAAATCACGAATCTGACTGATTTCCAACCGGCGGCACTTCTTCCAAAGACGTCGCATTACGTGACTTACGAGGGATCTCTCACTTTCCCCGGATGCCACGAAACAGTCACCTGGGTGATTCTCAACAATCCCATTTACATTACCAATGACGATGTGAGCTATTTCTACCCCAAAACAGGCGAATTCTAGAAATTTCAGTTGCAAATCTGGAATGAGCTGCAGAAAACGGAGACGAAACAACCGGAGCCGTCGTTTATGACTCCCGCTTACCGCCCGTTGAAATCGCTGAACGGACGACTGCTCCGAACAAATATTAATGTTGGCACGAAGGTATTTTCAGAAAACTGACTGGAAATACAGTTTTCGCGTGTTCAGGAATCGGCCACGTCTTCCAGTTGTCCGTCGAATGTATACGTGGAAATGGGATATCGGGCAAACCCGGGCAGGAATAAAAGGAATGACTCGGTTAGTAATTCACGAGTTTATTTTATTATATTCAAAAGGTTTCAGGTTTCTAGAAGATACGTCCGTAGTTCGGAAGTATTCGAAATCGACAGTATTCGACCTGAAGAGGCTTCAGATCTGAACTCATTCTGATCATATTCTACCCTTCTTTCCTGTTCAATTTTAAGCACATTGCTGACTATTTGCTCATGTTTGCTCCCAAGGACTCACTTAATAACTGTATTTCTGTACCTAATTAGATTTTCGTATTACGGGTGAAAAAAAGTATTCCTCAAAAACATGGGACGTTTATCTAAATCGTTTTATACATAAAGTCTATCAAATGAGAAAGGAAGAGAGCCAAGTTACTTTTGGCAAGTGATTGCACGGAAATTGTTCAAAGGGAGGGAGGACTAAGGCCACAAAACAAAAGGTGAGAAATAACGAATACGTAAAGTAAAGTAAATACAAATGTTTACAATTCGGAACCGTCCGGAAGGGGATGCCCGTTGTCTATAAGGAAACGACGAGCGAAAAGAGTGAAGAAAACAACCGCACAGATGAAAATGAGTGGAATTGTGACGAGAAGAGAGTAATCGAATGACGAGGAATCCGTTGTGGTACGACGCTGCTGGAAGGCTGGGAATGGCGACGGATCAACGACTGTAACATTGTATTGCGGTGGAGTTGGGAAGGATTAGATTACTTTGAAGAGGCTCTTCCACTTCGGAACCTGGCACTTCCCCTTCGGGAGCTGTTTCCGTCTGAATGCTCAGCTCCTCGAGTTGAGGAGATGAGCCTTCTAGGAGCACATCGCTGCTCGCATTCGCATCTTCTTCTTTTTGGTCAGCGCTTTCAGCTGCAGCAGCGACTGCCTTCTTGACTTCCGATGCGTCCTGGAATTTCAGCTGAGCCGCCAGCTGCTTAGCCTCTTCGTTTGCTTTTCCTTGTCCGTCTTCTGTGATCGGCAAGAGAGCATTCTTCATGACGCATCCACATTCTTTGCATTTCCAGTCTCCACTCCTGCAAACATTTACAATGATGACAGGTTTGCGAAGAAAACAATTACAGCTTCGCGAGTCGCTTTCTCTCCTTCGGCGGATATTCTAGACTTCCGAGTGCTCCGCCGGCGGTGGTTGGAAGGAAGCCGATAAGTGCAAGGAGAGCAGTGCGAACTGAGAATGGGCTTTGAGTACGTTAGTGGAGACGATTAGAACTTACTGCTCCAAGATGGGAGCCAAGTCTCCGGATGGTACCCGGAGATCGAGAGGCAAATTTTTTTGTTCAGTTCGAAACGACCGTTGGGCTGCAAACACATATTTTTCGGAATGAAAATAAACGATTTCGAACCGTGAGCAAAATGAGATTTGGTGGTTTCATCGGATAATCTGCCGGGAATATGATTCTTCCGTGGTAAATACCGCCCTCAAAGTCAGAGCCAAGAGTTCCGCGGATAGTGAAATGCCACTCGAACAGATTGTCTTCCATCGGCTGAGCATGGTACATTTCGGTCGGCTCTCGCAGTTCCATCGCCTCTTTCATCAATCTGCGAACACCTGGAAAGCTTGAGAACCATAGACAGAACTGTGCACGTGAAAGTTCCTACTGCGAGGTTCATTTAGACCCGCCAAAAACAATCAAGCAGCATCAATAACAGTTCTGTTAAAATGAGCTCCTCAATAGGAAATCGGAACTTTTTCTAAGCATTAATTAGCTTGTTTTTCTTTAGGGTTTACTATTAGTTATTTCCTTCCTCTACTTTTACTTGAGCTCAGTCGTTACTGGTACAGTTGGCTCTCTTTTTGTCTTCCCACCGAAGAAGATGTTTTTGCACGCTTTTATTCAAAACTCGTTACTTACCGGCACTTTTCGTATTGTACGTCATTTCAGTCATCTTCTCTTCTCGGTCTTCTCGGCACGTATCCACGCGACAGTCGATTTATTGACGAGAAAAACGAGAAGCACAGCGAAATCCGAAAGCGACGTCAGCTGAAGCCTCTGTTCACTACACGTCAGAAATGCAGACTCCAGGCTGACACCGCCACGACAGATTGCGGACCAGCCATCATTCACAGTCCGCTCGGTTCTCTCGTTCCTTGTTGAACTTCCGCGTCTCGGTTGATAGTCTCACACGGTTTCCGTTTCGCATTTTGCATTCTTCTCAACGTTTTTCATCTTTTCTTCACGCTCTGAGTTTCTCAAACTCATTTATTGATTTCTGATTTCACGCAAAACCGGTGTTTTGTCCTGAATTTCGTGTAAAAAAGAATGAGTCACGTTTTCGCGTCATTTTCCTCGCGTGATTCCATATTTTTCTGTCATTTTTCAATAGAAAACTCTTTCAGACAGGATGGAGGAGGTCCCAGATATGGATGACCTTCTCGATGAGATGGAGTCCGACTTGATCCGGAAGGCACGCATCACCCAGCCACCGCCTCTCCTGCCCCCGACTTCGATTGGAATGCAGCCGAGAGGATTTCATAATATCCAACCAACAAAAAGCATCATCGCTGTGCCAAAGCTGCTCGTCGGCGAGGACATGAACCAGCACATGGTGGTGAGCTTTGTTTATAAAAAAAATTAGCAATGTTTATCGCATATTTATCTCTTCTCTCAGGGCCACATTGACATCGATACTTCCGAACTTCCCAACACGTTTCATACGCAGCCAATCATTGGACACGTGGCAGAATACAAAAACGAGAAAGAAGACGTTGTTATGGAGCAGAAGGAAGCAGAAAGTGCACATGTGCCCCCTCAAGTTAATGGAAATCATCTAACCTTTAACCGAACGCCTGAAACAGTCAATGATGTTTGCCGGAACTTAGAAAAAGGTCAGAAGCGAGAGCAAGAACCAGAACCTGAAGATTCATCCGAAGTAGAAGAGGTTTGCTGCAAAATGTACTTTTTTGTTCAAAAATAGTGATTTTTAAGGAAACACTGGTACCCGAAACGCAAATGATTTCCTTCCTGAATGCGACAGTCCGGGATAACATTGCAAACATGGACATTCCAAATGAAACCGTTCAGTTAGATACAGAAATTGAATCCATGCTCGAATATCTGAACGGATTCGACCTGAATAAAGAAACGTCCACTCTTCCCATTGCTAACGACGGAAGAAAGTCTGGGGGCCATGATTCAATCAGCGACGAGTCGGTTGTATCTCAATTCGCCGATAAGTTATCTGAAGAAGTCATGAAGGCGGCGTTGGAGCAACCGCGGAATTTGCATTACGATCCGGCAATGCGAGAATTCTACGAAACAAACGATTCTGCAACGGAGGTGTTCGCAATGAGCTTCGAATCTGGCAGAGTCAACATTGAACATGACAATGGAGATTATCTGTCCGAGCCGGAAAATGTTCCAAAAAGGCCGAGAATGCCATCAGTAGCAGAAGAAGAGCACGTTGAAAAAAGCGAGGAAGCAGGACGTCTTTTGGAGAAGACTTCAGAGGAGAATGAAAACGAAGCGGAAGTTGATCAACTTGCTGAGAAACAGAAACATGTTGAAGTGCATTTGGAGGAATCTGTGAATCAAGAAGTTATTGAGCCGGACGAAAAGGATAAAGTCATAGACGCTCCAAAGGAATCTGCGAGAGATAATCACGACGAATATAAACAGGTACACCACAAGTTCCGATTCCGAAACAGTTTAACAATAATATAATTTAGGCGTCAGATGAGGGTGAAGTCGTCGAAATCGGAGTTTTCGATGCACTGCCTTCTGTAGAACCTTCTCAACAAAAAGACGTTCGCATTGTCGTCGCAGTGGCGAACAGCGATAATGATGAGTCATCTGTAGATCTGGAAGAAGACGACACTGAGAACCGATCTAGATTCGACGTAAGAAAATATCGTTGAATCCCATTCTGTTCACTATTTTTTCAGTCCTCAATAGCCACAGTTCACGTTCTTCACGAATCGGATTCTGAAGATTCTCTGACTCCACGGAGAGAACGGAGACTGACCGAATCGGAACTGCAACTTGGAAAGACGTCTCCTTACTGGATACCTGATTCGGAGTGCCCTAATTGCATGCTCTGCAACGCCCGGTGAGTAACGGAGAACGGCGCTGTCTAACTTCAGCAATTGCCAGATTCACACTCATAACTCGTCGCCATCATTGTCGTGCTTGTGGACGAGTCCTTTGCGGCTCTTGCTGCAATGAAAAGGCACTGCTCGAGTATTTGCAAGAAGCGGGGAAGAAGCCGCAAGCAGTGAGAGTTTGCAAGCCGTGCTCTTCAATGCTTGCCCGCATTGAGGCCCACGAGGAAGGGGAGCGTAACCGTCGAGAATCGATCACTTCGGACGTGGACGGAAACACGGAAGAGTTGTCTGCTCTTCCAACAACGTCTTCTTTGCCACGTGGTGTTCTGAAAACAAGAGCTTCCACTCATGGGAACGAAGAGGAAGGAGCATCAACGAGCGTTCAAACGCTGTCTGCAAGTGTTGCTCCAGCTGATACTTCGAGAAGATCTGTCATGTTCCGTGACGGCGTCCGACCTGGTGCTCCGGCTGACGAAGAGAACCCAGGGGAAGAACGATCGACGGCACTGAAACCGAAAAAGGTGAGTGAACGCAATTTAGACTGAATAGGTCTGTTCAGAAATCAAGAAAGAGACACGCAGTTGTCAGAAGAATAGCAGAGCTGAGAATGGAGGATGAGTTGGCTTGTGCTCTTCCGAAAGAAGGACAAACAAAAATTCTGATTGTGAAGCCAGACTCTGATCAGCCGAGATTCGAGGACGCTTCAATCGTTCTCGAGACACTTTGCAACTTCTCTGTTGTCACCGTCGTTCTCAAAAAGAATCTCAACTGCACAGTTCAAATATTCAACAGTGAGTTTTTCGACTATCCTGCCAGCTAAACATTTCCTTTGTTAAGATCCCAATTTCGGTTTGATTTGGGCTGTTTCGACCCAAGGATTCGCTCAAATTGGTTTGGATGAACTGCTGTTCGCATGGACTATGAACAATCGAGAGAAACAGAAAGTTGATGCGGAAGAGCCGGAGCTCGATGAGCACGTTGCCCTTTCATTTCTCCCTCTCTCTGTTCTTCATCGCATTTCCATGGTTAGTACTATAAAAGTTACAGATAATGCAAAAAAAAAACAATTTCAGATTTACACTCATTCCACGGAACATGAGTTTGCCGGCGTCCGAAGAGTGGACTCTCGTCTTTCACGAATTCATTCGGTTCCCGTTCCCGCCCATCCGCTCCCCAAACACATCATGTTCTTCCGTCCCACAGTTCAAGTCGGTCTTGGCAATCTCCGCATCCCATCCAATCCATTCCTCATTGCCTGCTTCCTTCACGACGACGAATTGAACTGGGCAACAAGCCTTCCGAATAGACTCCTATACAAACTCGGACAGAAGTATAACGGTTAGAGAAAAATAGTATATTTCTATTAAAACGTTTGCTTCTTGCAGTTTATCCGACGCCATTCGTCAACGACATTGGTCGTCCGTCTCTGTATAGCACTGACATCTCCGGAACCGTTCTGAAAGTGTTCACGGACTTCCGATCATGGTCGTACCGAATGCGACACATTCCTGGATGCACGGTTTCTCTGACCAACGATAAAACTGTAATCCGTGTTCCAAAATCTGCTATAAATGACGTAAGATACTCTATCGTCGGCGAGAGTTCATAAAATGTTGTTTCAGCTGAAAGAAGTTCTCAGTTTCAGTCGATCGATGGTCGCATGGAGTTGTGACCTGAATCACGACGATGACAGTGTTCTGGTTATTAAAGACGGACATGCTTGAGTAGAACATGAGCTTTCAGATTTGTGAAGAAACAGACACTGGAATCTATTCGACGCAGGTATTTGCGAAATGCCACGGACAGAGAGAATCCACAAGTGCCTCATTCGTGATCCTTGACGGCGGCTCCAAAGTGAGTTCTCTGCAAGTGAACGTCGTCGAAGATGGCGTTGCAATCCGAGTGCAGAGTGACCGTCTCGAGACTATTCTGAATGCGATCAACGACGGTCACGACGTTGTCGAATCGTCGAAGGATATGGAATTCCGAGTTGAATTCGTTGAAGATGGAGACTGGATATCCATGGACAATGACTACTTCCCGAAGTCTCAGATAGACGGACTCTACCTCATGGTTAGGAAAAAATAGGCTGCTGTCCAACAGATTCCTTTTTTTCAGAACAAGTTCCAGTACGGACTGTCCCTTGAACGAGCACTCACTCAAGTGTTGCAAGTTCAAGGAATCAGCGATTACGGTGTCCGCATGTCTCACGTTTACAATCTCGGAGACGGAAGACTGCAGCCAGAGGAAGAGCCGAAGATCTACGGGTAACCCGGACGGATGTTGATCTCCTACTGACCGATTTTTTTCAGAATGGTCGAGATTGCTGCAAGAGAATGCGTTGCCATGTTGGAGCCGCACATGCAGTTCCTGATTCGAGCTGGAATTGGGTGAAGGAGTCACTGATGTGCTCATTCTTTTAATATCTACTTTCAGAAGTTTGTCAATCCGCCTCTTTGTCTCTCCTTATGAATTCGAGTACGATGTCTCTAGATGGCTCGGATTGGAAGAAGAAAACAATAAATATAAGCAAAGTCTCGATCAGGTACCGTAGCTCCAACTCCTATTTTCTGTCATCTTCCCATTTCAGCTCATCCCTATGCTGTACAACATGGTCGAATACGTTCCGAACGGATTCGAAGTCGAATTTGTGCTCTCTATTGTTTCGACGAGAGCCCTTCCCATTTAAATCATGCAGATTCGCCCGTTTTTAATTCACTTCATTGTGCAATTTCCTCATTTTCAACCTTTTCTGTGTAGTCGTTCCCTGCATTCGTCCCGTTTTACCATTCTAGTTGTCCATTTCGTGTCGTATTCCTGTGATACTTACCCCCCACTTTCCCCATGTAGTCCGATCATCCCCCAGTCAACACTTACATTTCACCACGTTCCCACCGGATAATTCAGAAATCAGTTGTGGGCCCTACTTGTACTCTCCCTCCTTTTCCCCCTTCCATTTTTGCACCCCCTCAGCACCGTTTTCAATGTAATGCATAATCGCGAAGAAGCGAAGAAGATACAGAGAAGAAACTCGTTTTTTGGCTCGAGTTCCACAAAAAGTGCGGATGAGTCGATTGAATTTCCCACGTCTTCTCCGCTTCTCACTTCGATGTTTCGGCCGATTGAATTTATCGGTGAAAGGCTTCAGGAAACGGCCAATTTCGCCGACCGATGTTCCACGTCATGTACGAATCGAGAAGAACTTTAGAATTCCATCGGTTTTCATTATGCTTGACGTCAAAGGGACCTCCGAATTGCTCACTTCTGGGCACTGCGTTGCATTACAAATTTATGGGACTCCTTCTTATCTTGGGCATTTGATGATGAGGGGCTCCACGAGCACTTCTCCGAGATCGTCTAGTGAGTGATTAGATTCGGCAAACGGAGAGCCCGGAGCAGGTGCTCTTTTCGAAGTGATTAGACGATGATGTGAGCGAGAGAAGGCTGGAATTATAAGAGAGAACACACAGAAAACAGACGACGGACGGAGGTGTAACGACGAAGAAAAAGGAAGTGAAACCGGCGGAGAGGAGGCTTGTTTTCGAGAACGGAACAGCCACGATCATCCTCCGCCCCGGACTTCCCCATCTTTTTATGACTCGCAGCACAAACAGTCATCCGCGGATTATCGGAAGCTCAAGTTTCGTTCGATCCGAAACGGAATACTTCAACATTCTATTCCCGCAATTCTCCGATCTTTGTCAGTTTCTCTTCTGAATTCTCGCTTCTTCTCTTCTCTCTCCGTGATTCGTGTCCTAATGCCCAACCGCTCCTCCGGTAATCCCCCCGTTTTCCGTTTCAAACATCTTTCCTCTTCCTTGTGCTCTGCCTCCAAAAGTTCATCCTTCCGTCCGAATTTCTCATTATTCGAGAGAAGCAAGAAAACAGAAAAAAGAATGAGGCTCATGCCGCATAAATTCATTGGTGGCCGGCAACAGCGAAAGAAAGAAGAGCAGTGCATTTTATGGGCTCGCCCCCACTCATTCAATGACAGAACGGCTTGAATTACAAAGTGAAAAGAAGGAAAGGATCTGCTGGCGCCGACTGAAAACACCTGTGAACCGGGAAGTGGTGGGGGGACTGTGCTTGCTCGCAGCAGCACGAAGCCCCGTCGTTCCTGTTATTTGCTTGTTTCCCAGATCGACCCACTGAAATCCAATTTCCGGAGGCCGTGAGCTTGCCATTTATTATAATCACTTGCTTTGCATGCGACATTTCGGGCTGTAAATATCTGTGAATATACAATTCTGCTCGCTCAGGTGAATAAATGAATTCCGCTCCTTCTTGAAGCTATGACATCCGAGCGTTTGATTTGTCCTCTGTTTGTTTTCTGATTGAGATCACGATTGTGAAAACGGAAATTAAAGGGTTGGTTGGAAGGAGAAGACGTGCTGAGCTGGCACCAGAGCTTCAGATGTGGTTCTCTGGCGGAGAGCTCTTCCTGTGTTTTGTTGATGCCGATCTGTGTGATTGACCAGAATGAGGCGAGCTTCGAAACTTCGGAAGTTTCCCATTTGATAACTAGCATCCGGCCGCCCCTCTCCCCATTTTTCATCCTAACCACTCGAAACATCTCCTCCACAAATCTAGTGTCCGTGTTCGGCTCCGGTTGCCACGTCGCCGCCTGCCTCTCCCTCTCTTCCGTCCACTTTGCTCCTAGGCCCCGCCCCTTTCGGTTGTCTCCCTTTCTTCTAGGTGCTAAGGCTCCGCGCATTCGAAATGCAGCGCGGCTATTCATCTCCCGCGCCGCTCTCCCTCTTCCACTGACAACACGTACAATTGGCGCCGCCGTTCGCTCCTTTATTCCATTTCATTTGCCCTGTTCATTTGTGCTCTCATCTCGTCTGCTTCCAGGTCTCGTCATGAAGCACTCAACACTCACTTCCAATCTAATCGCATTCGGTAAGTGATGTCCGATTGTTTTTATGCGCGGCGCCTATCGTATCGTATAATTAGTTATTTCCAAAAACTGCCGCCATAAATAGAGCCTCCGGGGGATGTGTGATCATCTGATTTCCTGCTCTGATTCCATCTATTCAAACGACTCGGACGGCTGACCGGATCCTTTCGGAGTCTCGCCCTCATTCTGATGGGCTCTCTTCTCAAAACAGAAATAGAAAAAAGGCATCTTGTTTGTACTTTATGGTTACAAAGAATCATGTTTTCCAACTTCTAAACTGACCGCCCGGAAGTGTAAATGGGGTAGCTGGAGCCAGAAGGAAGTCGTCAGGAGCGACCCGAGAGCGGGAGACAGCGAGAGCTCAGGCACTTTTGCTTTCTCAATTGGGTTAGACGCTGTCGGATTCGTCACAGGAACTCTCGTCCATAATTAGTCGGCGAAATTGAGTGGAAGAGGTCACTGCAGACGCCTCCACTCCTCTCGTTTTCGTTCTCTTTTCAGTCATCCCAGATTATCTAAATTCATTCAACTTGTTTTTGTGTGTGCGTGTGTTCCATCCGCCTCTCGCTTCCAGATATATTCGAATTCCTAATCTTCTCTCGTTTTCCCCTCTATTTTGTGCGTTGAGTGGATGGCGGGACTAAGCGGAAGGGGGAAATCCACGGAAATAGTTCAAATCCATCATCATCCGCCCATTTTCGATTCCCTCTCTCCGGCCGTCGACTTTTCATTCCAGCACAAAATAGATGAGAAGGCAAGAAGAATGAGGAGAAGCAAAAAGAGGAAGAAGATGAGGAATGGTGGTGGCGGGCCCTTCCAAATGAGGCCGATGCAATTGATGAGGCTAGGCGATTGATGTGGAGGGGAGATGCCACGTCACAAAAACAGAAGAGGGCTCTGCAAACATCCAATTATAGTGCACGTCATCTTTTCATCTGGAGTCTCTGAAGTTGAGCGGATTGCTGTTCGCTGCCGCATTCCGAGCAAGGCCAAAGGCTGCTCCGCTCCCCCTTTCCACCTGTTTCCAATCGCTTTCCATGGCAACAAGTACTTCGCCGCACTCTTTTTCATCACTTTGTGCGTTTCGAAACAAAACACGAAAACGTGTGTCACCCGGGGAAACATGAAGCTTCGTGAAGAAGTTTCGAAAAGAAAGCATAAAAGAAGAAGGGGGAGGGGAGGCATTTCTTCAATTATGGGGGGACGGGAAAGCAATGACACCAACGAGAAGGGGACGAATCGGAAATACTTGATTATTCTGGGAGGCGAGAGCACGTGGCTTGTACTTGATGGGAATGTTGGACACAATAAGAACGGTGGGAAAACAGAAGGAGCATGGAGCAATGAGCTCTCGGTCAGAGCAGAAGCAACATATTTGAGTCAACCCTCTCCAAACTTTTGCTTACCATTAGCGATCGAAACGGGAGACGTTTGGAGAATAAAAACAAAAAGGCATTGAAAGTGGAAAAGCACTCTGAAATACTCATAAAAAGGAGAGATTTTGCAGCCGCCGTGCCGTTTGTGCTCAATTTGGTCTCGCTCATTCCGATCTTCTACAGGCGCCAAAAACAAAAGGGGAAATTGTTCCGGTGAGCCAAGTGCGGGGCCCCTTTTCGACCAAAAAATACCCAATTTCATTTCACCTGAAATTTGATATTAGTATTTATGTATTAGCCGACACAAATCAATCTTCTATTTCTGTTGCCTCGCTCTTATGTTTTTGTGTACTTGTTGCTGTGCTCTGGGCTCCGCGCGACAGAACCAGCAGTTAGTGTGGACGAGGGAAGAATGGGTTTATGAAATGAGTCTGAGAGAAGAGAGCACAACAATTCATCTTGTTTTCGAGCCTCGGAAACCCATTTCAGCATGTCAATCTCTATATACATCCGTCGCCCCAATTGGTAACCCATCAATCTCGTGAATTTCCCGTCCGACTGGAAATCACCCGAAAACGGCCCATTTCCACCGTAATCTCTTGCAGGGACAACGCGAGTCTGCAGCCGCTCGTTTGGCTTCTCTTCGTCGACGTGCTTATGTCCGCCCATCTGGTCTTCCCCATCCACAACTTTCTGATGGAAAAGTGAGTCCGTAAGCCACTGGAGCTTAACTTTCGTCCCCTGCAGATTCCACCTATAACCACTCATTTTCTCTCTCCCTACAAAAAGTTGGTCCTTCTTTCGGCCTTTCAGTGGAATTATTCATAAGCCAAAGGGCGGCTTCATTTGGGACCGCAATGTAGCACGGGTACAACCGGAAGTAATTGAACTTGCCGGGAAGAAGACATGAGTATCGGGAGGTCGCCCAACGAGAGAAACAAAAAAGAAAAGAGTTAACTCTGTCTAGACGGCGACTATTTATCCGACAATTATGGGCGAAACATGATCATTATGACGGAGAGAAGCGGTGACGCAAGTCTTTTAATTTCAGGGGAACGTTCTCGCAATGGAGCTGTGTTGCCTACGGAGCCGCCGACATGACCCTCTCGCTCGTCGAAGTCCTCCTCGCCTGCGTGATCGCATTCGACCGGTACATTGTGACGGTCACTCCGAAGTGGGGCAAGTGGAGGTGCCATTCAAACTACTTCAAACTCATCTTCTTCGGAGCACTCACCGTCGGCTTCTGGAGCTTCGTTCCGGTCGCCGGATACGGAAAGTACAGCACCTTCCATCACAACATGTTCTGTTCGATCGACTGGAGACAGGGCAACATCGAGCCGGATTCGGATCTGTCCCGGCTCTCCGCGCACCGCTACATCGCCTTCCTGACTGCAACGTGCCTCGTCTTCTTCCTCATTCCCGTTTGCATCGCTTCTTCCCTCTACTACAGTATTATCGACCACGTGGATAGACAGAGTGCAACGGAAGTACAAGTCGAGAATGGCGTTGTTCGCACGGAAATATGCTCGTGGGCTCCAAAGAATCACGTGGCGAAGGTCGGACTCGGATGCCTGCTCGTCTCCGTTCTTCCGTTCTTCGCCTATTCGGTCGTCTGCCTGAACCCGATGAAGTCGGACTTTGATAAGATCCATTACATCGTTGTTCCGGTGATCATCAGCCGTGTCAGCACCCTCCTCAACCCGATCTTCTACGTTTGGCTCAATCCGGAAATCATTCCAATCAACGAGTTCATCGCGAAACGAGCAAAGCCCCGTCCACAACGGCCACTCTACCACACTATTAATCTGGTGAGATCTAGAAGACGATATTGGGAACTATTCATGCTTTCAGATCGCCGATGTTCCTGGAATGTCGTTCCCGATTCTGACCCCGACCATTCCACGTCGTCAACTTCCGAAGATCCCTCCCCATTTGGCGTCTCCTTCGAAACCCAGTCTCAACGATTTTCTGGACGAAGATTCGGACGGAGAACCGAGGGAATGCACCCCGATGCTCTAAATTATCTCCCTTAAACGTTTCTCGGGTTTTCATTGTAAACAATTCCTGGAAAAAAATGAATGAAATCATCAAATTATGCGGTCGGATTCTTTTTCGTAACTGCGCTCTCCTCGTTTTCATCTACGAATTCCAGCTCGTTGCTCTCCGCTTGCTGGTCTTCGGCGTCGTAGAATTTGTCAAGAAGAGTGGCGTTTTGGGAGAGGCATGGGCGGTTGTTGCACTGGTAGTAGATGGGATTAGTACTGAAAAACGACCCTGCACCGAAAGGAATTAGACACAAGAAGAGGAGAGATTTGCTCCGGGGGCTTCAAGAACTCACGGACACTCGCACACTTTGACTGGTTCTGGACACGCGTATTTCATGAGCATGAAGCCTCCGCCACAGGTGACGGTGCACTCGGAAAGTTGCTCCAAATCACATTCGACAGACTTCGCAGTTGCGGTTCTTTGAAGTGCAGCTCCGCCAGAAAAGGGAACGAGGAGGGAGAGTACGGTAGCCAGTTTCATGCTTTTTCGGAATAAAAAGAAACGGGCGGTTTGGTCGGTCATAATGATTTTATGATTCGTTTGGTTTGCAAACTCAAAGAGACGCTTTCAAGCGGCGAAATGAGAAGGAATGAAGGGAAGGGGAACTGGAAGGGAACGCATTGTCTCAGGGAAAACTGCTGAAGATTATGAGTGGGAAGCATTCAAGTATGGGAGAATTCGAGAGTGTCTGAAAGAACGGCACCAATCGAACTTGATCTAATTACAGTTTCTTCATTTCGTGACCCGCACCATCCCGCTCGACAGTTTTCAAATCTTTGGTGCGGTCGGTCACAAAATTTTGTGACCTAATTTTGTGCTCGATAGGAAAATGAGGAGGTTCAAAGAAACAGAAATGAGGCAATATTGATGGAGGGGTATAAAACGAGCAATCCTCGAGGAAGAGCAACTCGATTATTCCGAGATGTCGGTTGCTCACAGTCTTCTGGAATACAAAGATTCTAATGGAAAAGTGTACGAAGGAGAGCTCTACGTTCCTCGGTGAGTTTTCGTTCGTTTCCACCTCCGTGCCGTTCTGAAAATAGAACTGCAGAAAATCCAGCAGCTGTCTCTTTTATTCTCCTTCCTCATTCGGGTAATTTACTGTAGTCTATTTGTTCTGTGTTTGGTTTTTGATCGGTGTCGTTTCAATGAACTTTTGAGTGCCAAGGAGTAAACAATAAACAATTGCAGAACGACGGGAATGAGAAAACTGCCAGGAGTCGTTGTTTTTTCCGCTTTTCGAGGAATCACCGCGTTCGAGAAGGAAAAGGCGAAGGCGTTGGCGCAGGTAAACGAAAATAAGCTAGCATTCCACGAAGAGAGCATTTCCAGGAAGGGTACATTGCTCTGGCGGCCGATCCGTTCGGAAAGGGAATCCGTCCGACCGCAGCCAGCGACTGCTTCGCCATCGTTCGGCCTCTGGTCTCGGATAGAGTTCAGAACTTGAAACCTGTGATCGTCGCGGCTGTTGAGGCAATTAAGACTGTGCACGGGATTGATTCTCACAAATTGGGAGCCATTGGATTCTGCTTCGGTGGAGCGTGCGTCCTGGACCTTGCCAGGTATCACGTCGACCTCAAGGCCGTCGTCTCTTTCCACGGAACTCTTAAGCCACTGCCCGATGTTCAATTGGATCCAATAGTCGGAACAGTCATTCAAGCTCATCACGGAGACGCGGATTCGCATATTCCGAAGGAGCAAGTGGACGAGTTTCACGTGGAAATGAGGGCCCGGAAGGCAGACTTCGTGTTCGTGAGTCACGCCTTCGCGGAGCACGGATTCACGGAGCCAGGTCGGAGATCTAAAAGAACTGAAAAAAGGAATAAGATGCACTTTTTCAGATGCTGATTCGTTCGGACTTCCCGGCGTCAAATACAACGAGAAGGCGGCAAAACGGTCGTGGAGAGAGACTCTCGCACTTTTCAAAGAAGTCTTCTGATCTATATGTACTTAAATTTTAGATAAATCAACAATCTTATTCGTTTTTGTGACCGTCAATATTGTTATCATACTCAATGATTGCTCGTAGGGCAGAAGAGAGAACGAGAGAAAAGAAGAGAGTATTGTAGGAGGAGAGGTTCAGACGAATGAACAGCAAACATCATCATTCGGGTGTATTTATTGATCATCTCTGATCATTTTCACTTATTTCCATCTTTCTACTGCAACAAAATGGCGGTTCCAAGTCGTACTGTTGATTACTCCGATGAGAGTGGAACTGTTTTCGAGGGCGTTGTTTACATTCCAGAGTAAGTGTCGTATTTCCAAGTGATCTTTTTGATATTATTCCATTCTGAAGCGCGAAAAACTCGAAAGTTCCTGCTGTTCTTGTGTTCCCAGCATTCCGAGGAATCACAGAGTTTGAGAAGGACAAAGGGCATCAACTGGCACAGGTAACTGAACTTAACAAACACTGAAATAGAACATATCCGTTGCAGCTTGGTTACTTCGCGTTCGTCGCTGATGTCTATGGAAAAGGGGTCAGGCCGACGGAAAGAGCGGACGCCTTCGCCACAATGGGTCCTCTCGTCTCCAACCGCACCGAGAAACTGAAGCCACGTCTTCTGGCGTCCTTGAACAGTTTGAAGACGTTACCGAAGTGGACACATCCAAATTGGCGGCCATTGGATACTGCTTCGGAGGACTCTGCGTCCTCGATCTTGCCAGATACGACGTGGGTCTCAAAGCCGTCGTCTCGTTCCACGGAACTCTCAAACCAGTGCCCGATGTTCCGTTGGATCCAATCGTCGGAACGTCCATTCAAGTTCACCACGGAGACGCGGACTTCCACATTGCAAAGGACCAAGTGGATGGGTTCCACGAAGAAATGAGAACTCGGCAGGCAGACTTTGTTTTCTCTTCTCACGCGAAGGCAATGCACGCGTTCACCGAGCCAGAGGCCGACAGTTTCAATGCTCCGGGAATCGGGTACAACGAGAAAGCGGCCAAGAGATCGTGGAAGGCAGCCACTTCCCTTTTTGAGGAAGTTTTTGCTTTTTTTTTGAACACTGAGCGTACAAAGTGATTAAAAAATTTTCAGAGCAATGACAGAACAAATGTTTATTATCATGTAGTTCCGTGTAGTTCTGCCACTGTAATGATTCTGTTTGGATGCATTAAATGTTTTATTTTGTTTCGCAATGAGTAAGTGATATATTCGTGTCAAGTTTTAAGCGGATGATGTTCATCAATTATCTAATCAAGAGCACCGATTTTCCGACCAAAAGAGACCCGAGAAGAGTAGGAGAATACGCAAAGATAATAAAGATATGTGCCCTCTCGAATAATACTATTTCGAAAATAGAAAAAGATCAGAAGACGTGAAGGTTAACGGAGCGTGCAGAAATTGTTGATATTCTTGTGTTGCCGGATCCGCCACGTGTCTTCCGTTGGATGTATCGACTGATTGCTTGACGGTACGGAATGATACAGTAGGAAGTGATGAACGGATCGCAGAGGGCAGGAAATCCCGAGCAAAGCATCAGAAAGTGCTCAGTGAGGAGCATTTCTTCTCCCGTGAATTGCGAGTAGAGATAGAAGGATGCGATTGGGGTGTACGAGAGGAACGGAAGAATCGTTTGGAAGGCGAGTCCCTGAAATGAGATGATTAGGACAGAAAAGAGGGGAAGGGCACTCGTACTTTGACTAGCAGTTTCGCAATCATCTTCGTCCTCGCAGACATGCTCTTGTTCCTGTTGATAAGCGATGAAATCGAGAAGATAATGAAGAAGGAGCCGAGGGGAATTGCGTAGGCACCGATAGCGACTACCGAAGTTGCAGTGACGAAGGCCAAGGACTGGATGTTTGCGAAGCCGGGGAAAGGTTCGTAGAGGGAAAGGTCGTAGGACGGGTGCTCTTTGAGAGTGAGACTGCGGGCTTCCGAGAAGTCCCAGTGGTCAAGGAACGGAACAATCTGGAAGGAAAATGAATGAAAGGGAAGTGAAAGGAGTATAAAGTACAAACCGCAAGGAAAATAGATGGAATATGACAGGCAGCAATCATCATCAAGTAATGTGTTTTGTGAAATCCATGGAAACGAAGTAGAAGATACCGGAAAAGGACTGTGTTTGCGATGGAGAGAGCGACGCCCATGGAGACGGCTAGCGAAATGTGATATCCACTGAAGCACGCATTCGGACCGAAGAAACGGCAAGGCCCACGCGGCAGAACTGCGTAGGAGGTGGTATTCGGTAAACATCTGCAATACTCTCTCAACAATAAAGCATTTTTACAGATCAAAAGTACCTGGACTGCGTGAAGAAAGCCGTGAAGATGACGGAGAACTGCACAATCCACGTGTTCATCAGGAAATATCGGATGCTATCCAAACTTGGCGGGCTTACTCGTTTGATTAGCAGCAGAAGAACGCATTGTGCAATGACTCCGATCACAAAGTAAAAGTAATAGTAAATATCAAAGTATGGTACGTAGCGATTCGAGTCTGTCATGAGTGACGGAGGCGATTCGAGAAGTTTCGGACGGACGGCGGCTGATATTCTCACACCCTTTCACACTCGAATGAATTGTGTCGTTGGCGGGTTGGAAGCGTAATTGACGAGTCGAAATGGGCGCTGATTCGGAGGAATCCAAAATGGGCACTGGTCAGATGTAATGATCATTGAGACACAGACGTTATGAGGTGGGAGAAGCTCCCCCGGGGGCACATGTAACGACGGTTCATGTTTGGGATTAACTCTGAGATTCTGATTGAGCTACGTTAGGAGGATAGGCTAGTTGGAAGCATAAACACAGTATTACATTGGGCAATTAAAGCAAAGCGTTGAGGTTTTTTAAAACGTGCAATGCCACCTTGTTTTTCTGTAGCCATTGCTGTTCCGCCCACGCATTTCTACCCAATACTGCCCTGGTTCATCTTACGTGGTCTTCTTCGTTATGCTTCATCGGACCTACTCGGAAGTTCATTCATCCTCATCCACCTACATCTACAGGCATCTCAGCTGATATCTTCTACGTCTGCTGCCCTTTTTTCCGCCCTCTGCATCTATTTCAAGAAAATCAGTCTCCATGTTTTTAGACGTCTTGATACGTCCACTCTTTCCTCTGATTCATGCTCCAATGATTCCGACGGGCAAGCGAAGACGTTTCAATTGAAAGAGAAGGGGGGCTTCTCTCAGAAATCAAACAATTATTGGTGAGGGCAGAACAATTGAATGGAAGTCGTTGAACCTGCGTCTCCTGGTGTCTGACCGGTTACTGGAACACGGCACAAAACGACGAAAAGCACAATTGTAAACACGAAACACAACGCCCCTATTTTCTTATTTTACTAGTCTGTTTTCAGTCCTCTGCAATCCGCTGCACGGTAATTTCTCTTTGGGGTCTCGCGGAGGTTTCTAGACGCATCTGAAGTTTTGGCGCACAGAAGAAGGCTTGGAGAGCGCGCGCTCCTTGGCTGTTCTGAGACTTCAGATGCGTACTGTCGGACGAATACCGATTCATTTCACTTGATTTTTTGGGAATGAGTTCATTATGATGTAAACTAACAAAGAGACACAAAAATCACGCACGAGCAGTCGCATTTTGAAAAAAGCTGTTTTGGCAGTGACCCCTCGACATTTCCGCGAGTTTTTCGTTGCTGCTTGCGAGTTTCAATCATAATGAAATCATTCCCAGAAAATTAGGAAAAATGACTCAGTATTCTTCGAACAGCACGCATCAGAAGTTTTGGCGCGCGGAAAAAGGCGTGTGAAGCGTGCCGCGGGCCGGCGAAACAAGCAGACAGTACACGGGACGAGAGCCGAACTTTCTTCCTCTCTCCACTGCGCTCCAGAAAAAAATTTACCGTGCGCTGCACATCTTTTCGTTTCCATATCCGATAGTCTAGCCAACCACGTCACTTTGGGTGGCAAGGTTACGAAAGGATTGGGTGTACTGTGAGCTGGGCACTGTATTTTTGCGATTAGCGACGGAGAGAGTACATCACCGTTTTGTAACTTTACAAAATGGATTTGTTGTGTTCGGCAGTATCCGCGTCTCGGTCTCCCGCGCACTCTCTCGCCATTCGTCACAAATTACCACAATCCGCCGTCCGGCTGGATAATCGTTTCGATTCGCGCCCCACGGCGGTGACGCTCGAAATTTGTACATTTATCGACGCATTATTCGCACTGTTTGGTCGATTTGATCCGGAACCATGGGAGGTTTCCAGGTGAGTTGTCTTTATTTAACTGACCACTTTCATTATGCCATTACGTGAATCTGTCGAATGGATACTGTAGATGCGACTGTCATTGAGCTCGGTTTTTCTTCTTCTTTCCTATTCGTGACCACTCGGAGAAGAGCGTTCCGGTAGGGAACCACGAAGTAAAACGAGATGAACGGGTCAATGAGTGCTGGGAAACAGGTCAAATCATGAGCAGATGCTCGGAAGCGATGTTCTCCGTGTGGTTGAGCTGAGAGTAGGTGTAGACGGAGAAGATCGGAATGTAGCAGAGGAGAGGAATCAGTATCTGACATGCCAGTCCCTGAAATCATGCATCGAGGTCGAGAAAACATGAGAAGATTCCCACGAATTATTCAGTATTCGGTCTGTTTCTTTACAAAAGCCCCACACGCTCAGCTCGTTTCCCATTTTACTTTTCCCTTTTCAACTTACATGAACCAACGTCTTGCTTGTGTTTTGGTGCGTGTGCTCATGTTGCTGTGGGCCCGAATAAGTTTGAGAATGCTCCGAGTGAGCAAGAAGGATATCAGTGGGATACCGTAGGCGCCGATCGCTAGAATAGAAGTGGCAGATAGGAATTGAGCACTGCTTATGTTGGCGAATCCGGGAAAAGGGACATAATAGGAGAGGTCGTAGGTGGGATGCTCCGAGTAAGTCTGACTGACGGCCACCGGGAAGTCCCAGCTGTCTGTGAACGGGATGATCTGAATTGGGAAAGATTGGAGAGGCTGGTGTGAGCGGGGAGGTACAGTTGTGAATATTCCGGGCACGTTGGAAGCAATGATTATGTACATCAGATGTATTTTTGTGACGTTCCTTCTCCGCAGTATAAGAAATCGGTAGATGACCGTGTTCGAAATCGAAAGAGCCACGCATAAAGTAACTCCCTGAAAGTGTTCATTGTTCCAAGGAGGAACCAGTTTGTTGTTGTTCGTGTCTTTCTCGTTCCGATCCCACGCTTACCAAAAAAACATGATATCCGGCGAAGCAGACGGACGGTCCGAAGAGACGGCAGGGCCCGTTAGCTAGAACAGCGAACGTGGTAGTGTTTGGGAGAGATCTGAGAGGAGTCGGAATGGGAGAGAAGGCGAGAGAATTCGCACCTGTGTTGAGTAAAGTACCCGCAGAGAATCTCAAGTATCTGAATGCACGAAGTGTTGTAGAGAAAGTATTTGAGCTGAGCCAAACTGGCGGGTGACTTTGTCCGAATGAGGTAGAGAAGGATGAATTGGAACGTGAGGCCAACCAGCAGGAAGAACTGGAAGTAGGCGTTGACGTACGGAACGAAACGGTTGCAATAGTTGGAACGCTCGGCCATCTAGAATTCGGAGGAAACTGAATTTTGATGAAGTCGTCGGGGGAGTTCCCATGGCGGCTTTCTCACGCTCTTTTATAATTACCTCAAACTGGAGACGGGCTCAATGAGCTCCTGAACTCGTGCACGTATTTGAATTTTCCGGGAACAATGACGAAATTTCTCCTAATAGATTGAGGGGAGAGCGAATGAATTCGGAGGGCATCTCAACCGTGAATGAATGGGTGTGTTATGCTCCGTCCGCCCAGTGTGCTCTCTGATTTTTCGGTAATTAGAAGCCTTCGCGGTGTCTGTGGAAGCACAGTGTAGCCAGAGAACAAGAACACGAATATGCAGAGAGTATAAAGTTAGTACAGTACCTTGTGTATATAATTTGTCGCTTTGCACTTTAGTTTTTTCAACAAACCTAGCACGATTCCGATTCTAAAGCACTTTCCTCCTCGAGGAAATCTGAGAACCTTCGAAAAGCTCAAAGAACACGAATATCAACCGGAAAGGATAGTTTCCCACTGAAAAAGTCATCAGAAAGTGTTGTTACGTAGTCCGGACGTATGATAATTTCTTATGATCTATTTAGATCTACGCGCTAGTTTTGTATATTTAATTGTCATCATTTCGGGCCCGCCCTTCTCCAGAGAACAAACCCTCTTTCTTATTGTAATCTCTGATTTGGGTTAGTCACGCCGACTAAACCGTCCGGCCTCTGTGTCCCCCCACCTTGTAACTCTCTCCATGCGCTCTTTTCGGTCGTTTATCCCGATGGCTGCTGTCGTCGTAAAACTCAAACTCGATCGGCAAAACATGCGCCCATTTACCGCAGTCATGTACCCGAAAAACGGCCAGCAACTGGATATCGATGCGTGTTTTTGTGTGCTTTCCGTCAGTGCCGTACTCTCTAAAAAAACCAAGAGAGAATGGTTTTTTCCAGATTACATCCAGTTTTTTCTGGGGAGGGCTGATCCCATCGAACGAAAAAAAACAAATCGTTTGGTGCTTCACTCCGTTTTTCACCGTCGATAAAGTTCATTCGAGAACCGATCCGGGCGATCGGATGTTATTGAAAAGACCTCGTGTTCATTGTGCAAACTTTCCCATGATTAACATGAAAAAGGCGGGAAGACGGGCGGAATTGAGTCTGAATGGAGAGCGCCCAATCTCTCTTTTCTTGTCATTGTTCGTTCTGCCACAATTTCAGTCGTGATTCCAGTTTCATAACAACTTTTTTTCAGGATCTACGGCGAACAGTCATGTCGAATGCAAGGTTCGTTTTCTTTTCATTTCATTGACAGTAGCTGGGCATCTTTTGAAATGAAAAACTGAACTAACGTTCCTTCCTCTTGCACTTTCCCCCGAACACCCCAGAAGGTTTGTTTCCGTTTCCATATTTCCATCAGTTTCAACTACATTTTTATGAGGGGCATACTGCTGAAATATATGGACAGATCCCGTTTCTCGACTGCATTACAAGGGTATCCTTTGTGTACATCCTCCCTTTTGACAAGAGACGGATGGCAGCCAGTCGCAGTTTTTGATAAATTACCGTAGTGCGAAAGAGCGTGATGGTGGGCGAGACGCCGCTCCGCGCACGCCAATTATCAATTTTGAGTCGATTCGATGAGTTTTGAATTGCCACGTCATAAGGTTGGAGACGCAGAGGCGAGGTCACTTCTGTCCTCAATTCCCCCATTCTAGACTCTCACTTTGCACCTACATGACAACTGGTGAGTTCAACTAGGTCCCCCAATACATGTTAAACATTTAAAGCTTCGAAACATGTTTCTTTTTGCAGGCGCCGTTTCAGTACCGTGACGCAGATTAATACAGAAGGCCTTCAAGCTATGGGAAAAAGCGTAGGTACGTTCGTTTCACTGAAAACGGCTTCTTCATCGTCAAATGAAAGCTTTTAGGCCGAATGGAAACGGTTGGAGAGGATGGTATCCCGGCGGATTACAAAGGGAACAGAAAGTTCACGACGAGTCTCGGTCACTTGGCACTCTACAAGGAGGATGAAGGAATCGGGACGCAGGCCTCGTTCATCTCGGGCTACACCACGCCAGGACCCAAGGAAAGAGCCACTTCCGAGCACCAGAAAGTGAGTTCGAGCTACTGGAGCTTGCGATGAAAATCATGAGAGTTTAGGCGAACCTGGGTGTGATGCTCGGAGTCTATCTGCCTACGATTCAACACATTCTCGGGGTGACCATGTTTATTCGTCTGTTCTGGGTCGTCGGAATGGCTGGAGTTGCCTGGACGATGGCCCTTCTTGCCATTTGTTGTTTATCTGTGCGTGTGGTGCTCCTGATATTGACCTTCTTAACTTGTTTTACAGACTCTTTTGACATCAATCTCTTTATCCGCAGTTGCCACGAACGGAGTCGTTGAGTCCGGTGGAGCGTACTTTATCATCAGTCGAAATCTCGGAGCCGAGTTCGGTTCAGCCGTCGGAATCCTTTTCTACCTGGCAAACACTGTCGCAGCGTCTATGTACATTGTGGGTGGTGTCGAAGTTATCTTGGTGTGTCCTTACATAATTATCGTTTTCCAAATGTCTTCTTCCAGATGTACTTGTGGCCTGAGATGGCTATCGGAGGTTCGGAGGCTCTTCACGACACGGAAATGTTCGGAAGTCTGTACAATAATCTGCGTCTTTACGGAACCGTCTTCCTGCTCTTCCAAGCTCTGATCGTGGCGATGGGCGTGAAGTTTGTCCAACTGCTCGCTCCGGTCTCTCTGATGTGTGTCGTTTTGGCAGTCATGGCCTGCATTGGCGGTGGAATTGAGAAGCAGATAACGAACGAAGGAATGAAGTAAGTGAGCGTAGAGCAGGGAAGAAGAAAGTGACGAGTTCAGAGTCTGTGCAATCGACAATCATCTGCTGCAGTCTTCAATTATCACTCATCCGACACACAAGAATCAGACTAGTTGGTACAATGAAACTGTCGATTTCTGCAACCTGTGCGACAAATCCCTCTAGTAAGTTCATCCCTTCGTATTTTGCAAACATCGGTTTTCAGCCTGGAGAGCGTTTTCTGTGCAAACGTGAACAATGACGAAGCATCCGCTGAGGACGACGTCTTCTGCACGCACTACACCTCGAAAAAGATGACCTGTCAGCTGGCTTTCCCTGGATTCAATCTGAAGACTTTGAATGACAACATGTGGCCGGAATACATGGATAAAACGGAGGTCGTACCGGGAGTGAGAGGGAAAGAGACGGCAGAAGTGGTTCAAGACGAATCCTCGACGTTCTTCATGCTCATGGCGATTTACTTTCCCGCTGTGACAGGAATCTTCACGGGAACCAACATGAGTGGAGATCTGGCTGATCCGCAGAGAAGCATTCCGGTCGGAACCATCGCTGCCACGTTGACAACCTCTGCCATCTATTACGTTCTTGCGATTTTGTTCGGTGGCTCCATAAACCGAAGTGTTCTTCGTGACAAGTTCGGTCGTTCCATCGGCAATACGATGGTCGTCGCCGCTCTTTCGTGGCCTCATCCCGCAGTCGTCACCGTCGGAGCGTTCCTCTCCACGTTCGGAGCGGCTCTCCAATGCCTATGCAGTGAGTGTGATCCCTCTTCACTGTCCTATTATCCTCTCCGATATGTATCTAGTTTGATCCCCCCATTCAGGTGCGCCACGTCTCCTGCAGTCGATCGCCAAGGATGACGTCATCCCGATCCTTTCTCCGTTCGCCCGCGTCACAAAGAACAATGAACCGTTCCTCGGACTCGTGCTCACCGTCATCATTGCCGAGTGCGGAATCCTGCTCGGAGCCGTCGACAAAATCGCCGAAGTGCTCGATTTCTTCTTCCTCATGTGCTACGCGTTCGTCAACCTGATCGCCGTTCTTCACTCCGTTCTGAAGTCGCCCAACTGGAGACCGCGCTTCAAATACTTCCATTGGTAAGTGAAATCACCGTGAACTCAGAGAAGAACGGGGCACTTGCAGGTCGCTCTCCTTGCTCGGAGCCGCCCTCTGCTTCTTCATCATGTTTGCTTCGAGTGTTCCTCTCGCTTGCATCGCTTGTACTGCAACTGCCGTCATCTACAAATACGTGGAGTGGAAAGGGTGAGTCATTTTTGTGGGAATAGAATGCTTAGAGATGTTTCAGAGCGAAGAAAGAATGGGGAGACGGAATGAGAGGATTGGCCCTTTCGACTGCTCAGTACAGTCTGTTGAAAGTGGAGGACAAGGATCCGCATCCGAAGAACTGGAGACCGCAAGTTCTGATCCTTCTCACGACCCAGTGGTCCAAGGAAATGATCGACAGAAGAGCTGTTTCCATGCTCAACCTGGGTGCTCAGCTCAAGGCTGGTCGAGGATTGGCCATTGCGTGTGCTTTCCTGAAGGGAACCGTTGACTCGCAGAAAGATAAAAATAGGGCGAGAGATGTGAAAACCACCCTTGTTAAGGATATGAGCAGTGTTCGGCTGAGAGGATTCGCGAAGACAATGTTTTACAACAACCACCAAATCAACGGAACCATCTCCGGACTGTATCAATCGATTGGAATCGGAGGACTCAGACCGAACACGATTCTCGTGAACTGGCCGAATGATAAGAATGCGGACGAACTTGTGTTGTTTGCAGGTGAGAAGAGATTCCGAGAAAGTTCTTCATTCACATGTTCAATTTTCAGAAGAGATCATCCACGGAGCGGCGAATGATAACTGCTTGATTGTGACGAAAGGAATCACCGATTTCCCGGAGTACTCGGAGAGACTGACCGGCTTCATCGACATCTGGTGGATCGTGCAAGACGGAGGAATCCTCATGCTCATCGCCTACCTTCTCCGTCAGCACAAAGTTTGGAAGGGATGCACTCTGCGTATCTTCGCTGTTAGTGAGCAAGACTCGACAAAGTCCGAGGACATGAAGGCCGGCCTTCAGAAGTACATTTACATGCTGAGAATCGACGCAGAGCTCTTTGTAAATACCCCGTTTTTCGAATAGAAATCCTACCGTCTGTTGCAGATTGTGGACTTGTTGGACATGGAAGTTTCGGATGAAGTTGTTGAGAAGGCTGCGGAGGTCGAGAGGAAGCAGAAAGAGCGAGAAGAGATGAGGAGAAGCAAGAGCGGATATCTTAACGACGGATACTTGGAGGACAACGGAAAACCGCGGCCCGTCTCGATGAGAACCAGCGAATCATCGAGAAGCTTCACGCCTCAGCCGCCCGCCCACACTTCTATAAACCTCGATGAGAACGAGACCTCTTTCACTGAGTACGTCGTTCTGAACATCTTCTGTTTATGCGAATGTCTTTTTTCAGGAGTTTGTTCGACGACTTCTACCGCTCCGGCACTCCGAATGAAGAAATGGAAGGGGCGATGAAGCTGAACATCCACAAGATGAACACTTCCGTCCGTCTGAACCGTGTCATCCGTGAGAACTCTCCTGACTCCCAATTGATCCTTCTCAATCTTCCGTCTCCCCCACGGAACAGACTCGCTTTCAATAACTCTTATATGGTCGGTAACCCCTCTTTCCGATTCCAATACCGCTCTCCTTTTCAGACTTACCTCGACGTATTGACCGAAGACTTGCCCCGAGTGCTGTTCATCGGAGGAAGTGGCCGTGAAGTGATCACAATCGACTCTTGACCAATCATTTTTCTAATTGTTTTCTCCTCCTCGTTTCATTGTTATAGGAATCACGTATCTGACCCCCATGGCACCTGTTTTATCCACATGACGATGCGTTCTGATATTATCATGACTTTTTGAAATAAACTGAAACTTGGTATATTTTTACCTGCCGACCTACGTCACGGTAAGATTTCGTTCGAAAGAAAATAGAACTCGCGTATCAACAAGCTCCCACCGCACACTTTAGTGGAAAATATTGGGTGGGCGAGCATAGGAACAACAGGATCCGACGGATTCGTTTCAGTATTTTCAATTTTTTTTGCAGTCTGGGAAAAAGGACTCGTGACGATAACTACTTCCTTCCGTCTTTTGACTCATTTCGCGGAAGTCATTTGTGTGTCGTCACTCCTCTTCCGTTCCACGCCTTTTCGTGACTGTCCTCTGCTTTGTTCATTAAAAAGGAACTCGTGAATTCTGCATTTTCTGATCAGATTTGTGGTGTTATTTTTGGAAAAAGTGTGAAATTACATCACACGAGAAGCCGCACAAAACAAGGCGAAAGCACAGAAAACGGACGGAAGTTGGCTCATTTCTGTGTGCACCCTTGTTTGCGCCAACCATCACCGTCGAAAGTTTGAACTTGGCCCATGGGCGGTCGCTTTCGAGAAAGCCGAGAGTAGAAAGGATGTTTGTGATTCGAAATCAGTCGGCAACATTGGAGCATCTGCGTCAGTTGAGGGTCAGAAGCCGCGCTCACCTTCCTTCCATTCGAATGTCTCCAAATGGCGTCATTTCGTTTGTGAACTCTTTCTCCGAAGTCGTTCTTTTGCCTTTCCGCCGCTCATCTGCAATTAGCCAAATGACATTTCGGAGTGTAAAGACAGCCGGAAGTGGCAACGAACTCATCCATCATTTTGTAGTTTCGCTCTTTCGATTCACCTACTTGAATGGAAGGAGCTGCAGGTCCTATTCTATCTTTCTCTGAAGTTGCAAAGTTGCGATACAACATCTCCGTTTGGTTACGGTAGATGCTCCAACTCCGGATACAGTATGGCTTGAAGACGTACGTGACTCCAGTGAATCTGTGCCACATTCGTCACTCCACCAGACTCTCCTTTCCACAAATAGTTCGATCCAATTTCATGTCCTTCTAGAATATTCCTATTCCGGGTCCTCGTCTCTTTTTTTCCGCGTTTCGTTTCCACCCTAAACTTTGAGCTGTGCCACGCGGACCACCTACACGATTCTCATTTTTTGTGCCGCCTCCTCCAGATCATGAATCGAGTCGGAAATGAATAATTCGTCAGAATTTGCTACCCTCAATGAATCTTTGAAATTATTTGTTCTCCGCCGACTTTCGTGTTGGTGTGTGTAGGCGAATGGCGGCGAATAATGGAATCTTTTTTCGGCCCTCGGACCTCGATTCGGAGATGACATTCCGCCCATTCCGAGATGATGTCTGCCCACTCATTGACCTCATTTCCCCGCTCATTCGACGACGTGGCAACTGTTTATTCCCGAAGAATCCTTCCCAATTCAGATTGTTTTGGAGCATCTTCATGATTATTTACCATCTTTTTGCTCTCGATGAAATTTCGGGGGGAAATTCCAAAACATCTTCCTCTTTAGTCTTGCTGTTACCTCAGAATTGCTGAGTGGCCCCACACCGCCTCATCACTTGCTATCAGCTGATTCTGAGGAGAATCTCTGCGCAGGACTTTTCGGGCAGTTTCCGTTTTTCCTTAAAAAGTGCCCGTGAGCTCAGAATATTTTAACTCGCCGCGGTCTGGTGCATTCCGGAGTGAAGGCCGTCAAAAGAAGGGAAACATTTCGTAACGGGCTGACAATCTCAGGTCGTTTTGTTGTGTTTTGGCCCTCTTTTCGCTCGTGCAAACGTTCGAATTATTCATTCTAATAGTTTTTGTTTGTTTCTTCTTCTTCTTCTTGTCCTCTTTCCATTCTGACCGCCCATTCATCCCATTCAATTTTACCGTAATCCTTCTTTAATTTCCTCCTATTCTCCTTTCATTCAAAACTGATCTTCGTGCTCATATTTCCTCCAAAATCCCTCTTTTTTTGCAATCGGGGTCCATTTCATTTCCTGTCCGTTATGCATGTCATCATCATCATTCTCGTCGTCATTAAAAATAGAGTTGATTTGGGCGATCCAATTGCAGAATGTATCAAAAGAAAAGTGTTTTTCGGGACCGCACCACTAGCAGACATGTTTCTTCGTCATTGGAAAAGAGAAACGATAACTCGATTGCGGCACACGAGCAAGGAGCGAGATGATGTTCTCGAAATAGAAACACGTGCGCTATTTCGGGCGACAAAATGGCCCGTTTTGAGGGAGACGTCCGGATGGAAAGAAAAGAGGCAAAAGTTTGACACTTGGCGGAAATGGAGATGGAGCAGAAAAGTGTGAAGAGGAGTGTTCCGAATGCAAAGATCGACCTGTTTTCGTTTGCAAAATGAGTTTGCCTTTCCATCCGCGATTCCATCACTTCCGTTGTCGTCATCTGAATGCAACCCGTTGAGGCTGAAAATCATCGTATCCGTGCTCATGACCCCCTTCTTCCTCGTTTCTTCTTCTCCGGAATCTCACCTCCAACGACGTCACGCCAGTCCTTTTTTGTCTTTTTCTTCAACTTCTACAAGGTCACCACCGCTCAAAAACCGAAAGCGCCTCCCCTAATAGCCAATGATTACGTCAAAAACGCTTGTCTTCTGCCCGTGCTCCGCCGCCGGACAAAAGAACCCCGTCTCTTGTCTGCGTCTCTCCGACCGGCGGATCCTCTCCGACTTCGGAAATACAACGAAAAAGAAGCACACTCGCAAGGACTACGTAACATCCGGTTTCGTCTTGTTTTTTTTTAGGCCACGCAGAGTCACCGTCAGTTTGCTAGTGGGAGTAACCCGAGAATCCACGAAAACTTTAGATGGGGTATTCCATTTCTTCCATTCAAAGGATCCGTTCTTGGCTGCGAGCCAAGACACAGAGGCAGGACTAATGGGAACGCGTCACGCACGAATAATGCGTGCTGATCCGCACAGTCTAATCTACTTCCCCCGTGTCCTTCCTCATCCCCTCCTATTTCTGACTACCGTAGTCTATGTGATGCTGGATGTGCCCTTCTAGGCTACAACGTCCATTAGGTCGCCCTCCGTGCCCCTCTCATCGGTGACGTTTCGTAACCGAAAGAATAACTTTGCAACACAGTCGACACCTTTCCGGTCGCATCTTCTCGTGCATTCTGGAATTCCCGGAATGCTTTACTATTCTCCGTTATTGCAGACCAATCACACTTATCAGTCGACGATCTCTTATCAAACCACGTTTCCCCCCTTCCCAAGTCAAACTTGATTGGCTTTCCGATATTCAATTTGGTGCCACCGGTTTCCCTCTGGCATGAGGTCGCGTTCTGCAATAATGTCTCCGAATCCAATTCCGATGTCACTGTTCGGAAGTTCACTTCTTCTTCTCTCTCTCTCTCTTTCCGTTTTCTTATCTCTTCGTGCACTCGATTCGCACGTTTCCTCTCTGCAATCACTGGCGACTGTCTTACCGTAATCCGTTCACTTCCGTCTTTCGCCTGCAATCTGTTGCTCCATTGCTCCGTGCTATGTGCTCCAGAATCCCCAGGGGTTGACGTCACCTTATTCTCGCTGCTCCATTTCTGTGGCTCCTCCTTCCCTCATCCGCGCCCTCCCATCATTCTTCTTATCTGTGTTGTCCTCCCTTCCTCCCTGACCTCAACCTCGTTTCAATTTCGTTTTTTCGACGGGTGGTACATTGAGCAAACGGAGCAATGAGAAACAGAATATGATGGATAGTTGACCTGCTTTACTCGGGTTTCGGGTCGCATGGATCCGGGTGCCGGAGACGCAGACATCGAAAACGAAGCTGCTGATACGTACTACTGACGGACACATGTACACGGGTCGCTTCGACACTTTTGACGTAGAATAGGGACCTCGGCGGTTCCTCGACACTTTATTGTTTTTTTTTTCTGTCGCCGCCGTTTTATTGCCATGCACACCTGCCCCAATTGGCGGAGCCGACGTCATCGCCGTCTGGATTCTGAATCACCCGTTGCCGCCCTTTAAAAGCAATCAGATCAGGCTCTTTCTGACCTCAATTCCGGGTCTCGTAGACCAATTTGCATGTGTGCTCTCACCTGGTGAGGTCGATAACACTGTTTTCAGCTGAACATCCGCAGCCTCCTCCTGATCATGCTTAACACGAATTTTGAACACAGTGGCACCGTAAACATCTCGGTTCTTGATCTCTGTTCCATCGTGCCTGCACCAATATCTATTCCTTGATCTTTTATCCTCAATTCTTGAACCTTCGTTTCAAGACGTGACGCGATTTCCGGAGAAGCTGGAACGAGACGACCTCGTCACCTTCCGACGCCTCCCGCAGGTGCCAAAGTTCATTCGATCCCACTCTACTCCTTCTGCTTTGACTTCTTCTTCTTCTTCTTCTTCTTCACCTTTCTCGTCTTCCACTTGGTCGCGCATTCCATCGCGAATCAAGTGAACATGGCGACTGGCTCGCCCACCACAACTGCCACCCTCTCTTCCTTTTTCTGAAGCGTGTTTTGACCCTTCGCTCCCTCCGACCATCTTCTTCTTTCTTCTTCTTCTGACGGCTTGTGGGTGGCGCGAGGGTGGAGGACTCCAGAAGAAGCGGCGGTAATTTGATTCTGATGCCGCAACTTTTTGCGCTCCAAAAAATGGGTCACAATTTGATCTATCTATCTGTTTTGCAACCCACCCTCTCCAAAAGACGGAACCACGTCACCGCGGGTGGGGGAGTGGCTCCCAAACTAGATTTGGAATGAGTCCAGTTCCGCCTTCCGGGGACTACTGTACCCACCGAAACACGACGGAAATGATGATGATGTGGGAGCTATCATTCGTGTCCATCAAGCTCCCGTTTCCTTCCTTCTCCTTCCTTCCAAAATCTCTCTCTCTCTCTCTCTCTCTCTCTCTCTCTTTTCCCCGCCCTTCTCCGCAATATTAACCTTTTCTTCTTTGAGCCGCTGACCTTTCGCGCTCCCGGCGAGACAAATAACATGAAACAATTCGTCCGTGCTCTTCCTGCCAATAATTGCTCTCCGCCATTCGCCCGGAATTCGGCTGTCTGCCATTCGAACTTGGCCCGTTCTTTACACACAATTCCATCGGCTGCAGTTTTTGTTTTTTCTCGTAGACTTCATCCAAAATCTGCAGCTTCAAAAATGACATCATGCCGAAGTCTGTCATTCATACAATCTCTCAAAAAGGAAATAGGCTGTGACCCCCTTCGAATCTGCAAGCTTATCCACGCACTTTCCACGCAAATACGAAAGAAGCTCAGCGGAAAACGCAGACGTACGTAATCCGAGTTATCTCGATTCTAGACGTTTCTGAAAGGCTTCAAACACAAGAAACCTTGAGTATTGATCAATTAATGAGAGTGTAATGATAATGGACTGTACACTAATTGACCTTTCTTTCCTTCTCTTTTTGTTCTCCTTCCTCGGCTGCCGATTCTTTAAAAGTCAAAGAACCAGTCGGAACTACAGTATGATTCATATTGGATCAAGGCTGCCGCCCTCCGGGATTAGCTGATCGTGAGCCTCCCCCCGATAAACAGAATTGCATTTGCTAAATTGCCACACCGGCTCTCGATTCTTGAGCCCTGCTCGGGTGTCTGTCTTTTGTGAGCGATCTGGTGACGTGGAAAGGAATTCCTCCGCCGATTACCTGAAAAGTGAACCTTCTCTTCTTTTTGTCCTGATTCAAAGCTGTCGGATGTCGGAATAGAGCCGGAAACTTGCCGGTTCGGCTCATGTCCACAATGTCACTCTGTTCTGACTTGCTTTTTGTCCGCATTCCACTTCCAGTCGTGTACGGATGTCCTCGGAATCGTGGGTCAAAGTATCAAGAGGACGTTAGTTTCCAGTTGAATGCTCCGTCGATTCCCCCACTATTTCGAAAGGTTTGCCCATTAGACAGACGGAATAACATCCGGATACCTAATACCGGGCCGAAATTCTGGTTCCCTCTTCTCCAGAATGCTCGACTCCTTGCACTTTCAATCATTCCCTAACCTTCTTCCCGAGAAGGTTTGTGTAAAAATGACAGACACCTAGCTTGCTTTCAGTCTGAAGAAACAAGCGGATTTCCAGTCTCAATATGGGTTGGTTAACCCGATTTGCATAGCTTTTCCCCATGTGCAATTCTGCAAAATCCTCGTGGCTCCATCTCCAACTCGTGTATCCGCTGGTCTTCTTCTCGCCGCCCGCTTCTGTGTCACCGTTTCCCAGATCATCCCGTTTTTGTCTATCTTTGGTCTAGACTTTTTAATGTCCTTCGGACGGGCAACCTCGTTACCGTATATCTTGGCAAGACATAATAATGGTCGTCATAAAACCAATAAAGATTGAGAGAAACCAGATTTCGATGTCTATTTTTAGTCCGTCGGCCCTATTCTTCTTCTCCTTCTACCTGCCTCTTCTCTCCGTCTTCTCCGTCCCCATTTCTTCTTGCCGTTTCTGGTCCTCTCGACATATCGTCATATCCAGAAACACAATGATGGTCCCCTCCGGATACTCCCACGTCCCCGTACGAAATACTCCAAAACTTGCGTCATTACCCCGTGGCACTTTTCTCCATCGTGGGGTCATTGAAAAGGCTTCTGAATGGGAGGCGAATGGCAGCAGCTGAGAATTGAGAAGACGTGAGGGGGAGGCGGCTGATGATAAAATTAGAACGCACTCGCCGCAACATGCACTAATATCCTTTGTTTTTTACGCCGCCGAATGCTTTAAGATGCATCGAACATGCTCTTTCAGCGGGAACATCCATGAGTCTACTCTCCCAATCCTTCCGTTTCTTCTAACTTCCAATCTTATCTTTTTTATTCTTGAACCTTCAGCCCGCTTTCTGACCAATCTCAATCAGATCAACGCCCGTTCTCTAAATAGACCTAACCACGCCCTTAGTTTTATTTTCTGCCGCTCCCATCTCTTTTTTCTTTTCCCTTCTACTCTGTGTCTAATCATCTGATAATACAAAGGAGAGAAGACTATCGAATAACACTGAAACTAAGTAGAAACCGGAAACGTGGCGCCGAGACGCATGGGACGTCTTCTTCACCGACTGACCACACACGTCACTGAACTTTCAAAGTGACACCGCCCGTTGTTTCCCTCCCCAATCCATTCGTTATTGTCTTTGGTTAATTTTCTGAAAAGGCGGAGGGTGGCTTCTAAATATAATCGGCGGCAGTCTCTGAAAATCGGGCTTTCCCCGCGATCCGCCCAACTTAGTGGGATCATCTCGATTAACGGACATTCTCCACCTCGACACTGACGTTTCCATTTTGCTCCTCAGCAGCATAATCTGCTTGATTTCGGCCATTGTGCTCTTATTCTCGACACGTTGGCTCCTTCCTTCCCTTCGTTATTTTTGTGCAGGGTCTCTCACCTCTCCTTTCATTTGGCCCTCCTTGTGGTTTTGACGCCTTCTTTTCTTTTTTTTTCGAAATGAATCAGGATGTTCTGACACTCGTTCTTGTTTTCCTTCAAGCCATTTATTTCCGTTCTTTTGTTTATCAGCTCAAAATGTTACTTCATCAGAGATGCATTCCGAACGTCCCCCCAAATCCGACCTCATCAGATAACAGGTTAAGCGTCGTCATACGTATTCCGGACTTAACGGGAAGGCTGGAACTGAAAGTTCAAGCCTCTTTTTTTCCTTCGTCACTACAGTACTACGCAGCTGTTTTTCGTTGCTCGGATCCCATCAAAGAGCAGCCCTCGCCGCCTGCTCTTGCCTCTAATTTTCCGCGACCTACATGCTCTCTCTCTCTCCCTTCCGTCTGATCTATTGGCAGATCCGAAAACATGGTTCTAATCTATCCCAAATCTGTGGCATTCTGACGTTGTGATCTATGCTTCCCCCTTTTCGCTTATCCGAAGAGCTCCGTGGTCCCGTTCCGAGTTGAACTCCTCTTCATTGTCGGCCCAATGTTTTCATTCCGACTAATCCCTCGTCTCGCTTCTCACCCACAAACACGTTTCTTTGTGACTGCTCTCGCCATCGCATTATTCGTATTATTACTGCAACAACCTCAATCTGTTTTTGTTTTAAGATATCCTCCTGCGTCCGGCTCGCGCACTCCCAGTGTCCTCCACAACATTCCGACCGCCGACGTGTACTGCGAGCCCTTGCGACACGACGACGACCACGAACACGACGAAGACGGCGACACGACGTCGTTGGACAACAGATGCTCTTGCAAAGGATAGGCATAGAACATTTGCGGATATGGATTCTACTGCTTCTCATCTCACTCGTACCCGCAGCACTCATCAGGGATCGCAGGCGAACGTCAGGTACGGTCCGAGTTATAACGAAGTGAAGAATCCGAATGTACCGGGCGAAATGACGCAATTTGTTGCGTAGACGGCGACCTGGCTCGCTCATCCTTCCCGCGGCTTGTATGATCAGACCCATAATCACTCCTAAACACTTCCAAAATGTTGTCGATCTTTGTGCTTTCATGAACCTTTCGATCTCGACGTTTTCAGACGATTTCTCCTTATTCTCCTACGACTACGATGACAAAGCAGATGCACACGACGCCGAGTCCACGTTTCGGAAGTTCGAAGCATTGTGCGCAGCTAGGTACTCTCCCCACTCCAATTTCCTTTCTCACAATCAATTATTGCAGGTCAAACCAGCCGAGCACCTCAAAGCCTTCGCTCATCGACGCCTTATGCACATCAGCATTGAAGAAAGAATAGGGTTTTCTCTCAGTTTTGTCCCCCTCATACTATGTATTCTGTTTCCTTCCTACAAATCTCCTTCCTTTGATCCTTGTTACAAGAACAACTTTTGATATCTCGAGCCACGTGTCTTCTTCCCCCTTCTCCGCCCAGCAGCCACCCAACAGTAGCCTGAATGAACGTTGATTGTCCCGTTGATCTCGTACCTATCCGCCCGTCCTCATCGCCAGTAGATCTCGTCCGGACGCCCCCCGCACAAATCACTTGTTTGTACATAGTTCCCATTTGTTCTCCTTCTTCGGGATACCGACAACCTCCCCCATTGTCACCCACAGATAATGGATTGTGTGGGCTCTCTTCTTTTTTCTAGTTTCTTTTATTGAATAAAATTCAGTTTGATTCTACCATAGATGGGTTTAAATTGGAAAGATGCCGCACGCTGACAATGTTCGGAAGCAGAGACTTTCGCACTGGGAAACAGTTGGAAATCGCGAGACGATAGGGCACGATAAAGTAGAACGAGATGAACGGATCGAGGAACGAGGGAAGGCAGATCAGAATGGCCAGCAGGTGCTCTAAAAGTGACTCAAATGAGGGTTGCTCATTCGATCTGACCCACCCGTCAACAAAATCTCGACGTTGAATACCTGGCTAATGATGTATGATGTGGGCATAGGGACGTAGCAAACAACAGGAAGGAAGGTTTGGAAGGCGAGCCCCTGGAAATGATCTGTTGCGGTCATCCTCTTTAAACCCCGATTCCCCACGTAAGCCAATGTTTTTGACTGGTCCTTGGTCTTCGGAGACATGTTCCTGTTCGTGTTGATCAGATGAACTACTCTTCTCGTGAGCAGTCCCGAAATGGACGGAATGGCGTATGCACCGAAAACGAGCAGAGCGGTGGCGGCGAGAAATTGGAACGAGGCGACATTGGAGAATCCGACAAAAGGTTCGTAGATCGAGAGATCGTAGGAGGGATGCTCGAAGTAAGTGAGAGCACGCACTTCTGGAAAGTTCCACGGGGCTGTGAAGGGAAGAATCTGTAATCGATTGGATTGATGGAAGGGCAAGTGCATCACCAGGGCTCACAATGATGACAAGTGAAGGGATGTACGTCAGCGATATCATCACGACCACGCTCCTCCGAGTTGATTTCGCCTGTCTAAGCGCACGATGTCGGAATAGCACCGTGTTGGAAATACCGAGACCGACAGCCAGAGCAACGCCCTGAGAGCACATTTAGAAGGAGAGAACATTGGCGCAGCTGAATTACCAGAAAAAAATGATAAGCAGTGAAACAGAAATCCGGTCCGAACTCCCGGCAAGGTCCATACGGAAGAACTGCGAGAGACACAGAGTTTGGTAGGTTTCTGAACACGTTCGAAATTATGAAACTGTGTGAAAGAGGTTACCTGTGTTGAGTGAAGAATGCAATCGAAATAAGGAAGATATGCAGAATGCACGTGTTGAACAGGAAGAACCTGAGGTTGGCGAGACTCGCTGGCGACTTTTTCAGTATGAGAAATAACAAAAAGCACTGGAATGTGAGCCCTCCGATCAGATAAATTTTGAAGTAAACGCTGACGAAAGGAACGAAACGATTGGAATCTGCAGTTGGCATGTTGTTCTGGACGAATACTGAAAGTCCGATGTTTTTGTTATTCGCGAAAAAGAATCAGAAAGTGAATAGTGTGTTTTCGCTTGGATAAGATGTAATTATCGCTACGAAAAGTTCGGCTGAAAAAGACAAAATTTGGGACAGACGTATGTTTCTGAAAACTGAGAAATTGAACCGTAGCATTTATCGGATGGACAATCCTTGGAAACCAAGTTGACTCTTGGACTCGCTCTCTCTCTTTTCAGGTCGCTTGCCAGCGGAATCTGAGGGTAAACATATTTAGAATCATTCGATTACCTTGAAACGTGTTCGGGGAAAGGAAGAAAACGAAGGGAAGGCGAGTGGTAATCAGATTGTTTGCAACATTGAATCCTGTTCTCCAGTACAATATCACTTCTCGCATACGACTGGTCAGCTGATCCGAGACGGGAAGAATCGTTTTTGATGTTTTGAGGGCTTCGAGAGGCTTGTACTCTGTTAATTCTAAACAAAATGACGAGGATTTGGACTTCCTCGATAAACAGATTCAAGTGGAATGGCAGGTGAACGAGGCCCTCTGATAGAGAGCACATGTTTTTCTTAAAACTCTTATTTGTTTCCCTAATTCCGTTTCAGAAACGTCTCCGTATTCGAAATGAATTCCGAATCGTTTCCCGGAGAACCAGACGTTAAGAAGGCCTCCTCCGCCATTTTCCATTCAATTTTGTTCATCCCAGTCGATTGCATAATAATTTTCAAACCGCCGCCGCCTCACGAAACGAGATCTTTTTCCCTATCAAGTGGCGTCTTGTTACGCGATGATGTGACCATCTGATTCCGCGCCTCGCCGCCTTCCGACTTCCTCGGCAGCTTCAAAGTAAACCAACAATCTGTGATGACTGTAGTCTCTCTCTCTCTCTCTCTCTCACTCAGAATATGCCACTTTCTGCCCAAGACGCGTCTCATTCTCTCTTCATCAGTAGAGTTGCGCAATCGCAATTACAAACCACCGAACGAGGTCTTCTTTTCGTCCGATCCGCGACAATTCGGATGATAACAGGTGTGCGTGGGGGCTGCCATCTTCCGCCTTGTGGGAAGAACTCGCAAAAAACGATGATCGCCTAGGATCAGAGGGAGACGGATTTATTATCGCGTCGGGCTTGCATTATTTGTGTGTCCTGCAGCAGAACGACGCAATTTGCTTCAGTGAACTCTGCGATTAAATTAGGAGCTCGAAATAGAAACTTGCAAAGACAAAGTGCTCCATTTCTGCTCCACCGTTCGTACTTTCGTTCTTACCTCCTCGATTCTGTTCCATTTTCTCTCATTCCCTTTTCTGATCATCAGACTGTTTCCTCCCCTGAACCCTTTTTCAAGTGCACCTCTTCTTCTTCTTCTTCTTCGTTCTTCCGCTTCCCTTCTCCGTTATCTACTGTACAAACTGGTAGTTGTAATGTTTCGGAAGAGACTCCTTCTTCTGCTCTCTCTCTCTCTCTCCCTCTCTTCCTCCTCTTCCGACTGTTTCTCTGTGGCGCACGCCTGAAAAGGTGAAAGCGTGCGTCGATTTCACTTTCCGGTTTCGATGGCAGCCTCCGATTGCGCAACGCGCATCGACTCGAATCGGCAAGGATTTCCACAAAAAAAAGCCCATCTGAAGGTCACGATTCGATTCATGATTGTTCTCCGAAACAAACAAGGCGTGAGGAAGTGAGAAGAAGAAGCTTTGAAGGAGTCTGATTCGAGAACCTGCTTACTGATTACCACATCGTCATGATGTAATTGGTGCCGTTCAGAACCTGTCCGCCGTCAGGTTGCCCTTGAACTTCTCCTTCTTCTTCGTCTTCTCGTGACCCTCGGCTTCTCCTCTTCCGTCTCCCACCGTTTCGTTTCCGCGCGGCCTTCTAATCGGGCCGTCGGCATCTGACGGTGCCATCAGCAACCCTTTAAAGGACCGGTTGGATAGTGTAGTTCAAACAAGCTTACTCTCACTTGTGACAGTCGGACACGCAGACACGCAGACGACGGGTGCTAAAATCGCGATATTACACAACAGCGATGCCATCCGTCGAGGAGAAGGAGAAGGCGAAGGAGGCCCACTACTACTACTTCTACTTCTTACTCGGCGCCCGTGAATACCATGCGCCGCCGTCGCCGCCGGCGTTTACTTCTATATCTCACTGGTTACCAAGCGCTTGCCTCTTTGTTATGACGTGGCATCCAAGTGTACATACAGTCCCAGACTAGCTAGATGGTCAGTTCTAGAGTAGGCCCACTCGACTCCCGATTGCCGGTGGCATACTGTCACTGCCAATCACATCATCCCAGTTCCCCACTAATCTAATCAGTTGCCATCGCCTGCAGAACAGTTTGCTTCCGCAGTTTTCAGTTCACTCTTGAATACCGTCTCATTTCCTCGCTCATCTGTTCTTCGTTTTGCCCCGTTTATCCAGTTTTCCCCTTCCATGTTCAAAAATATTCCCCTTCGTATCCATTTTTTGGCGCCTCTCTTTCTTTTTCTCTGTTCTTGCGCAATCATCATCCGCCGACCGTATCCATTTTGTTTCTCTGCGACTCTCGAAAGAGAGAGAGAGAGAGAAGCCATCCGAAATGTAAATACAATGTGCATAAGTTCACACATTTCTAAAGAACGAAACACGAAGAAATATTGAGAACAGGGCGGGGTTACGGTAGGAGCGGCAGAAAAAGAGACAGTCCTGGTGTGCCGTTCTCTCCAAGTCAGAAGCCTTCCTCAGCCCCTCTTGCTCTTTGCCCTCTTTTTCAGCACTTGCCCTTCCTTCCTCGGCTCCTCTCCCATTTCGTCCATTCTCTTGACCATTGCCATTGATACCTGCTGCTCGTCCACTTCGCAGAGAGCATCAGCGCAAACACAAATAGTTGTTTTTGTTGGTATCCGGTTGCCTTCGCCCCCGTCTCACTTCTTCAATCTGTTGACATTTCCACTTTGGTCATTCGCACTCGAAACATGCGCAGAGTCGCCCATTCGCACCTCTCAGTTTCAGTTCTTCTCCATGCTTTTGCCATGGATCCTCACTTTAGCAGCTGCCATACCCGCCACGTTAGGCAATAGGAATCGGATCGGGAACGACGAGGTTCTCGTGATTTCGGACAGCACGGATGCACTCAGTCCGGCGGATTTCGAGACGGCGGATAAGTTGACACGAGGTTTGTGAATGATTGGAACGGAATGAAGTGGATTAAATCTTTCGAACTTCAGAAGAACTTTTCGGTAAACACATTCCGGTGGAGGTTGTGAACGACTACAAATCCGACATTAGGTTACCCAGGAGGCACAAAGTGAGCTAATTAATCTGTTTATCTTTTCCACTTTCAAAGATTTCCAGAGGAACGGAGTGTCTCGAGCAGCCAAACTGTGGCCGAATGCTAGAATTCCGTACGCCATTTCTCCGCATTACTCTCCGCACGAAAGAGCGCTTTTGGCGAAAGCAGTCAAACAAGTGAGCACATCTGAATCAAAAACTCAACGAGAAAGTGTAATTGCAGTACCACGAGAAGACGTGCATTCGATTCGTGCCGAGACAAGCCGGTGAGCCAGACTACCTATTCATCGGAAAAGTTGATGGGTGAGAGTTAACCTCAGAACGGTGTGTTCCAATTTCATTTCAGATGTTTTTCGGAAGTCGGCAGGACATCCGGAGTTCAAGTGTTATCCTTGGACAATGGGTGCATGGAGTATGCGACTATTATCCACGAAATGATGCACGTGGTCGGATTCTACCACGAACACGGTAAGATTCTATTCTTGTGAACACTATGATAACTCCAGTTATGTTAAGAGCGTTGGGATCGTGATAATTTCATTGATATCATCTGGCAGAATATTGACCGCGGAGCCCTGGATCAGTTCGGAAAAGTGGATCTGTCGAAGACGTCGTACTACGGGCAACCGTACGACTACAAGTCCATCCTGCACTACGACAGTCTCGCCTTCTCCAAGAACGGTTTTCCGACTATGCTCCCAAAAGTTAAATGTGTGTAGATTTGCATCCATTTTGCTGTAAATCAGTGCACATTTTGCAGCTGCAACCATCGGAAATGCTCGTGACTTCTCGGATGTGGACGTTTCCAAAATTAACCGAATGTACAATTGTCCGGTCGAAAAGAGTGTGACTGCTCCGTTCGCCAGAGCCAGGGTTTGAAGCTTTCCAGTCTCTAAGCCATTCCTCCATCAATCTTCCAGCACGTCCCCATCTATTCGCCGCAGTACCATAAGTACGAGGACCGTCCGAAGATCCCGCTCCGATCGTTCGACACTCAACCGTCTCCGATCTTGCCTCCGATGGCTCAGCTGCCTTCGCAGAACCTCGTGGTTTCCAGCAGTTCAGGCCATGTCAGCTACAACACCAACAAACCTTCTCGTAAGTTTTCAGTGTTTGTGAACCGGAATAAGTCGGCTTTCAGAGTGCGAGGACCGTATCACAGTGTGCTGGTGGACGGCGGACAGATGTCGTTCCCCGGCCATCTACCAGGTCATGTCCTCCCTCTGCCCGAAGACGTGCAAGTTCTGTTAGTGTACCGCTTCTAGCCGCTCCCCTTTCCCTCTTCAGTTCGACCTTTGACCGGTGATCTCTTTGATTCAAGGTATCCTCATTTCTCTCCCGTTTCTCTTTCCAACTTCTCTCTGTTTTCACCTTTTTCGTTTCGATTCTTACGGGTTTCACTGATGCTTTCGAAATAAATTAGAACAATTTTGAAATTTTTACTCATTTTTCTATTACTCGTCTTGAAAATAATTTGGCAAAGCATTATCCGGTCAGGTCATAAACTTCAGTACAAAATTGGTATCGGAGAGGCGGAAGCGGAAGTCTCCCTTCAGAATATCATCGTCTTCTTGCTGTCGAGTCGGAAAGTTGAACTGTGAAGAGATGCGAATTATCGAAGCGAGCAGATGCGTTTCTTTGATCAGATTCCAGTTGCAATTGTCGAAAAGGAGATGAATGGCTGAAGCTTCTTCTTCGTCCTGAAACAGAAATTGAGTACTAGAAAGAGCAGAAAAGAAAGATACCTCAGAGAGCAATGGTTTTTCGGTGGGCTCCGTAAGCATCGGAACGTTGGCCAGTCTTCTCAGCCCTTCTATCATCCTGTCCATGCTCATAGGAACGTCCGTCTTGAACAGCTCGATTCTTTGAATCCTTCTCGATCTCCTTTGATTCTCCAGTAGTTGCTTGAAAGCATTTTCATCGAAAACAAGACCGCTCGAGCTATCGCTTCCATTGAATGAGTAGATTCTCAGGTATCTCAGTTCGGGAAGACTTCTGAAGATCTCGGCGCAGGAGATGTGCTCTTCTGAGAAATGGGAAAGGGAAAGACGGACGAGTTGAGGGAACTTTTCCAAGTGAGAAAGGATCTTTGACACTTTCAGATCACAGCTGTGCGTCGCAATCTCTAGCTGAACAGAATCGAGTAGTTGCGTGGAAAATTATTATAAACTCATCCGACCTCCTTGACTTCTCGGCACCATTCTTCGCCAATTCCAGCCATCATCCTCTCAAATGTCTCTTCATCTGAATCGCGCTGCACTAAGATGTTGAGGGTTTGTGGAGAAGCCACGTGACAAAGAGCCCTCCTGATGCTTGCGGGACTCGTAAGCGGATTTTCGAAGGTCTCTCTTCTGCTCTGAAATCAATAGGTCTGGAAAGGAGTGTGAGCACTGGAATGCTTACTTTAGCGGCAACGGAAAGCCTGAACTGAGTGCCGTCCAACTCCATTATCAGGCAAGAAGGCGTAAACTTTCTGAGTGATCTCAAACTCAGGAATCTCAACTGAATACAGACCTACCTGGTGTACTTGTTCAATCTGAGAATCTCCTCATTCCAAGAGAAGCTCACTCTTCGGCACTTTTGCAGAGTGGCCGCATCGACTGAACGGAACACTTCACGAAGTGCCACGTCATCGATTCTTCTGCAGGCGCTCATCTTCAACGGGAGAAATAATGAAATGGAGACGGAACGAACGGCAGGCGCGCACAATGCGGAATTACAATTTCAGGAGGCAGGGAGAGAGACAGAGAGAGAGTACGAACAAAAGCTTGGAGGAGAGTACAAGCGGGTGTTCGGACAGATAAGAAAGACAAGAATAAGTGGGCGAGCGGGTCGGCAGTGCGTTGAAGTTGATAATATGCAAATGAACAGGCGAAAAGGGAAAGCCATACGTTCGTAAACGACGACGGGAAAGCAGCGGAAGAAGAGGAAGGAGGGCGAGTTTCGGTGGGAAGAGTCGGAAGGATCGGCGGTGGCTTTCTACTGCATTATCTCGTTTTGTGACAATCATATTTGATAAGTTGGCAAACAAGCGGAAGAGATAGAGAGAGAGAGAGAGAGGGAACGGACTGGATCAACAGGAAGGGCGGCTCGAAGTGTCGGCCCGAAATCCCTTCAAATCACCGCCCACGTAAAAGTTTCTTCAAAATAACGCGTTCTGCCTCTCCTCCAAAAACACGACGTAGTCTATCAGTGCTGAAATAACCTCGTAATAATCAGTCATAATCAGTTTATCATTGTTGTTGTCATTTCCCAACTTTCTTCGTCCCATTTCATATTTTCGTTTCTATTTTCTTTTGTATCACACATAAAAGCAGCGCTCAGCGAACCCTAGGTATTATAAGATTTTTGTAGAAGCGAAAAGCTGGAAAAGAGCAGAGTGACGGTTTGTGAAATATGTGCCACGTCAAAGGCAAAGAATTCGTAGGCGGAAGAAAGAGAAAGAGAAACAAAACGAAAAAAAGTGGGAAGAGATGAGGGAGAACGAGCACGTTTCTTTATATATAATTGTGAACAAACAATGGATCGCGAAACAAAACAGAAACTGAATGATTCATCTGGAATTTACTCGTTTCTCCTCTTCTTCTTCTTCTTCTTCTCGCGTGAGGATCAAGCGAACTGCCGCCCACTCGAAACGATCAGCTGTGCTCTTGCTCCGTGAGCCCGCACGTTACACTCTTTCGCGGGAAGCGAGAAGTTCGGGCGAATGAGTTCCGCGCGCGCGAGATCTCATCTGTCCGGATCCGATAGAAATCGACCCACAAACTGTGTGATTGAGGTTGCAGTCGAGATTATATCCGCAAGAATTCGACCGAGTATTCTAGTGTAAAGTGAGCCAAAATTGTCCTTTTATCAGCTAGTTTTGTTTATGAAAATTCATTCCTGTGTTTGCATCCTAAAGTCGTAAATGACAACGCTTTATTGAGAATGTTCGAGATGAACTTAGATATCACTCACAAGAATCCCAAACTCTACATAATTCAAAAAGTGGCACGATCGAGAATTACTACATGGATTCAGTAGAGAGGGACTAGTTGAGTGAGACTAATGAACAGGACGGGGTTATCGTCGAAGTGAAACCGTACGGTCGACGACCTTCGTGGAGAGAGAGAGGGAGAGCATTGCACGAAAAAGTGCTGGCAACAAAAATGGACGATGTGGTTGGAAAAGAGAATTGGACACGAGCGAGGAGGAGACAAGATTAAAAAAGAAACGCCGGAGAACGAAACATCGTGACTCACAAAATATTGAAGCTGGCTGAGAGGAGGGGAAACCGCTGAGATTCTTGGAAGCTTGTAAGATGCATTAACGGACAGTAAATTCGGGGATAGTAGAGGAAATGTTTGGAACATTGGGATGGATTGATACGGTTAATTAACATGACATGGTATGCAGTGAACTGCCTGTGATATGGTTCTACAAAAAAGGCGGGGGGAATGGCACTGTCGTCAGAGATTCGTCTCCGTCATTCTGGCTCGTTTGCTGGAAGGTTCCACTGAAAAGTGCTTCTTGACCGACTGATTTAACAGTTTATGACTCACAATTGCCATCTCGACCGTAAAGCGATGATCCGTTGTTCCGATCATTGCACATGAACCCCATTATTTCTGAGATCAGGTTAGGACTGTTCCGTGCCAGATTTGCGAATCCTTCTGACTGAAACCAACAAAAATAGCATTTCAAAAAACGAAGAAACCTTAAACTCACGTTTATGACTTGCGTTGCATTCAGACAAATGAACCTTATCGCCTCTTTTTTGAACTCGAGCATGTGAAAAAGGTCAGCATGCGCGAGGTGTTTGCATACTGTATCCGGAGCCAAATTACTTCTCATTGCCTGTAAAACTAACAATTAGAAGATAACTGAGATTGAAATGGTTCACTTACCACTTCCGCCAGATTTTTGAGGCCCGGCAGAGCAAATCTATCAGCAGCGGCGAGTACATCAAGGGCATGATGACCCATATTCGGACAGCTTCCAGTGTAAATGTAGTGTAGAAGCGATTGGATCACATTGTAATCCATGTCCTCCAGGACAACCCGCGAGTTCTGCGATTCGGCTGTGTGCGGCTCCATCATGGCAGCGAAGACTGGAGAACGGGCGGAAAGAATCGCTCTGTGAGCTTTCAGTTCCCTCCCGTCGACGATAAGGGTGAAATCGGCGTGTTTCCCACTCCGAAATAAATTTTCCAAATCCTTCGACACTTCGATTGGCTGCGGCAACTCTGGTGGGATCGTCCTGACGTTCTGCGATGCTCTGAAACGGAACATTGGTTTATTGGGAACAACTTCATCGATTGATTCGTTTATTCATTTGACATTGAAAGGTAAGGTGTCAGGACAATAGAAGAGAACAGAACAAAGTACATAAGAGAGAATCAAATAATTTAAGATGAACAAGCATGAATTCCAGTGTTCAAATGTGTTGAAATATGGTTGAAAGCGACTCACTTGGTCAATGTGTCGAACGTGACAGTGATACTAAGCGAGAGATGGAGATCATCGTTCGGCTGAACGTGCGAGATGAGAACTTCCCTGCGAATGTACTCGAAGTATCCGTGCAACTGAAACCGCCCGTTTTTATTTAATCTCGGTCAGAAGAAAACTCACTTGCTGCGTCCCCGAATAAACTGTAGTTGGCGTTTCTTCTCCTCGATGATTTATGACGGTGAACTTGAACTTCGCCTTGTACGTCGATGCAGGAGTCGTAGAACTCTGGTTAGTGAAACACTGTAAGGATTGCTCCTTTCACAAAAATTCTTACATTGGATACCTGGAAGAACGTAAAGTCCTTGTTGGACTCTTTGTTTCCCTGCGGATGCAGCCTAATTCGGAATGTGATATCTGGCAAATCTGGCAGTGCTCCCGAACTCGCGGGCTGGCTGGTCTGCGGTCCCTGCAACCGATCACTGTTCTGGAAAGGCCAAATTTAACGTCACGATGTGGGAACGAATTTATAATGATCAGACTACAGTCGGGGCACGGCTGATCCATAAGCACAAAAAGCAGGAGAACGGTGGGTCTGCCAGCTGAATAAACTCACAATCATGTCCTTGATCTTGGCGCTAGTCTCCAAATATCTGCATTCTAGCTGTGAAAACCCTCGGACCGTCCACACGTGCCTGGAAGGAATACTTAAATCGATCGATTATACATTAGATGCAACTCACGTATGAACGAGTGATCGGACTTCCGACATCGACCAACTATCGGCCGAATGCCGCAGCTGCATCATCGTGCTGTCCATATTCTGAAAGGAAACACACTGTTTAAGAGAAAGGGAGGGAGCAAAACGAATCGGCGATAAGTCGGTGATAAGAAAAACGGCAATGGAGGCGAGTGAGTCAGCACAAGAACGGGGCGGCGTTATAAATAATCGAACGAACTCTGACGACAAAGATCGTGCTGATGGTGACTAAGAAACGTGTCTCTTTGCTTCGATTTTTCGAAACATTCTGCAATCCTCGGTCTATTTTATTGAGAAAGAGTGCGCAACAGAGCGCAATTGCATTGCAAAATGGGGCCAGACAGACAGAGATCTCCGTGGTGTGTGTGTGGTGTGTCGCACGATTGCGAAACTACATCGTAGTTTACGATGGGCGCACAGATATAAAACTCAGAATTAAAAAAAAGAATGAACACAAGCAAATATTGCTTCTGCCTGTTATTCATTCAGTTTTATGGATGAAAAACAAACTAGTTGAAAAGGAAATCTACATAGTCACGAGAACTGGTGAGAAACATGTATTTATGTTTAGCCTAGGAGGCGAAAGCGAAGAGACGAGGACGGGGGGAACACACGTGACAAATTGAAGCCCGATCTGCCAGGCCGGTGGATTTTATTGCCCGAATGGAGAGGAACAACGCGGTCGTTTTCCAAAGAGCACGTTTGCAGAGCGCGCTCACTTTAGGATCAATGATGACGATTCGCGAGAAATGGACACATTCGAACCCCGTATAGCAGTATTTGGGATGATCACACGGCTCACTTGCCTCGTCTCGTGATCGCATGCTTTCTCCTTCCTCTCACCACTCACTTAATCTACTGGATTAATCGAGCATACGTGCCGAACAAACTAGGGAAGAAACTTGCAGAGCGCGCACTCTGCCGATTGTCCGATTCTAGGACGAGAAACATCGCATCGGGCACCGGCGAAAGGGAACAGAGTCGCAGACGCAAGGGGAATGGGGGATGCACACCGCACCGCCCCTGTCTCTCCTCCGCCGACGGCCTTCGATTTCTTCCATGTTTGCGCTCCAACCCAGATACGATATTTTTGACAATACGCATTTTATTGGTGGGAAAGGGTGAAAACAGAAAACTGAGAGGAGAAAAAGCAGCTATTTGTGACGGGATTAGACAGGGTCGACAAGGCAGGCGCGGACGGAAGTTCTGGCCGTCTGCCTAGAACGGAACGTCGATTTAGATCAAAACACGCGCTTCCTGCGTCCTCGGCACTCAAGGAAATTTTCGCAGTGTCGTAAATTTTTGATGGTCAACAGTTCATGACCAAAAGTCGTGATCACTAAGCGAAACCAGCGACCGAAAGACCACTGAAACCCAGGAGATCAAATATGATGCAAGACTGACTGCTTGATCTGGTTGGAACCGATGTCAGATCCACAACGTACAAATCATAGATCAACTCTCACGCGGGTCAAAAGTCGCGAAGGGGAACCCGTAGCATAACGCGCTGCGTGTTGACTTTCAAATCGATGCGACAGCCCGACCATGGCACTACCTGCGAAAAGCCGGCCGCCTGCGCTGCTCACGGTCGAGCTGGGAAGGTGCGAACAAGACCCGCTTATGTTTTGCGCTCCTTCTTGCTATCTCACTTCTCCTCCTTCTGCATTCGAACAAATATTTTTTGTTTTCATCGACTGACTGCCGTATTTTCCGCAGTCTTTTTCTCCCACTGTGTCCCACTCTTAGGAAAAACGGACAGCCGGGCACGAAAGAAACCCGAAAAACATTTTCTGTCAAACCAAAGTCATTCGCTGAGAGAATGTTCAGAGCGAGTTGCGCAGACGCGTTCGATGCCAAAAAAATATTTTTTCCTCGTATTCTGTGTTCATCAAAACAATACGGTGTGCGCGAACGCGGGACGCATAAAAACATTTCCAGAACGAATTTCAGTCAGTCACGGCAAAACAATCAGCAATAGCGCGGTGCTTGTGAAGAGACGGGATGCACTTTACGGGGTGTGTGACAGACGAAAGTGAATAGGAGGAGGCGACGGCAGGAAAGAGAACCTAAAGTGCAGCGATTCCTTTCTACCATCATCTACTACATAGATGCCATTTGAATTGCGTCTTTGGAAACTAATCTTGTGGCTCAGTGAGAAAGATTTGAAAATTTGTTCTGCATAACAAGACAAGATCACGAACGCATTATTCAACGAAGCAGCAATAACATTTTCAGACTCTAACCGATTGAAATACTTAGAATAAAAGTTTCGAAACTGGAAAACAACTATCTACATTTCAATTGTCATCAATGAGCAGACACATGAGTCGTATGACTAGAGCCTAGCTGGTCGAACTGAGCCGCGTTTGAGCCGTGAATAAAAAGAGCACGAGGGAAAAAGAAAGAGAATGAAAAGATGGAAGGTATGATAGGAGTATAAAAGTCGGGTGTAAAAGGTTTTTGAAACCCATTGACAGATGAAAAAATCGGAATGTAAAAGGAAGAGGCGAGAGATAGGAAGTGAGAACGAAATTGAAAACCGGCTGGCGATCATCGAACTGTTGATAGGCAGGCGGGTGATAAGCGGGCACCGGCCACCCACCTTTCTTCCTTCATTGCTCTTCCTTTTCAGGACAAGAGATCGAAATGTGAACCTAGCGGGAGACCAGGCAAGTCCAGTCGGCCCACTCACGAAAGATTGCGAAATGGCGGGCACGCAGACGCATCGACATTCCGACTCAGCAACGACTGAAGACCGAAATATGTGAGGAGGAGAGAGGCGGCGGGCGACGTGAGAAAAGGACGCAACGCAGAAGCGACGTTTTTGATCTTTCGGCTCTATATTTGCCGGTCTACGTCTCTCGACCTTTAGGCGAGTTCACTCGCTCCAATATCGACCCAATTCCAGCCGATGAACGGTCAAACCGAAAATCGATCTCTCGTCTTTCCGCATTTTATCTTCAACCTTCTTATCAGGTTAATCAAAAACTATCGTGAAAATTTGAATTATGAACACTCAGGAATATGATTATGATTAATGATCAATAATTGAATGATTAAAAAAGATTAAATAAATATCATTCAATTAGTATGTAAATTCAATTAGAAAACAGAATACAGACAGACACGCCAATTTGTAGGACATGGAAGCAATAGAGGATAGAAAGAGGAAGTGGTAAAGAAAGAAAGACGGGAAGAGAGATTGGTCGGGATATGTGGTCTTGGAATGGAAACTCGGAGCACAATGGAAGAGACGTCAGGCATACGGGCTACGTGCAAAGAAAAATTTGTGACGTGGTGTCACTCAATGCACAATCCTTGGCACAGAGCTCTGAAAAGGGAAACTATTTAGAAGTGCCTGCATCCAAGCATGTTGAGAATGTCGGCAGTTTGGGACAAATAAGTTTGAGGCGGCATTGTGAGGAAAAGGGCGGGGCTCGCCGAAAACCTAAGTAAACTAGGCACATCTCATGTTTACACGAAATTGGTCGACTACGGTTGTGGTGGTGGACGATAGCAAAACATTCGGGCGCCGCCGGGCCCGATGAACACGAAGAAGACAACGAGTGGACGGGGAGGAGGAGGCGAAACAAGTTTGTGTTCGACGTCCCGAAAACAGCTTCGTTCCACGACCCACCACGAATTTATCGTGTCTCTGCGTGGCTGGTAGCCCAAGTGGTCAACAAAATGACTGATTTTTGTTGTTTTTGTCAGCGTTCTACATCATCAAAACATTATATTTTTGTGCCGACGTCTGCTCCAAGACTCCTGATTCGTAAAGCTTCGAAAGCCATGGTCGAGCAGAAAGACAGAAAGTGCAAATGTGCGGTGAAAAATTTTTTGAAACGGCAACCACCGGAGGATCGTAACCCGGACGGACTACTTCCGGATTGTTGGAACCAAAAATCGGATGGTGGAACACTAAAGACAAAAATACTTCGGTTTTCCCTCTTTCAGTCGGTTGACGGTGATGAAAAATATTTTTGTGCGCCAAAACATTCTCTTCGACAACTCGAATAATATAAATATTTTTGTTTTTCGACAAAAATGACCGCGTCGCGCCGCTCTCCGGGCCCGTGTTTTCACTTTTTCAGAATCGCTTCTTCTGGAAAACACATACGAGTATACTTGCTACACACACAAAACATTATTAGGAACACTGACCGGCCGACCGAACGACGATGTTAGTGTCGGCGGAACATTGCCTACGGGGAATTGAGAAAGAAAGCGGACTCAAACGACACGGTAAACAGGGCTTCCGAGTGGAACCACGTAAGAATAGAATAGATCTTTCACAGGAATTATAGAACCACAGATTTCGGTTGAAATGGGTGCAAGAGGGCTAATTTCGTAGCCTAGACGACCAAAATACGGAAACATCGGAACAGGTGATATTAGCAGTTGCAATGGCGTAGGACAACACCAAAATATCAGTTCCAAATGCGAATTCCGACTAGTGAAAGCTTATCAAAATGCTGCGAGTCACTTGTCTGCTTCATAATCCCTTTTTTTGAGCGGCAGAAGTGCGTCCGTCCTTGATGCTCCCTCGTCATTCTCTTTTCGTCTATCCAGAAAGCAATTTGCAACGAAATAGGCAATTCATGGATAATGAGGCCTGACGGATCGACTAGTTTTCTTTGCACAGAAGACGACTAGGGTCTCGGATAGGTGTCAAAACAAATTAGAGCCAAACAAAACATAGATCTATTGTTTTTTGAGATTAGAGTTTTCAGCACCGAATAAAACGAGAAAATTTGAGGGAAACCAAGTGGTTGAAAAACAACGTCTTGTTCCGAGGATGAGATAGAGCCGGGCAGGCTTCGCCCATAACATTATTTGGTACTATTTCGGATGAGACAGGGGCGGCAGAGCACTTGTTGACCAAGACACGATGGAATCGAAGAAGACGTTGAGAGTTCGAGGCCGTCTTGTTTTTCTCACAAAATAACGCAATCAGTTCTTAAAACGCTATAACTTGGAGGGAGATCATGCACGGCAACAGGAACGGAGGATCCGGGAATCGCGAGGAAAAGGACGAACAAACATGTCTGAGGAGGGGCTGACTGCCCGAAATCAAGCGTTGTTTTCGAGCAAAAATGATTCAGCGAAAGACGGATTGGGACCTGTTTGTCAGAAAAGGGAAGATGCCCAACTAGATACCGGAATTATGTGATTGAGTTTTCGAGAAAAACATGAAGGCTCCTGAGAAAACGGATCTCCAGCTACACCAGAGAACAAGAAAAGGGAAGGGTTCAGTGAGAGCGAAGGAAAGAAAGCGGAAAGCATGCATATCAAGGGTAAATGTGATAATTTCCACCGATCCGGTGGACCCAAAGTGTTTTTCGGTAGAAAACGTTTTCCTTAAGTTTCCGCAGCGGCCCCAGTTTTAGGAAGTCTTGTCTAAAATATTGGGCTAACCCGGTAGAGAAGTGGTGAGAATATGTCTCAAACTTACGAAATTAATCAACAGTTTCATTTTTTAGAATCCTAAATAATGGTGAACGTTTGAAACAACGTCGTGCTTGAGAACAGTTTTCAAAACGAAAGTTTGAAGCAACATTGTCGTAGGATCGAGTGTTTGTCCGCAATGTCCGTCGCGAGATTTGCGTATTCTGATGTGAGAACTTTCCGTTTTCCTTTCGTGACTTCAGTTCCGATTCCTGTTTTTAAGAACAAATCGACAAAGAATCTCATAAAAACAATAATAAGCAAGAGAGGCAAGCCTATTTCTCCCTTTCTTCTGTTCAAAACAACGGGCTTTTCTTATGTCTGTGTGCGCCGGCGCACTGCTGTTGAAAACAATCAAAATATGCGTTTTCTTCTGAAACCCGACAAAAAACAGATTGGTCGGGAAATGCACGGAGCTGTTGATGAGAGCGAAGCAGCGACGAGGGGTCACAACCACTGATTCTTAAGTTGTTTGAAGTAGGCGTCCGTCTCCAGAGCAGCCATTTCCACCGGTTTCTCCTTTTCCATGTCCGGGAAAGGGGACACTGGATTCATGATCCTCAACTGAAATCGGGTTCTATTTGAATTCTATCTTGCGCGCTCCGCTCACTCTCGTAAAGACCACTTTCAATTCGGCACGGAACTGTGGAACGAGGTAGTAGAAAAGGAAGAACACTAGGGTACCGTATCTGAGAACAGTGATATAGTTTCAATCTTTTCTTATGATAACTTACGTCAAAACACAAAAATTGAAAAACGTTGAGGCCATGTTTAGAATGACCGGCGAGAAATCAAAGTTGTCGAGTGCAGCCGAAATGGTAGAAAGTAGGTTGAAGATGGCGACGACGTTGATGATAGTCTTCATAAACTGAAAAAGCCGGATGTAAATACTCTCCAGACCAACAAATGGAACCTCGCAAACTCGAATGTTTTCCGAAATCTGAAATCGCTCCGCCAACGCGTACTCTCTTTTGCTTTTTCGAAGATTTGAACTCTCGTAGAGCCTCTTGTAGTTGTACTTTTCTATTATTGCAATTACAATAGAAGACGCGATGTTCATGGCGAGCATGAAGACGTGGTAAATCAAAGTGCTCTCGGCTGAAAACGGATTATCTAACTGGGAATTTCTTCAAAATGCTCACATTGATGGTAGAGCCAAGAGAGTATGGCTCCGCATACCGACATTGTGAACAGGAGCAGAATGCTTATGTAGTGACGATCTTTCTTTTCGTAATCCGACAGAAAGTACGAAGCACAGCAGCGTTCGACAACGAATCCAGGAAGGGTGAAGGATACTGATGAGAGGAGTTCATAGTGAGAACTTGAGTGACGGACTTACCGAAGAAATAGCAAGTACATCTGACTAAAGACGAATAGTAGAAGGCTGAAAATGGCTGAGCGGTCTTTAAGTCGGGAAGTATTCTCGTTCTCACCTAGTCCGTTCTCTTCTGAATTGAATATCAAAAATATCTGAACACTGCGCGAAGACAGCTGAATCAGATACTCCACAACGGCCGCTCTAACGCAATTTTGAAGGTTTGTATGAAATAATCGATGCTTGAAAAGTTGGAATCCCAGAAAAATAACCAGAGGATAACTGAAGATTCAGAATCAGAGTGTCTCGCCAGAACTGCCTGACCTCAAACATATGCAGGCAAACTCGAAATAAGTCAAAACACAGTAATAAATCCACGTTTCATCCAATTTGGATTGTGTTGAGTTGTAGTAGATCAAATAGTGCATGACCGTTATGTTCTGAATGAGGATGAATGAATTACTTTTGGAAATATTTCTGCTGTAAATATTCGGGTTTGGTGCAATCGAATTGAGGAACTCCAACGCTATAATTCAGTTTCAGTTACGGATGAACTCGGAACGAAATCACTCGGATAACTGACAATACCACAACGCTAATTCGGAAGAATTCCAGACAGGGCTCAGAAAACAGAATTTCAGGAGGTGTCTCCGGGGGGTTATTTTGATTGAAAAGGCGTTCAATCGGATCAAACGTAATGCGTATAGAAGAGGATCGGAATCAAAGAATCAATGAGGAACGAAGGGAAGAACAGGTGGAATGGAATTCGGAATGATCAGCCAAACATAGAAACACGTGTTGACGCGTCAGGGTGGGAACAGAAAAGAGCTCGACTGGCCAGTAATGCAATCGTCGGTTCTAGCAGGTATAATCAATCAGGCCGCCTGCTATTTCAGTCAGAAATGCTTACGCAGAGTAGTCAAGGTTCCTGGAGGTCACGAATGGAAGAGGATGAGGAGCCGGAGAGTTTGCATTGAAATATGAGATAGATTAGTTCGATGGGCATGGAATGAAAAGGTCAACTTTTGATTGCGATCCGAGAAAAACACTGCCAGAAAAACAAACAGCATTTCTGAGAGAAGACCAACAACAAGAACATCAGAAGAACTTCATGATGTTGAGAGACCGAATTCAGAATAACACTCACCTCGCCGTCAATAATCTTCATTCTCCAAACTGTGTTTCTGCTGAAATAAAATCATAATTGAAAGCGGAAACAAGCGAGGAAGAGGGATAAAGGAAGTGTTCCCCGAAAGGCTTTCTGTTTTGCTGAATCGGAACAGAAACGAAAAAAGAAAAGTGTCTCAAAGTCCATGCGAACAAGTGAAAATTCAATTTTGGAGCGGGCAAATATTGCGTAAAAAGATTGATGGATTGCTGAATGTTTCGACTGGAATCTCAGCTGTCGAATGTCCATTTCTATTGAGGAATCTTGATCACTTCAGAATCTCATCTCGTCAGTCATTGAGATCCGCATGATGCTCTTAAACGGATGTGGAGCAAACAAAACATCATCATCATCATCAGGGATAAACAATCTTTTTTGGGCGGCTTGTAACTGGAGCCATTCCCATAATAATCCGGCCGCCGATTTCTGGTTATTGGAGCCCCTGAAAACACGGATCAGTTCTTTTGCACAAGTTGGAAAAGAGAGCGTGATCGAGGTGATTCCCACGATGAAAGAAAGTGTGACCAAAGGGGAAGGAGAGTGGAGTCAGTGGAGCCGCCGCCGCGCAAGACGGGGGAGGAAATAGAATTGGAGCCAGCCTGGGACAAGTGTTTCCGAGGATGGATGGCGTCAACAAATCGGAAAGGTCAAACGATGGGAAGAGACTGATTCAAGAAGTTTCAAGGCGACTGAGAGTAAGGGAGAGCAAACTACGTTTCTTTCGGTGGGCGGAGCGCACCTTTGAAAGATTTTAAATGTTCGAAATGGCATGGGATAGGGAAACTTTATTAGAATAACTGAAACAACGTTGGGGACACGTTCATATATATTCACAGAAAAGGAAGTGAAATTAGAGTTCGACTCTCGGACGGAGCGGAATGACGCGCAGATTGTTGAGGACGTCTCCGGTACGGTTGTTCAGGAATCTCTGGATGATCACGAACGACGCTCTGGAAAAGCATTTGAAATCATTGAAATCAATCTGATCCTTACTTGAGGATTCTTTTGAAGATCAGTGTGTCGTTGACACGTTCTCCGGGTATGTGATCGTCGAAGATGTCGCTGATCGACAGAATGTTGAGGTTCGTCAGTCCGATGCTCTTCTTCTCGAACACTTCTCCGGTTGTGACCTCGAGGTAATCATCCTCCAGAGAAACCACATCGAGGTAGTAGTCAAGGAACAGGAAATAGAGGGTTCCGAGACTGATTGGCTTCTTCTCCGAATCAAGGCTCAACGAGCAGATCATACCTGAAAGGAAACATTTGATAAACGTCGAGTTGTGATGAGATCGTACCTTCAAGGGTCTCCAAATCGGCCGGAAGAAGTTTGTAATGCTTGAAGAAGTGGATGACCATCATTTTAAGGGACCGAAGTCTCGGAATGACCGACTTTGCCTTCCTCTCATCCTTCTTGTTAACCACTTTAGCTTTCAAATAGCTGTGGAAATAGTTGGCAATGGTGATGAATCGGTCGTCGAACCTGGAATTTGTTCGCTCAAAACTGTACTGTTATTCAAGTCAGACTAACTTTTTGTAATTGTCGACGACGTCCTTGGCCATAAATTGTGGACTACAGAACGGTTTGATCGATATCTTGATAATGACGCTGACGTCATTGACGTCGCACAGAACGTGGGGCACTTTGGCGTCCTTATTGTGTTCCACGTCAGTCACCTTTCGGTCCGAGAAGATCCGATCGATGTGGCTCTCGATGACCGTCAGGATCGCGTTGCTCCGCTGACGAGCCCTGAGTCTCCCCGGAACAGTCTTCGGGAATCCGAACGACACGACGACGGCCAGATCCCTCTTCTCCCAATCGGGAACTGGGAGGGCGCTGATGAACGGGAGCACCGCATTGCATTTCAAGTTGCGTAGGTGGAACTGAAATGGAGTCATTTGATAGTTTTGGTGATTTTGTATTTAGTTACCATCTTGTTCATCGCATCGCCTTTCAGGTAGTTCTCCAGGGTATCCATGAGTCCCAACTTGTCCTCAACATCATCTTCCTCTTCCTGAAACGTATAAACTTTCAATTCAAAGTCTCCAGAATCCTACGTACCTCCGTGTTCTCCTCAACTTTGCTCTTTTCGATTATTTCCGTCAACGGCGCCAAGTACTGGTCGCACAGTTTAACGGAGAGTTCGGCGCGCACTTTGGAAGTGTGCGGCTTCGAGAAATCGAATTGGATGATCTCATCGAGACGTTCTCCGATGTATAAGGCCATAACTGGAAACAATGAAAATGATGTATCAGGTAAAGGACGGAAGAATTTAAGAGTGAGCAATGGAGCGGTGGGAGAGAGAGAGAGCGGAGACCCCAGATAGTATGGCGTGTTTTTGCAGCCGCGGTTGTGCATGATAATCGGAATGAGGGGCAGAGCGGGACGACGGAGACAGAGATGAATAGGTGATGGGGAAGAAAGAAAGAGAGAGAGAGAGAGAGGTCCTCTCGGGGGTCAACCATCCCCTCGGTGCTTTCGGACGGACCCGTGGGCGGTGGGTGCGTAAATACGGGTGACCCAACTGCCAATCGATCGGTCCGACACTGTTCCGGTCGGTCAGCTGAGAAAAAGCGAGGCAGTAGGGCCCTGGTGGTGGGCCTTTGGCCAGTCCACAGATCCGGTCCCTTATGGATGATGATATTTTCAATTAGCAGAGATGGTTAAATGAAGCTGACGTTTGAATGCCAATATTCATTTTTATTGACAAGTTTCAAAGTAAAATACAACAAGAATATCATGAAACACATGAAAAGAATAGTTTTGCAAAAACACCGCATTAAATAAAGCAGACAGTACGTAACGGGAGACTCCCCAGAAGAGCGTGAATCGACTTCTATTCGTTTTCAGGGCTTGTACTCGACGACGCGCCATTTTTCTTTCTCTGAAGTCCACCCTTGAATCCGCCGCGTTGACCTTTCTGTTGCTGTTGTTGATCAGATCCTTCCGGTGACGAAGTTCCGTCATCCACGGGGCCCACTGGGTTCGCCTTCTTCTTTCTCTCTGCGGTACTCGGTCGGTTCTTCTTCTTCTTCTCTGTTTCGACGACATCCTTTCTTGCCATTTCCTCCTCCTGTTCCTGGTCATTCGACACGTTCGCCGTGATATTGTGGAGACGACAGTGCCGTTCGATCTTTTTGTAATCGATCTTGATGCAGTACAAACGGTCGCTAAGTCTCGCCGGATTTCCCGAGTTTTCAATCATTCCCTTGGCGGTTCTGGAATAAGATAACAGTTTGAGTGTACAATTCTTGTTCCAATTTCACTTGAGAAAGTCAATGAAGCCGTCGAGAAACTTGATTCGCCGTCCCGGGTTGAATTTATCGAAGACGTCGTAGATTAGCAGCTCATGCTTTCTGACGACGTCCCTGCAAAAAAGAACAAAGTTGATATTCGACGTGCATTCATTCACTCACTCCATCGACGAGTACGGTACGTACTCAGCTGACTCTACGAGCATAACCTCGTTTTTGAGGTCAACTTCAGTCGTCAGATAGTGCAGAAATCGGTAGAAAGTGAGTCCGACCTCTTCTTTCAAAAGGTGTTGCGAATCCCTTTGGAACCGTTCAAGATCTGCTGAAAAAGATTTGAAGCGGTGAGTTGACTTCCCCATTACCGTCGGTGATCGAGCAATCGCCACGAAGATCCGGGAACGTCGTATCGGTAGAAGGATAGAAGAAACGATCCTCGTAGATGGCGAAAAGGTTCGGAAGAAGCTTCTTCTGCTGCATGAACTGAGCCAGCATGAGAGTTACTGTGTATCTAAATGAGAAGTGACAATTCCGGTCAGGACAATTGACCTCACGAATTGGGAATGATCGCTTCGGCAGAGTTTTGTCTCACAATGTGATTGAACCATTCTTTGACGTAGAAGCACAACGGAACGAACTTTGGATTGTATCTGAATCGGCGTGTAATGAATGTTGCTGTCAATTGGGAAATTACAATCCGTAGGCTTGAATGGTCCTCGCCGCACACGTGTTCGGATGCTGTTCCTCTCCGATGTGCACGCTCACGTCGACGTCGTAACCGTAGATTATAGCCTTCACTATCGGCACCTGCCGCTTGTTTTCTTTGAACTTTTTGTTCGTTGTTCACTAACCTTGGCAGACGGAATTTGAATAGGCGCCTTCCAATTTTTACTAGACACTCCGAAACGAGTGCTCCGAAGGTTTTTAAGAAGAACACGAAGCGGATGATTTGGATCGCTGAATACTAGAGCATAATTGAAGTTTTAAGCGTGCAGCTCACAATTTCCATCCCTTCTTTCCTTCTTTCGGTCTCAGCCAAATGCACAGATCCAGATCGCCAGAACAAGAGGCGAGAGGAGTGGCCGAGCTGCCGAAAGCGAAGATTCCGATGACGTCGAGTCCGTAAGTGTCCATCTGAAACAACCAGTTAAATATTGAAAAAGTTGGGCGTTTGTTACCTTTCTTTTAAACTCTTTATCTTTTATATACTTCTCGAAGAGCTTTCTGATGTCTTCCTTGTCATCTTCGATGTGCTTCAGTTCTTTGCCATCATAATAGACATCCGCAATATCAGCAGACAGTATCTTCACCGTTTCGGGTGACACGTTGAAAGGCGAAGATTCTCCTTCGTCTAACTCATTTTCGCTCAACGCGAAAGATGTTCGCCGACTTCCGTTCTCCAATTCAATGCTCATCACGTCGAGCTTTTCGGAGAGTGAATCCGTCATTTTCTGAACCGAAACAATCTGGAAGCGAGCATTTCTGTGGAAACTGAAGCTAAAAGCAAACTGTGTAAACGCGCTCTACCGAGCAAAAGCGGTATTTTTTTCATAAATTGGTTTCAGAAATTTCCTGATATTAACTGGGCGATGACAGTTTTAAAAGAAAAGGAAGAAATCCAGTTATAAATTATCACTCGTTAGAAATTTTATTAAAGATAAGCCATGCTCAAGAAAGGTCATAGATAAAACTGAAAATTCAGAGTAATCAGGATTCAATGACGACGACACCAGAAAATGTATTGATTAAGTACTTAGCTAGTGATGGCACAAACGGAGAACGGTTACTTCTTAGAAGAATTGGCAGTGGCTTCTTTTCTCGCTTTGACTTCTGCCGCAAAAGTTTTCTTCCGGATATCCAGCAGGTCCTTCATCACACATCCGCCCGTGTTTCTCTCTAACAAGTGGTCGAGCATTGCTCTGAAATTACATTATTTGAAAAAATGCAATATTTCATTTTAAACTTTAGAACGTTGAGCCAAATCTTCATGTGTTTCAGTTTGCGGCTAGTCTTGTCCGTCTCTCGAATGAGCATCGACTCCATTATAACAGATTCCATTCTGAAGAGTACCTCACTGAGATTGTTGCTGATTTGTTGTAAAACTCACTCAATCTCGTTATCTGGCAGCCTGATTATGCCCTGGTCCAAGTTGATAATCACTTCACCGAGAGGGCATTGATGGACGTAGAATGTGAGCAGCATCGTGAACAGTCTTCCCACACTCACGTTCACGTACGGAGAGCACGCAAGTCGTTTTTGTGCCTCCAGAAAATCTGCAAATTACTTTTTTTCCAGAAACCACAATATTTATCACTAACATTCTGCCGTGAAGATCTCCGATCCGTTATTCCAGTCATTTATGTCTTCCCATGTGACATTCGCAGGGATGAATATGTCCGTTTCTCTCATGAACAACGGGAGAAGTTCGCAATTTTGAAGAAAGTAAATCACGAGCCAGGCCGTCTGATCACTAAAAACGTTTTCAGGTTCTCTGTAACCGCCCGTTCTCAGATTACATCGACAACCAGCTGAATTCTTCGTCCGCCGGTCCCTGCAGGCACTCTTCTCTTGTTCTTTCCGTCATTAATGCGTACCAAACCGTGACGAGCATATCGATATCCGGGCAGAATCTGATATAGAATCCCTGGAATATATTTCACTTTTGGATATTGTATCCTTACGGATAGCACGCTTTGCTGTAGATTCCTGCTCGCACGATATCCGGAACCTCTTCCTGATAACACGGTTTGATGCTCAACTGCGGCGACTTTTTCCATTTATCCACGTACTGTCCTGCCTGTATATGTTTCATTATGCGTGTATTCCATTTTTTTTCACTAACAACATCATTTGCGGTGAGTGCGTGATACCGATTTTGTTCGGCGAGAAATTTACTAATTGCAGTGTGGGCGTTCTTTTCCAATTGACTGCGGGGTTCCCTGGAAAAAAACACTTTCTTGGAAATCGATCTTAATCAAATTACTCTTTGTTCGAAACTTGTTCGCCATTGAGGGTATCCAAATGCACAAATACGCAGACCTCAGGCATTTTGCGGGTCTTGATAATACAACTGGAAAGGACCAATACGTCCAAGATTTTCAAACCGACGGGCTTCAGCTCAGCCAGAATTTTCGTAATTTCTGGTTTGTCGAGTGATACTTTTGTAAGAGCATAGAATTCCGCATCAAGGGCGTAATTGGCTTCCCTCTGAAACAAATGAAGAAACATGAGAACTGAGAAATTTCTTACCAATCGGATATCGTTGAACTTGTCGAAAATGTCGCTCATCAAGTCGTAGGTTACCACTTCAGAAACTCCACCCAAAAATATGCTGCCATCGTCTGGTTGTGGAATAAGCGAGAACCACGGAGCCCATCTTTCTCTGTTGTATTTGAAGCTCGCAGTCCTCAATTCCTCGAAAGTCATCATCTGAAATTGACTAAAAGATTTTTGAGAAAAGGCGTTCAAAAATAAGTTAATATCGGGTTTCGAAACCATTTGGAAAAACAGAATTTGGCAACATGTAAAGTGGGCTCTTTTGTATTAATACAAGCAAATAAAATAATGGACATGTGGGAAAGCACAATGATTTTGTCAAAATGAGTACAAATAAAACAGTAATGAAAACACACAGAGAATTGAAACATGTTATTTAGCAGGTGCTTCATCCACTTCAGGGTTCGATGTGATTTAGAGGATAGTACTCGAGGTCCGGGTGGATTTTTGCCGTTAGTTTCGCTAAGAACGATTTCTTCATATCCTCCAGCTGAAATCAGTTTATTGAAGAAAACATCAGGAGAAACTATCACTTACATGCTCGTTGAACTTGTCGATTCGCACAATTCCACTGGAAATATCCGGTTCGTACTCCACCGGCGGCTGTTTGTTCATGAACGGACTCTCGTCTAGCTTTATGCCAGAACTTTTCAAAACATTCAACAAATCGATTTTTCCGATTGCTTCGTTATTCGGCGCCATCACTCCCTCCGAGGTACTCAGACTGTTCGGTTGTTGCGATGAAATGGCAGTTGATTGAGTTGAACCAGAGGCTGCCTTTTGGGCATCAGCAGCTACTTTCTGTGCATACGCGGCTGCCTTTTGTGCATCTGCGGCTGCCTTAACAACCGAAGCAGCTTGAGACAAAAAGTTCTCAGCAGTTAAAGGTTGGGAAAGAATCGCTTCCACGGGATCAAAAGGTTGACCTGGCGGTATCGCTTGCACAGCGGAGCCGGCCTGGGCAGTTCCAGATTTCGGAACGAGCACATACCCGTCTTTGACAGGCTTCAGAATGCTATTAGCTCCAATGTTTACCGGAACTTTTCCTTTTTGGGGGGCGGCATTTCCGTTGGATGCCGAGTAAGGCGGGGCTTTCAGTTTAGCCAGCCTCTCGTACATTAGTGCCGTCTCCAATCGAGCCCATTCCGCATTCATATTCTCGTGAAGAAGCTTCGATTCTCGCCAAATTCTCTTCGCCCGTTCTTCTTCCTCAATTTCTTTCTGACATGCGTTCGATACAAGCATAGAGAAGAAAGGCCTGCTAGGAGTCTGCGGAGGTGGTAAGTCACTGAAGAACGGCTCGAGAAGAGCGTCATCAAGGGGCACAAATCGGAGAGAGGGGTTCTGCGGAGGACGGAAGATCACATTCAAAGTGCCTCGATTGTTGGGATTCGGCAGGACGATAGTCACGAACATCCGCGACGCCTTCTCGATCATGTAGTTTAGAGGAGCCGGCGGTGCATCTTTATTTATCACAATCTTCGGTTTCTGCCACAGTGAACCGAGACGATGCGCCTTGTCTGTGAACGGCGTTGAGGTCTTCAGCAACTTTTTTCCTTTTCCTGGGACGGAAGGATCCAACTTGTAGTGTTTGTTGGCTCCACATAGAAGAACTTCGAACTTATCAACTTTGGGCAGTTGCCTCTGATTGTTTACATTCTGCCAGTATTCTGGAATGTTCCGCAGTGCAATTTTCAGAGTCTTCGATCCGAATTCATCATTCCTCATTATCCGGTCCCTGACTGCATTGAATGCCTCGTCCACGTTCAAATTCATTAGTCTCTCCGTTACCGTACACGGATTGTGCGTGTCTTTAATCAAACTGAACGCATCCCGGAATAGGTACTGTAGACGGAAGGCGTCGACGACTTCTGCGCCATGATGGCGATCCGTGTCACAAATTGATAAGGCGATAACGCTGAAAGCAACAGATGAAATGTTGTCCCAATAAGAAGTAACTCACTTGGGCACCATCTTCGGACCTGTTTCTGAATTGAGCGCACTTAGCATCGTATTCGGCAAGTCGACGAGGTATCCGTAGTGGAAGAAGAACATCAAGAGAATTTCACCGACGCTCGGTTCACGGTTACGACGCTGTTTCTTGAATTCCGAAAACAATCGGTGCACTGAAATACAATGATTATTGTACGTCTGTTTGTTTAGAACACCTACGGCTCGGCTCATAGGCTGCCATTTTGTATTTGGCGACGTCGTCGAAGGCAAAGTGCTGAAGATTGCCTAAATTTGCGATTATGAGAAGAAGTAGCGAGACGAGAACGATCTTACTTCCATTGGTGCTTCCTTGGACAGACAGGAAGAAACGGGGTACAAGCTCGTACAGTTGAAGGAAGTAAATTATGAGCAAATTGATTGTGTGCCTGAAAAATCAATCATAATATCGTATACGCTGAGAAGATGAAGTACTAACGGCTCGGGGACCGCCAACTTTTCGGTTCCTTTCGCCAAAACTCGCACTTTCTTGAACCATTGTTGAATGTAGAAGACGAGCGGAGAGAAGTGATCGAGGAAACTGAAATTGTTGTATGACTTAGATGGAACGATAGTCGAAGTCCCACTCGTCGTATTGGTTCATGGCAGCTGTGAGACGAACCGCGAACGGAGGAATCTTGCAAATTGCCAATCGGACAGTCAGACGAAAATCTAGTCTTTCGTAGCAAATAATCTGAAAGAAGAGCTCCGATTCCATCGAGTTCGTTCATTTATCTCACCTTCTCCTTTTGCACGACTTCATCCCTTTTGTCGGCAATGAATTTGTTACAGAAGGCGCGAACGAAAATATTTAGGGCCTCTTCTGGCACGCTGAAAACATTCTGGATTAGGGGACTTGTTTCACAGATTCGCGCTCACGTGATTAGTTCGGAAGAATCGGATGTGACTCCGACGACCACGTCGACTGCACTTGTGTCCCTCCGAAGGGGCGTGTACGCACTTCCGATGACGTACGGATTCCCGAACTTGTATTTGTCTCCCACGCTTTTCGTGAACTCTTTACTCTCCAACCACTCGTAGAATGTCATGTATGTGTTATCACGGACGGCGAGTCCCGTAGTAGTCTGAACAATTTGCATTCTAAGTTTCCAAGTTGGTTTCCATGTACTCACCCCTTTGTGCTCTTCATAATTGTCAATAATTTGTTCTGTTAGGTCCACTAACACGTGGTGTTTGGCCATGAAGTACATTTCCGATGTTCTCGTCACGTAGTAGTTGGATTGGGCGACGCATGATTTGAAGAATCGACCAAGCATATCATTTTCCTTCTTTTTCGATTCGGCCATTTTGCCGGAAGAAGCACCTGCAAAGAAGGAAGGGTGAGAAAGAAAAATGAAGTTTTATTGATGTGAGAAAAAAAGAGAAACGATTCGGTTTGCAAATCAATCGAAAATGTGGCTTATTCGCTCTACCGCAACCTTCGTGGGCAAAATATTCTTTTAAAGAAAAAATAAGATGACGACTATACAATGTTGCACTACGTTTGGTATTTACGACGAGCGCAAATAATGCAAACAAAATTTCGGGTTGGCTGAAAACGTTGTGGGAACGTCTGATCACATCCTCATACGGCATATCGATTCAATTTTTACGAAAGTGGGAACATCGTCAAGAGAAGCGAAATATACTTTGACCGAAAACAAGGAGAATCGAGGCGACGCGGCAGCAGAAGAGTGCGTCTGTCCGTCCGTCATCTCGCCGTCTGCCCACTCTTTCTCTCGTTTCCAACGCTGAAGGAGCCAGGGCGGCCGGGAAACCGGGAGAGCCGCCGGATTTATTACTCGCAAAAACGGTGGATTGACAAGAAAATGAAGGGTACGGAGAAATTGGGTGATGGAAGTCTCGACGACCTTATCCAATGAATGAAGCTGGCAAGATAGCAGAGAAGACAGTATCATTTATCTTAAATGAATCAGTTAGAAATCCAAAAGAGAAAAAAGGAACAACAAAATGATTTGGAAAAGAAACGGGGAAACTTTTAAAAAACTGAAGCAGAAGTGAAGGGACCAAATTTGGGGAGACCATTGGGGCAAGAGGAGAATGACGCAGACGTCACTAACAGAGGCGTTCAGAGTGTATGTACAACTATTATCATGATTAGCGCAAAAAAGAAACGAGATAGCAATGTTACCCGAGAATAAGGGGAGTAACCCGAAAACTATTAAAGCTTATTTTCGTTGGCTTTGGTTTTGCATATGAGGGACAAAGACGGCATATTGGGGATTGCACACTTGTGGCGGAAGCGAATTCGGAGGCGAATACGGGAACCACGGCGAGCTCGAAATACTGGGCTGAGCCACGTTCATCGGACGGCTCCTGAAATGAAATGGGTGCAAATGGTAGTGAAATCAGCCGAAACGAACTGGAAATTGTACACATATTGGTGGGCTTCAAGCGGATACAAAACATTCTGTGAGTGTGGATAGTACCTGAAAGCAGATATTGGTTTGACAATCTGAAAATGTTCAACAAACATGTATGATTGTTGGAATAGCTGAGAACTTGATTGGGACGGGAAATACGTCTTCTCAGCTGTGATTCTTCGAATACTGTGAAGCATGTATCTATGCGGAGTGTTCAGGATTCGGCCGAGCTCTCTGAAATTAAACAGAGATGAGTATTATATTCTTACTCTCTATACTTCAAGGCCGCGGTGAATTCAAGAGTGCTCCGTGCACTTCTTGCCGGATTTCGGACGTCGTACGGACAGAGAATTTCGAACGAATGCTCTCTGGAACTGAAAAGTGATGAGAAAGGGACACGTTTGAGAAAACACTGACGATTTAGACCGCTGCTCGATTCTTCCGTTTTTCATGTTGAAGCGACATTCTCTGAATATGTGATCGTTCTGATAATGGCTACAAAACAGCCAGAGAAGCTGCACGACGGTGAGTTTGTCGGTCGGTCTTTTGCGGTGAAGAGCGATAGCTGAAAATGTGCAACTGCAAGGAATAGCACTGGCGAATACGAACTATTCTCGTCGAGAGGGTAGTAGAATTCGTTGTTGATCTCGACGTCGTTCCAATTTTTAAAATTCTCCACACTGAACATTTCCTTGTGCGTTTGGTGGATGTTCGGAAGAATATCGTACCATTGCAGAACGTGTACGAGCATGAGAATTAACGAATAGCTGAAAGTTCATTTAGCCCGAGTTATTCAGATATGCACTAACGAGTTGGGGAAATCTCTGAGGTGATCATCTGCACTGCCTTCGGACTTCATCCACGATTTTATGAAAGTGATCAGAAGAGGGACTCGTCTGTCTATCCTAAAACACAAAGCATTGTTTTCATTCCTTTCACAAATGAACCAACTGGCAGTAAGCGTTGATAAACTTGGCCGCAAGACTCGTTCGCGGCGGATTCCTTTCGAGGGTGGAGCTCAGATCAAATTGAATTCCGTCAATCTTGAAGCGAATGATCGGGACTTTGGCGGTCTGCACAAAGCAAATGTCGCGGATTGAGTGATTTTCGAAATACGCGCGAGCTGTCATTTTATACTTCATGTCACGGTAAATGGCTTGGAGGATTGAAACTGGTCTGAAAATAACATTCGGAGGCTTCCAAAGGAGTCTGCTCACAAGGCCATTCCGCTGACAGCCCGGCCGCAAACACACAGATCCATGTCGCTGTCTTTGTCGCGCACGGAGTGGGCCAGCTTCCGAATGCGGTGATTCCGGCTATTTCGATTCCTTCGAACTTCAGTTGACCGACGATTTCACTGGAACGAAGGTACGCAGTCAACATCATGATTAGCGACATGCGGAATTCGTTCGCCTGAGCCGTCTGAAAAAAAGTGCATTGTCAATTGAACGGCGTTGAACAAAACAAACCAGTTTGCTTTCTTCGTGGAACGTAGCTAAATTTGCTTCTAGTTCTGCGTGCTCTACTAAGTCACTCATCTATAAAAGTTTTACTTTTTGACTCCGTCCGAACACATCAGCTCACCTGATCTAAAACGTGTTTCAATTGATGCTTTGATGGTTTCATAAGTGACCTAGCCATCTGAAAATAACTTTTTCAATTTATGAAAATGTAATTAATATTGGAAAAATAACGTATTTGTTAGCGCCACATTCTGGCTGGGAATGACGCTGCACTGAAATTCCACGTAAAAAGACGACCGCGGCCGCGAGTTTTTTCAACTCCACGGTCCAATTACGCGTGCTCTCTGCGTCGCCGGCAGCATTCTCCTTGTCTCGCACTCTCTCGCTTGCCTACTGTCGCTCGAGAAGCGAAATGAGAGTTGGTGTGGCGCTCGGAACGCCGCCGGAAAAATACTGATCTATCTTTCCGTTTTTCTTCATGAACGTGTTTATCATGACAAAACTTGCAAAGAGCAACAAAAAATTCCCAAAAAAATGCCGGCGTCAGTACGAAATTCGCATTTTTCGTGTTGCGGTTGATTATGCGTGCTATAAGTGAGAGAACAAGTTGTAGAATAAAAACGTTTCCAGTTTTTGAGATCACCAGAATAACATTTATTTAACTGTTCTCTCTCGACGACTTTGACGGCACAGGGTGCCACGTTGCACTCCGAAACACGAGCGGCCATATAAACACGCAAACCACTGTATCATGATCGCAAAAACGAATCAGTCAAAAAATATTTTGAACCTGCGTGATAATCTTTATTGTTGGATTTTAGTCAAAATGGGGAGATCCCTCGGAAAACGGATTTACAGTATATATGTTAAAGACAGAGTTAGTATTTGAATGTTTACTGGAATGTTCTCTTCGACTGCAGATCCTTGAGCACTTCCTCGAGCTCCGATTCTTCGATTTTGTTTTCGAGCGACGGCACCAACGCTTTCGCCTCTTCGGCATTCTCCGGGCAAAGATTAGCTATCTGGGCCACTTCGAACTTGTGCAAATGCTTCTCCGAGAAAATTGCGCGGACGGCACGGATCGTCTCACGATTTTTGAAGCGGGACATGCGCCGAGCGTAATTGAGCGTCTTGATGAATACCTAAATGAGGCAATTAGGGAAATCGATTGGACGAAACAGATTGTTCTCACCTCGCTCATCTCTTCGATTTCATCTTTCGATTCGCTCGATTGACGACGATGCTCGAGGAGCAAATAGACTTCGGCAGTGAGAAGAGCATCGCAAGTGTTCGTTTCGAACTCTGAATACATTTAAGTTTTTCCTGCGTGTATTTGAAACAAATTACCTTTTGGAAACTTGCACTCAGCAGCGTCCTCTTCGACTTGTCCGTCAGACTTCTGATTTCCTCCGCCAGATGACATTTCTGTAAAATAAAAATAAATTTGCTAAGAATTGATAATTTAGTGATTATATTACGAAGCAAATGCTGGAAAACGGAAACGCATCGATAGGGAGAGGGGGAAAAGAGCGCAAAGAGCACAAACACACAAAAACAATCGTCCAAACGAAAAGAAGGCGTGGCTTGCGAAGTGTGCCGCACTTCGCATTTTTAGCTCCGCCCAGTTTTCCATGCCGCAGGGTTGCGTCAACTTTTTGTTTATCCGCACAATTTTTGAACAGAATTTTAACAATACTCTCAATTTTTGCTATTTTTTTCAGCTGAAGTACGTAAAAAAAAATGTTTAAACTTGTATTTCTGAAATTTTGTGCTTCAGCGCATCATGGCCGAAGGAGTTCAACAAGATACCTTCTTGGGACTTTCCCACGAAGATGTAAGCTTTTGTAGGGAACTAAGCTCTTGGAACTTGATTGTCTACAGGAGAAATTTGCGAAGAACTTGATTGCCAAGCTTGCCTTGAATTCTCTGTCGTTGCCTCTGACGGTCACCCGCACTCTCATTCAACTTGGCCACGAACCTTTCCCGCTGTCCACCGGAAAGACTCTTATCTGCGCTGGCAGAAATGCCTATTTCTTGCCGAATGTTTTCAGCTACAGTAAGGGAACATTACACTCCTCACTCTGATTACTGAATGTTCAGTCGGACAGCTGGGCAAGACTCGTGGGTACTCCACTCTCTGGACTGGACTCGACTCGGCCATAGTCTCGTTGACTGTTCAAGGAATTGCTTCGCATCGCACCGAGCAGGTGAGCGCTTTTCGGTTTTCAGAAAAACCGGTACACATGAAAACCGTGAAAAATTGGCTTACAGTACCTTGATGAGTACTACCAGGAAGTTGGAGGACCTCGCGTCAACTATGACAAAGAGGAGGACGCGTTGACTGATTCGGAGTCATTCCGCCGAGTTCTTCGCAAGGGAGTCCGCGACTCAATCATTCGCATCGTCGCCGTCACTGCGGCTCGTCCGTTTACTGGTAGGCGTCCTTATTAACGCATTTTCAAAAAATAGTAACGTACTTTCAGTGTGCTTCATCCGCCAGATCGCCCAGATCATCGGAAACGAGACCAAGTACACCACTTGTGCTCAGGCTCTGAGTGTCATCGGAAAGCAAGAAGGACCGGCTGGTCTTTTCAGTGGACTTGCTCCACAGATCGTTGGAGAACTCCTTGTCATCTGGGGAGTTCACGTCTTCACTTACGCAGTTCAGAGAGTGATTCTTCGTACTGAAATTGGAGATACAAAGCAGACGGACGAGTCGAAGGCCAAGGCCGCCAAGGATGTTCACAAATTCATTCATACCGCTGTTCCATTCCTGGTCAACTCTTTCGGATATCCGTACAGCGTTGTTTCCAGCGTTATGGCAGTTGCTGGATCTGGTAAGCAAAATTCAATGCCAACGTTTCAGTATTCCTTTTTCAGGACTTGCCGTCTCGTTCCTGCCTTATTCGCCATCGTTCGGCAACTGGCACAACGCCTGGGACTACCTCCACCCGGTGGGACTCAAGCGCGGTAACCGTCTGTTCCTCCGCGAACAGGTCGGTGCCGTCACCGTCGGAGCCGATCAGCAACTCTACGCCAGCAATTCCTACTTTGCATGAACGAATGATTAATTGCCGCTCTTCAACTCCTTATAATGTATTTACCGAGTGCTGCCGATTTGTCCTCATTTAATTTTCGTTTTTTTAGTTTTAAGTCTCATAGAATCACGATGACTTTCGATTTCGCCACTTTAACTTCTACTTTCGGCAATATTTTATTCTCCGTAATCTATTAGCTGTAGTGCTGTCCTAAAATGAATTGTAAATTACGAATCGATGCTTCATCGCGTGTCAGTGAAGGCTTTAAAAATGCTCTTTCTGACCCGTCTCTTCCTCGAATTCGAGTAATTTGTCTGCCATAGGGAGTTCGTTCTTTTCTCCTTTCCCTTCTCCATTACGACTCAGTAACGCTTTGAAAGTGAGGCAGCAGACGACGAGACGGAAATGAGCAGAGCCGTCACGTCTTCTCGAGAGAGGAGCTCCGCGCGATCCGAACGACTTCTCGGCCGTTTCTCTGCGTCTCTCCGTACTCTTTCGTTCTCTCTTCCCACGTGGATTCCATTATTCCCTTTCAGAATCCCCCTCAAGATTCCCTCGCTTTCTGATCATCTGTGGATGTGTGCCGGATTCATAATCCAACGGCGACCCGAGAGAATTCCAGAAGACGTCGCCGCCTTTCACGTCGTTCAGCATCTGAATGTACGAAGGGAGAATCGGACGGAAGAGCCGTTGTCGACCGGGGAAACGATAATAATGGTTCGCGAACGGACGCCGATCGAGATGGACCGATCGGAGGAAACACTGGTAAATGGGAAGAACGGAACGGAAAGGATCAGAGGGAAAGCGTTGCAGAGTCTTGCTTTGATGACGTCAGCGCACCCGATTACTGTAGTCCGAGCCCTGATGCAGTTCGGATACGAGCCGTTTCCGACGATTACGAGCAAGGAATTCGTGTGGTTCGGTGCCAATCAAGTCTTTCTCCCAAACATTCTCAGTTACAGTAAGACCCCGAAGCTCGAATTTTTCACCCGATCCACTTTATTTCTAGCCTATCAACTCGCCAAAAGTAGACATTTGTCAGCCTTATTCGAAGGCCTCGACTCTGCATTTTGCATCCATGTCGTGGGTGGTGCTGTGGAGAATATCGTGTGGGAAGTATATAAGGAAACACGTTATTGCCACGTCACAGTGTCTATTTTCAGTTCTTCGGAAGGTTCACGAGACATATAAAAGTGGATAATAGGCGGTTGCTCGGCAGACTGTTCACGTTCTCGTTGAGACTCACGCTGACGGATTTGGTGGTGAAGATCGTGACGAGACCTTTCAAAGGTATCATCGGTCTTCGAAGCGGCTATGAAGGGTTTGTCTTGCAGTTGTTATGCTCCGTCAGATAGCCTGCATCGTGGGGAACGAGCCCGGATTCTCGACGGTCCGAGGGCTGGAACTGGGTTTCCGGTCGGGATGGACGAATCTGTTCAGCGGATTGAGCACTGAACTCAGGAACGTTCTCCTCGGATCATTCCTCGCATTCTTAGGAAGATACGCAATCGACCGACTCGTAGAAGACAAGCCGGAACGAAGAGTTCGGAACAGAATCATAGACAGGGTCTATCAATCGGTACCCTCGAAAATAGTTGTCTTTTTTGAAACGCCTTCCGTTCAGGTGGTCACTGCCAAACAGAAGATCACGTTCCTCGCTCTGAGCGTACTTTTCCAATGCACAATCGGATGTCCTCTGGAGGTCACTTCGAAGATCAGAGCCATCATCGGAACGGGAATTCTGGCGGCCAACGGGCTCCCTTCGGAGTGCCACTCACACAACGGAGCGTGGCATTTCCTGACTCAGCAGAACGCGCTTCTTAACGGATCCAAATGGTTCTTTCGAGTGAAATCTTCTTTCGACTTTCTGTCAATTTGAATTTTAATTCTGAATGAAGCAGTTGGTCGATAACAAAAGTTTAATAATATTGAAGCTTGAAAGCTTTTCCGTGGACACAAAATAATCTAGTTTCAGTGCAAGGACGATGATTCGAAGATAAGTATGCTTGCCGCCACGTCGTGGTCGAAAAGTGATCGCACCAACAATCATTCGCACTCTGTTTTCGTCCTCCTCCGTTTTTGTCATCATCTGGCTTCTCGTCCGATTCGATGATAAACCGTGCGTCGGCCCGTCTGCGTCGCTCCCCCTCTGCCCTCTTTTCCTCGCCTTTTCATCGATTCCTCTGCGTCTCTGCCCTCTTTCTGATGTAATCGCACATGCGTATGGATCACACTTGCCCCCCGTTTCGGTATTATATAAACTGACGATCAAACTTATGGGGTTATTCAGGCTGTGAAAAAAATGATTGTTTTCCGTTTTTTTCGTTTTTTTACGTCAAAAAATCCAATTCAGCGATGTAAAAAAACGAAAAAAACGGAAAACAAACATACGCTGAATAGCCCCATTATTGCACCCACTTTTTCACTTTTCCCTTCTTTCATTGATTCTTCTCAATTTCAGTGCGCAATGGCCTATTTGGAGCGTGCTTATTTCGGTCTCCAATGCTTTTGGGGCGAGTCGGCGTGGGCAAAACTGAAAGGAGTCGTGGTGACGAGAGTCGGGTACGCCGGCGGAAAACAGCCGAATCCGACGTACAAGAACATCAAGGATCACACTGAGATCACTGAAATCACCTTCGACCCGAAGGTCGTCGAGTACCCGAAGCTCGTTAATTTCTTCTGGACCCATCACAATCCAGCGGAGAGAAGAAAGAAGGTGATGGTTTCATTCTGGAAAGATTCATTTACCAAACAGTTTCAGCAATATCAATCCGCCATTCTCTACGTGAACGATGCGCAGAAGAAAGTAGCGGAGGAGTCGCTTTCGTCCGCCAAAAATAAGCACGGAGACATCGAGACGTACGTGGAGCCGCTGGACAAGTTCTACCAGGCGGAGGACTACCACCAGAAGTACTGGTTCCGGCAGAAGAAGAACCTTTTCGACGAGCTCGGACTCTTGGACACTCAAGTCGCCGAGGGAGAACTGGCCACGAAGCTGAACGCCTACGCGGCTGGATTCCAAGACTTTCACGATTTGGAACGTCTTCAGAAGGAGTACCTGCTTCCGAAATCGTTCGTGGACGGAATCAAAGAGTACGCTCTTGCCGGAGGAGATCCAAGAAACTGCCACGCTTGATTTCATTTCTCTTGTTGTACAAAACTATTAAAATGAATAAAACATTTATCACAGACACATGTTTCCTTTTGAACATATCAAACGGCACTTTCAGATTGGTACTTAGACTCCAACTTAGTGCGGATGTTGTTGCAAATCATATTGAAAGGGTTTGAGACATTGTTGTCATCGTAAAGGACGTTGCTTAGAATTGCATAGGCTGAAACAAAGCGACAATGAAATGGAAACGAAAGAAGGAAACCTTTGTTATCATACAAGGCTTTGAGCCCAACTTCACTGTTCGCGAGTGTTCCGATGCACACCGCCGCCTTGTACCGTATCCGTCTACAGTAATCCGCGTGCACGGGATGCGTAAGCGAGAGAAACTCCAAAAGGACCGGAATCGCATTCTGTTCGACCATTTGGCGCTCGAGGTGACGGGAGGCGAGGCGGGAAAACGCAGTGACAATCTGCTCTTGCACGAAGATTGTGGCACAGTTTTCTCTGTTGTAAGCGCCTATCAGACGGCTGATAGCACCGTTTCTGAAGACGTTCATGAGCAGAATGAAAGGAGGGAACAACTCACTTGTACATAATATCCACTCCGCTCGGATTTTGAAGAGTTACATTGTTCAGAGCGGCAGTGGCAAGGAGGAGAGAGTCTCCGGATGAACATTGATCTACCAGATCTATAGGAGAAGTTTTATGATAACAAGAAGATGTTAGCTACCTAGGAGCCTAGTGATGATCGGCTGAATGTGATTGAGACGAATCAAAGCGGACTGCGGATTCGTGAGCTGAGTAAGGATTCCAGCAGCTTCCACCGAGCACATGGCCGAGGAAATGGAGAGAAGGCGATCAACCACGAGGTCCAGGCCCCCTTGCTGGAAGGAAAGAGTTGAAAAGATGGGTGAAAGACAATGAGAAACTTGCCGTGAGCAATGCGAGAGCCCCTTTAGAGACTCCACAGAGCACTGCCAAAGAACGGAGGAGAAAGCGGAGAGTGCGCTCCTGCGGCTGATCGTTTTTCATAATTCTGATGACTGAGGAGACACAGTTCTTCTGAATCGCTTCTATGCAGAGCTCATCGCCGAACAGGCAAATGTGAATGAGATGCTCGAGGCAGATGGGAGTCAGACGGTCTTTCCGTTGGTTTCGAACAGGTACTTGCTGATTATCTGAGGAATGGAATGAAACGAAAGGAATTGAGTGGAAGGACTCACTCTGACGAACAGAAGGAGAACCGATTCGATTGACTTTCTGAGGAGAATGGCAAAGAAGTTGGTCATGTTGTTCATGTCGATCTTCCCTTCTTCCCGATTTCTGCACAAACTGAGCTGTTTCATTCAAGTTTTGGTAGACTCACTTTTGCAGTTCCTGCACGTTCATTTTCAGTCGGGTCATTTCGGTCTTCGGCAGACAGTTCGCACAAGGAGACGACTCCAAAGTTGGATGAATACAGAAGACTGAAATCAGAAGACATTGCTAATAGATGCTAATAGAACGTATACTGACTTTGGCCAGAAGATCTCGGCAGATATTGGGCTCGAGTGTAGACGATAGGATGTTGTACAACGCGGAGGAGGTTCGCAGGACATGATCCATCGTGCCTGTTCATCAGAAAAGATCGCTCGTGCTCATTCGTCTTCCCAACTCACTGGCCATTCTCGCATAACTCGGCATGCTCGTCTCCTCGTCCTCTTTGCTCTCCTGCCGCACCGAACACAACGATCTGCGCTCAATCTGATCTCCCGAGCACTGGCCCGAATCGACGCTAGTGATGCTGTCCGAACGGGTGCTGTACGGCGAGCGGAGGATTGTGTTCGCACTGTCCGTGCTCATGTCTATTCTGAAAGCATCAGGTTGAAAGAAGGAATATGATCGTGAGGAAAGTTTTTCGAAACCTGTTAGTCGCCTGCTGGACGTGTACACCGTTTACTGTGATTGTGTTGGATCGAGAAGGCGTTGGAGTGGGCGGAAGAGGAGAGGGAATACTGTTACTCCTGCTGGGGGCACAACTTGCTACAAGTGAACCTCTTATTTATAGTTATCTCTTCGTTCTTTTGACCTACATTTCATAGAATTCCTCCTGAGAACTTGAAACTGTTCGTAAGAGGGAGGGGCCGTGGCCCGCGGAGTCGGTGTTCGGAACCCGGTGGGAGAACTGCTCTTCTGGCTAAGAACCCGCGAAATGTTCCCGCGGAAGCCGGGCAACTTGATCTGAAGCACACATGTGTTGCCAATCAAAGAGAAAGAGGCAATTAGGAGAAGATTTAGGGGGTGACGAGAGAGAGGCGAAACATAAAAAAAGAAGAAAAAAGTGAACTTACATTGCGAATGAGCGCCTCTTCGGTGTCAGTCGGGCAGGATTCTGGAAAGAAAGAATACCAAGACGCTGTGGCTGGGAAAATCTGACCTGCTTGGACGGAAGAGCACAGAGTGGTGCTGCTCTCGTTGTTGTTGTTCATCAGCTCCGACAGAGAACTCTTCTCCAGCAACTGAGGAAGGCTGGCTGAAACCAAAACAAGAATACTAACGTCTTCTGATCCTTTTCGTACCTGCACAATCGTTCGCACTGCTCCGCAGTCTGGCTATCCGCCTCTGCGGCTTCGGCGGTGCCGACAGATTGCCCAGTGACGTGGACAGCATGGACTTGCTGGAAAAGAAACGGATGAGGACTAGTTCTCGCGTCTCTTCGGAGCATTCTGGTTACCGGAGAGTCATGGAATTCCTAGTTGGGATACTATTAATACGATTGAAGTACCGCCCGATCAGATTGCTATCCTTTCCGCGCGGTAAACATTCATTCGCACCTTAGCCGAACCGACTACTGTTTGCGTTTTTGATTTGACTTGTGGGACGGAAGAAACGAAAGATTGCAACTAATTAGGTTTCAAAGAAGAAGAAGAAGAAGTTCGGTTGGGAATCGATGTAAAGTAACTTGGGAGCGGAAAAGAGACATGCTCAACAACTCGAAGAGTGCCATTAATTATAGAAGGATGGCGGCCGCCACCTGTTCCGATCGGATCCCTCCAGAGATCCGGACAATATAAAGAAAAACGTCTGTTATGACGAAAAAAATGGGAGGATACAGCATTCTAATAAAGTAAAAGGATCGTAATGGTGTGAAAAGAGTGACCGCTACCGTCCGGCCGGTAACCTGACTCCCTGCACAAACACTTTGTACCTGTAGCCGACCGATATCTTCTTGGCTCCGTAGAACTCATCTTCGTGGTAGTGGGGAATATAATCTGGAGGCAAAAGGGGCTTCGCGTACAGAATCGTCTGCAGTTCGTCGTCTCGAGCATGTGCCAGATTGTGAAGCCATTGCTGTTGAAACTTTGTGACTGTCGGCTGCAAAATGAGAAAGTTAACAGTTGGGAAGGATAAATGCAGATGTGAACCTTCGGCGGCTGAGGGACTATGTCAAAGAGATTATCGTTCTCTAGGGAATCCCAGAATCTGGCCAAACGGGCCATTCTTAGTAGAGCATTTAGCTGAAAAGGAAAGAAAATAGTTGTGAACTTTAGTTTTTGGCAAAAAGTGAACGAAAAGAACGAAAAAAAGGATGGGAACTAATTAGTGGTTTCCTATTTCCGTTTGGAAATGATGCTTCAAGCCGTAATTTCGGAAAGATAATGTCGCAAGTGTCGTCCGTGTCTCTTCTTGTCACTGCGCGATATTATCCAAGTGGGAGGCCCATCGGGGACCGCTCAGAGTGCACGCAAAGTGAAGAGACGCAGACAAGTGAAGGTGATAAATGATGAGTTTCTCAAAACAAACAGAGACTCCCGGCCATTCGGGATCATGCGCATAAGGCGAATTCGAGGCAGGCGAGACGCGAAATGTCAAAAAATTGGATGAGCAAATATGCCAACGCGAATCGAATGGGACGAGAAGGTTCCGGTTAAGAGGGCCGAAAACATGTTTTGAGGTTGGGAATGCAAATCAGCTGATGGGTTACAAAGCGGGGTCACACTACCTGAGCTCCGCTCGGCTCATTAGAACAATTGGCGGACGGACGGACGGAAGCGAGGCGGGGGCGAAAGGACCGACGGAAGAAGATATACTCTGGTAATCAGTGGAATGATGATGAATTGGGATCATGAAGACGAGTTGGGTAAGCTGCCAGAACGCACAATTACACAAAGAGCAATTGGTTTGGAGGAGGAGAACACTCAAAACTGAAGGTTATTTTTAATGGAATTTAGTTCTCCTGCAAAGATAATGCACTTTTTTATGATGAGGGCAGGACGGCTAACTAAATTTCCGTGTTTTCCTGCAACCGCTTCAGAATTCTTTTTCCTGTAACCGCTTCAGAATTCTTTTTCCTGTAACAGCTTCAGAATTCTTAAGAAGCAGAAGACGTAGATTTGGAATCTGAAAGGGCACACAGACACAAATCGAGAATAACACCCGACTCGAGGAGCTGATGGCTCATATAAATCAGCCAAAAACTCGCTGTGATGCTTCGCCACTTGATGATAAAAAAAGATAAATGAGTGTCTCTTTCCCCCTGGGCTCTGCATCAAAACGCCACAGAATAGTGGGGTTGATGAGTGACACATGACTGATTCGACGGGATCTTTTAAATCTTTGCGCCCTCATCCTTTGTTTTACGTCTGGAATCCATGATCCTGGCTGAAATGACTTTTTCGATGAGGCAGTGTGCAGGACGAAGAGAGTGCAGACGACAGAGACGAACGACGCTCCGAAATGACGGGTTGAGAGCGGTTTATCGTAAATCTACACTGAATTTGGCGTTCTTTGATCACTAGAACTTCATTTCAGAGGCTCATCTGAAGCTTGTTTTTCAAATTTTTTCAGTTGTTGTTCCAAGAGCGTTATAAAACTAAGCAAGCAACTGTGGAGTAGTTTAGCTGTTGGAAATGTCGAAAGATCGCCTGGTTTAGGCAGTACTAAAGTTTAGGACGCGGTAAAAATAACAGTTTCTTTCATATCGCTCTTTCAATCATTTTCTCATTTATTTGAACGTCCTGCACCGATGTAGATTTCAATCATTTCGAATTTTCATTCCCTTGCACTCAATGACTCATTCTATTTCGTAATCACAAAACCAAGCTCCGCCCTCTTTTTTATTATTTCTCATCAACCGTTTCAATTCCTTTTCTCACTTTTCAGACTCAATTTTCGGATTTTCAATTTTTGTTCTCTTCTGTTGATGCTGATCATTATTTATTTGGTTTCGCACTGAAAGTAAATACGCCAAATACCTGCTCACCGCTCCATTCCTTTCCACTTTTTGACCCGTTTCTTTCCAGATGCGAAGGTGGCTAAATGTGTGTCTCTACTTGTACATGCTGCTCGACGTGGCAGTCACCAACGTCTCGTTCGGCTTCTTTTCGCGCGGATGGACGTTCGATACCGACGCCTTCTACAGCACGATCACCTTCTCTCAGCCGTACCACTTCACGACATCACCGTATGAATTTGAAATCATGTCGTTCGTTCGACAGCTCTTCTGTGCAATCGCCATCCTTCTCATGATCTTCGACAAAAAGGAAAAGGCAAACTACCTGTTCCACGTCGTCACGTCCAACGCCGTCTTCACTTATTCCTTTTCCCTTATCAAATTTCTCGCGTTTTCGGAAGTCGAGGAGCAGCTGTATTATCCGGGAGTCTGGATGTCCGTTGCTTGGTCCATTCTGTCCGGATTCACACAAGTCATTGTCTGGTACTTTGTGTTCACTTCTACTCCGTTCGACTACCACCGTCTCATAAACACGACAGCCAACACGGAAGAGACTTCGGAAGCGGACACCACAGTTGAGACACAATCGGAGAACGCTTCGAGCAATGTGGAAAGCGGCACTCCGCCTGCCGTCCGACAGCCTCTCCACAAGTTCCTCTTCCGTTTGTTCGCGTACTGTGGACATCAGTGGCCGTGGTTTGCTTCCGGCTTCTTCTTCCTCACTGTCTACGCTCTAGGTGAGCTCATTTTCATAATCAATTTAAGACAGTGAGTCATTTTTCAGCTCGCGTCTTCATTCCCAAGTACACCGCCGAAGTAATTGCGGACATTGTGAACAAGCGAGGATTCAGTGCTCTTGTCCACTCGATCGTCGTCCTCAGCGGTCTCACAGCCACCAGTTCCTTCTTTGGCGGTCTCCGTGGCGGGTGCTTCGACTACGCAACTGCTCTCGTGACCCTCCGCATTCGTCTGGACCTGTTCACTTCCCTCGTCAACCAGGATATCTCCTTCTTCGACACCACAAAAACCGGAGAAACTATGTCTCGTCTGACCTCTGATTGCCAAACAATCTCGTCGACAGTCTCAACGAACGTGAATGTGTTCATGCGAAACGGAGTGATGCTCGTCGGTGCGCTTGCCTTCATGTTCGCAATGTCCTGGCGCCTCGCGATGGTCACATTCATAGCCGTTCCGTTCGTCGGTTTCATCACCAAAGTCTACAGTAAATTCTATGACGTAAGACAAAAATGGCTCACTTTCGTTTGTTTTAAAACAGATTCATTTCAGAAAATTTCGGAGAAGTTGCAACAAACTATCGCTGACGCCAATCAAATGGCCGAGGAAGTGCTGTCGACGATGAGAACGGTGCGAAGCTTCGCGTGCGAGAAAAAAGAACTGAAGAGGTTCGAAGGACTGCTCTCGAGCACTCTTACTGTCAATCGGAAGAGAGCTCTCGCCTACATGGGATACACGTGGAACAACGAGTTCTGTGATAATGCCATACTCGTGGCAGTTCTGTTCTACGGAGGACATCTTGTGATGGCTGACAAAATGAACAAAGAGCAGCTCATCACATTCCTTCTGTACCAGATGCAGCTGGGAGAAAATCTCTACGTTAGTTTGCAGCTTCTCTGAATGAATTATAGCTACGTTTCAGAACATATCGTATGTCATCTCGGTCTGATGGAGGCTGTTGGAGCATCCAGAAAAGTGTTCGAGTTGATGAGCCGCAAGCCGCAATTCGAGTTGGACGGAGTGCAGAAGCCGCAAGTGAACGGAAACATTCAATTCAACGAAGTCGGCTTCACTTATGCGTCTCGTCCGAACAATCCGGTTCTCAAAGATCTCACTCTCGATATCAAAGCAGGGGAAACTGTGGCCCTGGTCGGCCCGAGTGGAGGAGGAAAATCATCGATCGTGTCGCTCATCGAGCATTTCTACGAACCAAGCAACGGAGCGATCACTCTTGACGGGGTTCCGATCAAGGACATAGATCATGTGTACTACCATCAGAAGGTACGGCGTCTTTTCGAAGTAAATTAGCTAAGTGTCATGTTTCCAGATAGCTCTGGTTGCTCAAGAGCCCGTTCTCTACGATGGATCCGTGCGGCACAATATCCTGTACGGATGTGACTTTGCCACTGAAGATGACATGTTGAAGGCCTCCGAGATGGCAAACGTGCACGGCTTCGTGACGGAGCTCGAGAAAGGATACGATACGAATTGTGGAGAAAAGGGCGTGCAGATGAGCGGAGGACAGAAGCAGAGAATCGCCATCGCTCGCGCTCTCGTTCGGAATCCGGCTGTGCTCATTCTCGACGAGGCGACGAGTGCTCTCGACACAGAGTCGGAGGCGCTCGTCCAGCAAGCGTTGAGCCGATGTGCCCAGGAGAGGACGGTCATCATAATCGCGCATCGTCTCTCGACAATCGAGAAAGCGGACAAGATTGCCGTTATCATGAAAGGACGTCTCGTTCAGGTATTTATCGCCCCGTTTCATAGGTTCTCAAGAGTTCCTTTCATTTTCAGACTGGAACACACAGCCAACTGATGAATGACACCGACGGAATCTACTATTCGCTGGTTTCCCGTCAACTACTCAATGCGAAAGTCGGCGAGGAGTCTTGAGAGATGACCTAGATAGTTTCTGAAATGTTATTTATTGTCCTCTCACTTGTTTCTTCTCGATCTTGTCTCCCCGCTGTTTTACAAATCGGTGCATATTGTATTGACGTGTATTTCCCTTCTCTTGAATTGCTCATTTACTCGATTTTGTTCCTGTGCTAATATTTCATGTCAATTGTTGATTAATTCGCTTCCAAGAAAGCCATTTTGTCAGCTTTTCGTATAAATTTTTTTTTAATTTTCAAGAGTATGTTTCTTACGCTTTTACCATTACAGCCTTTTGACAGCTAAATTTTAGGGGAAGTTTTCTTGGAGCACGTTCAGAAAATGCATGCGGCGCTCTTGCAATTTGCGGCGCGGTCCAAGCCCCGCCCACTGCCACGACATCGGATTGCCCAGTCGCCAGTCCTATATTATTATTCAGCAGTGCTATCCGCACAAATTTGTGATCAATTCGTGGTCCGCTTTTTAGTAACTTCAAAATTCCAACCAGGTTCTGTTTAGCAGTGGGAATGACCTCTTTTCTCGAAGTTTCTAGAACATTCGGCGCTATCTCAGCATCCTCGTTCGTTCACATTTCTGCACTCAAACAAACAATTATTAACGTGACTATTACACGTGGCCTTAGAAAGCTCTCGAAGGACCGAGAAGCTACAAACGCATAACACACGTCATCGTTCCGCTAGTACACGTTGCATAGCCGGGCCAATAAAAGAGCGGGCGGCCGCCGTCCACCAGTCACTTCGATTTTCTCTTTCGCGCGTTCTGCGTTTCACTTCGCTCTTCTTTTCTCTTCTCTTCTCTTCACTCGAATAATTTCTGCTAACTTTCAGAAAAAACAAGTTCAAGACAAGTAAAACTTTCACCCGAACGCCCCACACGAAGAAAGTAAAGCCATGAGAGTTATCTCGTTCGTTTTGCTCGCCGCCCTCGTGGCATATTCATTCTGTGAAGAGGAAGCACCCGCCGACAAAGAGAAGCTGGGAACCATCATCGGAATCGATTTGGGAACCACCTACTCGTGCGTTGGAGTATTCAAGAACGGACGTGTTGAAATCATCGCCAACGATCAAGGTATGTTATCGATTTACACGATACAACGTAATTTTACTTTTTTCAGGAAACCGTATCACTCCGTCTTATGTGGCATTCTCTGGAGAACAAGGAGAGCGACTCATCGGAGACGCCGCCAAGAACCAGCTGACCATCAATCCGGAGAACACCATCTTCGATGCTAAACGTCTTATTGGACGGTTCTACAATGACAAGACCGTTCAGGCCGACATCAAGCACTGGCCATTCAAGGTATGCATTTGAAGAAAGCGTTCCGAATTCAACAGTATTCTTCAGATTCTCGACAAAGCCAACAAGCCACATGTCCAAGTCAAAGTTGGATCTGAGCAGAAGACTTTCACTCCAGAGGAGGTCTCCGCCATGGTTTTGACCAAGATGAAGCAAATCGCTGAGTCGTACCTTGGACACGAAGTGAAGAACGCCGTCGTCACTGTCCCGGCTTACTTCAACGACGCCCAGAGACAGGCCACAAAGGACGCTGGAACTATCGCCGGACTCAACGTTGTCAGAATCATCAATGAGCCTACGGCCGCGGCGATTGCCTACGGACTGGACAAGAAGGAGGGAGAGCGCAACATCCTCGTGTTCGATCTTGGAGGCGGTACCTTCGACGTTTCGCTTCTTACCATCGACAACGGAGTCTTCGAGGTTCTTGCTACCAACGGAGATACCCACTTGGGAGGAGAAGACTTCGATCAACGCGTTATGGAGTACTTCATCAAACTGTACAAGAAGAAATCTGGAAAGGATCTCCGCAAGGATAACCGTGCCGTCCAGAAGCTTCGTCGTGAAGTTGAGAAGGCCAAGAGAGCTCTGTCCACCCAGCACCAGACCAAGATCGAGGTAAAGCTTATAAGAATAGTTCATTTCCTATTTAATAATTTCAGATCGAATCTCTGTTCGACGGTGAGGACTTCTCCGAGACCCTAACGCGTGCCAAGTTCGAGGAGCTCAACATGGATCTCTTCCGTGCAACCTTGAAGCCAGTTCAGAAAGTTCTTGAAGACGCCGACATGAAAAAGACGGATGTTCACGAGATTGTTCTTGTCGGAGGATCTACCAGAATCCCGAAGGTTCAGCAACTCATCAAAGATTTCTTCGACGGAAAGGAACCATCTCGCGGAATCAATCCAGATGAGGCAGTTGCCTATGGAGCCGCCGTTCAAGGAGGAGTTATCGGAGGAGTTGAGAACACCGGAGACGTCGTTCTTCTCGATGTGAACCCGCTCACTATGGGTATCGAGACCGTCGGAGGAGTTATGACTAAGCTGATCACCAGAAACACCGTCATCCCAACTAAGAAGAGTCAGGTCTTCTCGACTGCTGCCGATAGCCAGAGTGCTGTCTCCATCGTTATCTACGAGGGAGAGCGGCCAATGGTGAAGGACAACCACAAGCTCGGAAACTTCGATTTGACTGGAATCCCACCAGCTCCACGTGGAGTCCCACAAATCGAAGTCACTTTCGAAATTGACGTCAACGGAATCCTGCACGTCAGTGCCGAGGACAAGGGAACCGGAAACAAGAACAAGATCACTATCACCAATGATCACAACCGTCTGAGCCCCGAAGACATCGAACGCATGATCAACGACGCCGACAAGTTTGCCGCTGATGACGCTGCTGTGAAGGAGAAGGTCGAGTCGAGAAACGAGCTCGAGTCGTACGCCTACCAGCTGAAGTCTCAAATCGGTGATAACGAGAAACTTGGAGGAAAGCTGTCTGATGACGACAAGACGACGATCGAGTCGGCCGTGGAGAGAGCTATCGAGTGGCTTGGAAACAACCAGGAAGCTACTACCGAAGAGAACAAGGAAGCTAAGAAGGTAAGAACTGACCGTAGTATTGATCGGAAATAATGATTTTATTTCAGGACCTCGAATCGGTTGTACAACCGATCATCTCGAAGCTCTACGGAAATCAAGGAGAGCAGGCCCCTGAAGAGCCAGCGGAGGACCACGACGAGCTGTAAGCAGTCCGAGTCACCACATCCAAACTTGTTTGATCCGGGTCCCTATCCTTTAGATGCTTTACCCCGCCACACTTTCCATCTGTCCATCCCTTCCCCACCCCAATCCCCTGTTACGAGTTGTAGCCTAATATATTTGGAGCCACCATGCTCTATTTTTTTATTGATTGCATTTCTTGTAATAAATAATTGTGATGAAAACTGTGTTTTATGTGTTCAATCTCGACGATATAGATGCTCGGGGAGAGGGCAAACTACACTCTCCGCGAAGATCTTTCTCTTCTTTTGTTTGTCAACTCTTACTTTAAAAGTGCAGAGCTGTTCGTTTCCTCGTTTCGCCATCTGTTGTCACACGAGACACGAGCCGAAGAGGACGAAAAATGTTTTATTGCCTACCGATTCGGACAGCATTCAAGGGGCGAATAAGTTAGAACGGAATCAGATCTATGACATGATATCACACTGTACACAGGAGAAATCACAGAAAGAAAATCAAATGATATGGAAGGTGGGGAAGGACTAGATTGGATTACGGTAGCCGAGACGGAAAGGGCTCATTCCATCGGACGGTGCACTTCGAACGCATCCGAGAACAGCTGATCGACCTCCATCACGTGCAGAACGTCCGAAAGTTCAATGTTATCGGAAGTGAGATACTTGAGATTCTGAAATGAAATAAAATTTGAGTACGATCGGAGAACGGATGCATACGGTGATCGAAGTGAAAATGAGAGCGATGTCTGCTAACCGGGAGGCGCTTTTGGCTTCCAACTGAGCGAACGGGGATACGGTAATCATAGACTGCGTGTAGTGATCTCTCGCGTTGTTCAGAACGTGCGTGCTCGCGTACGACATCTTCGGGGGAAGTGGGTCTGAAAAAAAAGAGATCGAGGGATTGGGAAAGAGAACGAAACGACTCACATTCATAAAATATGGCGAAAACACTTCCAACGAGAATTTCAGCGTCCGTGATGTTAATATTCGCAAGTGGTTTGGAGACTGTTTCCACGGACAGCTCGGTCGCTCCTCTGATAAGAAATTGAGATGAACAGGAGGGAAAAGGTAGAAGGAAGGCTTACTTGACGTCTGGGAAGGCCTGTTGAGCCTTGTCCACCGGATGATACGCTCCGTTCGCATAGCACACCCCCGGACACGAAATCTTCGCCGTCCAGCAACACGTTAACCACCAGTAGAAGAAGGAGAAACGACTCTTGGCGAACACCATCTGAAGAGAAGAGCACGTCAAAGTGAGAAAACGTTTTTGAATAAAAACACGTACTCTGTCATTCTCATCTAATCTCGAAAACTCTGGAATAACGGAGAGCACGTCTGTGTAGAGGACGAACACCCGTCGGAAGTCCTGGAGCACTTCTTGTAACGTGGCGATGCGTTCTCCTGTCGGCGTCAGTTTTGTTCGATTGCAAATGAGATGCGGATTGTAGAAGGCGTGATCAAAGCTGTACGTGTTTGGGAGCGGCTCCGGAGAGCCCTCATCGACACGCTCGAATATCCGCGAGAGGGTGGCCAGCAGATGATCGTACCTCTGCAAAGATGGGGTACTGTAGACAGAGGGAAGTGGCACGCCTACCTGCGTAACTGGATTGGGCGGCAAAATGGCAAGACAGTTTGAGTATACTGTAGAAACGGAGGAGCACGAGGAAACAGAGCAGATGGAAGAGGAGGAGGAACTTACGAAGGGCAGTTCGCAGCGGTTGGCCGGAGACGTGGGGATGCTCGACGACATCGTCGACATTTCGGTCTGACATTCCACTTCTCTGCAAACGGATCGTTGTGGGGACGGAAGCAGGGAAGAGGTGGATACTCGGACTTTGTGTAGGGATGCGATTCGACCGAGACAAGGTTGGGACTCGCGGAGCTCGTCGAAGCGGCGTCGATGTCTCCCTGGACAGCCCGCGGATTCATTCCCACTTTGAGACATGTCGTCAGTCGGCACGCACGACACGCGTTTCGCTGCTCTGAAATAAACTGCTTATGAGATACGGCAGTTGAGTTTGGCTCCCGGAAAGCGAGAAGACCGACAGAACACTCAAAGATCGAGCTCATTTCGGATAAAAGTTCCGCTCAAAGTACTCGTTGGTTGAGACCAAAAGAGCAGTGCCATCGCATTCGTAACTGTTCTATTGATTCTAGTTTGTTACTTCGATGCTATTCTTTTCGGACACTGGATCACAAGTACTGTGACCTTCTTGATCTTACAGTAACCCGTGAAATAATAGGTCAGGTCAACCCGATTCCCTCGATCTTTGTCTTCTTCAGACTGATCTTTGAGGTCTTCCCGAACATACCCTTGGCGACTCCGCATTTGCCTTGGTACCTACACGCGTACGTTCTGTTCTTCCAGATGCTTCTCCGGAAGAATCCTTTGCATCCGTTGCACGCGTTCACTCCGTAGTGCTTCCCGAGCGCCTGTAATCCTTCCTTTTCCGTCCGTACGTCCCCCGCTCAGTCGCTTACCGTATCTCCGCAAACTGCGCAAAATATACTCGCCTTGTGATTGGCCACAAGGCTTTGAGAGGGCAACTCCTTCGACACCAAGCGCATAGTTGTTCCTGTAAGAAGAGGAGAGGTTTTCAGCTACTCAAATGGGTTTGGTCGTTGATTTTTTGTGGATTAAATGGATGGAGCGGGCTGAGAGAGAAGTGAAACGAGTCGCACATACAAATCAGATATCAAGCACAGCTGGCTGCTAGACACGGCTCGCGGAGCTGATGACGATGGGAGGCGGCGACGGAAGGAAGAAGCGGTGATTCATGGGCACACGTCTGCGTCTCCGTCCGACACATTCTCCCCGCTTTCGCATATTTTTGAGGCCGTCCGTTGCCATGCGAAATGGAAGCGAAAACGGGCACGTTTTGTGTTCTTCGGATGACGTGGCTACTCGTTTAATGTTTGAGAATACGGTAGAGAATGATTGAGAGAAAGAAGAAGAAAAAGGAGAACAATAAGAGGTGGGAATGGACGAATACGTACTAGCAGAAGTTGAAACGGAGAGCGAAAGAGAAAGGTCTTTCGTTGATGACGTCCTCAGATCAAATTAGTTGATGTCATTCGAGGGTGCCGATGATCTAGTCAGAAATAGATCGGAACTCTCGCTCTCGTTATCCCAGATATTAGTTGCATCTAGTATGATTCCGGATAATACGGCAAGTGTCTCGTTCAAAACAATCCATTCAAACTCCTGACTGCATGCGGGCGGAGCCAAATGCTTCCGTTCGAACTGAGAGTAAGAGAAAGACGGAAGTTGTCCGTGTCAGATGACAAAAAATGAAGGGGTGGGCGCGAATACATTGCAAAGGGATTTGGAATGGATTTGAGATTGAGTCTCAGCAGACAGAGGAGTGCACTCATCACTCACCGGACGGATTCATCGTGGGAATAATCGGAAGGCGACGGAATGAGGTGAAGTATCCTCCTTCGGAGAGGCGGACGACGTGGCGCTGACCTTCCCCACGTGCGTACGCAAAAAGTGTTTACTTCCGATTGTTCGGTGCTCGTCTAGCCATGCTTTCCGAAATCGCGATGGGGAGGGCTACTGTACTTGGACAAACTACTCCGTCCTTTCCGTCGTTTCTTCCTCACACTTTGCAAAAGTTCGCGCCGAACTCGACCTTTCTTCTCTGCGGTTTACTATGCGGGGCGGGGACCAAACAGAGTTGTTTTGTTGGATTTCCAATGCGTTTCGGAAAGGTTATCTGACGAGGAAATGTCGGAGAAAAGGAAGAGCTATTGAATGGAAATGGAAAGTACTGTAAAGTTTGGTCTCTGATTTTAGTTCTAGAATCAAATGAATGAAACATGGGTTTGTTGATAAAAGCCAGCGACGACATTCTTGATAGATCAACGTTGCAGTTCAATTTGTTTCAAACTCTACCTCGCTAAGCGTCTGCCCCGTCCAGATGAAGGTAGTTTGTTCTTGTGAAGTCTGATCGCCCGGCAACTCGATGTTCATTTTGTTTGCCTACTTAGCCATCGTGACGTGGCAACATCCCTTACCATTTCCTTGTTTTCTCACACAAAATCTGCCAGCGTTTGAAGTAGTACACACGTGCAGTTTTACCGGCTCGCCGAGCAAAAGTCAGTTCAGCAAAGCACACGTTGCGACCACGATGCGGGTGGGCAGAGCGGCTCGAAGATCAAAAATGTGGCGAGCCCGTGAAAAAAAAACGGTATCTTGGTTGCAAAATGTGTTTGCCGACTGCTTCCCTCCACAATCACCCCGAGCGTCCCCGTCCGAAACGAACGGCTCTCCGACCTCCGATACAGTATGACTCATCGCCAAAACGGGCTCAAAGTGCAAAAAATCGCTGCGCACCACACGGGCTCCGAAGGGAAAACAGAGCAGAGTCTAGTGGGCAGCAGCATCGAAACTAAATGATTCTTCTCTTTTCTCGACGGACGCGCGAGCCACTGGACCGCCCGTTTTTCCACTGATTGGTGGTGTCGTCGCGCAAATAAAAAGGTGAGAAGGTGCAAATAGACGCCGGCCCAGGAGAGAGAGAGAGAGAGAATGTTTCATTGCGGCCTGCCTGAGGCCAGACTGTCCGGCCGGCCGGCCCTCCGCGCGGAAAAGTGCGGGTACAAAGTACAAAATGACCGCGCGGTAAGCATGTATGCATGCGGTCCTCTTTTGCCGTCAAGCTGGAGAGGACAGAAGAACGAGAGAGCAAATGGTGGGGTACGAAGTACACGCTGTCTCCCGAATCAAAAGAATAGTGTAGGAGGAGAGGAAAGACCGGAGGAAACGAAGAAGAGGAAAAGAGGAGGAGACTTCCCTTTGGCAGCATATATTCTAGTTCAGAAGGACTGTAGAAGCATCCACATCGAACTGTGCCTCCAATCCGATTGAGGGATGAGGGATCAGCCGACTTTCGAAAATCCATCAGATCCAAAAGAGAAGAGCCCCTCAGAATCTACAAATTACTACAAAAACCAACACCGCTTCATTGTTTGTAACAGTCCCAGTTGAGTCAACAGTCGAGCCTCCACTACGTTTCGTTACAAATCACACTTGGCCGATGAAAACCGTGAATCTCGTTATCAAGGAGGCGAATGATAGAATGAGAGAAGGAGAGGTTCAATGATCCGGTCGGCGGGGCATCTCTTATAGTCGTTTGGAGCGTAGAACGCACATCACTCTGGAGGCGGGACCGAAAGGTGTCACATGGGGTACGACTACGGTTTGTAAACGATATCCGCGCAGAGAATGATTAAAAAGATGCGCGGAAACGCGAGAGAACGTCCATTTTTCATCAGTGAAAAAGCACTTTGCAGGAATCAAGGTGAGATGGATCAAAAACTAATCGAGACTTGACTCGAGTTGAAGTCCATCTACAATAATATATTTACAAGTGGTACGGAAAGAGAATAACAGAGAGAACGATCAAGAAGGCGTCGTTCCGTTTGGACATTGACCAGACTGTTCTCGTCACGAATAAATGAGTGCATTCTCTGAATCATAATGTTCCACATAACCTCCAATGTATACCCACGTCATCAACAATTCCCAAATAGACTGCAGTCTGATCCAGTCCAACTGCCCAGGTGGCATCCAATGAACCGCAACAAAGTTCGTTTCTCACTCCTTGCAAATGATATTTTCGAAGAGCGGTCAGATGCTTTTCAAAGCGTTGATCGCGTCGGACCCTCGCGCAGAAACTACTACCAGATCTCTAATCATTCCTCTCGCCCTCTCTCTCTCTCACTGTCTTCTTCTCTTTATCGGTCGGTACACTTGTTTTGACTGTCGCGACACGTGGCTCTTATCAAGTACATTTAAATCCGTCCCGTCTTTTCCCCAATCGCTTCCAGATATTTATGCAAATAGACTCATTCATCTTCCAGTTTCATATCGCATTCAGCCGTCTCTCCGAAAACGTTCAAAAAATCACGTAGCCGGGTCAGAACGTAAATAATCTGGTAGGGCGCCCCGAAAACGGCAACAATGTGATTAGAATCGAAGATCGAAACTGGCTTCGGTCATTAATTTTAGAGAGCATTGAACATATTATTAGGCCGGAAAAGGATTAGAGTCACGTCAGACGGCAGGCGGATATTCGCACCAGGAATACAAGTCGAAATGAATGAATTGAATGCCAAACTCAGATAACATTTTGAACAAATAGAAAGGAAAACGAGTGGAGAGAGGGAGAGAGAGAGTGAACAGAAACTAGAAAAAGAATGTGACCAAAACTTTTCAATAGACTGCCAGTTGATTTTTGAAACCGAACAAGATGAAAGATGAACAACCTTTTGTAAAGTTCGTAAGATATTCCAGAAGATAAAGTCTGTTATTGAAAAGGACAGTGCAGCAAAAGGGAAGGGATAAAATGCAGAAGAAACGGGAAAAGTTCACGAAAGAGAAAGAGATCTTTGCGATAACGGGTCATTAGAGGGCTGTAAGAAACTCAGCGACACCCATCAAAAAGGGCGCACAAGTGTCTTATCGTTTCTTCGTTCCGAGCATAAACTACAGTCAACTTTGCTGCTTCCGAACCCCTCCGCCGAACTTTGTTCTTAATGTTTGCTCTCGCTCAATTACGAGATGGTTTCGCGCAGGCGGGAGCTCAAAAAACGGATGAAATAAACAGACGGGAACATTGAACATATCGTGCATCTTTGTTGATTCCTGGGTTTGCCTCTGGAACTCTCATTCCTTTTTCAATCTCTGAGAAAGCAAAATAACACGCGGGTAATTTGGTATTGACGTCGGTGAACGAGGAGATTTTCTACGAAAAAACAAAAGGAAAACGAACAGAGAATGTTCATGGACAGAAAGTTATCAACAGAGAAGTCGCTAATAGAAACGGCTGAGAATGCATGACATCATATTAAGAGATAAATGGAGAGGTCCGGAAGATGACCAGAAGGAAAAAAGAAGAAGAAGAGCAAGGATAGGGTTTCCCTGGGACAGCCCCACGCGCAAACAATTGTACTTTTGAGAAGAAGGCGTGAGTGGAAGCGAAAGGAGCAACGAAACAAGAGCTGCGCGGACAGCAAAAAAAGCGGACGCAAAGAGGTGTGAAAAACCGAAAGGGAGGGGGTAAAGGGAACAATAACAGATGATGAGCAATCGGGGTTTTAAAGGAGGAACAGAAAGAAGGTGGTTCAGTTCAGAAGATCACTAGAGTGGGTATAGCGTGGTCGAGATGTTTCAACGACGGCAAAGGGAAGATATTCACAAACAGAAGATAGGAAGGAAGCAATGAACGAATTGAACAAACCGAAATGACTTACTTGATCTGGGGCCCATGGCGGATGACGTGGATGCCTGAAGAAGAGGAAGATCACGGGAAAAGCACGAGAACAGAAAGAAAATCGAGGAGATAAAATAGAGAACAATGAATGATTCCATGTCTAAAAGTGAAAAGAAAGAGAGGTCAGAAACGAGATGTCTATTTATTTAGGTAGGGTACTTCGGATACGGTAACTGTTTAGACCTGAAGGCTTGTGAGAAAGTTGGCTAGTTGGCTAGACTGAAAATGTGTGAAAGCAGTAAATGGAATTATGATAAGGGCGGTATTCAGACAGTATACGCATCTGCCCCGGGGCCCTCCTTCTACAGCGTTTACGAGAACCGAAACGTGCAAAAATGTACACGGCGGAGGTGTGAGAAGCAGAGAAACGGAAGAGTGTTGCGTCGGAAGAGACGCAGACACGGAAGACAACTATCGAAACACGCGCTCGAAATGTTCTTTGCTCGCAGCGGGGCGGGTGGAAAAAACGGGGGCTGGAGACACAAATTGGAACATTATTTTATCAGCGACTACACTTTGCGACACACGGACACAGTCTCTCCCGGCAGGTCAGATGACTATTCCGACACGGTTAGGCGAGAAAAAAGTGATTGGCGAAGGGAGAGGATCGGAAGGAAATCGCAGGAAAGGAGCCGAAAGTTACACTGCTCGGAGCAGTTATCACTTGTTAACAATCACGTGGGCGAAACGCTTTTTCTGCACCAGAAACGTTCATTGGTCTATAATCAGACACCTTCATTTCATTTCATTTCAGTCGTTCTCTACTTCCAAACACATCTCTCTGTATTTCCAGCGCTGCGAGCAAAACAGGAGATTGGCTCTCACACACTGCTCCACTTCTCGTCGCCTCTTTTCAATTTTCTTTTTCTCCCTTTTTCTTGTTACTCATAACTGAGGAAGAAGGCCGGAAAACTGAAGAAAATTAGAAAAGAATAAGGAGTGAGAGGGTCGGAGGAAGGCGGAAAAACAATGTTTATTGCTCCGAAAACAAGAATCAATTATGTATGTATGGGCGGAAAAGAAGTAGAAGCTGAAGGTGATCGAAAGCGAGTAAGAAAAGCCTCTTTCACGGTGATTGTTCCTGGGGGTAGCGCGAAGGTTTCTAGTCCCTGGCATCGCCGTTCTACTTGTCCAAAACTGGCTTTTCGGATTTTTCTCAAAAACTGGAACGTACAATACTTAATCACAAACGTACTTTTGTTCTGAATTTTATAAGCTTTCTTTGAGAAAAGAAAACAGCAAAAAAAAGTTGGTCCCGACCGGTTTACTTTTATTAGCAAAAAAATGAAGTTTTGGTGCACAGAAGAAGGCTTGGAGAGCGCGCCCTTCTTGGCTGTTCTGAGACTTCAGATGCGTGCCGTTCTACGAATACCGATTCATTTCACTTCATTTTTTGGGAACGAGTTCATTATGATGTAAACTAACAAAGAGACACAAAAAACACGCACGAGCTGTCATGTTTCGAAAAAATTGTTTTGACAGTGACCCCTAGACATTTCTACGAGTTTCTTGTCGCTCTTTGTTAGTTTTGATCATACAATGAATAAGATGGATCAGTATTCCTCGAACAGCACGCATCAAAAGTTTTGGCGCGCGGAAAAAGGCTTGGGACCGTGCCGCCTGTAGGCGAAATAATCAGCCGACAGTTCACGGGACGAGCGCCGAACTTTCTTCCTCTCTCCACTGCGCCCCCGGAAAAAATCACCGTGTCTTTGGAAGTAACGGAGAACGAAGAAGGTTGAAGCTGATCAGCTGTAATAAATGGGATTTATATAGATAGCGGGGGAACATTTGTTAAGGAAAGGGAAAGCACAATATCTGAGCATGTTTAGAGTATTTGAAGCTTGCAGGGAGTGATCTAGACTTAAGTCGGTTTTTTTTACTAGGTTCGAAAAAGGATTGTTAAACAATTCTGGAACCCGAGAACCCTCATTTCTAACTGTTTTTTTGCACACCAATTTTCACTTGAGCAAATTCAGACTGTAGAAGTAGAACTCCAGATGCGATTTTATCAAGAAAGTCGCTTTGCAAGAATGAATGCGAGATCCTTCGAACATGTAGTTCCTGTCCCGGAAAACAGAACCATTCTGCAAACGGATTGATTGTCATGACTGACACAGTACTATTATCTATGCCGCATGGACTATGCCTCAATTTTGTGACTAATATGGTGAGTAACTTCTTCACAATGTTGTTGTGGGAAAATTCATGTAACATCAGAAAGTGGTTTTCTATTAGTTTCGATAAACTTTGATCAAATATTATGACGCCCATCCTAAAATCTTTCTCGGTCTCTATTTTCCAAGAGTTGCTGTTTGGCGTCTTTCCAGACAGTCTACCAATTACAATTCCTCCTGAGAAACAGATCCGATCGGTCTGAAACTTGGACCCAAAATACTTCAATCCAAGCTCAACACGCCTGTAAATCTTGAATCCGATGGAAAAAGCTGGGCCGGCTTTTTGCCCAGCCCTGGTCCGTTTATACAATTTTCCAGGTGAATTTTGCAGACGTATCAAGATCATCGCCAAGTTTTCATCAAACTGATTCGAAAATATGAGACTGCTATCTCACAAGAGGCTCGTGCAAGATTTCTGCGGATCGAGACGTTCCCGGACACGTACAGTCGTTTTTCCGTTTCCGTTGTTCACAGCGTCATCACGACAGTTACATAATCACAGGCGAATCGGCAGTTTCTTCCAGAACGACGTCTTCTTCTCCATTCATTCCCATCTCCTTCCGCACACTTTTTCCGCATCATCGTCCGCTTCGATAGCTATCTCAAAACGTATACACACACATCACAGATTCAATAAAAGCCGATGAATGGCCGTAGGTGATAATACACTATGTATAACTGACTCTGAATTACATAATATACATAATAAAGATGATGTGAGGAGGCGGAAGGGAAGGGCGCCCGAACGAACGGACGAACAAGTTTACGGGTACGGTCGGATGGAGAATGGCACGCCCTGGAAGAGGAGGCGGAAGCGGGCGAAGACCTCTGGAATCGTGATGATGCCATCCGAACATAATGTACTTTTGGCCAGGAGACGCACCGCTTCTCCCTCCTGTTACCATCCGATATCACAACTGTACAGCACTTGCAACTGTCACCGAGAATGATAACCAAAGAAAACACTGGCAAAAGATCATCTCCCTTAAGAAAACGGTTCACTGTTTATTCCGTCGGTTCGGTCGTGAACTGTGTCATCGAATAGGGTTCCGTGCCCGAATTGATTTACGGCTAGTTCCACTTTTCCCATTTTCACGCTAAAGATATGATTCTGATAAGTTGCTAGTCGGAGTAGACGATTTTCTCTCTCAATTTCACGGCCAAATGTGAAGCGTTCAATTTTCATTCTACTTTTTAGTTCAACCATTATAATTGAAAGTTAGCATCAAAAGTTTGAGCTCTGTCCAGTTTTTGAGTAACTTTATAAACCGAATTGTATCCGGGCGATCCTTCCCTTCTAGCCACCCTCTTTTTTTGCGATTCCAATCTGTTTCCAGCCCTCTCCTCATCATCATTCCCCCCGATATCACCTCTCCTGCAGCCCATATCATCGTTTCCCGCCTGTCGCCTCCTGTCCCATTCTTTGACTTATTTATTGATAGTCTCTCTCTCTCTCTCTCTCTGCCACATCCCATCCAAATCGGACCCCGCCGCTCTTGAAGAATATGTCGCTTCTCGAGTACATCAAAAAATTTGTGTGGCAGAACGCATCTTAGCAACATGGCCTATAAACGGCCGGCTCCTCCGCAGCTCTTTCTTCGCTCCCCGTTAGTACTCTAGCGCCCGCCGGAGTCGGAAGAAGAACTGCTCGGAGCACGAGCAGGTCGCCGTCCCGTTTTTTAGATGACCTCAGGGCACATTCCCATGCTCGGTCCCAATTTCTGTGCGCCCTCACTTCCCATCCTAAAGTGCAGTTTTATGGAGCAGATACCTAGTTGCAACACACTCGACTCGCTCGCAATTTTCCCACAGTTCACACCTGAGGTGGGCAATCACGAGACACCCCTCCGGAGCCTAACGCCCACCGACTCCGCCCCCCGCTCGTCATTTTCACTCCATGCGCCCGCAACTTGTGATCGGGATTACTGTAACACTCGCTCGTTCTTCAGAGATCACGTCACTCTCACTCTCATCCAGTTCTAGAAAGGATTACTGTAAGCCCATTATACCTGACGAAGATGATCGCCATCAGTTGGTTCTTTTCTTCGTAGGAAACATTCGTCTCTGTGTTTTTTTTCTGATTTCACTTACTAATCCACCCCGTTGGTCATATCGCCAGAACCACCGCGAGGGCCACAAAAAGGCTGACCGTTCCATTACACACTCTCTCTTTCTCTTCTTCTCTCTATCCGTCCATATCCGTCTATGTTCTACATCTGAAACGTCTGGAATTAGGTTTGTTTCGTGCCGCCACGACCATTACATCGTGTGACCAGTCGGAGTGTCTCTGGATCTCTTCCGCACTGTCGTCTCCCTCTGTCGCTATCATAATGGGATGTTCTAGTAAAAGCTTATAATATATATATACATACACATCTATAACAAAAGTGAACAAAATGGAAAAAGCGCACGCTATCAGCGCGCGGAAGGGCGGTCTCCAGGCGGAAGAGTGTGTGGGCCGCAGCGACGGAGACATCCGAATGTGTGGCATAAACTGGAGGCTATTACCTGATGCCGATGCTTATAGTTGACGACATCATCATCATCATTGTTACATTCCGCATTCCGCTTCCGTGTGTAATTCCAGGAAGACACCTCTGCCCTCTGCCTCTCTTTCTCTCTGTGTCCGGTTACCGTAGTCGTCATGAGCCAGACACTCTAATTATGCGTTCTGCTGTTCTCTTGGCCTTTGATTAGGTCAGCCACCACCCTTCGCCAGACTAATCGGGGGATATCCCCCTCCCTCCAAAGGTTCGCTGATTACGTATCGCCCCAACGTATTCGTTTCGTAACTTGCTCAACCTTTGCGCCTGCTACTCTTTCAAAAGCTCACACTTTCACCTGCCCTCATTTCATTTATCCTTGAAACTAACTCTGACCTCTACTACTTTCCCCTTCAATTCCCATCAAAATTGCCAAGATTGTTCCCATGTTATCATCACAAAGTGTCGAAGAATGTGGAACATTGGCCGACGGTGTCTCCGTTCTAGAATGCGTGTTATCAGGCGGTCCAGTCCCCCCCTCTCCCCTTCTTCGGCTTCTTCTCCCGCCCCGACGTTTCTTCCAAGTATCATTTGATATCAGGTCCGCCGAAATGCTTCCTCAAATGCACCAGCACACTAAATTTCCGGTGCCCGACGGATCCACGTCTTCTCCGCCGAATAACGTATCGTCGGCTTCCACCTTGCCTTCCTGCCGAACCCATTTTCAGACGCTTCCGCCGCCCATCATACCCTACTCGCTTCTCTCCGCATTCTACTCGCTCTCCGCCGCCAACATTTCGACGTCTCCGGAAATTAATGAAGGTACTCTGGCTCTTTCTATTTTTCTATTCTAAATATATTATTTCAACGCGATGGATTCAGGCGAAAAGGTGAAATCCGTGGGTCGTTCGTACAACCCGGGCAGGCCGTTGTGTCTCGAGGATCGGAAGAAGATCGTCCGTCTGTACGAGGAAGGATGTCGTGTCAGCCACATTGCCAGACTCATCGGAGTCACTCACAGTTGTGTGAGCAAGATAATGTCGAGGTGAGGAGGCATACTGTAGTTAAGACAATAAGAAGAAGTTTCGATAGTTATGTAAATGAAATGGGTACTCGACGAGCGCCCAAATTGCCATCGTGTGAACTTTAAATTAGTGCTCCAAGTTGCGATTAATGTCCAATAAATGTCGCGAAAGTCTTGAGCAAACAATGAGCTCTCAGTTTCTCTGCGGAATTCAATTGCGGGTCCCGATTTAAAGCCACTAATTTGGATGTCTACGTTGTGGCAACTTCCGCGGTGCCCACGCGCTTCCAGTCAATTACCAGTCTCTCCTTCGCTTCTTTCAATCATAATTGCGCATTTCCCTTTTGAATTCTCAAAATAGACATCTCACTTCTGACCGACAACCTTTGCAGATATCGTCGCACGGGAAGTGTGCAGCCACGTAGCTTCCGCGCCACTGAGAATCAGGAGAACGACACGGCGAGTGCCACGTGGCAGAAGCAGCAGCAACAGCAGAAGAAACAGAAGCCGTTGCCGCTGCCCTTCTCCATAGAAAGGTCGGAATAAGGAAGAGGAATGCCTCAAATGAGTTAGTTGCAGAATCTTGTCGCCAGACCTCAAAAAGGACCTTCCGTACCCGAAGGTCACCTCGATCCACCAGTGATTCCTCTCCCGATCTTCTTCTCGTATGCAATGATAATCCACTCGCAACGACCCATTTAACCCCCATGACATCAACCAATAAAGTCTCTGTGTAGTGCCAAAAGGACTCGCAAAAAGTTTTTGTGGCCGAAAAGCTTAATCGAGCAACGCAATTTGCGGCAACGATGTGCCCGCCGCGCCGTCCCGCGCACTCGTTTTCTCATTTCGCTTTCACGAACCACTTCATAAAACGACGTCTTCCGTACGTCCACCCCCGCCTCCTTCCGATCCGACATCTGCCTTCATCAGTCTCTAATTCGGAATCGTAATTGCTGTCGGCACCGGAGCAACATGTTGTCGCCAGCTCCCCAATTATATATCGCATTTACTCAGAGACAGATATTCTAGTGTCTTCCAGTGGACAACGATGTCCCTCTCTGATGACCATCATAAATTTGTAAGCAGAATGCATTTTTAATGCCGCCCAAATCTTTGGAATACTCTTACATGATCCCCCAGCTACGTTTTTTGGCTTAGGCCAGACATGCGATGATAACTCCAGAGATCTGTCAGAATGTTCTGCTCACCGGAGTGTGAATTACAAAGTATTGGTGTTGCAGAATTTTAACTCTATCCTTTGCAAGTTTTTGTGCGCGCTGACTGACTCAACAGAAAATGAGCCTTGAAGTTCAAACAAGTTATTCTCTACCGTATACCGTATCCCGAGCCTATAAAATCTGTACTCCGTCTGAATTAAACACCTCCTGACATATCGCCTTTCACCTGTCGAAAACCCGGACGTGAGAGTCGGAAAGGTCAGGATACAGCCGATTTCATCAGCCTCTCGTTTTTTGGGCGTGCGGACCCGACAAACTCCTGCAATCATGTATCGGATATCACATTTCCTTCAACGGCTTCAACAGCTTCTGCCCTAGTCGTCTCCGCACGTCTCCCTCTTCCGTCTGACGGGCTCTCCGCAGTTTCACATGCTCTTCCGCTCCGGCAGGCAGCTGCTCTTGCTCTGTCGCCAGTCGCCAAGCGTCTCGTCTCTCTCGGCCCTCCGCTGCTCTCTCTCCACATCCACCCATTTCAATAGCTTCTTCTTCTTCTCCTCCTCTTCTCCTTTTTCTTCTTTTTTACTCCTTCTTCTCCCCCCGCTCCTCGTTTTTTGCTCGTCTCCTGCTTCTCCAACCTACCCGTGTGATCTTCTTTCGTGCTCCATTGTTGTTGTTGTGGCGGAGTAGAAGAGGAGACGGCAAGCGTGGCGGATGATGTAAAACTATGACAAGTATCATATTTCGAGGCAGTAGGTAAAGGCAAAAACACACGATTGTGCCAATTTATCGGGCTCTGGCTCTACGCCGGCCTCTTCTTGTCCGGCTCCCCTCGCCATCTTCTCGCCGCGTCTTCTTCGCCTGCAAATCCCGACTAATTCGACTGCTGCCTTATATAGTAGCTCCGGCGTCCCATCGGGGGCATTACGCGGTTGCGCCCGCCTCTTCGTGGCCGCCAACGACGCCGAAACTCTGTTGCCACTGGTGACGCTGACGCTTCTCTTCCACTGAATTCTCATTTGACAGACATTTGACAGTTGGTCCCTGGCCCCAAGTGTTTTGGGTCAGACACGTCTTTTCCTCACTTGTCACGAAGAGAAACAGCACTTTTTGAGAGAAAGAAGGAGAGGAAAAAAAGAAGAGCCGTTATGAAATCCAAGCCATGAACTTATGTGCCCGAGGGCTTTCAAGCTTCGAATAAGTGAATTGAGCCAGAGATAGAGATGGACGGAGCCCACGTTGTCAACTCGAATCTTTTTTCGTCTTCTCTCTTTTTGTGGTCCTCATCTCACGTATTTCCTGTCGTCTTCCAGTCGAGAAGAGGCTGTAGAAGGAAGAGTTTACGACCTTCATCCACATGCGCAACTAGCCTAATTTCTAATTCCGCGTTTCCGTCAACTTTTTGCCTTCTCCATTCCGCCTTCTCCTCCCTCTTTTTTCTTTTGCTCTGCCGTGTTCTGTTCGCTTTCCGCCTTCTTGTTTTTTATCCATTTCTCATTGTTTTGCCGACTCACACCAACTCCGCCATCTGGCTCCTCTCATTACGTGATGATTCCTTCGTCTCTTCTTCAACGTTTCCTCCACTTTTTTGCACTTTTCACCTCGGGCGTCCGTCCGGACTGAAATCGGATCCGCGGCTCCTCCCGCTCCCCAGGGAGGGAGGCAAGATTATGAGCGCTTGGCCTGCATAACTCGTTGCCACGTTGGCCCATTGACCCACTGACGTCAACGATTTTTCGTCTTCTACTCGGAAGAGAATAAGAACCACGTCACTCTCGGCGCGCTTTCATCGCCGTGCTCTCGAAGAGCGCCGGCCCTCCTGCTCTCGTGTTTTTGGGACGCATCACGAGGTGAATGGGGAGTGGGCTTAGTAATCGTCCGGGAACTTGCCATTCTTTCCTACGAGCCATCTGAAATTTTCTTCTCCCTCCTGGACTTACTAATGAAGAAAGCTTTAGCAGAAGGATGAATTAAATCCGTATCACTAACGAGATCACATTCAGAACACATTCATTCGCCACCATCGGAGTGTGCCTAATCCCTCGCGAGCATTAAGATCTTCCTTGCAGACTCTCTCACCGGTTCTTATTGCTCTTCATCTTCTGCTCTCACTGCCCTTTTCTGCGCCGTCCCATCTACGTCGGCAATCTCCGGTTCACCCTCTCTTTGCGTGTTTTTTGCGGATGCCAATTAGTGCGGCGGCTCGTCGCCAGACAGGTCCGAGCCCTCTTGATATCAATGCGGCACGCGGAATGCACCCGCCGCAAACACATATCATCGCGGCGACAAGATCACTTTCCGCAGAAGAACACGAGTAGTGTGCCGCCTCCCCTCATCCTGTTTTGTGACTCCTCCGTTTTTGGTACTTGTGCCGTCGCGGCGCCGCTACAAATCCCCGTGCATTAGAGGCCCCGTCTCACTCGGTTTCTTGCGCAGCTTCTAAGTTTGTTCTGATATTTCTGGAGAGAAAAATGTGAGTTTTCTAGTTTGATCCGCGTGAAAGTTCCCCTCACACAGTAACCAGCAAACCAATTAACAGAAAGCCTGCCACGTAGTAACACTTCTCTCAGCTTTGTTTTTCTGACTCGAAGAGGAACATTCCTGATGAGGTGACCGATCACTGTTTCTTTCTTTCTTTTCTGCTTTCTGTCGTCGTTTCCTCGTTCTTCACCTCCGAGTGTACGTGAGAGCGTGAGAGGAAAACAACTAGGTACATGCTCAGCAATTAAGAAACCATCAGAAAGTAGCACATGTCGACGGGAGGCATCAGCGGAAGCTGCGAGACGGAGGAATCCGCGTGAGCAGCTTCACAACTGTCGCCCGAACATTCCGAAGGGACAACAGAGGCCACAGAGAGGATATGAGGGCAGAGAAACGGAGAAACGGAGTCGAGCATGAAATGAACACTTTCAATTTCTGAGTGACGTGTTTTGAATGGGGTCCAAGACCTCTAAGATCATGAAAGAATCAGAGATGGGTCACGAACAAAGGCCAGAAGACTCCCTTTCAGTCTTTATTGTTGCTTCTCTCCTACTCCACGAAAACACGCTGTATTTGCCAGTCGGCTTTCGTTCCCACACGAGTACAAATATTTTGAGCCATCATCCCATTCCAACTGTTTCCATCCATTGCCTCCGCGCAAAAAAGCGGTTTCCATGACAAAGTGGTCGGTCGTTCTATGTTTTTTTTCGTCGCTTCCTCCTCCACTTCCTAATTGAGTGCTTTCGATTCATTGCCCGACGCCTTCTTTCCCGCCCTTTCAACCCCCGAACACTTACTTTCATCACTCACCTGTCCACTTGCCCCTATCTTACAGGAGTTGCAATAATGAACGCGGAGCAAAGCAAGAGTCTGCTTTCTAGCGGACACCTCTCGGCGGACCCCTACATAAACAACTGCTACTCCGAGATGTGCATGTCAACGGCACAAGTTGGTGAGTTCATTCCTGCCGCCTGCCATGGGATCACTCGTTCTCATTCTAGCCCCACAGCCGGGCAAACACAAGATTGGATGGATGATCGCCGCGATGTTCATCGTGGCCGATATGGTCGGCGGAGGAGTCGTCGCCATGCCGGTCGCGTTAAACTCTCCGGACTGCCCATGGGTATCATCATCATGCTCACCGTCGCCGTCAGTTTCGAGTACACCGGCTATCTGCTCGGAAAGGTCTGGAACAAACTGATGGAGAGGAATCCGCACATCGGCGTCTGCCGGAAACCCTTTCCTGAAATGGCGAAACGAACGATGGGAACCGGAATGCAGTGAGTTCATTTCAGATTTATTTGGGAACAGAAGAAGTTTACAGACGGTTTACATCTGTGCTCGGAAATGTTACTCAGTTCGGAGTGTCTGTTGTTTATCTCCTTTTATCGGCAATATCATCCACTATTTCATCAGCCATGTTCTTCATATTGACAGTGTTTCTAATTGCATTGTAAGTTCATTCACAAAAGTCACAAAAGTCACCATGAAACCATCTGAAACCTCAGGTCATAGCCGCTCTCGCAGTTCTCATCTGGCCCTTTACATTATTGGCCAGCCCTGGCGAGTTCTGGTAAACACTTATGCTCATTGCCACGTCATAACTTGCCGTCGCATTGCAGGATTGTCATTGTGTTTGCCATGCTCACCACGGTCGTCGCCGTCGTCTCCATCCACACCGGAATCGCTCTCGACTCTTCCGCGTGCTTCTCCAATGTGGCATATCCACAGACCACGAGCACTTCCACTGTTCTCTCCTTCGGAATCTTCCTCTTTGCCTTCTCCGGACACTACGTTTTTCCGACGATCCAACATGATATGAAGAACCCGAGAGACTTCACCAAGTCCGTTCTCGCCGGTTTTCTCGGAGTCATCCTCCTCTATCTTCCTCTTTGCGTTTTCGCGTTCATTGTATACGGAGACTCCATGGCCGAATCGGTAATCTACAGTATACAGAGTCCGTCCCTTCAGGTAATCTCAACCTCTTATTGCCAGAAATAAAGAATGCCACTTTTCCAGTTGCTGGCCAATCTCATGATTGCTTTCCACTGCATCATGACTCTTGTCATCGTCATCAATCCTTTGAATCAGGAGGTTGAACACTACGCCAAGGTCTCTCACGCCTTCGGAGCTGGAAGAGTTATCACGAGAACAATTGTACTTGTCCTGGTTCTCTTTGTTGCCCTCACTGTTCCCGATTTCCAACCGGTCATGAATCTTGTCGGTCAGTACCTTTTAAACCTCTCTTTCACTCTGTCACGTGACAATACTTTCAGGTGCTTCTACCATTCCAATGGGTTGTGCTGTTCTTCCTTCCCTTTTCTACTTGTACGGAGAAGCGGCCACTGAAGAGGAGTGGAGAAAGGGAAAGATTCCGACGCTAAGACAGTTGGTTCCCAGAATCTCGAACCCTCCTCTCATTTTTCCCTTTCAGAGTCCTGGAACGAACCGACAAAACCAAGCTCATCATCAACCTCGTCATAATCTTCGGCGCCGTCCTCGGCGGACTTCTCGGCTCGTATCAAGGAGTTTTGAAGTTGGTCAAGGCCAAATTCACGGAGCCCTGCTACGTGCGTCTCTTCACAGAAACGACGTATAACTCAACATTCCAAGTCAAAAATGTGTAAGTTCTACTTCTTTTTCTTCTTCTTCTACTTCTTCCTTTCCACTTCATAGTGCACATCTTCTTCTTGTTTCAGCTGCTGCGGCGCCAACAGAGACATAAATGTGTTCAATGTGACCGACTTCTGCTGACCTCGTTCCCTGCTCATCCGTTCCGTTCACTTCCCTCCCTCCCATTCACTTTTCTCGCCCCTCCGCACAATTTTCTATGTATCAAGTCTTCGTTCTGCAGTCCAGACACCTCATGTACATTCTAGAGATAGATATATTTGCGCCCAGCTCCATTCTTATCTCATAAGCCCCCCAACTAGCCCGAAAACAAGAGGCGAGAATTGTTTGTGTAAACCGGGAAACCGTTCTCCTCCTCCGGTTGCCCCCAACCTCATAGTCTCATAACTATTTGATGTATATGTATAATATATTGTTGGTTTCTCTACAGGTAACCACTTTTAACCCCGTCGCCCTCTCGTCATACCCCAGTCTTTTCCTCTCAAATTTGGAGCAAATAAATAAATGTGGAATGAATGAAAATGTTTTGTGGTCAGTTGGCAGCAGAAGACGTCACAGATTTGTGAGAAAGATCGGAAAGGCCAATAGCCGCACCTCTTGATGTTTGGAAGTTCAGCAAATTGAAATCTGATAGCAATCTTATTAGCATTTTGCATTTGTCTTCGTCAAAATTAAGGGCAAGGTCATTTCTGCATAGGACCATTTGCATTGATCCGAGACCGATTGCAAAAACTTGGAAACGGAAGGCAGAGGCGTGCATGACGACGACAATTCTGAAGAGTCATATTTCGTTTCCATCTATGATTTAAAATTGAATATATCTGTGCTCTCAAACGTCGCTTACATCCACTCCGCGGCTCTTCCGGCTGTCCAGTCATCGTTTCACTGCCGTGCCTTTCTGATGCTTGACGTCTTCTTCGTCCTCGTCCAGTCATTCGGTTCCCACGTATGTCACCACCGCTTGCACGAGTTGCCAGTCCGTGGGAGCCTGCTCCGATTGATAAGGCTCACTTGCTGGTCGATTCCAGACGAACTTCCAGAAGCTCTCGAGTGTCTCTTCCTGTTTCGTATTCGCTCTCATCGTGAAGTGATGTTATGTGGCAGAAGGAGGCAGTCTGTTCTGATTCAACTTGTCAAGTGTGCGTCCAATTCCCTTCTGCACACTCCCAAATGTTTTTCGCTTCTGAAGAATCAACAAATTCCTCTGCAGAAAGGTCAAACGTCTTCTTTCCTCCTTCGCACCCAAAATCGTATAGTCCACCCACCCACCCCATTTCATTCGCTCTTCATCGCCCATTCGGACCCACGCAGATGGGCTCACCGTTCACTGCTCCGTCCGTTTCTCCGTCCACGTCATTCGTGAGTTTCCATTCTCCGAACAATGTCCTTATTCGGCTTGTTTTCATCCTTTCACCTCCGTCATAAAACGCTGATAAAGAAAGTCCAATTTGAGAATGAATCGAATCAAAGAAGAGAAAGAGGAAAGAACGAACAGATTAGATTGGATTGGATTGGCGTATTGTTGATCTGTAACTACTCGAGAATTAAAGATATAAAAGGGTACTGGGAGGTTAGTGTCTGGATGAGATTGCCCTCTGCTTCATTGTTCCCTTCCACCCTCTCCCCTTTCTCCGCGAGCACCTTTCTCTGCATAATTCATCTACCGTCTTGTGAACTGACTCACTCCTCGTACAGCTCAAAAATGACTGCTCAATTCCATCGAATGACGTTTCCTAGAACTTCACCAAACCACAAAACTGCCGTTCCGCTCCGTTTCCTCTGATTGCCACCCACCTCCACAAGTTACAGAACTTTCCTGAATCATTTTAGTCGGCGGAAAACAGACCGATTGCTGTGATCACATTAACTAATATGCGTGACTGCTAGTCGAGCCGCCAAAACAATACAACGCGGACTTTCGGTATAAAATCTGATTTGGCGCCTTGCCGCCGTCGCCCGCCCGCCCGCCACCTTCTACTCTTTTGCTCCGCGAACACGCCATCTTGATCAGCTCCAGAACTGTTCCGCATTATCTCCTCTTCCCAATCTGTTTGTTCTCTCCGAAAGGGCGCCGTCCTTCTTTGTTGACTGCTCCGAAGGGCTCCGAAGAGCTCCGGCTCTTTTTTTTCTATTTCCTCTCATCCGAAATTCAGATTCCGAACTCGGCGTCGCCTCTCGTGCCGCGGTGACTTGTTAATTAAGAACAGAGAACGGATTATGAGAAGGGCCGAAACGTCATTTGTTTTGAGGTGGTTTCGCATGAAAACAGTTGAGAATTGAAAGACCGTCCTTTGGTGGAAACACGAAAACGGAGAGGAGGATATGAAAGGAAGAGAAATTAGTGTTCATCAAAAACTACAGAAACGAGCGAAGGATCACACCTTCTCATCTTTCCCACCGATTCTTGCTCGCTTCTTCCCCTTCCAGCAGCTTTCCAGCACTTTCATCCCTTTCTTTGCTCCACAAAGATACTTGTTTTCTGCCCATTCCTCATCCATTCGTAACACATTCACTTTTATCCATCAGTTATATTTATCAGCTCTTGTTTTTTAGTGCTATGAAAGGAGTGTTAGGTCAAAAACGGGGATGGATCAGTTATTTCTCAAAGCGATTCTCTGAGGTCTGCTTCTGCTCGTCGAGCAGATTTCCGATAAGAATTGTGCAATGCAGGTCCGCAATTTGTGACTCATTCTTCTGGAAAATCTTTAAGAGATCTTTTAAGGATAGCAGAATTTCCAGCTTCTCTCCAAAACATCCAATCGGGCTTTCAAGACCTGAATTTGCAGTCCACTTGCTATCCTTTTTCCAACTATCCTCACTTTTTGAAGGGTTCCGCGAGATTTTGCAAGTACGCCACTTCGAGTATTTCCAGATGAGATAACCGGTTATATAACCCAACTTTTGAACCACTTGCAATATTCCGATAGAACCCACAACTTTACGAGATTCTTGGACTTGGATTCGGTTATGCTGAGACCGAGCGATTTAGAGCCGAAAAGGCAGAGGTTCAGTATATCGGCGAACCAGATGATCCGAACGGGCTCAGACTTGGACCCAACATAATTAAGTCCAAGCGCTCGAAGCCTGCAAAGTTAGGGTCCTATCGGAATATTGCGAGTGGTCCAAGGGTTGAAGCTCAGCCAACAAGCCCTCGGAAAGCCCGGGAGCCAAATCCCGAGCCCTGTGAAAATTTCAAGATTCATAATCGTGCAAAGTTAGAAAACATCGGAAACTTTTTGAAACCCAGCCGTGCGAACAGCCCTTTGACCCTTGCAATATGTCAATTACCCTCTCCATCCCTCACAATCACCTTTTCGTCCGTCCATTTCCCACCAATTCGCACTCTCCGCAGGTCGCTCGAAATGTCCGTGCTCCGTGCTCTTCTCGTGCTCGTTTTCGTGTTCGTCGCCGCTTCCTCAGCCCTCCCGACTCCCCTGGCCAGCCGCGAATCCCGTGCTCTGGCTCCGTCCGTCGAGTCGTGGTGCATCTTCTACCCGGAAAAGTACGTTCTTTCCCTTTCCCTTTCCCAATCTAATTTTCCCCATTTTCAGATGCCGCATGCTGAAATTCGCCGGAGTCCACAAGAGAGATTTCGTCGAAGATCTCGACTACTAAACGTATGCTCGAGTTCGGCTTCTCTACTAATCGGTCTGACAGTAACTAAAATGGGGAGAGATGGCGTTTTCTCTCTCGGCGGCGATGATGATGATAATGGTGATGATATCAATAAATTATTATATATATATATATATGAAAAGGATTCGTGATGAAAAAGATGGAAAGAAATGATGGGAGGACAGGGAAGTACAGCATTTTCTTGTCAATTAATTTATGAATCTACAAATAAAACTGCATGTTATGAGAGAAATAAAGGGAACGTGCGAGGAGGGAAGTGTCGTAAGAACTGTCGAAAATGGACAGAGTGTGCATGTGTGCGTACTTCTATGCTGCTAGATACACACTTTCTCCTATCAATAAATACTTAGCAGACAACAAAACACATCTGAAGGGAGAAAAGAGAGGAGGGGAAAAGGGACCCGTTTCAGTACTTTTAGATAAATGCTGTGTTTCCGGCTGGAATGGGAAACACAACTGATAGGACGGGGATTTGGGTGAAGGGAATATGAGCAGACTACGGTAACAAGTTCTTGGCGCCTAATCAGTAGTACTGCCCGGGCTGCGGGTCCGGCAAAGCTTGCATGTTTCGAGAAAGAACACTGCGAACGTCCGATGTGAATCGGAGAGCGTCGAGGAACGGAAGAAGATTCAGAAGACACGTGTCATTCGGGTCGGAGAACCACGATGGTATCGGAATGGCGTTGTCTGAAAAGCGAGTACATTGGAAATGTAGCAAGTGTACGGTGGACTTACGTGGGAACTTGCGGTACGCTCCAGGCGAATTATCGAGGATGAAGATGCTGGAGAGGTCGGGATGGATAGCTGACAGATCCTTCGTGTAACCGCCCACTTCCATCGTGCAGTGCTGACGGAAATACCTGGATGAAAAGTGGTGAGCATGATGATCAGCATGGTGATAATCACTCACCTTCTCTTGAGGATTCCGCGACCACGGTCTAATCTGTCGGCTACCGAAGATCCGTAGACTTCCATGCTGGCAGTGAACACGACCAACTCGTACCTGGAAAACGAACAGATATTGAGAAGCGTACACTTGAAAATGGCTAACCATTGACTGACTACGGATAGGAAATAGTCAACATGGGGACGTTCGTGGACTGAAAACTTGACCGGATGCCTGTCGATTACAACCTGAAAACGGAGAGAGTGAACGGAAGTTCAGGGCAAAATGGACCTGTACCCGTATCGTGAAATCCGCCGGAGTTCCTGGTTTGACCGTCTGCCGAAGGACGCCGTCGTGGTGAGAATGGATGAGCGTCTCATCGAGATCCAACACGAGAATTTTCCGTTTCACTGTCACTGAAAACAGAGAAATAAAAAGAATTGTCAAGAAAAGAAAGAAAGGGCAGATGAACTACAAGTGTAACTTACGCAGGCGATGGGTCGTGAGCGGAGACATCGGGATGTTGCTTTGATACTTGACAACTTGGTATTTACAGTACTGAAAAAAAACTGATAAACGAAACGAACACAACGAGTAGCCAACTTACCGCCCTGGTCGATTTTCGGAAGAAGTGCATGAAGAAATTGAAGAATCCGGCGAGGAAGATGAAAACGGACTGCGCGAGCGTCGTCATCGTTCGGAGCAACAAGGACGCCTGCTTCTGAAACTGTCCGGGATGAGTAGCGGTCTCGCTGAGAACAGGTGTGTTTCTGTCATTGCGATAGCGAAAGTTGAGGGTGGAGGGCGAGGAGGAGAGGCGCCCACCACTGTGGCTGATAAGACCACACGCGCCAAATGGACAGGACGCGCGAAAATGAAGTGACACCTCGGAAGAAAAAGAAGAACGGCCGACGACGACTCCGAAGCGGATTATTGATTGCGGTTATCTTGTGACATGTTTTTGCAGAAATTACTCTCCGAAAGTACGATTAATTGAAACGAGAGCAGGGGAGCGAGCATCTGCTGCCAATGTAAACAAAGCTCGAAACAATTTTTGTAGAAAACGAAAGTATTTTTGTTTGCTCTTTTTACCGGTAAATAAAACGAAGAAGAATGTTTCAGAGTTATGATGAATGGTTGCAAAATTGTGATCGGAGATCTCACGAGGAAAATTATTCCGTTTAATAAAATCCAATATATCGAGAGCACGAGGCTAATGAGCCGTTTTCTTTTTTTTTGGAGAAACGGAAATTGGGAATTGTGCACCGGAAGTGTGGCTATTTTTTGGATTCGTGATGTTGGAGGATTGCAGCTAATTTACGGGAGAAACGAAGATTTCCATTCAAAGCGATAGGAAGGTCCTATCAAATTAGTCAAAAAGATTTGTTTTTACCGGTAAACGAGCTAGCTGGATGGATCAATTGATCTTGACAGGTCTTTCCGAGTGGTAGACAAAGAAAACGACTCACTTTGAGTATCCAGAATACAATCTGCACAGCTTGGTCAATGCAGTCAACCAAGAACCCGATCGGCTGCTGTGCTCTGTCAGACATGTTACTCCAGTTGTCTGCGTCTCTAGTTTCGTCACAGTCTCTCGTCTATACCATGCAGAAGGACCACGACACCTTTCCTCTGACAATGTCTATCTTGTGAAACGAAAGAGTGCGATGAGACGCAGACGGGAAACGGGGAGACGTCTTCCTCAGAAATAATTCGCAGATTGCTCAACTCGAAGGAAAGGTGCACGACACATATGAGTGAGAAGAGCCGCGCGGGGGGCAGTCAGAAGCCTCACAGGCTCATTTCACAACACTCTTTTATAAATTATAGCGTTGGAGTGCGGTGGTAGCGAGAGGTGGCTCGACAATGAAATATTTTTGGGGTGTTGAGTCCCTCGAGAGAATTGAGAGCATCCAATCAACGAGTCATCTCTCACCATCAACAGCCAATTTAATGGGACCCGGGTAACAGATAAAAATCGATATTTTAAACAATTTCAAAAGTAGACGTACCTGTTCGCGTCTTCGGTGGATGTCCGAGTTGCTAGGCTGTCTATTCGGCGCGAGCATACTTGTGCATGATCTGGATGCTCGACGCTGCAAAAAATAAATGAACGGGAACAATAGTCGGGAGACAGAAAAAAGCGGATGAACCGAGTTGATAAGCTTCACGGTGTCAAAAAAGCCGCATCGGACAAATGTCGTAGTTCAAAGTGCGGTTTGTGTAAACACCGACCGCAGGCAAAGTCCGCAAATGCGCGGCCGATTAATGCATATATTTTTCCCTTTTCTCTCGGAATTAATTGCTTGATTCTCAGCAAAACGTAACGATTTCAGATATGGCGAACCTGCCGAGCAGCAGCGGAATGCTCTTCCGACTGTTATCCAACGTCTTCTCACCGTCAATCGTCTCGAAATGCAGCGCGTCAGGCAGATGGTGGCCGCAGCCAGCGTGAGTAAAAAATAGTCTTTGCATGGGAGAAATAGTCGTTTTTCCTGAGTCAGCTGCTAGGGAATTGTTACAACTGGGTCTTGTATTCAGAATAAATCTTAAATTTTGTTTGAAACGCTGTGAGACGGAGGTTGTAACAGTTCTCTTTGCAGTCGTCGCTTCTCCACGAAACCTGACGAGATATCGTCTCTCGAGCGCACTTCGAACGACAAGGACGTCATTGTGACGCCCGCACAAGGCATTAAGCTGTCGAAATCAGATGCGGCGCCCGTTTATTACAAGCCGAAGTCCACGGGACCCGGGTACGAGCTAGTCGAGCACAAGAAGGGAGAACTGATTGCAAACTACACGCTTTTCGAGGCGGCAGTCAACAAAGCAAAGGTTCCATGGGTGAATTACGACGGATTGACGAGCGAAGAGCGGAGTATCCACATGGCACACATGAGGGCGATCAACGACCGGAAACTGACCTATCTCGATCCGAAGACCGGCTACACAGTCTTCACGATATCACACCATTTGAAAAGAGGAAAATGCTGTGGGAGCGGCTGTCGGCACTGTGCGTATGAAATGATTAATGCCAAGGAAGAAGTGCGCTCGAAAAAAGTGTGGAACGGAGCCTTTTATGTTTGAAATTTTAGTAGTCGTTCTAGTTAGTTGTTGCTCAATAAATTGGTGTTTCTCCTATGCAAAGACGTGTTCGTGAACGAAACAGAGAATAAATAAGGATGCTACTCCGAATGAGAACTGTCCGAATCAGAACCTATCTGCAGGTGGTTCTTGTTACGAAAAGTCATGTTGTGACGGGTTCATATTCGGGGCATTTCTAGCTCGGCGTACTCTCTAAATAAGTAAATTGTACAGTTACGAGTTGTCGAAGCACCGATCTCGTGCTCCGAGCATGGGAATTCACCGAAGAACTCGTCTGGAAGTGGTCGACAACTCGGCGCTCGGAAAGGAAGCGAATACGACCGGAAAGCTTCCGTATTGTATTCACGTATACAAACAGGGAAGACGTGCCAAGCACATGCCACATGCCGAACTCGGAGACAAGGTTTACACGTATTCTGAGTCAATATCCCATTGAAGAACTTTACAGATTCTGGTGGCCATCCGTGGTCAGATGCGTAAAGCGTACGTCGTCGGCGCGAACACGCATGTACACTACCGAAAGCATGGAGTCCCAGTGACCGACAAAAACATGATCGTGCTTTTGGACGAAGAAGGAAACCCGCTCGGAAACAGAATCACTGCTCCGATCCCCACAAAGTTGCTTGCAAATCGCGGAAATGTGCAATTCGCGAAAGTTCTCGCACTGGCCAACAAGTTCATCTGAAGTGCATTCGACGTTTTTAGCTAGATGTGTTCTTTTTGTTATTTGTTATTTTAAATGAGCGATAACAACCAGTTTTTATATTTTTAAAAGTAAGCAAAAAGATGAAGGGAAAATAACAACAGCATCGGAAAAGGAATGGAAATCCGGTTGACACTTTGGGAAGTTCCAGCTCATTTCGAGACGCAAAACAACTGAAAGAAACAGTGTATGTGGCAGATGAGAACGTTTCGCGGTGTTAGAATAGAAATTGAACCAGTATTATGAGGTGTAATCAGAGTAAGAAGAAAATAAACTAATACGGAAAAACTAAGCATGTTACAAATTTGGGGAGGTACAGAATGCGGAGAAATGCCTAGAATTCGGAGATTATCAGGTTTTTTGCCGCTTTGCATCCGGTTCCGAAGATTCTGATTCGGCCGAAGCAGCAGAAGTCGACGGAGTGCCCTGAAAATAAATTTGAGCAAGTTGACAGATCCAGATGGCGATTACCTTCGGTTTTCCCATTTTCAGATTCGGTTTCGCCTTTGCGTATCTCGATTTGACCGCTACTACGACCTTCTTATCTTCCACGGCGTCAGCGGAGTTCGATGGAGTGGCAATTTCTGGTTCTGGTTTCTAAATTTGAAAATGGCTCATTTTTGACTTTGAAAAAATATTTTTTTACTAATTCAACAGTTTTAATAGGATCTCTCGAAGTTGCTTCTTTTGGAGCATCTACAGGCGCGGATTCGACAGTTTCGGATGAATTCGACGACGGAACTGCCTCTTCGCTCTTTTTAACTCCGGTAAGCTGGAAATGAACTCATAATTTGGGTCTTTTGAATGATTCACTCACACTGGCAAGCTTCTTCGCTCCAATAATCGGCTTCACCTTCGCATATCTGGATCTGATTCCGACCGATGGAGCAGCTCTCACTCCTACCACAGAAATTTCCGGATCGGCGCTCGGATTGGCAGATGAGTCCTGCTCCTCACTCTTCACGGCCGGCCTCATCGGAGTCGTTTCGTCGGCCGCTTCTTCTTTCAAATCAAATGCGCTTCGCAGAGACTCGAGACCCGATCCGCCGCCCGACTTCTGAAGATTCCGCACTCTCGTGATCTTCTCGCTCTTCGAAAGAGTTTCCGGAGTGACGATGGACGAAGAACTTCTCGAAACGACGGGAGTAACTGGCGCGGGAGTCGATTCGGTGGACACTCTCTTCGATCCACTGGCCATTGTCTCCAGGTCTTTGAGCATTTCGTAGTTCACTTTGTTCGACAGCTTCTTCTCTTGAATCACTTTCTCCATTGCGTTGAGCACAGAGGAGCATGCTCCGCCATTATCCGTTTTTCTGACTCCTTTTCTCTTCTTCTTGACGTCTCCGTTCTCTTCTCTTTCTCTTCTTCTCTCTTCGATCGCCTTCATCACTTCTCCGTTCGCTTTCATCCAGTAGTCCGTCTTGATTGCCACCTCGCTTTCCGTCAGAATGTACGAATCGATTTCAGAGTCCGAAATTTCTTCATCTAGGTCACCAGAAATGACTGGTTTTGGAGCAGTCACAGAAGACGTCGATGGTTCGCCAGACCGTTTAATCCCCAGTGATTCCAGAGATGGGCGGAACTGCTCGAACTTCTGCAGAGAATTTGACGAGCTGAAAAGAAAACAGAAGATGAATTCAGAAGGAAACTTCAAGTTCTAACCATGGTGAATCTTCTTCTACAGCAGAGAACACAGTCTTGAGAATTTCCTCGCGCACCATTTCGTCTGCTCCTTGCTCAAGTCCTGAATCTTTTACAACTGAGGGCGTTAGCAACTGTCCCCGGACCCACTCACCTAGATCTTCACTGACTAATTTCGCGTAAGGACTCTTTGAGAACTTCTCCTTCCTCTTCTTGTCGAGTGCCGCTTCCACGAACGCTTCCATCTCCCCCAGCTCGTCTTTCATCGATTCCGCCTGCTCCGCTTCGTTCTTCAGCTGATCTTCTCGGGCTCTCCGTCGTGCCTCCCGATACGCGGGCGGGTCTTCACTGTGCTCGAGGTCGACAGTCGAGAATTCGTCGATGGTGAGACTGCCGGACGGTGTCTGACTGAACTCGTCGAGTCGTTTCCTGATGACACTCTCACTGATGTGCACCACTCGAACGATGTCGCTGATCGTTCGGTTGAAGTTGAGCGATCGGGCAGCGATGAGAAGGGCGGCTCCGCAGATTCCAGTCGGCCTTCTTCCCGTCGACATCCAGTCCCTCTTCATTCTCTGCACCAGCCGCGTCGCCAGATTCACCACTTCCTTCTGTTTGTCTCCAAAGTCCAGAACACACGCGAATCGCATGATATAAAGGCACGGGTCGGTGGCAGGAAGGTTAATGCGGAGGGAGCGGGAAATGAAGTTCAGATTCCTTCCCAAATCGAACACGTTTATCTGGAAACTGGGAGATTCCACCGGCAAAGCAAGTGGTTTTCAGTTAAATACCTGGGTGACGTCACTGAAATCCAACAAAAGATGCGCCGTGTTCTCGAGCCGACACGTTATATAGAGGCAGACGGCGACGACGGAGGCGCGGTTCCTTCCGCGGGTCAGATTGCGGGAGACGCACATTTTGAAAAAGTTGTAGGCGGTGTTCATGCAGTGCTGGTTGATTCGCAGCTGACTGCCCAGCTCGTCGATCACTTTCTTTCCCTTCGCATACGTCACTTCCCTCGATTCCTGGGCTCCCATTCCGTTGAAATTGTTCGCTGCTGCTCGTTCGGCTGACACGAATTGACCTGGAAATGTTCGTAGAAGGCGAGTCGCAGTTGTTTGTCATGACTGACCGACTAAAGTGTGTCCGGAGCCGCCCGCACGTTCTTGGAACTGATTCTCGGTGACGACGATGGACTCTTCGATGACGGTTCCGCAGGCGGTGCACGTGGCATCTCCCCTCGCCGCGTCCTCGTCGATCTCGACACTTCCGCAATTCGGACAAGTTCTCACCATTCTGCCAACTTTTTTCTGAATAATTTAGTTCAGGAAATGAAGAAAAATACAGTAGGTAAGATAAATAGAATCGGTACTAGCAACCTATTGGAAAATGGAAATAAGGTCAGGTTTTCTTCGAAATCGTGTACTTAACAAAGGGAAAGAAGAAACCACAGGTGAACAATGAGGGAAAACCGAGAAAAATAGATAGCTAATAATCAACGGAACGTACATGATACGCAATGGGAAACAATGATAAGAAAACACCGTAAAACAAAATCGGAAGAAATCGGCGAATAGAAATTGGGACCGGAGATTTTTACAAGAGATTTTAAGTAGTGATCATGCCACGTATTTGTAGTTGGAGGCATCGTCGTTGTCACGGCTGAGGTAGTCTCTTTCGATGAGAGATTCGATACGAACCTTCACATCTGCTGCTTTCAGGGGGAATCTGAAATAAAGGTTATTATTTGAAGGTCTACCTGGAAAAACGAACTTGAGTTGAGCCATAACTTCGTTCATGAGCTCTTGGTGAGTCAGCTCCTTTCGCGCTTTCATAATTCGAACGACGGCCGCGTCGATCTGGTACTGTCTGTCCTGATTGACTTCCTTGTCTACATCTTTCTTCTCTTCGGCCACCGTCTTAATGTTCACTTGGGTTATTCTCACTCGGCAGCGTCTGTCTGTGAATCCAGTGTTCACTGTGAACGTTTCGGTCTTTACAGAATCCACAGTGCTCTCTTTCTGAAATCATTTCTTGTTTATTCAATTCACCTTCCGCTCAATCTTACCTTGTCTGTAGGGTTCTGGAGAACCTTTTGCAGAATTCTCGGTCTGTCTCTACCTCCCAAAAGCGCCAGCACATTTCTGACCACTTCGATCGGCTGAATTTTCGTGCACTCGACGATCTCGTCCACCGTCCACGTGTCGCACTTGTTGAACAACAGAATAATGACCGCCTGGTACAACGTCCCCATTAGCTCTTTCTTGCAATTCGGACGGAACTCGGCCGAAACCACTGCTGTTCCCAGTCCGTGGTGCCATTTCACATTGCGATTTCCGTGTTGTTGACGGTAGAATCTGAGTAATCAGTGAGAGTGTCTCTGATTTCCTTCGGAAGGTCGATTTCGTACGTTTCGTAAGTCGGCCAATATTCTGGAGTGATCACCCGCACCGAAAAGTTTGCCTTTTCCTTGTTCGAGTGCTCCAGATGTTGCTCGAAAAGGTCAGAGAGGTTTTCGGAGATATCCATATCTTTGAACATTCCTTCCAGTTTGTACGTGAATCCGGCGCCGCATTCTGTCTTCAGTTTGCACAAAACCATCTTCTCCGCGTCGACAGAAGCACTCCTCTCCATGAAAAGTCTCTTCGAAAGACCTCTTTTGTAGTACGCCTCGAAGACATCTTTTCCTCGCAGATACCTGAACAGTACGACGGACTCGTCGACCATCTGATCGAGAGTCAGCTCGTCTGTCACGTTCTTGTTTCCGCTGTGCAGAAGGACATGGAAGTGCTTTGCTGTAATGTTTTTATTGATGAAATTGACAACTTCAAGCTTCATACAGATGAGTTCGGCAGCTCGTTCAACGTTTTTGTTCACAAAATGCTCGAAGGCGTCCGCAAGACACTGTTTCATTTTCGTCTGATCAGAAGCGTCTTTGAAACTGTCTTTCACTGAAAATTAAAGATTTTCAAGAACCATTTATTGAACAGACCGATGATATCCATTTTCCTTTTGAAAGCGAGCAACTCCGAAACGAGATCATCGTTCGGACATGAGGCGACAAGTTTGTCTCCGCTCAGGCGCATGTACTTTGAGAACTGAGCACGGACTTGCTCCTCACCGCCAGGGCACTGATGGCACAAATGAAACATTCGGCGAACGTGCTCGACGTTTCCAGAATCGAGCAGTTTATCGAACTCATGAGTCAGAATCTCTGGGATAGCCTGCTGGATAAGACAGTTGAGAACAGTGTTTTGCACTGAAACGAGAGTGGATGGGTTCTCGAATGCCATCTTCACCATGTTCCCCAGTTGGTTCAATGTTTCTTCGGCGTATTCCATGTACTCGTTACACTGAAATTTAAAAAATAACTCGTAAAAAGAAGCCCTCGCACAAACCGTCATAACGGGCACATTGCTCAGTCTCTCCTTGTTGTACTGCTCACGAATTCTAGCCAGCATGAAATCGAGGAACTCGTCACCAGCGTGAATCGTCTGCAGCATTTCGACAATCGATCGAAGGGGCGTGTCGACGGTGTAACTCTGCATTTTTCTGTTCATGGCCATATAGATCGCACCGAACAGTTTGATAGACTTGAAATCATTGTTCAATTGCGGAAAGAACGTCTTCTGGTAAATCTGCATGGAAGATTCCCAAAGCGGAAGAAGGTCGGCATCTCCGGAGCTCAGAATCATTCTGTCCAGGTACAGGAAGATGTTTCTGATTAAATTCTACAAGAAAACATTGATAAACTCATTATACTTAGATTCAAAGCTCACGATTTTGACTGGAAACGTTTCCCAGAATTTTCCGAACTTGGCAAGATAATCTTCGCAGTTTTCCTCGGAAAGTGGCATTTGCTCCTCTTCGTCCATCGATTCTTTCAGACGTTTTGCATATTTTAGGATAATCGAAACGAGTCGGTTATAAAGAGATTTCGCTTGCTCTCTATCACACACGGCTCTCACTTTCTACAAAGAAAACGAGTAAATATTCTAAAGTTAGCAAAAAGCACAAACGTTGAATAGTGTCTCCATAGTGATGACGGTCTTTCTGTCCTCCAAAATGCCATGAACATTGTCCGACAGCACTGCCCAGTCTTTTCCTACTGCGCCATTCGTATCTTAACACAAGAATACTCATTTGGCACCGTTTACAATCAATAAACTCACCGTCAATGTTATTTTGGTCTATGTTTATTCCTTGATTGTTCCTCGCTGAAATTCTTAATTGCATAGAGCGAAGGAAAAATTATTATTTTACACTTGAAGTTTTTGATCGATAACTTCTTTTTCGTTCTCTCGTTTCCACCGTTCGACCGGGAAGGGTCGTTCTCGAGTCGGAAATTCTCCACGAGATTGTTCTCTGCGAGAGTTCTGCTGCTGCTCGATGCTTCTTCTTCCATCTCTTCGTCGTAATCCCCATAGTCACGTCGCATTTGCTTCGCCTGCTGTTCATGTTTTTTGGTTTCAAATTAACGTTTCGATCAGTTTCTTACTCGGAGTCCATCCATTTGGCTCGGTGGACGCTTTGAGGACTTACGAAGTTGATTACCTCGACTCTTTTCCGCTGAATTCGACTGATTCGCACCTGATGTCATCCAACTTTAACTGAAACTGAACTTCTGAAGAAATTGCGAAAGGAAAAGAGAGAAAAGAGAGCGAAATTAATTTAAAACGCTATCAAGAAAATTAGAGAACCATTAAATTATTTCTTTCGTGTCGAGACCCATACAGTACGCATACAGTTTTTAAAGGGACACGCTCACTTTTCCAAGGGTCCCCGTCTTTTTTCAATCGAACAAAATAAAAAAAAAGCCGGGATTCACAAAGCAAAAGACGGAATTTATCAGAAAAACGTTCAGATTGCGCTGTACACTTCGAAAAAAAAAGTTCTTAGATTCAGATATTACTATTTTTGCTTCAAGGCATTAATTTTCAGTTCAAAAATCTAAATTAGCGATGTTTTCCGGATGGAGCTCATCTGCCAAACCAGGCTGGACACTGCTGACTTCTTTCTCTTCGTTGGCGCACTTTCCGTGCGGTCAACACATGAATCAAAGAGGAAAAACGAGTACACTGGGTGGTAGACCACACAGAAAGTTGGAAAAGTGCGAATATTTTCATGTTCCAAAAGAGGGTTGAAGGCAAGCTTTTTAATAGGGTATGTCGAAGCAAATGCAAGCAAAAAGTAACAAAAATATTCAAAAATTTATTCAGTAGATAAAATGATAACGAAATTAAGCCAGAAACGAACCGAAATGTTGGAAACACAAAAACGCCAACGCCGAAACATTGACTACGAAAATCTCCTGCTATGAAAAGAAGGTTTGCGCTCCTCTATTTATCCGAAGTTTCGATGGTGTTTTATTATCCATCAAAGTTATCTCTATCAAAAAACAAATATGAAAGGACTGCTTATCGACAACGTGAAAGTGATCCACGGCGCGGCTTTTGCGACGTTCACCAAACGTTTGATCCTCAGTCTGTGCATTTTGACACGCCGGTGTTGCTCTGCGTACAGTGCATTTTATGTTACGCGCAAAGTTCATTTTTTTTAGTTTTTGATTAATTTTCTCCAAAAATTCATCGCTTTAAAGCATTTTTCTCCACTTTCTACCTTAATTAGACCTTTTTACAGATTCCAGATGAAGTAATACGCGAAAAGAAGTCGATGCGATGAAAAGAAACGCGTAAGTAAATGGAAGTAATGTTTTATTCAGAAAATATACGATTTCTCGAAAAACGTCTCTAGATCTTCTAATCTTTTGATTTAAAAAGTTCACTAACATGACTGTGAATGTCTTCGAATCAAAAAAAAGTAGAGTGACAGCTCGATTTCGCGTAAAAATTGGTTTTTTGCCGGAAAACAGTGACATTTCGTTGAAAAAAAATTTTTTCTCAAAAACCGTCTCTAGATTTGCTACTTTTTTTGTTTAAATAGTTCACTTACATGACTGTGAATGTTTTCGAACCAAAAAAAATTAGAGTGACAGTTCGTAGAAGCAAAAAAAAATTTTTTTCAACGAAATGTCACTGTTTTCCGGCAAAAAACCAATTTTTACGCGAAATCGAGCTGTCACTCTACTTTTTTTTGATTCGAAGACATTCACAGTCATGTTAGTGAACTTTTTAAATCAAAAGATTAGAAGATCTAGAGACGTTTTTCGAGAAATCGTATATTTTCTGAATAAAACATTACTTCCATTTACTTACGCGTTTCTTTTCATCGCATCGACTTCTTTTCGCGTATTACTTCATCTGGAATCTGTAAAAAGGTCTAATTAAGGTAGAAAGCAGAGAAAAACGCTTTAAAGAGATGAATATTTGGAGAAAATGCATCAACAACTAAAAAAAATGACTTTTGCGCGTAACATAAAATGCACTGTACGCAGAGCAACACCGGCGCGCAAAAATGCATACCATTTTGCTGCGTATGTTGCGAAAGCCGCGCCGTGGTGAGCTGAGCAACTGTGTGCAAATTTATTAAAGTGCCACGAACAAATACTGTCGTTTTTTTTTGGATATCTGGTATTTTGTTCCAAGTTTCGAGAAGCGGAATTGAACCGGTCACAGATGAAACGCGATGCATGCATTATGCAATTAATGTGGATCGCGCGTGCAACTTATTAGTATGGTAAAAGCATGAACAGCGAACGCACGTTTGTGGCACGTGGAAGCATTGTGGAGGCACGGCGGAGCTCACCTCCCTCCTCGCTCGCCTTCCGCTCCGCTCCCCTCCTCGCCCCGCTAGACTGATTAGAGAACAATTTCATGTAAAAACAACAAAAATACATCAAAACAAGAATGGAATAGGTTATGCGAAGAAACATTATCAGAACGACGGACTCAGACAAATCAATTCGAATTTAATTAGAAACTTTGCGAATCTAAAGAGGTTGCGTTAGAAACTAAAATCATCGAATTTGACGTGGTTTTAGCTAATTTTTTCTGATTAGATTCGAATTGATTTGTGTGAGGAAGCAGCAGAAGTGATCACCTCACTTGTCGGCGTTCCGCACGGTGCTCCAGTTGGCGCTTCGGTCGGCCTTCCTGTCGACGCTCCAGTTAGCGTTCCGTTCGGTTCTCCAGTTGTTTCTCCAGTCGGCGATCCGGACGATGTTCCGTTCCGTGTTCCAGTTGGCGCATCGCTCGTCGTTCATGTCGGCATTTCTCTCGCTATTCTCGAGTTTCCGTTCATTATCGGCGATTTCCTGAAATGCCCAATTGGACTGGCATTTTTCATTGAGTCGCTTTATGTTCTCGGGGTGCTACCCCGAATCAGAACTGCCCGAATAGGAACTGGTACGAATGAGAACTGCGCCCGCATCAGAACTGGTATGAATCAGAACCGCCCGAATCAGAACCGCCCGCATCAGAACTGGTACGAATCAGAACTGGTACGAATCAGAACTGGTACGAATCAGAACCGCCCGAATCAGAACTGGTACGAATCAGAACCGCCCGAATCAGAACTTTTCTTAATGTTTACCGCCCAAATCAGAAGAGCTCATTTTTTCACAATTTTGGTTGAAAGTAGCTTAGCGAGGAAACGCTGAAAACGTAAACTGTCACAGAAGTCTTCGACCGAAATTTGCAACGAGCGCATGATGAAGATATGAAAGGGAAGGAAAAGGACATAGGAAATGCGAATTTTCATATAGAAATACGTTTAATAGCAAAATAGATTTATACTTTCAAAGCGTGTGCGATACTCCACAAGTAGTTCAGGCCCGTAAGAGGGACATTGGGAGGCGTCGGAGAGTTCTTGATGGCCTTCTTTAGACGCTGATCTTTGGTTACGTGACCAGTTCTTCGGGACGCGTGCACCTGAGCAGACACATCGTTGACAACAATTTTTTTACTAAAACCAAAACCAGACCTGATAATTCTGATTCAATTTGAGCTCTCTCGCGTCACAACCAGTTGTCGCCTCTTCTTCTTTCATTTTATCGATCAAGTCTGTGAGTCGAATTTTGCGGAATCCGTTCGTCTCGGTGATCACAGGCTGAATAATAAGTATTATTTTAAACACGGTCCCGACCTTTCCGTTCGTCGTATTAACCTGACCTTTCCGTTCGTCGTATTAACACAGAAGCTTCCAGGGCACGCCAGTTGGCGGTATCTATCAATTAAGTAAATGGTTTCAATTAGTTAATGATTTTTTATACCTATAGATGCAGTGATATATGATTTCGTCGGTGATGCGAAGTGCTTTCTTCTTTTTCATTGGCCAACCATTGATTATCTCCGTGGGATTCGATTTTCCCCGCATCGCTTGGAAAATTTCTACAAGAAATGAACGTGACTGTATATTTCTGCAGAAACATCGTTAAAAAAGACCGCAATTAGAAAAAAAACGCATAAATCCTGCTTAAAAATGGCATATCAGCCATTGCTCAGCTTTAAGCGGCGTTGGAAATGCGCTCTAATGCGAATACACCGCGGGCCGTCTTTGCAGTTCAAACAATTCAAACAGAATATATATGAATATTGTACGGTAAAACATAGAAAACTCAATAAAAAAAATCAAAACAGATAAACCAACATCTTCTTAATCAGAAATGCAATTTGCTACAGTCCAGTAACTTGCAACAGTAATTGCAGTGTATTTTTAGTTACTCCAAACAAGTTATTTTGTGAAAGCTATGATCCGCCATCGCTCCCTTGATCTCAGTGTGCTTCATGATGGTCGTTCCGCGATGGTAGGCGAGTCGCATCGTCTGCTCGCGCGTGATTCCTCCGTCCGCGTACCTGCATCCCATCTCTCCGCTCGAGTGTCCGATGATTCCGTCGGGCGTGACTCCGAGTGCGAACAGTGTGTCGGTCAGAGCGATTTGGATGGCGGTGATCGCGAGCATGCAGTTGAGCGTGTTGCTGCTATACTGCTCCGGGTCCGGATTGCACAACATTCCGTACACGTTCAGTCCGTACTCATCCAAAGTTTTTGCTGGAGGGGCGAAGCGATTCGTCGAAAAGCGGAATCTTCATCAGTTTGAAGGCCATGCCCGGCCGCTGTGATCCCATTCCCGAGTAGATGAAATACCGTAAAAACTGTATTATAACGGCATGCCGTTATATTTTTCGAATGATGTCTGGGGGTGCCGTTATATTACAGGGTGCCGTTATATTTTTCGGAATAGAGTTCCACCTTTTTTACAGAAAATTATAACAACAAGAATAACTGCTTCTGAATTTTCCGCTTCTAAATAGATGTCTGGGGGTGCCGTTATAATACAGGTGCCGTTCTATTACAGGTGCCGTTATAATACAGTTTTTACGGTAGATTGGACGTGGCTCGGTGATCGGAATCTTTGAAACACTCTTCAACGTCTCCTGATTGTTCTCGCGGTTCAGCAGCATGTAGCCACGGAACGGAAGGTCCTTTGGCGGCAAATTCGTCTGAATCGCCTGCAGAGCTTGCAGGTACAAGTCGTTCTTTTTGAGCTTCAACGTTCGAAAGAATGCTCTCGATGGCTTCTTGGGTTCTTCCGTAACTGAAATGAAATACTATGAATTCGACTCAACAAGAAGTGCGAACTAACGTGACAATCTTGGTGAATGGTGGTGAAGTGATCTCCGGCGCCTCATGATCGGCCGCCTTCAGAATGACGTGAGTGTTGGATCCTCCGAATCCGAACGAGTTGACTTCGATGATGCCTCCCGGCAGTGGTGTCGGCTCCGTGACCACCTTCAACCGCCCGTCCACCAATCCGGGGATGTACTGGTTCGGAGTGCTGTAGTGCAAGTTTGGCGGGATTCTTTGTCTCTCAATTGACAAGAGGATCTTTGCAAGAGAGCAAACTCCGGACGCCGGCTCCGCGTATCCCATGTTCGACTTGACGGATCCGACGAGCAGGGGATCGGTTCTTTTGGAACTGAACACTTGGCAGATGGAGTTGGCCTCTTGCGGATCGCCGATCTTCGTTCCGGTTCCGTGCGTCTCCACGCAGTAGACCGAGTTCGGATCGACTCCGGCCTCCGAGTACACCTCCTGCAGCAGCTGAGCTTGTCTCTCGCCAGACGGGAACGTGATGCCCTGTTCCTTGTACCCATCGGTGTTCGACTTTGCATGAAGTACGGTCGCGTAGATACTCTGCGCCTTCGACTTGCGTTGGATGAAAATCGCGGCCACTCCTTCATTCAGCGGTCATATCTCAACTGCGAGTGGAGATAAGTAGTCAACAAAAAATGCTCATTAAAACATTTTGTACATTTCATCAGTTGACCACTTTTTGATATATCTATAGACAGTTGAGATACTCTGGACGGAGCGCACTGGGTTCATGCCAATTTTCAAAAAATGCCCTGTACGAAGGGGAAGCGGGTGGGAAAGGATAAAGCATCCGACGCGAAAGCACAAAGGATCCGGCGCATTTCAAGCATAATGCTTGCATATGGTATTCCTATGTTTTCCACGCGCGATCCGCGTTTAAAGCACATTCGACCCATATGCTTCCTCCGCATTTCACGTGTGTAATTCACTGGGCTTCTCAGTAATCGGACCCTGATTCCTCAGTTCTTAGCGTCCCTTCAGTGACGCTCACTGGCAGATTACTGGGTTTTGGCCAATCAGCGTCTACTCGGTGATCGCTCGGTAATTTCCGAGTGTTGCCGTTTTTTCTGTGCACGTTTTCGCTCGTCTCAAATTGCGTCTATCTTTTCGCTGTCTCCCATGTCTAACGGAAAAATCCAAAATTTTCGAAAAAACCCTTTTGCACCCTCCGGTAGATTTATGGGCCCGGAATGGAACAACTGGAACGTGAATACGTGACCACGTTGATAAGAAAAGTTCAAAGAGAAAAATGAGAGAAAGATTATTCCCGTCGAATAAAACTTGCAAGATGGCTCCGAAGAAAGATGCGAATCCGAACAAAGTTGTTATCAAAGACAGCGGACACGAGAAGAAGGCGACTCCTGCGGCGCCGACTCCGAAGGCCGAAGTGACTGCTCCGCCGCCAGCCGGAGGCTTCAAACTTATGGACGAAGTGAGTTTCATCCAACTGATCCCCTGATGTTTTCCGTCGGTTTCAGGTCGAAATGCTACGTGCCGGATTCAAAAACAAGCACGGAGAGGCTGTGAAAACTCAGGGACAGACGATGAATATTGAACTATAACAGCATTACAAACGCATTAATAAGTTTATTTTGTTTGAAATACTAAAACAGTGAAACCGAGATGCCTGAAATATGAAAGAAGTTAGGGGAACCCGAGTTAGGACGTCTTCTGCTTTAAATTAATTAAGAGCATTAAAAGTTGAAATTGAACGGATTCGAGTTGGCGTGAACTCGGCAGATTTCATTGGGAAGTCGATGGGAGAGCGGATTCGGCGCCGAGTAACGCGAGTCCGAGGAAGCGAGTGAAGTGAACGGTTGGTGGGGAATGAAAAGGTGATTGTGGGAGAGTCCGGCGACCCGGGAGGACGGCTGGAACGGACTGGACGGAGCGGAAGTCGGCACGATGAAGCGGAGTGGAAGGGCCGTCTGAAAAGAAGAGCATTTAAGAGGGAAGGGAAGGTGGGGGTTACTGAAGTGGTTCCGAAGGATCTCATGGAGAGCGCCTGCTTCAGAGCCTGCTCGTCAATGAGTTCGTTCTTCTCGAGAGCCTTTGAAATCAACTGCAGAATAATCGGATCGACGACAGTTTGAATGCTTGCAGAAGATGAAGAAGGAGAAGGAAAAGGACGAGTCCGTTCGATTACTGGACGAGATGTGGTTGCAGGAGGAAGGGTTTGCAATGAGATCTGACGGGGAGTAGTGGTTGTCGTGGGAGCAGCTGGAAGAGTAAATTATGAGAGAAGTGGACGTATATCCTCCTAACCTGTGGTGGTGGTACTTGTGCTCGTTGTCGTGGTACTTGTCGTCGTGATCGGGGGAACAATCTTCGTTGTGAAAACATTGAAAATCTCCTTCTTCTTCTCCGGCTTCTGTGATTTTCTCGGTTTCATCGTTGTGAACGTCGCCCGGTAGGGAGAGTCGATCTTTGTGATGTCAACGAGCGGAGCGGACGGCTGCTGGGGTGCCGGAGGAGGTTTGAACTGTGTGGCAGCCAGCAGGTCCATCATATCTTTGTCTGAAACTTTGATGTGTCGAGTGAGAGAGCGGAGAGCCGAAGAAAGGAAATCACCTTTCCCGAGCTCAATCAAATGCTGCCACGGACCTTCCATTGCAAACAGAGGGCTTTGACTGACGACGGGAAGGAAGCGGGAAGTGACCGTCGAATTGATGTTGAGCAATTTGTGGAGCATTTCACTGAAATCTCTCTGGGGACGGGTTCCTGGTCTGAAACTAGAAGAGACCATGAGAGAAGAAGAGGAAAATCGACTCACAGAGGGGTTTTGGAACTTCTTCTCACTCTCTTCTTCCTTGATTCCCCGTACATTCTTCTCATTTTCACCAGCTGAACCTTCTGCTTTTCAAAGTTTGTCAGCGCACGAATGAGGTGGTCTCCCACGTAAACGTGATTGTTCTAAAGCACAAGGATAAACTCAAAGGGAAGAGGGGGACTGACGACTGACCCGAACGATACAAGAGTCCAGAACCACTTCGATCGAATCATCGTATCCGCCACAGAACTTGGGAACCGAAGGGAAAGAGGCTTCGAAGGAGTCGAAAGAAGAGGAAGAACTGAAAAGAGACAAGTTCGAGAAGAGAACAGAGGGCTGACTGACTCTTTGAAGGTACTCAAATCATCCTGGTAGGCACTGAAGATGTGCAGTTCGTGGTCGTTCAGTTTTCTTTTCGAAACGCCGTGAAGGAAAAGAGTGCCGTCCTGAACAAGAGAATCATCTACAGTAATCCCAAGGGGAGATCTTACAAAGACAGCACAGGCGGGTCCGATATATCCATATCCGGGCTGATATTCGGGCGGCGAGTTGAGAAAGAGTGCATTCAGAAGGAGAGGAAAGAGGAGTAGAAAGTAAAGTAAGGTCATGGCAGCAGGCGTCCACAGAAGGCCCTATTTGATCGTGATGAGTTCGAGTTACGGAGCAAGAACAAAAGGGGAAAGGGAGAGGGACTGCGGGGACAAGGGGCGTCTCGGCACACACACCGCGGGTGTTGTTCCCACGCCGGAAGCTGCTTTACACGAACACCAGTGGCCACCTTATGCAATCAGAGACGGCCCCTCCTGTGTACGTACACAATACACGGCTCGTACGCTCGGCTGCAACCTTTTTCGATCGGCTTTGTTTTCCGAAATTAAATATACACAATCGGCGCCTGGAAAGGTCGCGACGACAAAGAGATTGACGGGCCGAAATGGCGAAACGAAACGGAGAGGAGGCGCGGTAATTCGAGACGGCGAACGGCGGCGAAAAAATACCAAATTTGTTGAGGATCTTCTTCTTGACTCGGACTGTTTGCTTTTGCATCGGATGCCCTCCACATTTTATTCGTAACGGTCACTCGATTCCGAAAAGTATCTGCACATACATATCCATTTCATTAGAATCAATGCGGTCAGGCTGAGAAAGCTCTGTGGAATAGACGGGAATATGAAAATGGGGCTTGAAACACTTACAGGCTCATACAAAATGCGTGAAAACTAATCAGCTCAATCGGCGAGAAAACCAGAAAGTCAAAATCTGACTATAGTCGCGCAAATTCGTTCCACAGAACAAAATATTTTATATTGTACAGTTCCATAATAATTAGCCTAATTATTTAATTTAACGGAATGTATCAACCAAATTTAGAATGTTCATTTCGAAAACTTTCTAATTCAAGTTTCGTGAGCTTTCTGATTAAAGGAACTCTCCCGTTTCAGGCGTGTGGGTCTTGTCGCGCGTTACAGATTACTGTAACTGCCTGACTGAAAATTGAAAATGTTTTGAATTTTGTTCCCAATTTTCAAATTTTTGTGAGTTTTCCGTAAGTTTGTTCAATTTTGGACATTTCGAGTATTTTTTTCGAACATTTTTCGGTGTTACTGTCTACGATTTTGTGCCTGCGTTTTTTATTGAGCGGTAAATGCATTTCTGGGAACTACATGCTAGGCCTACATTTTCAATTTTTCATTTCAGGGGTAGGCTTTGGGTTTGATGAGTCGACCAATCTTGATTGCGAACGATTACAACTCCGATCCGCTTGCTTCGCCCATTGAATCGTTGGGTAGAAGTATCGGTGCACAGCAAATCGTCGACAGTGTTTGCGGATCTCCAATTGTAAGTTTATTTGAGACAAGACTTTTGAAACCGGGGCCCGCTGCGTGGGCCGAGCTTGCTCTTTCTCATAACTGTGAAAGTTCACGTGTTCAATTCTTAATTTCTCCTCTACAAGTTTTCAGTTTTAAAAATGAAAAAGTTGCCAGACAAAAAAAGAAAGAAAAGAATAGACTCCGTTGGGACGGGTGTGGTCCCGTCGCGTGGTACCGAAGGAAGTGTTACATGAAACGGAGACGATTTATTTTTCGTGACTCATTGTACCCAGTGAAGCATTTCCCTCCGTTTCGTGGTTTCCTTCGCCCGCGTCCCAACTGGTTGGCTACCTGTTTATTATATAAGAATGATGATACTCAAACTAAGTAACCTCTTTTTATTTCAGAGATCCTTGCCAGCCCGGCATGTTCCTGTCAATCAAGTATCCGATAGACTTCCAGATACACCAGAGTTCCAAGTGAAATGTGCCTCACGAACTTTTCAAATTCTTATTTCTTGTAGTTTTCTTCCTTCATGCACCAAGGCGGAAAAGTGATCGGACAAAATACTTCTTACATGTTTGGCACTCCGCCGTCCTCTTGTACTTGCAATGCTCATAATGCTCACTCTACCGTAATGAACAGCAGCAGCAATTTGAATTTTTTGAGCACCAATAACAACTACTTGAGTGGACAATTGAGTGACAGTCTTCAGGCACTCCTTCAACATTCACAGCATGGTACACAATGTTCGCTTCTTGTTTGTTAAACATTTCTGACGTTAACATTCCAGATTCTCATTACTATGCCTCTCGAAACTTGCCCGAGGCTTTCGCTACCAATCTAAATTTTGTTCACCAAGTGCACTCGCCAATAGCGCGTGTCCCGGTCCAACCTTCCTCCAGTGGAATTTTCGCCAGCAATTTCAGGTTGTTTTTGTTGCTGTTTTTTCAATTATTTATCATTACTTTTCAGAGACCCTCTGAATTGCGATGATCTTCTCTCCAGATATCGTGCTAATCCAGGAACGATGAAGGGATTGAAGCTTTCCGACATTCGTGGATTCTTGCTCAAGTTCGCAAAGGATCAAGTCGGCTCAAGATTCATCCAACAGAAGCTCGAATTCTGCGATAAAAGCGAGAAGGACGCCATATTCGACGAAGTCATTGACAATGCCGCCGAGCTCGTTGATGATATTTTTGGCAATTACGTCGTGCAGAAGTTTTTCGAATACGGAGAACCGCAGCATTGGAGTCGCCTCGTCGACGCCATAATCGACAAAGTGCCGATTTACGCCTTCCAGATGTATGCGTGTCGTGTGCTTCAAAAGGCTTTGGAGAAAGTCGATGAGCCGCTTCAGATAAAGATCCTTGATCAAATCCGAGAAGTGATTCCTCGTTGCATGAAAGATCAGAATGGAAATCACGTTATCCAAAAGGCTATCGAAAAAGTTAGCCCCGGATACATCCAATTCATCGTCGACACTCTTATGGAGACGCCTACCACCATCTTCGACATGTCGGTTGATCCTTACGGCTGCCGTGTTGTTCAGCGCTGTCTGGAGCACTGCATCCCTCAACAAACTCGTCCGATCATCGATCGCATCCATGAGCGTTTTGACGACGTCGCCAATAACCAATACGGTAATTACGTGGTGCAGCATGTCATTCAACACGGTTCCGATGGCGATCGCATGATAATCGTGGAGCGTGTTTGCGATAGGCTTCTTGAGTTTGCTACTCACAAATACTCGTCGAATGTCATCGAAAAGTGTTTGGAGCAAGGAGCCATCTACCACAAAGGCATGATTGTCAGAGCAGCGTGTTTTTCGCATGATGGGTGAGTTAATAGTTTTATAAAACGATAGATTTCATTTTATTTCAGATCTCTTCCAATCGTCGTTCAAATGATGAAAGATCAATATGCGAACTACGTCGTTCAGAAAATGTTCGACCAAGTTACCCTAGATCAACGTCGAGAGCTGATTCTTGCCGTCAGACCGCACATACCTGTGTTGAGACAATACCCACATGGAAAACACATTCTCGGTGAGCCACTCATATTTTTCTGTTCACATTAACACGTGTTTCAGCGAAACTCGACAAGTACTTCCAGAAGCAGGTTATTATGAACTACCAGTATTCTGAACTGTCGGGTTGCCACTAGCCAGCTCAAAATTTGTACCATTTCCAAACAACCAGCAACTCATCACAAATGTACCTTTTGTTATCACACACATTCTTTGTAGTTCCTTTCTTTGTTCTCTTTTTGTTTCTCTTTTCTGTGCATTTTGTAGACAGTTTACCGTAATTATTCCTTAGTTTTGTGGTAGATATTCTCTACTCGACCGTTATTTTGGTTCTTAATTTTGTAATATTATTCTGATAAACTTTAAAATGTTGACCTTTGCTCTTCTCGTCCATGGTTTCACTCCTGTTATCTAATCACAGAAGTGTTTGGTGGAAACTAAGCGTGTGAACGCAAAGGGTCGAATGGCGGATGGTGACCGTCGGGACAACGTCTTTGTGAGTTTGCAGTTCTTTGGCTTTTTTCGAATGGAAAATTGTACAGAGTGACGATGACGCCGAGGACAGCTTCGATGAACCGGTCAAAATGACGAAGAGCACCGAATCGGACGAAGGAAACGAAGAAGAAGAGGAATTGTCGGATGAAGAATTCGAAGATGAAGAGATGAACGAATCTGAGGATGAAAAAGAAGACATCGTAGAAAGAACTGAGCTGGACCTGGAGCATGAAGACTTCGACCTCGTCACAATTGGTGAACAATCGCATCGTTTCGCGTTCATCTCCAGTTGTTTTCAGAGAAAATTCCGATGAAAGCCTTGACGACTCGAATCGGAAGAGTCGTTTCGGAAATACTTTACCGGGGCGAAGCGGCCGCGATCGCTCTCTTCGAGGTCGCCAACAACATCGTTTTCCAGTCGACAATGATTCGTAATGAACGGAATACGGTAATCGAGAAACTAATGCACGGATTCACTACTGTCATCACGGACAGTAGAGAAAGAGAAGAAAAGGCGGAAGCGGCCGAGCACATTCTGATGATTCTGCTCGCGAGAGTCGCCATCCGTAACAAGTCTATGAAAAGTGACGACCTCATTCTTCAACTCGTTCTTCTCGTTGATCGTCTTTATTTGCACGCTGACTCGTTCGTTCGCATCCGTGTGTGCCGCTTCATCGGCACTCTCGTGGATGAAACTAATCGATACGAAGAACGAGTTCGTGAGCAAGGCGACACAATGCACCTGTTCATGGACGAGACTATTGAAGAAGAGTCTGTCATACCGGATGGAGTCAGGAAGCGATGGATGGAGAAGCTGGCGAAGAGTCTATTGGACAAGTCCCCGCTGGTGAGAGCGGAAGTCGTCAGTGCTCTTTCCTATTGGGAACCGGAAACAGTAGTCAAAACCAGTAGTTGCGAAGAAATTACTCTGAACGAACGTGGGATTCTAGTCGTTTTGTTCGTTCAGAATGTTCCGATTTTCAGTGCTCTGGAAGAGTGTCTTCGACGTCGACGAGAATGTTCGTTCCACGGCTGCTTTCCGAGTGCACATTTCGGAGGAGAACATTGACAAGTGCATGGACTACGTGGAAACGAGCAGAGAGAACAAAATCAGGCACGAGATCGCAGTGCGACTTGCCACGAACGTCCATGTCAACGCGTTCACCAATGAACAGAGATTCAGATTCATCAATCTTCTGAGGAGTAGTGACAGCGGTAAGAAGAGTTTGCTTGGAATCTGTTTTTGAATAGCAGTTTCAGCCCGCGTCAGAGACATTTTCCAACAACGGCTCGTTGTAACATGGATGTCAAATTTGGCAGACGTCAAGTGGCCTTCAATGTTTCCCGCACCGCTGAATAACTCTGAAGTCTACGAGAAGTTTCCGAGTATCATTCTGGAGTGTCTGGATCCGCTGGTGGACCAAGACGCCGTTTATAATTTCGTTAGTTGGTTTCTCGGTAATCAGATAAACTTGATATCTTTCAGATAAAGTCTGCCGCTGTCCGTTTCATTTGTCGACAATCGACCACAATCGACGTAGAGGAGTTCATGCGCCTTTTGCTGGGAATGGGAGAATCGGTGAGTGAATCGCTCGGAGTGATGAGGCGTTCGACGTTCAGATTAATCGATCCGTGAGTGTAATCCTGACGATCGTCCCTCATGAATACGCGGTTTTCAGTAATTCAGAGAATGCGGACGCACTGAAACTATCCTTCTACCGTATAGTAATCACCCGCTCTCTACTCGACACCGTCTTCGAACTTTCGAAAGGTCGTCTGGATTCTATCCATCTCCGGAACCGCGCTGTACTGTTCTTCGTTCCGGATGTTACCACTTTCACTGAACAACTCGAGCAGTTTTGTTCGATTCATTTTACGAATAATCAAGATTCGGGTGATGGATGCGCGGAAGTGCTTCTGAACTACGTCTTCAATCTTCTGAATAAGGCTGTGCAGCAAAGTGATGGCCTCATGGATCGAGAGATTTACAAGAAAACTCTAGAACGTATTCTAGATTCTGCTCACCTCGAATTCCCCGCTGACATTCTTATGACCATGATTACAACGGTTCTCGATCTGTGCAAGAATGATGAGGAGAAGGAAGTAACATGCGAACGGATCTGCGAGAGTGCCAACAAACTGTTGCTCATTGGAGAAGACGGCGAGTTGTCAATGTGCTCGAGTTTGGAAGAAGCGATGAAGGGAGGCGCCGTCCAAGACACCATGCTATTCAGATGCGCCACGATGCTTCTAGCAGCATGTCAGCACGAAATGATCCTCGAGCCAACTCCAGGAATGTCTTCCCTCTTCAAAGCACTTATCCCGGCTCTTCTGGGAAATAAAAATGAACGTGTACAAGTGCTCGGGTTGGAACTCATCGGATTCGCCGCGACGATCGATTTTGAGAATTGTGCACCTTACCTGAAACTCACGAGATACTTGATCGAAAGAGACGATCCTCTTCTGAAGGTGACGTGCCTGCACACACTCATCCGAGTCATCAAGTCCCACACATTTCCGGATACGGCGGAAGCGATATTCCTGGAAAGCGACACCGGACCGAAAGAATGCCATGACACCCTTGCGAATCTCGTTGAAAGAACAGTGAGATCACTGGAAGGACGGACTCTCGCACAGGCGGTGCAAGACTGTTTCAGCATGCTTTCGCACGGAGATTACGCGTGGCAAAGACTTTTTTCTGCTCTATTGCTCACCGTTTTCCGAAAGGATAACATGCAATTGCAGCTAGAGAAGGTGTTCAAAGCGTACTGTAAGTCATCTGTTCGCAGTACGTTCAGCAAGTGAGTTAAAGAAAGGCGAACTCAGCGAAAAGAATTAATTTTCAGAATCAACATACTTCAAGGATTCACAAAAGCAGTCAGCGTCATTTCGAAAAGAAACGAAAGTGATTCGAACTGGAGACTGGCCGATATGACTGCCAATATTTGCGAACTTCTGAGCACAGTCCCAACAGTCGGAGAAGATTCGGAAGAGGAAAAGGAAATCGACGTGGAGATTGAGTTGGCGAAGCGGATGATCCGAAGGGCAGTCGCACATCCTTCTTCCTGGACAATCCGTCATATTTTCACTTCGTTGGCGACTTCTCTGAGCTTGGAGTGTGTTCCGATCGAGCAGTTGGTAGACGTGCACAACCTTCTGGCTGATTCTTTCAAGGTGATCACTAAGAGACATTAAAAATGTATTTTAACCAGTGCTTGCAGACTATCAAATCGAATTCTGGGAAAACAACGCATATCGCTGTCACTAGGTTTATCAATCACTGTCAGAAGGTCATCAACATTCAGCAGAGGAGGAGAGGACTCACGATTCCAGTAGATTTGAAGAAAGTGAAGCAGGAAGATCCTGAAGACGATCTCGCCGCCACGTGCTCTACGTCGTCTGGAAAGAAGCGAGGGGGACTGCGCAAAGTCCAATACGAAGAAGACATAGATTACATTCCAACTTCATCGACTTCAGTTTCGTTGGTTACTAAAAGGAGAGGAAGACCTCCCAAGGCGCCACGGCCCGAAAGTACAGCAGTCTCTCCGACTCCTTCTTCCTCTGGCAGAAAGAGAGGGCGTCCCCGTAAATCGGAAAGTTCCGTCTCAACAACCTCTTCTCCGACTAAAAGACAGAGAGGAAGACCTCGTAAGTCGCCTAGTTCCAACTCGTATTCATCGAATTCTCCAACTGGAAGGAAGAGAGGGAGACCACGCAAGTCTCCTCCGACAACTGAAGGCCTGGAAGTCATTAGCACGAGCCTTTCTGTGCCATCGTTAGCTGAGAAGAACCAGGATGTGTCTGTTGAAATGGACAATGAATGGGACAAGGATAGTTTCGATGACAGCTTCGAGGTTTGCGTTTCTGGGATCATTAGGTGCACTTGATGAGAGTTTCAGTACCCGGTGTCATCGCGAACCAGGAAACGACAGAACTCTCCGATCCAGTCGCTCCCGCCGAAAAAGAATAAAGAAGCGGAAAATGAAGATGCAAAAGTCGAAGAGCAAGACAGTTTCGACATGCATGATTCGTTCGACCGAATGTGATATTAAGCTCTCTAAAAATTGTTGTTTTTGTTTTTTTCTTCTGTCATGTTACATAAAGTCATGTTACATTCTTGCTTCCCAGATCCCTTTTTTGTGAGAAACTTCCTTTTTTGCTCTGTGCAATTCTTTGCAGTCCCCAGCTTTTTCCACGCTCATCTCTGTTATCTTCCTAATGCGCATTTCTGTGTCCATTCCATTTTCAGACCGAATTCCAACTTGATCTGACATCATTCACTCACCGTTTCAAACGTGTTTAATCCGGCGATTCGATCAGAAATCGTGGCGTCGCCGACGTAAGAGTGAAACTTCAGACAGGTCAAAAGACCAAAAAAACATTCTCTTCGAAGATCGTTTTTATTTTTATTCTGTGCGTTACTCACTCAAAACACGGGCGTTTGACGTCAATTGCCGATTAAAAAGCGCTTTGAAAATCGGAACAAAATTGCATTTGGAAAGTGATGAAGCCGAATTATCGTAAATTCGTGTCTTTTGCAAAAAAGGAAAACACGGTTCAACAAGTGAGAATGAGAATCAATTGGGAATCGGATGGAGGAAGCGGTCGAAGTAGAGTCCGTTTTCACGGGAATCGAGACGGAAGATGTTGGCGACGAGCGTCCGCGCGGATTCGTTCACTTCCAGCTCGGCGTTCGGGCCGCCCATGTCCGTGCGGACCCATCCGGGACAGAACGCGACGACGAGGATGCGGTACTTGGAGAGCTCCATGAAGGACTGCCGTGAGAACGAATTCAACGCCGACTTGCTCATTCGGTAGACAGTCTGAAAAAGAACGAAGCGGATGAAGAAAAGGGGATTCTGGCTCACCATTGGTCCCGTGAAACATCCGTCGTTCTTCTCGATCGAAGCCATGGTCGAGGAGATGTTGATGATTGCCGATCTTTGCACTGACACCTCCTCTCCGTGCACGCAAGCAGCGGCAATCTTCAGGAGCGGAAGGAATGTCTGCGTGACGATAGCCGGCGACACGGAGTTCGTTTCCAATTGTTTCAGCATCGTCTTCCGGCAGATCGGGCCGTCCACTTCATATGGGAGAAGGATTCCGACATTGTTCACCAGAAGGTTCAGTCCGTTTCCTCTGACGAGATCCTTCACTTCCTCGAATGCTCTTCCGATCGATTCATCGTCGTCCACATCCAATCCGATCACTTTCAGTCTTCCGTCCCTTCTCAGTCCATTCAGTTCATCCGCCGTCTCCGGATTCCGACACGTCGCAATGATCGTTTCAATGTCCTCGTACTCCAAAACTGTTTCACGAGTCCGTACCCGATGCCTCTGTTCGTTCCAGTTATCATCACAGTTTTCGGAATTCTTTGCGGACGTCGTTCGACTTCCGGATCCGGCTCGGATCGCATGTTCAGATCGCCTTTCAACTCGTAGTCGGGCATGTTGAAATCGTAGAAACAAGGAAGTAAAAAAGAAGCAAATGAGCAGGCGGAATAGGAGGAGGAAAAATGGGAAGATAACAACAATAGTTTTGTTTTAAATTTGAAAACGAATGATAACAAGGGTGTTTATGCACTGTTTGATTTCTGTCTTCAGAGAGTCCAAAGGTTCAAGGCTTTTTCAGGTCCAGTTTAGACCCGCTTGCAACTATCCGATCGGACCAAAACTTTGCAGACTTTTTTGACTTGGATTGAAGTATAATGGGCTCAAGTTACAGATCAATTGGACAATTTACTTTCGAGAGCCCGAAAGATCGCTGTTTTTTGAAAACTGCGGCCTTCTTCGCTTCCCGTCCACATATCTCGGGACCAGATTCAGTGCAAGTTTCAAAAGAATGGCGTCCGATTGCACCGCGTTAATTCTGAATCCTCCGATCGAATTCAGCATTTCAAGTTCAACTAGTTGTCAGCAGACCCGATCATCCAACCATAAATCAGAGGTTCTGAAGTGACGGGAGGTTCCTTCCGTACACGTAATCGGTTCCTAATCGAGTCATGATCTGTCTGCGGTTTTCGACCGCTCGCGAAGTCAGAAAGTCCGAGTTCCAATGCGCGCTGGTCACACGTGAAATTACTCTCGCGCATCATGTTGATTTTTGGGCGCGCGACCTTCCGAACCGTCTCCGAACCGTATTTTCTTTTGTATGTGCCTTTTGAGTCACCGCCAAAAGTGTGCAAATAAACAGAATAGTCATCGTGTCCACACTAATTCGATCGTCTTCGGACCCCACGTCACTTCTGTGCTGTCACAGAATCTCAACGTTCGCATGTTGAAATTATGTGGTTTCGGGCGGGAAAACATTCATCCGTGATCGAATCGGACGACCGACATTTGTGTCAAAGGGAAAGGGACCGCACGATCATCGTTCACTTTGGCAGCAGATATTTTCGAGTGAATTGTCTGAAAATAGCTGAAATCGATCTTCTCTGACGAATCGGTTGAACTGCAGAGACTGGAACCAAACTCCTGGAATACTGTGGCCTTTCGAGTCACTGATCACATTATGCTCTTTGCCACTCCGGAAATGTTTCCCTTTTCGATCAGACCACTCGATTCTAATCAGTCGATCCATGTAGCCCCTTCTCGGGAAAATGTGGTTACCAGGGGACAAAGTCTACCACATTTGTAGCCGTTTTAGAGGGAGACAAACGTCTGTTCGTTCCCCAATTAGTTGTTTTGTGATTTGAACGCTAGAGAAACCGAATCAGGACCAGAAACAGATGCGAATGATGATAAATGATAAAGGAAGTCACGTGGCAGATATCTTCTTTTCGGCCGCAAAACCTATTTAATGCTACCGTCTCGTCTCCTGTATTGCACTCGCTGATTGCGAAATCGAGCACCATTTTCTAGAGATATTTTCTGTTTGTTTTCTTGTTGTTTTGTGTACATTTAAGTTCCCAAATCATTGCTCCCTCGCCCTCTCCCTCTCTCTCTCTCTCTCTCTCTCTCTTTTTTCGCCGTCCATCAGACCCTGTCTTGCAATAAAGATCACCCATTGATAAATACAAAATGCAAACAAGGAGAGTGACGAAATAGTTCGTGTTCTTTCCGTGTGAAACGTCTCGAATAGTGACCGTCAGACCTGCTGCGTTTCCAATCTTTAGCGCACCCCATTAAATGTGGGACGGTATGACGTCTTCTCATTTGGCACCAATATTTCGCAAGCGTCCACCACACGCGGACTGCGGAATGTCACGATTTGTGAACATTCCGCGGTCCGGCAAGCAGTTTTATGACGGTTATCAACGGTTGGACACGTTGCATACCAGTAAATGCTAGAATTCCGATCCCGAAGTCTTCGGGTCTTGTCCCAGAGACAGAAACATCGTAAACATCCACTAGTGAAGGAGATCTTCGACCCTATAGTATTCAAGTGAATCAGAATGCGACACGCCGGAAACACGTTTCGAAAACAACACAATATTGAACGTTTGAAATGCAATTGCAAGAGTCTACCGGAAACAAAAGGTTAGCATCGAGTTCAAGTTCACTTTAATGCGTAGGAGGGCAGGAAGACCACTCCAGGACCAGTGTTTCCGTGCTCAGATCAGTGCCAATCCGAGTGTCCCGTGTTCTCTGTTAGCCCCTGCCCCACCCTTGCAAACCGTTTCTCATCTTTTGAAACAAACAACGTGCAAAAGGGCAAACGTTCGCATCCATTTTGATAACGGAAACAGGTTAGAAGATGTGTGGACTCTGGAAAACATCTTGGCTGAATATCATTCGGTTCGACGAAGAAAAGACCGATCCGAACACTTTTCGGAAGTTGTTTATCTTGTCATTTATGCGCAACAACTACTGAAATATGTCATTGGTAAATAAACAGATTCTCGCAAATGTTTACTGACAGTTCACCAGAACAAGAGTTTCCTGAAACGCCCCTAATTCTTCAAGAGAATTCCCCCGCCACTGCTCCAAAGAACGGACGTCTTCGTGCGAATTTAATTGCGTGCGCCTCCCCTCCCACCCGATTGCTGCACCGGAAGTGTCCGAGTCCGTGCACTCCGTAGACGGATATTCTTAGAATGCGCCCCTCCATCCACGTACTTTATCCAATTTGATGTGTCTCTCTTCGGACGAAGACTGCTCACTGATCAAACGTGCCGAAAAGTGAAATAGGTTCTCGATTTTTTGACCCTCTGCCATTTCGCCCGGAAATAGGAAGCTTCTGACAGACAGACAGACAGACGGGCCCGAGACAGACAAAAGTGACGTCGGGCAATGAGTCCGAAGATTGGATCAATTAGGAGGATTACACTGATAAATGATACTATTGGATTAGTGCCGCCGCCGCCGAATTGTTCGAATTAGTTCTTGTTGAATGGGAGAATGAGACAGCGGATGATCCAAGAACAGAATTGGAGTTGCTCATGGTGCATCTTCATCCTCGGACGGTCCCTCACTTCTTTCTTGTAATTTTTTTGTCTTTCTGCAGAGGGAGGCGATCTTTTGCGCGCAGGGAACGATTTTGCACATTGTTGCAGATGCACATCATTGAGCCAACAAACATTACTCACCGCCGCGAGAGAGAGCCCGGCGAGGCCGGAGACGCCGAATTGCGCAGTGCTCCCGCCGCGGGGCTGATGAACGAACGATGACGAGGTGAGAAGCGGAAAGCGCAAAGAATGCTCCGTGCGGACTGGAATCTGTAGACGTGGTGGAAGCAGAGATCACGGAAAGCGGGGCGGACTGGTTCACGGCGCCTGGGGTCCATGGTCTTGCCACGTCATTGTGCAAAAGTACGGTAGTGGATGAAGCTGAACGTTTTTTCTATTGGATCTTTGTAGAGAACGATCTTGGCGCGTCACAGATATCATAATGTGGCCGTGCATCGCTCTGGTGATCAGCAACAGTCGGGAATACTGTAGTTCCTACTTCTTTTTTCGATCTCTTTTGCACCCGATATAAAATTGGAAGCGCCGTCTACCCCGTTATCTCCTAATGTTGCCGTTTTCCCGTCGCGGGTGTCCCCCGCACTCCCTCTCCTCTCCTTTTCGCATTCTCTTTCAATTTCTTGAACCGTTCGAAAGGGCACGCCAATTTGATATGCTAACTATCTAGTAAACAACCGAATTAGTCTGGGCTGCCAGGGTCACCGAGAAGGGTTTGCAAAGTTTGAAAGACCCTCCATCGAGAACAGAATAGCATGATTCACGGTCCGAGGAACAATGATAGCTTGTGATCGCACGGCTGGATTAGGCGACGTAACATATTTTCGAAGATATTTGAGATGATTTCTGCAGTTCCGAGTGCATTCAAAAGGTGGCTACTGGAACATAGATGAAACATCTGTCGGGCAAACAGACGGATTGGCTTCGCATTTTCTTTTCTTTCTCAAACCCCTTTTTCCGTCACGGCATTGAATCACTTGTTATTTAGTAAACAGAGCAAGAGCGGTGCAAGGATTCCATCACATGCTCCGTCCAAATCCTCCATGAAATTATCCTTTGTCGCGTGTTGTGGCTTGTCATCGGGCAGATTTGGATTGTTTATTTTCCCCTAATCCAATCACTGGCCTGAAACTTTCCGCTTTGCTCGTCCCAAAGATTAATGCAGATGAGCTTTCGGAGCCACGAGTGAGAATTAGACCCGAGGCTCGGGATTAGAGTGTGTGTTCCGTTTTTCGACAACAAAAATCTTTCGGGTCTAGCGAAGTGATCCCAACAAAGTCACGGAGCCGTCTAGAGCTCTGCCAAAGTCAGGAACGATGTTATTTAGGTAAGGAAAGAGACATCAAGAAACAGAGGGTACTGTAGTGGATTAATTGACCAACAGTTCGCATTTCAACAGTTTCGAAATGGGCGGAGAAAGAGGTCTCGGCTGCTGAATGAAATCGACCGAGGAGCGTATAAAAAGAGAAACAAGCTAGACATTTACCATTGTGTTCCCCTTCTGAATCGTCTCGTTTCTGTATTCTGCACGTTCACAATGATTCACATTATCGTCTGGAAGATGGAAAAGCCGGAGGAATGCTATCGGAAGAAGCGTCCGGCAGCGACGACGCAGCCCGGTTGATTGTTGCTCATTCGGACGGATTCGCCCGGATTGGCAAGAAACACGGGCGGATGAATGAACACTATGATCTCATCTGATAAACATTTATTTGTGTCTCCCACTCTGTTTTTGTTGATGCTCAGTTGGCTTTCCGGCCATAAAACATTACTTCCGAGAATATGTCGAAGAAATCCATTCCGAGTGAACTGCTTTCTCAGAAGTTTCTCAAATCCATCATGTTGGGAAAGTTCTGCGGCTCGAGAAGTGCTCTCAAATGAGTAATCGTTCAAGGTACACTTTTGCAGACAAAAAAGAAAGCTGAATAATAATATAATCACGAGTCTCTGCTAGAAATGACCTGTTTTTCCCACGTGGGCGCCCGCTCCCACCCTGTTTGCTTCCGTCCTCTGCAACCTTTCATCTCTCTCCTTTCTCTCTCTCTCTCTCTCTCTCTCTCTCTCTCTCTTTTCCCCTGTCCACTTCACTCGCTCGGCGGCCGAAAAAAGTCTCCAAAAAGGCTTGTCGCGAGTGCAAAGTGTCGGAAATCGCACATGTTGCATCACTTTTCGAAAACCGTTCATTCCTGGGGAAACGCTTTCGTCGAAATGAGTAACTGATGCAGACAAACTGGCGACTCGGTCAGAAACAAGCGGATCAGACATCCTGTTGAGTGAGTTCAGAGTGATGTGGGTCTGCACTGAAAGAAGGCAATCGTCTGGAAGCACTTGCTCTCGCAGTCTGTGCTCCATTTATGACTGCTTCAGAAGCTGATGTAACACTCGGCCGCGCAGATGATGACAATTGTTCTGGTTTCCGATGGTGTCAACGAAAAACTGTGTGTCCTACCGTAACCCATCAACTCAAGTCTCAAAGTTCTTTCGCAACTTTTTGTAGTCTTCACACGGTTTCGTGTGCCTGCTTATTTGCCCTCCCATCATCTTATCGGTGCCGCAAAAAGAGCACATTTCGCCGAAAAAACTGTCATCATCTCACTGAATCATACCAGCCGACACCGTGGGAAAATGGGCGGAGTCGGAGGCGACATGACGGGCATGAAAGTGATGTGATCTAGCGTGACCAGCAGCAACAGCATCAGCCCCGAAGGGCGGGGTCTCGGAAAGGGGCGGCGAGTATATAAGCGGCGAGAGGGGGGAAATCGGGAACACACTCACACTCTCTTCCCCTTCCGCACAATGATCCACATGCCGATCCACGCTACTTCGAGCCTCGAGCTCCATCATTCCGGCGCCCCCATCCGCCGACTCCGACGTCTCCAGAACCTTTCCTCAATCGTGCGAAACTTTGACTGATTCCCTTGTGCAGTCACTCGCCTCCTCGACTCTTCCTGAATATATTTGTACATTCACTTCGATGCCGATGGGTCTCGTCACGACGATTTGAAGCTCTTCTGCCGACGGGTTCACACACCTCCCTCGACGATCTCAACAAGGACCACTATTGCTTTACACGACCACTTCAATGGTGCTTTAATATCTTCTTCATCTCGATATCATTAACTTATTTCGAACAAACACCAATAAATCAGTTATCAATCTAACACCAAACAGTGTACTGTGTGTTCTTTGAAAAACGAAAAAGGACGATCAAAAAGATGGCGGAAGGGGAGAATCGAGAGGGGGGCTGGGGGGCATCGGCCGTGCACATGAACCGACGAGGGAGATGGTCGAATATTGCATCAGTCGGCAATGATTGCATGTGAATCGGGTGATCCTTCTTTGAAGGCTTGAACGAGTGCCAAGAAATGAAAAGAATGGATACATGGGGACAAAGTATTGTTTTTTTTTGCAGATCGGGATAGCATGTGATATTCCGCTCGGAGGTCTTTCAAAGAAACGGACTGTAGCCGAGCGAACATCTCGACTGGAATAGGATTGTCACAGGTAAACAGCAAGATCCCACTCTCCTCAGAGTGGTTTTTTCGTCACACAGATTATACCACCATCAGTGAATTTGATTATCCGTCCGGATGAGTTAAAACTACCCTTACCTCGATAACACTCTGCAACGTCATCTGGACTCTCAGCTTTTCAATTTGGATCCGGGTGGTCCTCCTACTCGCCTAATCCCCCGCAGTCTCATTCATCCGGATTTCCGTTTCTCCACAAATAGATATCACGTTGCACTTGCCTTTCCGTCTCAAAGAACCATCTCCCTGCCCGTTCATTTCATCGACACCCGCCGTCAAATTATCGGACAGTCTCCCTTTTTTGCTCGTCTTCGATGTCTTTTATCATCGAAAACGCTTCCGTCGGTCCTTCAGAAAGGTTATGTTTTCTTTGTCCTTCCGCCGTTTTGCCCTGTGTAATGTTGCGGTCAGGGCGTCAATAAACAAACAAGACAACAGTTTCCTTGAGAAAATACCTTTGATTTTCTCATTTTCACTCTCGAGAAGGACAACCTGGTCACCTAGTGATCTTGCAAATGATGATACTGAGCCATCCGAAAGCAAAACGATCTTTGAGAATTAGAAAGTTTCGTCTGAGCAGTCTGACGGCAAACGCGTTGTTTGGTTCCAGTTGCGGATCAGACCTTTTGGATCCGGAGATCCACCTTTGGAATTCGAGTCTTTGTGAGACAAATGATGTAATGTTTTATGCGCTCGTTATCGCTTCAGGCCCACTTCCTCCTGAATCCTGAATTCTTTGAAACCAACTTTTTTTCGGAGAAGCACGTTTGCAGCGCATGATGAAACGACTGATTTCAATGATATATGGGTGCGAATTGCTGATAAAACAGCGAACTTCAAGTCATGGCGGTCAGCAATGGGCGGAGTCGGAGCCGAAAGTATAAAAGCGGCCGGGAAGGGCAGGAAGCACACGAATTCGTTCGTCGCTCAGCAACATGATTCACATGCCGATCCACGCAACTTTCGAGACGAGCAGCCCCTTCGAGCTCCGTCGTTCCGCCATGCTCCACACTCACATCGCCCACAAATGCGACTGATTCTCTTCTTCTTCTTCTTCTTCTGAATCCACGCATTCATTCATTCATTCAATTCTACCACGTTCTCAATGGATCTCCAACGATTCTGCCGGGTTCAGTCAGCCGATCTCCAGTTTTTAATCGCATTCTAGTTCATTTCAACTGGTTTCAACTGAATTATCTCTGAATTATCTGAATAAACAGTTCATTCAATATATTGTTCATGTTCCAACAACACAACAAACAAACAGGTCGACTTTCTGAGCAGAGCCGATTCCCGAACTGATGTTCCACTAGACAGCTTTTACTGAGCCATCCAATATATTGTAGGGGCACCGCACAGAAATGACGCTCTGTTGAGAAACTCTTTTGCAGTGCAAATTGAGCGACCTGGGGCCGAGTTTGAAAAGTTAGGCCACGTTTTCAGTGAAAAATTACTTCGCGGCCTAGAAATTCGGCCAGATTGCAAACAGCGCGCCCTTTCTGTCCGGTGCCCCTACAATAGAAAGTTGTCTGCGTTCCATCCAATTTGTTCAGAAACTTTCTCGATACTTTTTATGGAATAAGCCTTCCCTTTGTGCTCCAAACTCCGCGAAATCACCTTTACAGAGTTTGTGTGTACAGTTCCCCAGTTTGCTCGGTTGTTTTGTCATTCCAAGTTGCATTTTTTGCTCGCCCAGAACATTTCGCTCCTTGATTTCCGCTCATCTTCCATAACAAATGATGTAATCCGAACGTGTAAAGTGCAAAAACAATGGGGATTTGTCATATCGATGAGTGTCGATGACAAATCGACTGAGGGCCAAATAAACGAAAAAGAGGACTTATCTGAGGGCGTGCCGGATCCTTGCAGATAATGCTTTATTTGTAGGAGGAAAGCCTGAGAGTCCGATTAGAGATGCAATGTAGCAAAGCTGATTGAGTTCAGAACATGAGTAAGGCATGATTGTGCACAATTCGGAAGCATCATTTGATTGGATGATAGCGATGACAGCGAGATGATTGCGATGATTGATTAAGAATGAATTGTTTATTGAGATAATTCAGTTGAAACCAGTTGAAATGAACTAGAATGCGATTGAAGACTGGAGATCGGCTGATTGAACCCGGCAGAATCGTTGGAGATCCATTGAGAACGTGGTAGAATTGAATGAATGAATGCGTGGATTCAGATGAAGAAGAAGAGAATCAGTCGCATTTGCGGGCGAAGTGAGTGTGGAGCATGGCGGAACGACGGAGCTCGAAGGGGCTGCTCGTCTCGAAAGTTGCGTGGATCGGCATGTGAATCATGTTGCTGAGAGACGAACGAATTCGTGTGCCTTCCTGTCCTTAACGGCCGCTTTTATACTTTCGGCTCCAACTCCGCCCCTTTCGACCGCCGGGAACATGCTCTTTGCACTGCGGCGCCAAGCATATCAGCCGTAAATCATTGAAAGTTTCGGTTTCATCATGCTCTGTAAACGGTCTTCCCTGGAAAATGCGAGTGGACAGTACTCGAGGAGTGAGGGTACAAAATTAATTAGCTGCAAAGTTTGAACACAGGCAAAAAGAAGAAAGAATGAACAGAATATCATTTGAAAGTGAGTCAGGACTTAGTTTGGAACCGAATCGTTTTATCCTGGCACGTTGGCGTCAATGACATTCTGACTTTCCGTCCAATTGCAAAGATCTCTCTGTTTCAAGTTTTGTTTGTCCGACAAGAAGCCCCGACGGTTGATTTCCTTTTTCGGGAGAATGATCTAAATATTTAGAGAACCACTAAAAGATCAGGAAACTAAAATCAGGACGGAAAGGTTGGATGGGGCTTCCGGAAGAGGAAAAAACATAGAAACATTCTGGAAGAAATATTAAAGATTGAAGAATGAATCAGTTGAATACGGTAGCTGAGAAGTGGCAGGAAGACTCTGAATCAGCTGAATCTCGTGGGAGTTTAACTTTTGATCTCAAACAATTCCATTGCTTCTTTGACCTCTTTTGTTTCGAATTTACTCAAACGTTACTCATTTATTTACCAACATCGTGTAAATGTTTCTTGGAGATCACGGTAGTTCTCAACATTGGGAGAACTTCTGGATGGACAACAAGATGTCGAGGACGGACTCGGAAGTACCACTTTGTTTATGATCGGACAGAATAGAACACGTTGAATTCATCAAAATATATTCATTATGCAGATTCCAAATAAATAAGATCCTCAGTCGGACCGTCATCAACAAATAAATGATCAACAAATAAAGAAGAAGTCGTTGGAAACCCGTTGGAATGGGGCATCACCACTTCGGTTGGTTAAAGCGTCTGGAGTATTCGGTGAGATCGTGTGGGGCGCATCCGGGAACCCGTCGTGTCGGAATTGAGAAAGGACCTCGTGTCGGCAGAAAATCAACAGCTACGGCAGCTACGAACCAAATAGACAGTAATGTACAAGGCGGACGAAGACGGCAGTGTGTCAGTTGAACTTCCGAACAATCGGGGTCAGAAGGCGTAAGCGTCGGAGCTCGAAGGGGCTGCTCGACTGCTCGAAGGTAGCGTGAATTGGCATGTGAATCATAGTGAAATGAATGAGAGAGAGAGAGGAACGTTTTGAGGTGCACCGCCTCCCGACGCCTCTTTTATACTGCTCGCCGAACCGGCTCCGCCCCCCCCCCCCCCTCTCGTTGCCTCTTCCGCGGAGCCACTCCCATTTTCCCACGGCGTTGACCGCACTCACTCTGTCGGCGCCTCTGTTTACCGTGGCTCTCTTTAAAACCGCGTCATTTGCATCATGAATTGCAACTCAAAACTTGCAGAACTGAACGTATCGTCAGAGTTTTCAGGAGCACAGTTCCAGAGATAAGAGATAATGTGTGTGACGAAAAGGGAAAGAAGACGAGGGGACGACCGATCAGAACGGCGAATAACTTCTGATTGATCCGTTTTGCCGACGAATCAATGAACCGATTCTCAGATATTCCTGGCACCTTTCTGGTTATTTGTGATTGATTAGGAGGCAAATAAATGATTACAAAGACTGGGGCAGACTGCAGAATACGGCGATGAAAGACAACGATCAAGAGAAAAGAACAGAAATGTTATGATCTTTCTCGAACGGCCACGTTTCTCAAGAATTTCAACAAATTCAACTGCCGAGCCGTCAGCCTGATCTCTCCAGATTACAGATCAACTGTGACCGAACGCGGGCTAAACACATCCTACGTAGCGAGAGCAGTTCCGGAGCAAGCGCAAATTGAATTCGGACCGCCGGGCGATGAGCCCCGTGCGAGCCGCTCAAACTCAGTTCAGTCCTTTGCAAACTTGTCAGAAATAGGTTGCTGAGTAAGCGGGCCGCCTGAATCTCTTTGGCGCTGTGCCAGACATCCGGAAAGTATCCCACTCACTGGCAACTGTTCAAATACTTTTTTTGGGTCTTGACTCATTGCGGTTTGGATGTTCCTTTTAATCGAAACATTGCATTTCGATAAGCGGATCTGCGTGGAAATCCTCCAAGTTTTTGCTTTTTCAACAGCAGCTCCTTTTAAGCTAATCACAGCCCAATTTAACCGGCAATCAATCACTCATTCACGGAACAGTTATCGGTGCGTCATGTGAGTGCGATTGTCGTCGAGCAGGCATCTTTTCGGTTTTTGATTCCGTTTCTGTCGCCGACTCGTGACCTCTTTGAGGCAGATGTTACTGGGAAGTCGGCAATTCATCGGTAATCAAAACAACATTTCGGTTCAAAGTTTGCGATCTTCTTTTATCGCGGAAAAATAAAGAATGAGTAAAATAATCCACCCTCACTCCAACTTCCACCATTGCGACGTCACAACAGATTAGAGAATTCCAATCTGTTTTGTGGGGGGAAATGAGCCTGTTAGACATCCGGATGGAATTAAACTGCGAAGCGGAGGGCCCACGTTCCTTTTTTATTAATTGAATAAACAAATGCGTTTACCTCGAGAGGCCTCGGAGAGCATTCGACATTTTCTCGGAGTCCATGTTTACTTGTTTGCTTTTCAACGGCTTCACACTTCCAGCCAAACTTCTTCAGACTTTCTGTTCATTGTGCAGTCATAATCCTTCTATTTGTCTGCAATTCTCTGGATCCTGTTGCCAATGGTCCTTTCAGAAACGCGTCCAATTATCGTTGCGGGTGGTTATTAGTCTGATCCGACTGGATTTTCCATTTTATGAATCAGAATATCTAAGGCTTAGCAAGCTAAGACCGCGGATATTTTTGACGGAGCGTTTATTTTCAGTGAATGGGGAAGAGCAGAAAATAAAGATCGAAAAGATGTTAAAATAATCAGAAATCTGCTACTTTTCGCAAATGTCAGCGGAAATCAGAAACGGCAAACACGAAAAAGGACGATTTCCTGTGACGGAAATGAAAACGGATGCGGTTGGAAATGTCAGGAGATGAACGGACGGCCGGGTGAAACTAGACGCATCCGTCAGAGGGGAAAGTGATCTGAAGTGGTTTTAGATTGGGCTAATATGTAAGCACACTGTGGAAATCTTTCTGAAGCATCCGTAACGTGATTCCCCTGGTTTCTGCTTTCCTTGAGCTCTCGTTCGTAGTTTCTGCTCAGCTCCGATTCCAGAGATCTCCTCGCTAGCTCCCTCGCTCTCGTACCGAAAGGGAAGTGTTCCGACGCCTACTCTTGCAAGATTATCCCGTCGTGCTGAATGGGGAAAACCCGATGGGATGATCTCGGGAACGGAGTGAAAAAGGAAGGAAACTTGCAAGCGAATCCGGATAACTTTTGCATTCTGACGATTGTGAAACGATCTACGAGCAAGTCGCCGAGATCATTTTTCGCATCGAATCGGAGCGGAAGGGATCCGAATTGCGTTGGGGAACGGCTTCCGGATGACCGTCACATCCTTCCGGTTGACCCCCGCATTCCGCTGACCTCATAATTAGATTATTTTGTTTCTCGAGTATCACCGGAGACGTTTTTGATGACATGCCATTCTAGAACACCCAGGAAATGTTTGTGCAGACAATCCTCTACGAAAAGGAGTCGGACGGCAACTCGATTGTAGTTTTCTTTCCTACACATTTTGTGGGCCAGATTGTGATTCACACTTGCCAACAATACGTAGCGTGAAATGCGCTTAAGGATGTTTGGTAGCAGAATTGCTCACCGTGATAAGCGTGTTATCAGCCTGCCGTCGCAAACTATAAACAGGCTGCAAACGTGCACCATAACTTGCTCGTGATCATATACAAATTCAGCTCAGACATGCTTCTCCTCGTCAGAATTCCGAATCCGGCATCATTTCGCATTCTCCTTCAATTCCACAAATGTTTCCGGGAGAATCTATGCTCTGGCACATGGATACCTCATTTCAGAGTCGTCCTTCACCAGTTCTACGCCCAAATCATATGCTTGACACCTAAATATAGCATGCATAATGTGTGTGCCTATATTTTGACGTAGTCATTCTAAATGAGTATGCTGCCGCGGCGAGATGAGAGTGCAAAAGGGGCGAAAGTCTTCGTCACGGGAGCGTTCGTCCAATAGAATGAATCGGGAAAGTGCCCACTTCATGTTGCGACGTCACAGAATGGCCGTCAGAAGAATTCGATTTGGGCGAAGACCATCTTGCGACCGCTCTTCAGGAACTATTTCTCAGCCGGGGGACTTTCTTTCAGCCGAGAATTAGTCAGGTTGACCCGATTTCTTGTGCTCAAATCCCAGTTTATCATCCCAAACCACCTCGATTTGACGCAAAATGCTTCTTTAAAGATTCGCTATTTTGAAATCAAGGATCACTACGATCTTCTCGTGTACGTCGACTTAGTTATCAAACGTAACCTTTCGTTGTCCACGCCGGCCGACACTTTTCGTTATCAGAAGACGGGGAATTAATTGAAGAGAAATGAGTAAGTGTCAGGGAGGGACTGAGGTAAACGAAAAGTTGACGTTGCGACGGAAATGATTCTGAAACTGACGAAATGGGACACTGCGAATTGGGTGAAATCACTGATAATGAGAAATGTTTCAGGGTGAAAGGGACTGAAAAGCAAAATGATGATATTGTGAATGATGTGTCGATCTTTTCGGTATTTTTTGAGATGACGTGGCCATATCATATGGTTCCGCTCTTTTCCTAAAATATGTTTACTGCCGAGTACGTCTGTATTCTGTAGGTTACAAACTCCATTGTCTACGTGTTTTTCATTATAATAATTCTGGAACCGCAAGCATTCCCGACCACTTTCGTTATCATTTTCCCTCACAAACAAACACGACTGACCCGTCCGTCATGAAGAAATCCGATAAAAATGTGCTCGTCTGGATGGTCTTCTTGAACCTTTTGATGGTTTGATTTTTACTTGTTTCACTTTCAATTCAATTTCCCGCACATTCAGCACAGTTTTCGGATGCTATCACGAGTGCTTTCAGAAGATTGTAACATTGTTTGTATGGCACAGTTTCAGTCGGTCAGCTGGCAGTCAAAGGAGACACAAAACAGTGACATGTAGGAAGTGCGGAAAAGTGTCTAGTTGACACGCGGCACACAAACAACCACGTGGTGATTAGTCGGTGATAAGGCCGAGGGAATGGCATGTAGAAAGGGAAAATGTGCTCGATTCAGCAAGTTTCGCGAAACCTGGCTGGAAGATAAGAAATGTGACGACAAACGAGAAGACTACCGGCTCGGGGAACAGAAAGGAAGCAAGGAGTTTATGGAAAACCGTGGTTGGAGAAACTATACATGTCTACAATAGCGGACCAATTCTGAAAAAAAACGCTCTTTCGATCTTTGTTCACTTTCCACGTTCATTTGGTGTTTTGCTCTCCGCTACTTTCTGACTTTTCCGAGCAAAAAATGATCTTCGAGAGAAAAAACATTTTCCTAAATCGGATCTGTCCTAAGGCTTCCTTTCTCCCAATGTATGTTCTTCGTTTGGGAAGGGACTCAACGAATATTACATTATTACACAACACTTATTAAGTAAAACAAATAGAATCTAAGGAAAATGAAGGCATTAGGCATCGGGAGCTTGATTACAAGACACTTGAGTGATTATTCGAGAAACTCCGCCGCTCGTGTACACCCAATTACCATCTTCACAATTGAGAAGGGCGTTGATCGTCTGCAACAGAAGGTTTTCATAGAAACCCGCCAGAAGTCGGCTCACTCACCATTCCCATGTCTGAGTTCTCAGAAGGACCTCCTTGGTCGTAATTGAACTGCATGAATGCGTAGTATCCGGTTGCCGCAGTGCAAGTTGCCGTCAAAGTGTAGCAGCCAGTTGTGGCATCTGTTCCTATTCTGGAAAGAGAGAAGGTGTGAGCAGTACTCGTTCTCGGAAGATGCTTACACTCCACTTGTGTCGATTTGAATGGTTCCAGAAGCCTGCGCGAATGTCACTTGACTTGCTGTACAACTTGTGCAACCTGCAAATGTTTCAATTGTATCAATCCGTCTCTGTTTCCCTTACTGGATGTAGCCGCCGTTGTCGTCGTCGTCGTCGTCGTCGCCGCAGTGGTGGTCGTAGTCGTCGCGGAACTTCCTGAGCTTGTGGCGACGCATGAAAAAACGTTGTTGACGACGCCGGAGAGGGAAGCGAAATAGAGAAGAAGACTGCATTTGACCATCATATAACTGTAAGCAGCTGTCAGTGGACATTCACATAGAATAAGTGCGAATCAAGTGGAGAAAAGGAAGAAGCTGGTTTCGGGAAGAGCGGGATAATTGGGGGAGGAGACTCGCGTTCGAGAATGGGCGAAAACGGTAAAATCGGAGAGGACGTGCGGATGGTTATTGGTCGACTGCTAACTGAATGCGCTTTTCCAGAATATTCAACTTTCAGTGTTTTAATGGTTTGTTTTCAGAGACTGTAGTCTCCGTTCGGAAGAATGACCAGAGGGAAGGCGGGGGCAGCGCCTTTTATAGCCATCCCCGACAGTCACATTAGAATGCCGTTCAGGGCGTCCAGATGACAAATGGGTGATTATCAAAAAATGATGGACTTTTCCAAATCGGGATCTGGAAAAGAAGAGAAAAGAACGAGCGGCAGCATTCTCGGAGATGCAATCCTTTTTCCGGCAGCAGTCCATAACCCCGCAATAACTGGGCTTCGAAAGCGGCTGCGAATAACACTCGGGACGGCTTGCAGGCGAGAGAAAACGAGGATTCGGAAGGGCGTGACGCCGTGGAAAGGTAGCGAGTAATTGGGGAACAAATGATCAAAATGTGGAGGGAAGGGAGTAATTGGCAAATGTTCCACATATGTGATAAAGATAAGATAATGAGAAGAAGAATCGAGAAGAAGCCAGTGGTCTCATCCTCGTAAATCTATTCTTCTGGCGGATTGTTCAATTCGTCTCGATCACTTGTCCGATCAAATGATCAAAATGGGCTACAACATGGGAAAGAAAGAAGAGGGAAGAAGCACAAAAACAACATTTGGCAACACAGTACACTTTCGGAGTCACTCTCTTGACACTTTCAAAGGATGAGGACACTAGAGAAGTGTTCTACAAAGATCGAGTCGTTCAAGGATCCGAGGGGAAGTCGGATGACTGCCGACTTTTCCAAATGAACTGTGTTGATCTGTATAATGAGAATAATTGTTTTCTTGTTTAAAAGCTTTGAACATGAAATTAACAGGGTTGAAGTTAAGCATTTTCGTCGGAGAAGGCGTCGCCGTTTGGAAGGCCCTCCTCGTTCCCAATCGTGGAAACGGGCTTCTGCGTCTTGCGCCACTCGTCGATGAGCACTTCCGAATGATCCCAGAGCTCGTCTTGCAGTCCGATGTCTCGGGCAATGTCAGCATCCAGACTCTTCTCGTCGTCCCAGCAAGATTCCCAGAACTTCCCGGAAACTTCTGCCACGTCAGGATGGGCGGCGCAGTAGACACTCGTGGCGGCTCCCTGCGCCAAAGTCTTTGTGAACGGCTTCGTCATGACATTCCAGAACTTGCTCAGGAATCCGAAGCCACGAGCGATATCTTAAAGTTGGAAAGGAGAGGAATGATGGATTAGGATTCGACTGACCGGTTCCGATCATTGTTCCCGGGTGGACGGCGTAAGTGCTGATGCCGTGACTGACAAACTCGTCGCGATGGATTTTGAACGCAGTGAGCACATTGCACATCTTCGAGTAGGCGTACAATCTGTAAATGATTAATATGGATCAATTGGAATCTGCAGATAGCAGCCACATACTTGTAGAATCCCTCGGTCGCATTCTCCGGACTCAACTTCTTCACTTTCTCACTTCTCGGCATCTCGGCTTTCAGTCCTGTGTGACTACTGGAAACGGAAGAAACGAAGACGATGCGGGAGGGAGCGGACTGCCGCAGAGCCGGAAGGAGCTCTTTGACCAGAACGAAGTGGGCCAGGTGGTTGACTCCGAAGTGCGACTCGAAGTTGTCGAAGGTCGTCTTGACCGTGGGGGCGAACACTCCCGCGTTGAGAATCAGTCCGTGGAGGGGCCAGTGCTTCGCCAAGTACTCGTCCGCCGCAGCTTTCGCAGACTGCAGAGAGTTGAGATCGCACGAGATGAAGTCTATCTTCGCATCCGGCTTCTCCTCTTCAATTCTCTTTTTCAGCTTTTCCGTTTCCACAATGTTTCGGTTGAACATGATGACGTGGGCTCCTTTGAGAGCAAGAGCACGCGCCGTTTCGATTCCGATTCCCGAAGTGGTTCCCGTAATTGCGAACGTCTTTCCGCTCAGATCCAAATCTTTCAGCGTCTGAATTAACGCGGTAAAGCCATTATCGGGTGAAATGAAAAGGTCAGTGAAAGTAAAATTCATTTCCTTCGTATTCAATGTCCGTTTGGAGGTTACCACAGGGATTTCCATAATATTCCACTCACATCTAACGCGTTGCTCCTCGAGTGGAACTCCCTCTGCCTTCGCGAACTCTCTCCTTTCGCCGCCGCCAACTCGTCGTCCATGATTTGGAATCTGAAAGCGGAACATCTATTCAAAGTTAGCGCTTCTGTTCGGCTGTTCTCGAGAAGTCACCTGCGGTTTGGATTGGTCACTGCGACGGCCGTCAGTCCGTCGCTTGCCACGTTCGTTACGAGAAAAGAGCCCCGGCGAGGTTTTTCTGAACGGCGATATCAAGGACTGAGCAATCAGAGAGAAAGTGGCACTAATTTATTGGTTTCGCAGAATTCTGGCATTCGCGCTCGAGCATAGATCTACCCGATGGGCGCTACAACAAAGTAGAACTCGCACGGAATGGAACTCGCAACGTTAAAATATAACTGCGAGTTCCAAATCGTAACAGTTCCATTCCGTGCAAGTTCTAAATACTTCGTTGTAGCGCCACCCGATGCGGTAACGCACAGTTTTAAACGAAAGAGTTTTTAAAGTTTCTCTCTGATTTTCAGTCCGGAAGACACAAACCGAAAAAGTCGGCAACAGAAGCGCCAATAATATCGGGAGAAGTCATGTTTTGGACGGCGGATCCGAATGATTCCGACTGTTTTCCAGAGGAACCAGTCTCATCAATTTCAGGCGACTCCGCCCCCATTACGACTAATTTTTCATTAACTATTTTGGGAAACTTCTCGAAAACAACCGGCAGAAAGTGTTCGAAAATTGCAAGGAAACAAGTGAAAGAAAGGGAAGAATTGGAGGCCGATAGGCATCTGAGTGTCCTTGCGGCGGGACTCTGCGTCTCCCCACACAAACATTTTCTACTTTTCGCCACTTTCTGACTCAATTTTTGTGTGTTTGTGACATGACTAGATTGTACAGAAACAAATGCTCGCAAAAAGTGTTTGAGCACACTGTCTATATTTATTGGAATGCGATAAATAGAGGAATATATTTAACAGGATGGGGATACTTGTACATGAAAACAATACTGTATTGGGGTAAAATTTGGCTGATGACATGCTGAGTAAGCTCAATAATTGAATTAAATAAAATGAAGAGATGAGGATCTTTAGAATAGAAGTAGTTGTGTCTTTAAATAAGTTAAGGTTAAATGGGGATCCAGACGGTTTGTTATTCCCATCCGGAGTTGTGCCATTTCTTGTACTTGGTCCATTCCGTGGCAATCTTTTTCCTCTGCTCACAGTCCACTTTTCTCAACTTTCTCTTTTTTCGCTCTTGAGCTGGAGGAGCGTTTTTAAGAGTAGTTTCTCCTGAAAAAAGACGGAAAATTAATGAAATAATGGAGATCCTCAAAACAAACCATTTTTCTGAAGATCCTGAAGTATTTCAATCCGATCAACCAAGGTGTCGATGCGATCAATGCACTTGAGCAGAGCCGAGTATTCGTCCTTCGTCAAAAATTGCTGCGTCATCGCCAACAGCTTCTCCTTCTCCGGCCGATTTTCAACTTGTTCTGTTGCTGACGTCGTAAATGTATGCGCGTTTAGCGCCATCATTTCTTTGTAGAATTTGAAGAATTCGTTGATTTTATCGTGCTCCAAAACAGTGTTTCTTTTCGCTTTTCTTATGCCCAAAATGCGGATATACTGCCTTAGACGGGCAAACTTGATATCATTCTCAATGTCCAGCTTCTCATCTTTTTGAGCCGGAGCTGCGGAAATGGTGAGTCTGCTGATGAGCTGTTCGGCGTCGTTGAACCATTCGGTTTCAAACTCTTCGCGGTCGGCGTTGTAACCGAGCATGACAAAATCATCCGAATACCTTACAGTAGGCTTCACTCCTTCCTCTAGAAATAGACGAGGATAAGAGCTACGAAGCTCTTTGACTTCTTCAAGGGAACAGATTCCGCTGAGTCCAGCGAGTTTCTGAAATAAGAGTTTTTAAATGGCAGAAGAATGTAATTGAATTACCTTCTCTCCTTTCTTCTGCTCTCTGTTCATCTTTGTACGGAACGCGTGGAGTCTTCGCTCTTTCTTCGACATCCACGTCCTCTTCCTCTTCTTTCTCTTCGTCGAAACAGAAGCAGAAGAAGAAGGCGCACCTCTTCTCGGCTTCTCCTCGTCTTCGGATTCATATTCATGAGCCGTTTCGAATGCGCTTTCATTCGGATCCTCGTCCTCTGTTTCCCTTTCGATTCCGTTCATCGTGCCGTCGTTGTCCGACAGCCCTCCCTTCTCGCCGTCTGATTCGCTGCTCGATTCCCTCATCACACGAGTTGTTCTACGTTTTTTCGGGCTTGGCGGCCTATTCCGACTCCGGTAACTGCACGACGGTCCTGTGGACTCATCCATGTCGCTCTCTTCACTTGGCACTTCTATTTTCACTTTAATTTTTGATTTCGTATCGACCTCTTCATCCGGGTCGCACTCATCAGCACTTAGTTCCGTTCCGTACTGATTATTGAGAACTTTGGGACGCTCGTACTTGATCTCAATTTCACCATCGATGCACCTGCAAATAAAACTTCTTTTGCAACATTTTTCAAAATTGATGACTTACTTCTGAATGTATTGCTCTAAAAGCTGTTGGACGTTGGCTGCCAGCCTCGGGTCATTCTCATCAAAGTTCTCTCCAAAATGACGAATCGCGTCTCTTATGAGCAGCATTCTTTCGGATGACTCGAGACAGTTCTTTTGAAGGACACTGTCCAGTGTTTGATTTATATACATTCCGTACTTTATGCGGTCCCAATTGGCGCTTTTTATGGAGAACTGTCCGATCCATCCACGGACGAAGTGCTTCTCGAAGTAATCCTTGCAATTGTGCCCTTCACGACGGCCTTTTCCCATGCTCTCGGCGATTTCTCCCCAATTTCCCATTTTGAATTTGTGTGCTGCTTTCAAAAGTTCGAACTCGTCTTCGTGCGTCCAGCTCATCGAACCGCGCTCTTCCGACGGTTTGATCAACTCGTAATTGTGTCCACGTCGATGTGGAGGGGACTCGGCGCCACATTGGAAGCACTGAAATACACGTTTTTGACGGAAAACCGGCGAACGTGACTCACAAGCATACAAACTACTACGGAACATTCAGAGCACTTCACATGAATAGTCTCTGATAGCTGCAATGTACAACTGAAGCAGGCCGGTTGTTCTCCCGAATCTTCAGCCATTTTGCCTGAAAATGATTGAGTTTGTGACTGGCTCCGTGGCGTATTTTATTGTAAACAAGTTGTTTTGAGTGTGAACATTTCTTATCCGACTAAAATCAGTAGTAAACAACGGAAAATCGATCGGATTCTATGGCCATGCATTCGAATAAAAAGAGGCCGCTGACGTCGTTTGAACGCAAAAATATACAACGACGCTCCAAAATAACGCATTTGCGCCGTGTTTATCGTAAATCGACGTGATGTCTTTTCGAATTTGACAATTCGCAGCTCACTTTATCTGACAGAAACCAGTTACTTATTGTTCTGTTTTAATAGATTTCATCTAAAAATCAGTTATGGTGGTAAGTCTTATAAATTCCACAGCTTTACAAGCGTATTCCGTGTTTTTAGCTACCGCTTTCCCTTCTCAAGACGGCTCAGAACCATCCGATGCTCGTTGAGCTAAAGAACGGAGAAACGTACAACGGACACTTGAAGGCTTGTGATGCCTGGATGAACATTCATCTGATGGATGTCATCTTCACTTCCAAAGTAGGTTTTTCGTCGTTACAACCATAAATTCGACGAATTGTTATTTTTAAATGGCGACCAACTTTAAGCAAATTTATAGGACGGAGACAAGTTCTTCAAAATGTCGGAGGCCTACATCCGCGGATCCACAATCAAATACCTTCGAATCCCAGAAACCGTAAGTACCTGGCTTTCTCGGAACCAACATTACATTCCCCATCACTTCAGGTCGTCGATCTCGTCAAGACTGAAGTGAACGAGGTGCGTCGTCAACAGCAGAGGGAGCAGTCCCGTGGAAGAGGCGGTGGCCGTGGAGGGCGCGGAGGACACCGTGGAGGCAGAGGTGGCGGACGTGGCGGAGCTCGATAAGTCGATCAGCACTGTGATCGGCGGCCAATTATTGATAAGAGCACTCCTCGTTTCGCACCTTTTACACTCAATAATTTATGTATTTGACACTTTCTCAAAACCAACCTTTTTTTCTGATTCTCCCCCTAGCCGGGTTGTTTCATCACCTTCCAAAATTAAATAAATAGCAACAACCACTCGCTTCTTTCTTCTCTTGTTATCGACGGCGCGTACCCGTCTTGGACTAGGCTACATTGTAGTCATGACCTTATCAACCAGCATTGCATGGCATCGATCGTAGCCGTAATGTGACCGTCAGCCTTTCGCTATGCATTGTTTTTCTTCTTCATTAAACTTTCTTTCCGCAGAAGTAAATAGCCATTTCCGATAATTCCAGATCCGCGCAGTAATGTCGGCTCCACCAATGAATCCACCGCCGCCCCTTCCTCCCAGACCGTATGATGTACAGAAATTGCACGGAAAGTTCTCGAAATGTTAAATGTGTTTTTCAGAATTCACAGACGATGAATCCGATGATGAATTCGGGATTCGGGTACGGCGGATACGGAATGAACACGTTTCCAGGCTCCGGAATGTAAGCCTTCAAGCGGAGTGGATGCAATCAAAATGTCTGTCTTTTCAGGTACGGAACAGGCGGAATGTACGGAGGAATGGGCGGATACGGAGGAGGCTTCGGAGGATTCAATCACATGGGATACGGCCAGTCCCCCGAGAGCAACTTCGCCCGATTGGCCGAGGAGCAGTCTCGCGGAGCATTCCAATCGATCGAATCCGTCGTCAACGCAGTCTCTTCCGTCGCCAACATGCTCAATTCCACACATAATGCAGTTTACAGCTCTTTTCGGGCAGTAATTGGGGTTGTGGAACAGTTCGGAAGACTCAAGACTCAGGTAATATTCAACTGAGAATGTTAGAGAAGAGTAAGGAAACCCTTTTAGTTATCATCAGTGCTTGTTTCACTTGCTCTCTTCCGATGGGTTTACCGATTCTGGAGATGGCTTCTGGTGATGCTCCGATTGAAACCCGCAAACTACGCGAGTACAGCCGAACTGGCATGGGGAGACGCTGCTCAGCCTTACGGTAACTCTTCATTTCCCTGAAATTCTTTTTCATTCCATCTATTTTCAGCCACAGACATTCTTGGCGCGACAAGAAACCCCACAAGTGTAAACTGGCCAGCCGCTCTCTTCTGGGTCGTCGCTATTGGTGGACCGTGGCTCATTTACAAGTGTGTCAGTCAAATGGTGCAGGCCGCCGAAGAGAAGAGAAAATGGGCGACCGGCTCCGCAGATCATTACACGGCACAGGCTCTGTTCGACTTCCAAGCATCGAATGAGCAAGAGCTGAGCTTCATGAACGGAGAGACGTTGAGAGTTGCTCCGAAGGCAGAGCAGCCGAGAGTGAGAGGATGGCTGCTGGCGAGGTACGATTCGAAAGAATGAAATAATGAAGAATGGGAGTTGGTTTCAGTTCGGCAGATGGAAGTCGGATAGGATTGGTGCCGATCAACTACGTCCGAATCGTCGGAAAACAGTCACAATCGCCTCCGCTGACACAACAGAGCAATCTCGACTCTTTTGTGAATTCATATCCTTCCAGGGACCTGAATTCGAACTTCCACTAATTCCCTCTTATTCTTATGGCGTACGGGTACACAATACATTATCATAAACACTTTATCTCGCACTAAATCATTGAATCCAGAAAGAATCGAGAGGGAGAGAGAAACCTAGATTGAGAGAGACAGAATGAGTGAGCTGACCGCCCATACCCCGCATTGGTGACAAAGGAATGTGGAAATTATAAAAAAAACGGATGGAAAGAAAATAATAGAAACATTTAGAAGTCGCGCCATTGATTGAGGTCCATCGAAGGGATCTGACTGCACGGGACCATGTGACCCACTCGGAACGCTTCGCGGGGAATCGTCTGAATTGAGAGGATGAGTACGGAAGATCTGGTCGCGGACTCACCGTGATCGTATTCGTGTTGTCACAAATGATTCTGCTCAGAGAGCTCTTGCGGATCTCAACCAGCTGACGACGAGTGAATACTCCCGGGTTCTCGTAGTAGAATCTAAAACGCATTCAGTTTTTTTCACATTACAAATCCATTACCTGTCTCCGTCTCTGGTTCTCTTGAATTGTGGGCCGATAATGCAGGCGACAGTCGGTCCGACGAGCCCCCGAATGATCGGATCCTCGAGGAGAGCACCCACCCACAAATCAATCTTGTCCACAGATCCGTAGATCTCCTGCAGCTTGTTCCTCGTTCCGGTGTTCAGAATCTCGCGGGAAAGATGCTCGAAGTTGGAAGCACTTCCCATTCCGCACAGTTCTCTGTACTTGACGTATGCCGGATGTCCGTGGTCCCTTCCTCTCTGAATGTTTATCGTCGAGAGATCAGTCGATCCGAACATGTTCTCCGTGACTGTAGTCGTCACTCTCTGCGGTCTCTTCACATTCTGCGAGAACATTCCTCTGATCAATGGGTCGACTCCCCTTCGTTCACAAGAACATCCGAGTGAAGAGTTCCCTTCTGGAAGGGCAGAGCTCCGAAAGTAATGTTGCGGAAAGACGTGTCCAGTCTCTGATAGAACTCTTGAATCATTCCGTGTCCGAACCGGAACGCAGCAGAAGTGAACTCGTTCGCAACGGTCGAGTCGACGTCGGAATCGTATCCTCTGTAGTCACCGACGACGGTGGCAAACGACGCCCCGAGCACTTTCGGCAGCCATTCCCGATAGACGATGGCTTGCACTTGGGCTCCGATGACCTTTCTGGCTTCCTGATAAAGACGTTCTCCGTCCCAGTGGGGATTGAGTCTCTGGAAAGCAGTGACCAAACGGTTGTGCTCTTTTGTGAAGATTGTGTGCCAGGCTGAGAGACCGACGAATAGGTTGACACGACTGTCTCCGGCAGTGAAGATCACGGAGCACTGAGCACGGTTTCTGCATTTGGACTGATCGAACGGAAGGACTGAAATAAAGATGATTGGTGCGAAGTGCAGGGGACAAGGACTGACAGGAGTTTCCGTTGAACATTGGCAGTTTCAGGAATCCAGAGCCTCCGTCACGGAACTTCTTTGAATCATGAACAGAAGATCCATAAATCGGGGAGGCATCAATGTACCCAGTGTTCTCGTTCAACTGCTGACGTGGCTTCAAGTTTCCGGATCCGCATATAGGCGAAGATCGCGAGACACGGATGCACTGGGCTTGGCGGAAGCTGAAAAAGTCCACATTTTGACGTATGTTTCTTGACAGACTAACTTCGAGTTGGCATCGTCAAAAGTGATCGGGACGGCCATGCACCGACTGGTGATGTTCTGGCAGACATTGCATTTGGCAGAAGGAACGAGAGTAGTCTTGGCCATATCGTGGGAGATGAACTGCCCGAACTGCATGATGAGGGCGTTGTAGTCTGGCGATTCAACGGACGCTTGCGAGGAAGTCAGCTTGCGAGTGATTTCACGAGGGGACGGACGGGCATCGGTGAAGAGGGACCCTGGAAAAATGAATGCGCTGAAGGGACAAAACGGATCAGAAAGAACCGACCGACTGGTTCGGAGACGTCGTTGTCGTAAATGGTAGGAAGCAGTCTGGTATACGGACGGTACGAGGCCCCCCTCAATGGTTCTCCCTTCATGTTATTGCATGTTCCGTCGAGGGTACGGTAGAGCGCATTGTAGCAAATGTTCGCTTCGCAGTCGGCTTCGTCCAAACGAGGAGTGCAGGCGTTTGCAGTGTTCGAACGGATAACCTGATCTAGATCAACAGTCTGACGACGGGAGTTATCTGAATAAACACCACATTACAACTTTGCAGATAGAAACAACCGGTTACCTTCAGTGGCGACGGCGAGTCTCTCCCTCCACATATCTTCGGCGGCAACGACCGGATCGTTGATAATATCACGGCACCTTCCATTTTGAGCAGTGTTTATAAATGCTCTGGTAGTCGGAGATGGCCTGGAAAGGGTTCAGAATACATGAACAGTTAGTAAACCCAGAGGTAATGATGTTGATAAGTTGGTAAGTTGTACCATGACACCGTTCAAAACTATTCCCAAAAAGAAAAGAAAAAGAACAAATGAGATGAAAACCATACGTGAACTCCCTGGTGAACTGGGTCGTCGCAGGCGGTGGAGTAGTCGCGGTTGTCGTCGTCGATGGAGTCGTTGCTGGTGGCGGAGGGAACGTCCTTCTTGTTGTGAAGAGCGCTGCTGGTCGTCTGGTTGCGGGAGGTCTCTGCACGAAGAATCGGGTGACTGGAGCCAGGTCAGGAACAGAGGAGAAGGTTGGTATTGGGGTTACAATGGTGAAGACGCGAGGAGTTGGACGGATGGTCGAACGGAGCAAGTTCGCGCGTTGGCGGGGAGGAGGAGGACGTCTGTTGGCCAGGGCAGGACGACGAGTGACCGTCTGGAGGGGGAGTCTTCTGGAACTGTGTTGGGGGTAGGTTGGAACTCGGTTGGTGAGAGAGAACAGAAGCAGGCACACCGAAAAGAGAGAAACCGAGGACGACGGGGGACTTACGTAGTCTCAAAGTTTACAGTAGTGCCTTCAAAAGCAACAAAAGGCAGAGAAGCATCAGAAGCGTCGTCTGAGAAAGACGGAATAAACTGCGGCGGGACAGTGGCTGTGGTTGTGGTGGTGGCGGCAGTGGTTGTAGTCGTTGTCGTGGACGTCGTCGTTGTTGGTTCTGGGGTTGTAGTAGTCGTTGTTGGTGTTGGAGTTGTTGTTGTTGTTGATGTTGTCGTGGTTGTTGTGGTAGTCGGCGGTGGAGTCGTCGTCGTCGTCGTCGTGGTGGTCGTGCTCGTCTTCGTAGGGGGCAAAGTAGTGGTCGTGGTGGGGATAGGGGTAGTAGAAGTAGAGGTTGTGGTGGGAACAGCCCTTGTACTGTTGAAGAAGAAGAAGAACTTGCGGGTCACTTTCTTCCCTTTGGAAGCGAACGAACTGGCGACTCGGATCGGAGGCCGTGCGGGCTGATGGAGGAGAGGAGCGTGCGTGGTGCTCAGTCTACAAGAAGCGTTAACTGGAGCCGGACATGACATGTGCCGAATCACCCCGGACTCTTTTATCTTCTTCTGGAAACATCACAAAAATGAACCCATTCTCTTCTCAGCCTCATGTCACCCAGCCCAACTAGTTTTTGGTGTACTTCTCGCACACTTGGGTCAGAAGACGAACGACACAATGACAATACAACTGTTCGGTGGTGGGAAAGCATGATGAAGGAGACAAAGCGGGTTCGTGTGGGTGAGGGAACTTACCTCGGGATGGTGACGGCCGTGGTGAAGTTCGGCCGACGAGTGACTGGGGGCGGACGGGTTTGTGGGGGAGTCGGTGGAGAAGCCGTTGTGGTGGGGACCGTCTCCACTGTGACAGGGGCTCTGGTCTGGAAAGGTTAAAAGTTATTGGAGTGATTGAGAGGAATCAACCGTAGCGGCAAGTTTGCGTGGCGGAGGTCTCCTTGGCCGGGCTTTTGGAGCTGGTCTGATCAGGCTCTTCCGGTTGCAAGTGTTGCAGGCCAGTTGACAATTATCAACCATCCAGTCAGCATTTGTCTGAAGGTTTTTTGAATACCAATGACTTTCCCATGGATCGTGCTCACTTTGCATTCCCCAACAGACGCCCAGAACCTGCACCACTCGTGGTGATCGCAGCATCCGTTCTTGAGGCAGTGGAATCGACTCGTCACGGGATTGTCGTCGTCCGCATCTGAATGCCTCCCTCATTCATTTCCGAATCACTTTTCCTCGTTGACTCACCACAAACCGACGGCATCCATAATAGAAGTAGAAGGCCGCACGCCGCCAACGGTTTTGGCCACCACATTCTCTGAATTCTCATCATCATCTAATTGTGCCGATTCGCACCTATTATTCAAATTGCGCGGCGAGTTTTCGGAGGAGAGAGGGCAGGCGTCAATTGGTTTCGAATTCAATGTCAATGGGTTACAAGCGAAGGAGTAGGTGGCAAAAAAGACAACAGAATGGCGGAGGAAGACGATCAAAAATCAGAGGAACAGACGGAAATGAGTGAGTCATTCGGAGAGGAACGGCTGGAAATGTTCAGAAGGGTCCAGAAGAAAGGAGAAAATAGGAATAGGAGGTCAGAGGGCGACTGGAAGTGACTGTCCGTTCCTTTTCCATTTGCACTCAACCGTGAACTGATTTGCCTTCTCCATTTCGCACCTTTCCGAACTCGTGCGGAAAGCGAGAATGGCAGTCTTCTCTTTCTTCTTCTTCTTCTTCGACAGACCGAATCTTCCGACAAGTGAAACGGTGTCGTCGTCTGCTTTTATCATCAAGTGCCGCTTTTGGCAATATTTCAAGAGGCGTCTCCTTCTGCACCCGTTGTCTCACACGAATTTCGATTTCTTCCATCCAGAGCGTGCAAAAAGTGTATGGGAAGAGATCAAAGCACACCGGAAGGAGGCGAAAAAGTTAAGATCGGAGGTCGAAACGGCGGTTCAAGTGGGCTGTAAGCGACACAAGAAACGGCATGTTTACGAGGTGCCGTCGGACTGATAGGGAAGTGAAGAAGAAGAAGAAGAACGGAAGGCCAAAGAATGAAGGGGATCGACCTTTAATGCTCGTAAAGTTACACTTCTTGAGAGTCTAGTCACAACTTGGACTTGATCACGAATACCCACAATACTCGGGTAATCAGATCATATCAAGAGAGTGGGCTAAACTGACGTTGAACTGTTTGCCAACCTTTTCTTCTTCTTCTTCTTCGCCTTCTTCTTCCTTTCTCTTCTCAAATTGGTCACGGTCAGTAATCCATCAGATGGAAGTAATCAGGAAACCACGAAACGACTTGCAAATGATGCCGTCGACAATACGGGAAAAGGGGGGAAACGGTCGAGACACAAGTGTAATAGGTAAACTGAACGCAAACAAAGAAACGACGATTGATGAAGACGTCGATTATCAGAAAGAGAAGAAGAAGAAAAAAGTGACCGGGAGAGAGAGAGAGAGATAGTGAGAAGCGGAAGTTTTCGTGTGGAAAATTCCACTGGAAATGTGCACGGAAGACAGATCTGAAGGGGTCAGGGGCGAGGAAAGAAATTGAGAAGGTGCGCGAAAACACTTGGTGATTGTTGTTCGCGCTGGAAAGTGTGGGTGAACCTGAAGAGGAGGCGGGCACAGGAAGTGGACCCCCAGAAGGTATCTGATTGCATCAGAACGATGACCACGTCACACTTCTCTTAAACCCACTGTCTTCTCGGGAGATGATCAGCCGAAAAATGAAGGAAAGTTGTAATAAACCCCAAAAGAGAAACCTTCTCTCTCCGTCTCCCTCCGTACTCGATTCACATCAATTATCAGTTGGCTAAGGCTGCCTGCCATAGCTTTGATTTGACGAATTGGTGAATCGAAGGAAAAACTGACGAGGACGGGAGAAAGTTGATCTGATAGCGAACGACTTTAAGGAGAGTACAGTTCGAGAAGAAGGAGATATCAGTGGAAGACAGGTACGAGGAAGAAACAAACAAAAATGGGGAAGGGAATCTCAAAAGGGAGCGCGCACTTGAGATGGCAGTTTGAAAGGGAAGCAAGGAAGCAGCAAGACTATAATAATAATAATAATAATATACAAAGTTTTCTGATAAAGCTGCCGTACAAACAGTCGGATCCGCAGGCGAAAGTGGCGGCATCATTAGCTGGATGGCCCTGTCTTTACGACCTCCTGGTCACCTGGGAAACTTTCGTTTGCCACGTCATCTGCCACGGCTTCTGCCTTCTCCGTCCGTCCGTTCCGCCTTCCTTTCTCTCTTTTCCACCCCATTCCACTCGCTTCCGTACTACAATACGGAATTGGTTTCGATTCCCGTCTCGACGACCAAATTGGGAAAAAGCGCGCACATTTCGATTCTTTTGTGTAAAATAAAGCGACAAGTTATCTTGAATGGACGGAGAAGAAGGGGAAGAAGAAGAAGCGAAAAGACGGCTGCTGCGGTAAGGTCATACTCTTTTGCCACAGGTGTGTATATTGTCAGAGTGGCGTCAAGAACACTTATTACTGCTGTGGGTATTAAACGAACGCGCGTTTGTGACAGAGAAAGGGGACGCCATCAACTAAGATGGTTATTCGAAAAGAGCAGAAGCCGGAGGAGGATGCCACGTCGGAAGATTTCTCAAAGTTCGACAAGAGTGGAGGCAGTCTGTGAGGTCGCCCGTGCCAGAGAGGACCGCCATAAATAACAAAACGAGGTCTCCTATCGTGTATTTTATCAGCCAGCGGCCACTTTAAAGTGACCATAACCTTTCGTACCTCACCACAAGCCCCGCCCCTTTCGAAATGACCTCGGCACCTCCTCCTTTCTCTGCCTCTCGTGACTCTTTGCCATCTCTTCGGACCGTCTTTGTTTCAGTGTCCGAATGAAGACGTCATCGAGACGATCGGCCCCTTCGAAAGTGTCCAGAAATCAGCAAACTCACGGCGCTTTGTACCTTACTCGGTGCCGCCGCAATCGGAGGGCGCCGCCGCGCAATTCGAAACGTGTTTGTCCACTAATTGGCAATAAAGTTCGAACGGTAATACGGTAATTTGTTTGGCTGATTGACTGCAACAGAAAGAGGTTAGAAGCCCCGCGCATTTTGAAAATGAAAGAACTGTTACACAAAAGGACGAAGGAGAAGGAGAAGAAGTGGTTATTTGATAAGCGAAACTGATGGAAACCGATGATCTCCGAGACTTTCAGCATGAAAAAAACAAGAGATAGGAATGAATGGTAGCGGGAGAAACCGCATGACTTATTTCCAAATGTTTGGTAGAGCAAAAGCAAGAGAAAAGAATCTGAATGAACACGTCGGCCTGGGAAATGACCCGATCCTTCTTCTTTTCAACTTGCGACAGTCTCCTTGAAAATAGAAAAAAGCAGACGAATACCAATGATTTCAGGCTTTTTCTCCTCGCTTCGTCGAACGCAACACCTCTTCTGTACGGACTGGCACGGCGCAAATTAGCATGAAAGTACACGAGCGGGCAAAAGTACACCGTCTACTGCCTATCGTCGCCTTCTTCTTCTTCTTCTGCGTCGTCGTCGTCGCCACACCCCGATTCAGATGCAAATTCAGATGAACGACGTGGCAGATGACAAGGTCATGGATGCCGAAACGGGCGAGCGAATGGGCTGGAACACGTGACACCGGAATGACAATCTAGATGTTACAATCGAGAGGGAACCAGGATTCGGATCACACTGTATTGCTCTGCGTCTCAAGTTCCCTTTTGAACTCTCTTATTTCAAATCATGCCGACACCTTTTGAAAAGTCGCCAAAAAAGTGTTTGTTCGTCTTTCCGTTGACCGGCAGTTATCAGGTTTACCGTTATGGCGCCGATTAGCATCTGGAGGGCATCAGATAGCGCCTCGTTTCGAGGAGAGCCTTGTTTGCCAAACAACTTCTCCAATTTTTTTCCCGACGCCTTCATTTTTGTTATCGAGATCAGCAATCGAGAAGTTGGCACCTTTTTTCAGTAGGGAAACCGTCGGTGAGCGCCGAAAAGGACAGCCTTGAAATGATGAAAGTGACGGGAAAAAGGACGAGGAATTCTTTGAATACCTGCAATTATAAAGAACAGTTCTGGTACTCATTAGGATTGGAACGAGACAGGGATGGGCCGAAAATGGATTTGAGGAGGAATGTACAAAGGGAGTCGGATGGGAAAAATGCAAATGAATTGGATTCCTCGGTAGAATTGATCTGGGTGAACTTACGAGCGGAATTCAGAAGAATACCGAAAGACTGGTAGAGAATGGCCATGGCAGGTTTACGGTGGACCTGAAAGACAGTTATCCCCATCGTGCAAAAACTGTTTGTGACTATCCAATGCGTGCTAGACTCTAGCTCCAGCGGCACTCCTCCTCTCCTCAAACTCGGTCATCTGACCATCTATCAGGCCACGCGTCTAACACGTTCTCCTGCATGTAATCTGTTTATCACAAGGGTAGCGAGTTGCGAATCGGACGATTTCTTGTTGACAAACTCGAGTTCACAGACTTCAAAGTGTGCGCAGAGAGCACCCGCCATGTTATCAATGAACGATTTCCGCAACGCTATCGCTCAGTTCTCTGCTCGACGGCGATGTCTTTAAAAGGAGCTCTATCCGGACGGAATTTTCAGTTCTGCTTGTGCTCGAATGCTGCTCAAGTTCATTCGGGTGAGTGTTGGACTGTGATGTCCGTGTCTGTCTGTGTGCTTCCAAAGTCGGATTATTCACGGATTAGGAGCATTGTTTATCAACGAGAATAGTGTAGTGTGCACGTCAAATCGGATCTTCCGTCCGGATGGGCAAAAATGACACTTTTTGAGTTTTGCTCCTCTTTTTGTCATCTTCAACTTGTCCCCCACGCTTTCAATGAAACTTTCTTCTGTCACTTTAGTATTTCAAAGTCGGCACGATCAAAAGCCCAAAATTTTTAGTTACAGCGTATTCGCGATGTTTGAACGCTGGAACACACTTACTGTAACGATGATCTTTCAAGATATTATGACGTTCTCTAATGGCGTTTTGCTGCCAAACTAATTGCATCTTTTCCAAGTTTCCAGTCACCACAAAACTGCGAGAATTAGGGGTATCTGTGCAACCAGATCCATTTAAACATCACATAACAATCACAATCAAGCAGTCGGCTTACCGTAGGATCACTTTCGATGTCAATGATTACTGTAGTGATCAATTTCACGTGGTTATTATTAAACCGACATGTCAATACGTAGGCTCCACGTGCCTGTCTCCTAGCCCTTCGGCCCGCTTACTCCTCTTCAATTGAAAACATTCCGACGCTTCCTCTGAAGATGGCTCCCACGAAGGCCGGCAGCAAACACTCTTTTCCCTTCTGCCACGCGTTCATTTCCCAGACACTTGGTACCTCTTTCCAACAGTGAAAGTGCATTGCCAACTGTTTGCCACCGGTGCTTCCCCCTACTATCATTCCACAACACACAGTTTCGTCCAAAGAACTGTCGGAGTGTACTCGTCGGCTTTGGCTCGTCGCGGATTAACAGTCGAGCGGAGCCTGCCGCCCATCGCCCCGCCCCCTTATCAATTTCATTGCGGAGGCTGCGATGCGTCTTCAATTTTTTAAACAAAAATGTTTCAGTACACACGTTTTCGATAAGCTGCCATTGTTGCGTGCCGTCTGCACCTATCAACCTAAATTTATTTTCAGAAAATAATGACGGCAAAGGAGGACACTCTGCCGGAGAGACTGCGATTCCACGGAGTCACCAACGTTCTCTGGAGGAATCTCATCGCCGAGTTCTTCGGAACTTTCCTTCTTTGTGTGCGTTCTCTCTGCTACTCTTCTTCTGATCTTTCCATCTTTTCAGTTTATCGGTCTATCCATCGTATTCCAATTCCACGTGGGAGGCGGTAAAACGACGGAATGGATCGGAGTCAACATCGGATGGGGATTCGCAATCATGTTCGCAGTTATGGCCACGGCTAGGATGTCAGGTACTCACCGTCTCCCATATTTTCGACCCCATCCCGTTGCTGTTCAGGTGGTCATCTCAACCCCGCTGTTTCCCTCCTTCTCTGGTCCATCGGTCATCTCAAACTTGCGTGGGTTCCTCTTTACGCCATCGCCCAGACCGCCGGAGCTTTCGTCGCTTCTCTCGGAATGTATTCTTATTACTACGGTATCCACCTGTTTATTCTTCGTTCAAATGGGAAATGTTTCATTTCAGAGCAGTTCGATGCTTTCGATGGAGGCAACAGAACGATTCTCGGCCCGATCGGAACGGCAGTATGCTTTTCCAGTTACCCGTCGCCGAACCTCAGTGTCTGGGGACCGTACATCGATCAGTGCGTCGGAACTGCAGTTCTCGCCTACTTCCTTTGCGTTGTCATCGATGAGAGAAACCAAATTCCAAGGTCTGGCATCCAATGTTCTTCGGTTTCCTCGTGATGATGATCGGAACTGGCTTCGGAATGAACATCGGATACCCCATCAACCCGGCGAGAGATCTCGGACCGCGGCTCTTCAGTTACTTCATCTACGGACCTGCCGTCTTCCAGTAAGATCCATTCTTCTCCGTTCCAAGTCTCCATCCGTTCCTTTTCAGCTCTCCGTATGCCAATTACTGGCTGGCTCCTGCCATCGCTCCGTTCGTCGGCGCTCTCGTCGGCGGTTGGTTCTATCACTTCTCCCTCGGAATGCACAATCCGGATATCGAAGAGACCACTCAACAACCACCCAAATCAGCAGAGCAACGCAAACTTCTAGAGGCTTAGATCCAATCAATTATGTACATTTTCATTGAATTTGAGTGTCTATCTATAGTTTTAAACAAATAAATTACATGATGAAACATTAGAAATCTATGTTGAGCAGAACAAAGATGAGAGAAACAACGACGGAGAAGGAGGAGAAGGCTCCGGAGTCTATCAGCTCGGAGAGCTGGATGTTCGGATTGAAGTTGTCCTGGCTTGTGTAGTTGATTTGAACGTTCTGCTGGGCCCACACAAAGTTGGAAATCATCTGAACGGAAGGCCCGGCACGATCGTACGGAACCATGTGTCCGGCTCCTTTCACAGTCAGAAGGTCGATTGTGATGTTGGCTCCGTTGCCGTTCATTCCGGTATAGGTCTGAACGTATCCGGCCAGCTGGTTGTTGTCACTGTAATACCACGGAGTGCGCGGTCCACTCTGAAACGTGCCCGGATTACATCTGATCTACGAAACGGTGCTTACGGTAAGACCGTTGTCGTTGGCGACTTGCAGAATGTGTTTGGCGTCTCCCAAATAGTTGCAGACAGTGTCGACGTCTCCATTGTAGATCAGGAAACGGAAGTTAGTCTTTAGGTTCGTGATGATGTTATTGAAGAACTGATTGGTGGTGTTGTAGGTCAGAGTGTAGTTGTTGTAGATCGAGTCTCTGCAGTCCGCCCACGTGTTCTTCTGGTCCTTCCAGCCCTGCGGAATGTTGAGCGCATTCAAGACTTTGTCGCTGTTCAGGTAGTTGGCCACGGCGTCCTCGTTCCAACAGAAGTAACCCCATTGGTTGTCGTTCGAGAAACGGTTCACTAGCGACTGAAACAAAACAAAATTGCCAGGAATGTACGGGGAAGGCTTACAGCAGTGTTATTGTTCAAATCAGAGGTTCCCTTGAAAGACCCCAGTTGTTGGTACTGCAGGTTCTTCTTGATGGAAGACACTCCCTGGATTGCACTTCTCTTCGTTCGCTTTCCAGAAGCCGGCGGGGGCGGAGCTTGGAAGACTGACTTGTCGTAGCACTCTTGGTAGAAATTGTACTGGTCAAATCTGAAAACCCCCTCAATTAAGATCAAAACAGTTTGTATTGTTCAAACCCTTCGGTTCCATCCGCGTTCTGAGAGATGAGAGGCTGAATAAGCTTTCCACAATCGGAGTCGTCTCCGACAAAATCAATCTTGTTGTCGGACTTTGTGAACTGAGCGAAATCAAAGTTGTCCATATCAGTATTGTTGGCGCACTTGGTCTTGATTGTCTGCCAGTCTCTGGAAAGATTATGTAGACGTGAGGATGGAAATGAAGTTCGTACTGCATGGAGACACGTCCGTGGTAGGCACTCCACAAAGCCAACGCATTCAGAAGACCTCTCACATTCATGAATCCGTTTCCGATTGCAGATCCCTGAAATTGAACATAGAATGAGATTGAAGACCGAAGGAAACCTGGAAGTTGGTGTTCGGGAAAGTGTTATTGTTGATTCCCTGAACAATGAGATCAGTGAGCATTGGTATGTAGATTCCGGCGTACGACTCTCCAGAAAGATAGAAGGTACGGTTGACGTACTTTGGTTGGGCACTGAAAACAGAACACGGATGATTTGAAGAGAAGAATGAACTGACACTTTGAAGAAGTTGGTGAGAGCAAGAAGGTTCTGAGCAGCCGACTGGTCATCGTTTGCTTGGAAGTAGTGGGGAGTCTGCGTGTCGTACGAATATCCGACTCCGATCGGGGATTCCAAGTACAACACGTTGGCCTTCTGAAACCAACCAATTTCCTCATTTCATTTCTGGGGTTCCCTCAGTACCGCATTCCACGCGTACGGATTCTCATAAAGAGTCTCTCCATCAAAGTTAACATAAAATGGACCGAGTTCTTCGAAAAGTCCGCCCAAAGAAGAGCATCCTGGACCTCCGTTGAACCAGACGAGAAGTGGATCAGTGTCCGGATTGGAACGAGACTCTGTCAGCCTGAAATTGATACACTTTTCTGCGTTTGGTGACTGTCCAAAGGAGTGTTATCAGTCAGTTGCCAACTGAATTTGCACAGTATTACGTAAGAATTATGAATCATGGAGGGGGCGGGGCGTCGAAATGTTTCAGTTGATTTCATTTTTCCGTCTTTCTGAGCCTGTGGCGCGGACTCAGAATGATAAATGATTGTACTAACAACTTTACTTTACGTTATCAACCACGTAGAATCCATTGCATTGGTCAAGTCAGTTTGAGCCGAACTGTCATGGTTTTTGCGAACAAGCGCGAAAACAGCAAAATGTTCGGACAGTGTTTTTTTTTTTCGAATTTTTTCGGGTCAATATAAGTCCGGCACCGGGGTTCCAAATATGCATTCCGATAGTTCTTGACATGCTGAATCCGTTTTTGATGTCAGAATTGAAGGTTTACATCAATTTACATCAATTTCAGACAGTTCAATTGCCACTTAAAACTGAAAAAAATGTTCAGCGGTGACCCCCCGATTTTTATTTTTGGAATGTGTTAAGAAACTCGTATAGTGTAGTGTCTCTGTACAAAATTTCAGATCATTTGGACACCTATAAGATACTATTTAACTTCGTCAAACATAGCGTGTTCGCCCGAAAAATCAGTTTTTTGGAGTTTTCGGGTTGACACTGGTCCGGCACCGGGATTTTGACGGCAGAATCGTATTCAGCACAAAAAACTACACCAGATTTATTTTAGGGAACATCCGTTTTACTCGGCGAAATGTCACAAATTACAGTTTCCTGCGCATTTTCAGTAACTTTTTCATGCTAGAAAGTGACTGCGAACATCGCGCACATCAACTGAACGGAGCGGCGGCCGCCCTCGCCCGGGTGCACAGGAAAAACGGGAACAGCGAAGAATCACTGAAGGATTAGACACGCTAACCACTGAGCGTGGAACAATCGGTTACTGAACTCCCGTTTCGCCGATTACTGATTCCTCACTGATTCCTCACTGTCCAGCGTTCGCTTCCCGCTCTTCCCCTCCGTTCACTGATCCGTCGCTGATTCCTCACTTCCCCGCGTTCGCTTCCCGCTGTTCCCGTTCACTTCGCTCATTGTTTCCCGTTTTACTCGAGTCTTTGCCTTGTTTCACTTGGACTAAGGGGGAAGAGTATTTCGATGTGATGGTTCAAATAAAAATTATCGGAAAATTGAGAACAAGTTCAAGTAGTCAAAGGACACGAATGATATCGCAGTGTTTTGCCTTTGCAGTCAGCAAAAAGTCACCCAGTTGAATTTATATGCATTTTCGCTCCAAGTTAAAAATTTACAAACAAACTGTTCGTCGCTTTCTTCTTTACACACTTTAAGTGTGCCTTACCGAAATTTTTTTTACCGAAAGAAGTGAATTTCGGTAAATTTTCCGTAAAAACGTTTTTACCGAGCTCGTTCTTTTTTTGACAAGGGAAGTGACTGATGTGACTAATTTAGAACATTCTGAACAACATCCCAAACATCAGGAACACGCTGACGAACAGTTCGAGTGAAGAAATTTTAAACTTCGAAGGCAAAACTTTGCGACAGCGGAAAAATCTCAGAGTAACACAGAAAAAAATCATAATTACAAAAAAGCAAGTTACCGCTTCCAACATGATACTTATAAATGCTAACAAGGGCATATTGTCAGGACTTGTAAATTTTTAGAGTGTGGGCAAGACGGCAACACTAGACTAATCCTAGAGTGATCCCTGTTTCAAGAGTGATCCTACACTAACTTCTCAGTGATCCCGTTTTGTTCAGTAGCTCCTCACTAATCTTTCGCTCATCGCGTTTCACTCATGCTTCGCTAATTCCTCACTGCGCTCCTCAGTAATCGGACAGTGATTCCTCACTGCTTAGCGTCCCCTTCAGTGGCTGTTCACTGACCGATTACTGATTTCTGGCTAATCAGCGTCTACTCGGTGATCGCTCGGTAATTCCCGAGTGTTGCCGTTTTTCCTGTGTGGTAAAGTGGCAAGTGCTGAAACCACTAATCGAGAACCCACTTCCAAAATTTTTCGTTGTCTACTTTTGGATTCGATAAAGAAAACATTTTTACTGGAAAAACGTTGCATTTTTTAAATAAAACTGTCCGCTCTCTCCATTTTCTTTTCCGGGTGGGAGCGCGCCGCCGCCAAAAAATAGACTCCGCCCCTTTCGCTGCTGAATTTTCAGTGCAAACCGCGCAAACTAAAAACGTTCATAACTCGAGAAATACCGAACATTTTTCAAAAAAATTTTATGAATGTACTATTTTTAAGCACTAGAACACATTCCGATAAGTGTTTTTCGAAATTCACAAGTTTGTTAATCACTTTGTGGTCTCTAATTATGATCGAAAAAGGTGACTATTTTCTTTCTGCTGAGGTGGAAAACGGAGAAAAATGGTGACAATGTGGTGAGGTGACAAAGTTTCATAGATAAAAGTTGCAAAAGATGGGTAGCTTACATGTAATGCATTCTCCATGTTCCATTGGCATTGGCGTCGACATATCCGGAATACGACTTGAAGTTGGTCTTAAACAAAAGTCCGGGCAAATCCGAGATCAAATCATTTTCCTCTTGAGAAAAGACGATCACGGCCACGAGCAAAAGGCCGAAAAGAGAACGGTTCATTCCTGAAATCGAGATGAAATGAAGTGGGATGCGAAAGCGGTGAAGACTGTAAAAGGACGAAATTGTCGAAGGAGCAGGCCTACGAACTTGCTAGTTGATAAGAATAGAATCGTTATCAAACTTACGGCGCCTCTCGTTTGAAGTCACCATTTTTATGGAGGACGGCATACCACAAGCCGTTTAGGGCGGCATACCACAAGCCAAAGAGTACGAATGGAATTTCATTCCATTCAAAAACCACCTGAAAACTCTCCAATGTTTGCATGACAAGTAATCCGGCGGGCAGGGAACAGACAAGAATAAACAGTGTTTCGGTGAACATTCGAGAGAGATCCAGTCTGTTTTTCTGATGCGAATGTTCTGTGATTGCATTATTGTATATTCAAAGGGTTTATTTATTTGATTGTTTATAAGTGTACAAGTTTTTCGCGACGATTATGACCGTATCTTTTATATGCACATATTGCTAACTGTGAGATGAGGAAGGAGGACAAGAAGTAAAGCGCGTTTAGAAGATGGCCGTGCAGAACTGCGGCACGGTTGGCTTCGGGGGAAGGGTCGTGGAGCTGGTGGAAGAAGCCGGAGTGGTCGAGGAAGGCTGTCTGCGCACATTGGAATCGTCTCCTCCGAACAGGGCGGAGAGGAAGTCGGATCCTCCGAAGAGTCCGCGAACTTGCTGAAAGAAAACAATGATAGAAGATGATGGAATGCAGAAGAATAAGAAGAACTTACGCTCTGCATCTGAGCCTGGACGGCGTTCTGGTAGGCGGTCTGTTGTTCATCGAAGGTCTTCAGTTCGTCTTGCTCGTCAGAAGAGAGGTCACGGGCGTATTGTCCGCCAACGTACACCTTGTTGTTCTGAAAAGCGGATTATCGAATCAAAGTTTGGCAAAGACGATAAGAAGGTCATCGCTACCGTACCTGCACCATACACCGTCGAAATAGTATTGAGTGGTCTCTTCGGCAGTGCAGAACGACGGCTTCTCCGGGGCCTTCGGAAGGGTCGTCTCGTCGCTTCCGGACTGGCTGCTCACGTCGTTGCTCTGCTGGGTGGTCTGTTGTTGACGTCCTTGTCCTTGCATGAGACGGCTGCGGAGGTTATCGCGACGTTGGTTGAGAAGATCACGAAGTTGCTGAAAACGAAAGGAATCTTACGGATCCCTCAGAATACGTTCGCTTACAGTCTTGTACTGCTCGACCTCAGTCTGGTAGTTGGTCAGCTCGGTCTGTTCAGCAGAGGTCAGGTTGCGAAGACGGATTCCGTTGGCATAGAGAACATTTCCAGTGACAACGCATCCGGTGGATCCTCCGGCTCCAGAGACAGAGATGGAGCTGATGGACAGCTGTCTCTTCTCACGCGGATGAGCGAAGGCGACAATGAAAAGAGCGGAAAGGGCGAGGAGTTTCATTCTGGAACAGAGACAAAACTGAATGAGGCGATGAAAGGGAACACGATGGAATAAATAGACGAATCGGCAATGAGGCGATCAAAAAGCAGAACGGAGTGAATGGTAATTTGGATGCAGCTGACACGGTCTATTTATGGATGGAACGGACGCGGTAACCAGCAGGAGAGAGACGGATTCGCGAAGCGTTAAGTGCACGATCCGGGTTAATCCGGGCAAAATGGAGGGTGGAAAATTAGAGGAGGAACCGCTGGGTTGCGCAGACTTGCCCACTTTTATACGAGGAGAGAGAAGAAGAGAAAAGGGGCGGGGCGCACAAACGGGAGCGACGAGGAGGCGAGCGGGCAGGAATCAGAAACGTCTGGAAGAATGAGTCATTTGGTTGGAATTGCAGTTTCAGATCGAGTCGGAAGTGTTGGAAGAGAGGAGTCCCATGAATTCAAATATAATGTAGGCTGACTGGATGACGGATGAAAGAACATAATTGCAGAAGAGGGACGAGAGAAAGATGCATGAACAGTCACTTTTGCGAATGTCCAGTTCTCACCTGATTGTTTTTATGCCCCCGCCTCGTTTCGTTCCCTTCGAAAACACTATGATTCATCCCCGATTTTTGAGTTGTCGCCCCTTCGGAATGTCTCATAAACAAGCATCCTCTGTCAGCTGTTCCCTTCCTTCTCACCGGTCATCTTCATCTTTTTCTTCTTCTTCTTTTCCAATTTCATTCTGTTCGTTTTCCCAAACCGATTCGGGAAGAATCCGAATGACGAGAAGAAAGTAAATATTTTGCGAGAAGTCTTTCGGTTGGCAGTAAGGTAAAATCAAACAAAATAAGTGATCATGAAGGTGAAGGGTGACTCGGGAAACGGACGAAATCGAAAGTTTTTGCGCAAACAGAGGCCGATCATTCGGCAGGAAAGGCCGATCCGGGAAGGGTAATTCGACACCTGGATGAGAAGAAAAGAAGGCTGAAAAGAGGGGTTCAAGTGGTAACTTGAGGAAGACAGACATCGGAGGTCAGCTGGAATTCGCTGCCACAGAGTCCGCTAAGACAGTTGGTAAATAGTGACGTGGCGAGTTGGGGGGAACATACTTGATAGAATCATTAGTGCCTCCGCGATCATTCGAAAATGAAGCTCTTTTATTTCGGTTTTCAGGCGACCTCCGTCCATTTGCACAGCATTATTTTCAGTGTCTCCTGCAGTTGTCCAAACACAATGTGACCAAGTCATTTTCGTGTCGACCTGCGATGAGGTTCCTGTCACGAACCGTCTCTTCTCGCATGAGACCGCCCGAAGAAGGACGAAAACATGATATGGGCGAACGAATGCTTGTTGATACTGTTGATACATGGAACAGGATTATCTATCAACAGAGAGAAGCTGCCAGAATAGATATTGCATTTGAAAGAACAGAGAGGCACGAGCATTGGAACAGATCACGCAGGGAAACGAGCAAACAACTCGGGGCTGACAAACTTATTTCAGCTACAGTAGTAGTTTGTCTGGCTGGATAAACACAAAAGTCACAAAATTGTGCAGAAAAAGATGAGTCAGTATCGGAAGTTTGTGTCATTTGGCAGGGGATTATGTGAGGGAAACCGACGATCAAAGCGGACGAGGGATTCCGTTCGCATGCGGGGAACGTTTTTGTAACTGACTGGAAGAAGAAAAGAAAGAGAAGTGTCTCAATAGTATAACGCAGCCGTATCAATAAAATCGGTCTGGAAATAACTGCCAATTCGTTGGGAGAATAGAGAATGAAGCTCGAGAACACGGTAAAGAAAAGAAATGGTCCGCAGTTGTCCGTGGGCACTGGCGCATCGGCTGCAGCCACTTCCACCTACAGTAATTTTTTTTCTGTTTTCGCTTCTTTAAAGAGGCCTTGACAGAGCCAAAAACGAGGCCGCCGCCGAGCCGTTCTTTCGTCGGCTCGCTCGTTTCGAGTGGGATAAAATTCCGTGCATTAGTCGGTACTTGTACAAGAACAAGCGAATTGACACTTGACAGTTTGTTGGCTGTTTCGCAGCTAGCCTACTCGAATTGCTTTCTTCTCTACGTGCCTTTTCCCGGATTTTATCGTTCTTTTTCAGAAAATGCCCAGTCGGACGCCGTTGGCACGCATCGAATGGCAAAAACTTCTTCCACTTCCTCCAGGTTTGCCAATTATAATTTCTTCACTGGAAGTCTGTGAACTTTGAGATTTCACAATCAGCGTGAATGAGAAAGTGCGATTTGTTTCCATGATTCTTATCAAAATGATTTCGTTAATCGATCAAATCCCACTGTGTTTTCCTAACACAATCTCTTCTTGAAATGAAAATAAATTTAAATTCTCATTACGATTCGGTTGGTTATTTTATCACTTCCGTGTATGCACATCAACGACATTTTCATTACTTCCAGAGATATCGGAGAAAGACCATTCGGTCGAGAAAAATGAAGAGAAAGAGACGGTCCGGATGGCGGGGGGCAAGGAATACGATCTGCAACCGGGTTCATCGGTGAGTGGACACAAAGACCGATCACACTATCAATGAATTGGTTCGTCCTGGTGAATCACATGAATAGGGATTCCCCATCGGTCAGTTCACAAATTGAATGGGTTAAAAAGGACAATAGAGGTAAACTTGCGTCACTGCTGTTTTCTTCCGTCTATAGTGTCTTCCTCAGCAACTTCCATGCTAGTCAACTCGTATTCTTCCCTACTTTTCTGTGCTTCGCACCGTTCGTTCTGTCGCACTGACCGTTTATTTCCATAATCCCAAGTCGAGCAACCGTCCCTCGTTGCGGCATTTTCCCCATTTTCTCATGAGTAACCAGTTTTTCACCAAGAACAGCTTGCTTCTCTTTCTGTTTTTTGTCACAGATTCAAACCGATCATAATTGAATAATTCAACGTGAGCATTTGGCGCGTGCTTTTTCCTGATTTATTGATCATTTTGTCTGAAAAGGGAGAAGCGGTGACCTTGTCGAACCCATCTTCTGTTTGCTTTTCCGACCAATGATAATGCGTTTTCAGACCCAGAGACAGCTGTAAATGTGTGTTGCGAACTGGTCTTCTTACCATTACATTTCGAACCTTTCACCGTTTTTAGTGGTCTCCAAATATTTGTTCGCTTATCAATCATCCAAGTTCTCGCATCAAACTTTTTCGAAACCGATTTTTTCGGCCCAGATCTCAGTCACTTATTCTACTTGTTTTGCTGGTTGTTTACGCTCAGTACGGCTGTCCCACTCGGATCAACTTTCGAACGGTTCTTTAGACGTCATCGTGGGCGTGCTCTGGACGCAAAATAAGTTATTCCCTGTTTCAACGATACTTTCACCTATTCAGACCGAGCAAACCTCAAACAGTTCCGGACTCCTCCCTATTTCACCACTAAGCACATACCTCAACACCCTTAACTTACCCGATTAGACAGAAAAGTCTAACAAATGTCATCGGCTTGTGCTACAGTATCCGCACAATCCACTCGACCTAATCATCTGACGTTTTGCTACTTTGATCAGAAACTTCGGCCACCTCATCAATCTCTTTGTCGCCATCTCCTCCCCTCAATAACTTTTTGTTTCCTTCGCTCCATTCTTATTTGAGTATCATTTTCATCAGTGGTTTGGGTGTCAGAACAAAAAACAGACGACTTTAAGAGCCCTAAAGTAGCCTACGTCATACTGTATTTTCAGCACCTGGGCGTCTACAAAACAGTGCGCGGAGTGCCGTTCTCAATCAACGACGACTCCTCCAAAATGGGCATAGGAACAACGATATTGTCGAAAATTGAAAAGGTGAGTAATCAAGAGTGTGTTGTTGAGAATGAAGTAGGGCAAATGATTCTAATAAGGTAATCAGAATGCAAATAAACAGACCCCGGGGGGAAACATGCAACTGTTATCAAAAAGGGTGGAAGCGTGGGCTTTTCTCTTTAATCTAGTCGCCAGTCCCTTCGATAACGTATTGTCTGGTGATTGGTGTTTCCCATCCCATCCGCTATGTTTCGGTTTGCCGTATTCGATGAGTATGGGGTACAGATGAACAGATCAAGCTTTTCAGAATTCACCACATTTTCAGAACAAAACATCCGATGGACTGACGATTCCGCTCACCTATGCCTCCAAATCACAGTCCACCAGCCGGTTCTCCATTGGTATTCACTTACCTCTGTCCCGTAACCTCTAGTTTTTCAACTTCTAGCCAACCTGAAACGGCTCTTCCGAACAGTGATCCGAGACTGGATCTTCCTGGCTCTTCTCGGTTTCATAATGGCGGCACTCTCGTTCGGAATGGACTACGCCATCCTGAATCTGCAGAATGGTATGTCATGGTCGAGATTACTCGATCAGCTGTCCTAATCGTTTTATCAACAATCGAACTTTTCGAGAACGTCACTTTTGATAAGAGGAGAAATGTGGTGTTTAGATAGTGTAACCCACTCAAAAAACGTGCGGAGTAGAGAAAAAAAAAGGGAGATTTCAGGGCAGATGTATCTGTACGATCAAGTGAAGGAGTACCACGTAACCCTCGCCCTTCTCGTGTGGATCGGTTACGTCGTTGGACTCATTCTGCTTTCCGCCGTCTGCGCCCATTACATTGCACCTCAAGCCATCGGATCAGGAATTCCGGAGATGAAAACGATTCTGCGGGGAGTGATTTTGAAAGAATATCTTTCGATGAGAACCCTTCTCTCAAAGATGATCGGACTGACACTGTCCCTCGGAAGCGGTCTGCCAATGGGAAAAGAAGTGAGCCCACCTTCTTCCTATTCTTCTTTTCAAACTCGTTTAGTTCTCCAGGGTCCGTTTGTGCACGTCGCTTCCGTGGTCGCTTCGCAACTGAGCCGCCTAGTGCACGGATCCTCTGTCGGAATCTTCGAGAACGAGTCCCGGAGTGCCGAAATGCTCGCCGCCGGCTGTGCGGTTGGTGTCGCGTGCACCTTCTCCGCTCCGATCGGAGGCGTCCTCTTCTCCATCGAAGTCACGTCCGTCTATTTCGCCGTTCGCAACTACTGGCGTGGATTCTTCGCTGCCACGTGTTCGGCGACTCTTTTCCGTATTCTCAGAATGTTTTCTGTTTCGGAGGCGGTTACTGTCGAGGCACATTATCAAACAAACTTCCCGCCACAGAACGTATTCCTGCCCCAAGAACTTCCTGTGTTTGCACTTATCGGGTTCGTCTTCCATTCCACCTTTCTCTTCTCATTTCAGTGTTTCAGATTAATATGCGGATTGGCCGGTTCCCTGTTCGTCTTTCTGCACCGACGGACTGTTCTTTTTTTGAGGCGGAATGCAATTGCGAAGATGATTTTCCAGAAATAGTCAGTTCAGAAATGGACAGCTCTTTGCTAACACAATTTTTCATTTCCAGTTGGCTAATCTATCCCATCTGCATTGCCACGTTCATTTCTTCGCTGTCATTTCCGATGGGGCTCGGACAATATATGGGGGGAGAGGTGCGAAATTATCATAGAATTCAAAGTAATTAGATACATTTTAGGAAAGATTCAGTCACACAATGAAGGAGTTCTTTGTGAACTGTGCGTGGACAGCTGAGCCAGGAGAGCCCTACGCATGTGCCCCACCTAACTCAACGAACTCGAGCGACTTTGACATTCATCACTGGAAAGGGCCGAATATGAACTACTCCCCGTACATCACTGTAGCCGTATTTCAGACTGTCTACGTAATCCTTTCCGCTTCATATTCCCTTCTAATCTCCATTATTTCCAGTTCTTTCTCTCTATCCTTGCCTCCACTCTTCCAGTCCCATCAGGAATTTTCATGCCAGTTTTCGTTCTCGGTGCCGCTTTCGGTCGACTCGTCGGAGAAGGCGTCTTTGCACTCTATCCTGCGGGAGTTATCAGTGGAGACATTCTCTTCTTATCCGTCCTGGAGTATATGCTGTCGTCGGAGCTGCCGCTTTCTGCGGAGCCGTCACGCATACAGTATCTGTTGCTGTCATTGTTTTCGAACTTACCGGTCAACTTTGCCATTTGTTACCAGTGATGGTGAGCAGAATTTGCATCTTATTCCAATCTGGTATGGTTTTTTTTTACAGATTGCCGTTCTCATAGCGAATGCAACAGCTTCATACCTCCAACCATCCATTTACGACAGTATAATCCGGATCAAAAATCTACCGTACCTTCCGGATATTCCTCACACAACTTCACTTTATCATCAAATGCTCATCGAACAGTTTATGATCACTCCAGTCGTGTTTATAGGAAAGGATTCGACTGTTGGCGACGTGAAAAGAGCACTGGAATTGAAAAGCCGAATACGGGCGTTCCCACTTGTTGAGAACATCGGTTTGCCGGTGATTTTAGCTTTTCTTACTTTGAATGGGTCTTTCAGAATCCCTAGCATTAGTCGGATCGGTCAGCAGAAGCCAGCTGTTGCGATACGTGGATTCGCAAATCGGAACGAAAGCGAGATTTGCGGAAGCGACACGTCGAGTTAAGCAGCGACTGGAAGACGAAGAGAATGAACGGAAACGAAGGGAAGAGAGCAAATCGGATGAGACGGAGGACAGTCTGGCATTAAAAGGAGCCGGCGGGCGGAGAGCCAGCAGGTAGGCGGAAAGGTTCATTTCCGCGAGGTAAATGCGCATTAAATTTAGGTTTCTGGTCGTTCCGGTTGCTAAGAATGGTCCGCAAGTGAATCGCAACGAGAATCTGAGCGGATTGAGCGAAGAAAACGCACGGAAAATACTGACGGTTGAGGAGAAACGAGCGCTGTTTGAGGCAGCATCACTGACGACGCCCAAAAGAGAACTGGGAGGAAGAACGATTAATCCAGTGAACATCGAGTCGCATCACACCATCGGAGACATCTTCCGTTCGATCACTCATTTGAGCTTTGGACGACAGAACGTGCAGAAGAAGGGATCTCAAAACGAATTCGATTTGTATGGATCCGAGGTGAGTTCGAATGGGTTTAGTTTTCAGATTGCTCTTCTCACATAGGTGCAGGATGTTTGGGAAACGCCATAACATTTATCTGGCGATCGGAAAAATGTCTGAAACAGCGGCAACCATAAGACCCCCCTGTGGAAAAGGATAACAACAACTTTCAAAAAATGTTTATCCAAGCTTCGTTTTATTGTAGTGGGTTCAAATGAATGGAAACTGAACAAATATGACCCATGGAAGTAATTTAGACAGTTAGACCAACTTGACAACCTGTTACAGTCCGATTAAAGTCAGAAATGTCTAGTATGCGGCGCCATAAGGACAGTCCTGCAATCTGGACATTAGTAACTTCAGTGCTCGTATCAGGTATCCTAGTGGGTTCAAATGAATGGAAACTGAACAAATATGACCCATGGAAGTAATTTAGACAGTTAGAACAACTTGACAACCTGTTACAGTCCGGGTAAATTGGGCAGCCTTACGGCTACCAAATTTTTTTTCGAATCAAGCCCCTCCCACTCGCCTGTTCCGAACTGCCGGCGCTCAACTCAAAACACCTATGTCTTCACAACACCAGGTTTCAGAGTCTGACTACCCTAAAAACTGATGAAATTCTGGAAAATGTGAGAAAGTGACTAACCTAATCCGTTATCAGTTCTTCAGCTAGGCTTTTCTATCGCTTTCAGCCAATGAATAACACGTTTCAACAATGTTCGTCTTCACATAAAATTATGATTTTCAGCGTTCGGAATGGGAAGATTCGGTGTTAGAAGAACGGATAGATTTGAGCGAATTGGATATCGACTCGACACCATTCCAGCTGAGCGAATACACGAGTCTCTTCAAGGTTCTCTCCTCGTCCCTTTCTTCGGTGACCATCTGATTCCAGGCGCATTCACTCTTCTCACTTCTTGGCCTCAATCGCGCGTACGTGACAAAAAAAGGACAATTGATCGGAGTCGTCGCTCTCAAAGAGGTTCGCTTCTTTTTTTTTGTTGCAGAGAATACGTTTCGACTCACCGTGGGAGGGTGTCGAATTTCGGAGCAGTGGGAGTTGTGTCTAATCGGCCACTGCCAACTGCCAAACTAGCCACATTTGGTGTAAATCGAGACGATGAGTTCATTGCAGTTGCGACGAGCCATCGAATACTTGCAATCGGGCAAAGTGCCGACGCACGGATCCAGCATCTTCACAGAGATTCCGATCGAACAGACAGCAAGTCGATACGAGACGAAAAGCAGGTTAGAGGCAGGAATGGAAGCTCAGAACCCGACATTCCTGGCCGACAACGGAGAAGAGGACGCTAATGATGACTACATTCAAGTAGGGAGAGAGTTGAATGGAATTTAGAAGACTTTGGGTTTACAGCCACCTCTGGAGATTCTTCGACGAGGGGCTCTCACCCCGAACACAACATCAGAACTGGGCAGGCTGGAGCACGTTCGGACGGTCCCGATTCGCCGCACTTCGGACTTAGCAGTCCGTCCACAAGCTCTTCGTGCGTCAGTATAGACCTTTCACCTCTTGATCTGGACGCGACGAGATCCGAGACGGGCAGCATCGGCGGACTCGTTCTGAATGTTCCGTCACTGCCAATGAGAGCTAGATCAGCAGAAGAGTAAGCTTCACAGAATGGGATCAGATGAGTAATGAGTGACAGTTCCAGGCTTGAACGCCGGAATCCACGACATGTGCAGATAAATGTGCCAGATGACGGTGTCCACAACGAAAAGTTCTGAATCTCAACCCCATTCTGTTCCTTCCACTAATTCTATATAGCATGTAATCAGATTGAATCCGGTCTCACTTCATATACGGGTATTTCCTTCAGTTTGACACCACCCTTCTTCGGTGATCCCTTCCACTTTTTCACTTTTTCTTCCCAATCGGGTCTTGTGCGCACTCTCCAACGTGTAAAAGTATGCTTGTAAGAGGATACGTTTAGCCGCCCTTTTTGCGGTCCCTTTCCCCGTTTCCCCCAGTTTAGCTCATCCTATTTTCCTTTTTCCATTTTGGAATTCAAAATCGCTTTTGCAACAGCCATTTCAGTCATAATAAGTTCGTATTTTCGGCCGCTTTTTCGGCAAATTCATGTGTGAAGTCAGTGAAAAAAAGAGTAAATATATTTTATTGTTATGATGGGTGTGCCTGAAAATGAGAGAGCGCCAGCTGGAAAAAAGGCGAGAATTCCGGATGATTGTTGTTGTTTTGAGAGTGTGGACTAATTTTTGCGTCAGCGAATTGGAAATGAACTCGATAACCGACTATGATATATTGATAATTTGGAACCCCTCCCGGAAAGGCTCTTTCTCTATTTAATGTACAAAAAGTTTCACAAGTGTGTTACACCTTCGCCGTACCTCAATCCGATTCAAACGCAACGTGCGCGTTCTCTCCGTCTCCAAAGAGCAACACGAAAAGTGGGCGGGGCGTGCTCTTTCACGCCACGTTGTGCTGCTCCGCCGGCTCCCTCTTTTCACTTATTTTCGGTGCTCCGTCCCCGTCTTCTGCTTCATCTTCTTCTTCTCCTGTTTATCTTGTGTTCCTTCTGTCCGAACGGAGCACCAGGTTGCTTCTGAATTCACAATGAGCCGTCTTCCTCACAATGCTCCGTTTGCAGAAAACACCAAAAATTAACCCGCTCGTGATGGAACGCGACTTGCGCCTGAAGGCGTTCATGGAGGAGTACGCGCGGATTGTACAGCTCTTCGAGGACATCGTCTCCATGAAAGTGAGTGAGAATGGGAAGTGACGTCGTCTTCTGATGGAGCAAGTTGCAGGAGTCGATGGGCCGCCTCGAGAAGTACATGATCATCATGGTGTGCCAGGTCCTCGTCGCTCTCGTGGTGAGTTAGAAACTAAGCCAATCAGCATCTGACTGAGATGCACTTTCTGCGCATCCCCCATGGGGATTTCAGCCTGAAAGTGCATTCATTTCAGCTGAAAATGAAACTAATAAAAGTTTGAAAGTTTGTTGCGGAAATGCGTTTCCGCGAGCCTATTCTTCTCACGCCTTCCGCCGAGTTCCCCAGCCACCTATATAATAACATCTGTTTCTGTTGCATTCGAATTCTCTCCGTCTCTTCCTCATCCACACTATTTGGCCTGGAAACTACTAGAGTATATGTTCTTTCTCCTTCCGACTTCTCGATGATATAGGGCCGTGGTTGGCAGATGCGAAGAATTCGAAATGCGCACTAAAAGGATCAACGAAGGAGGCAAAGGGTGACATAATTGGCACGTTCTCGGCATCGTTTGCCACCACCATGGAAATCATAATTATAGACCGCCCGAGCCTCGCCCATATCAGCCTCTTTTCTCTTCATTTGTAGTTGGGCTCTCGTATAGTTTTGAGAAATAAACAAGAAGTGGCCAGACCGCCCGGTTAGAAAGGAGTCGGAGCATTGCATTAGGAGCCGCCGCCTGCACTTTGATGACGGTGCGCACTCGAGTAGAAAACATTAGCCATTTGAAAATGACGGATTTGTTGCGCTTTAAGGAGGATTTGATTTGAGCTGGAAACAAGAAGAAAGAAGAAAGAGAAGAAGTGGACGGGGAAGCGGAGCGCCATAAAAAACAGTCGTTAAAATGTTGACAGACGGAAAAGGAATGGGTCGGTTGCGCAGGTGAGAGCCCGGTGATTTGTGGAGCTCACGGGGATGCTCGACGTTTAGGGACCACCAGGACCCTGCTCTTTTTAGTACCCCAGAGTGTACTAATCTCTTCCTTCAAAAACGCCCTCCTTTTTCTTTTTCCTCTTCCTCGTCGCTTTTCTCTCGCTCCGCCAAACAATCGAATTATGCGGAAAGCCGCGAGAAGCATCAGCTGACAATTAATCATTTTGCGGTCTCGTTTGACACTTTTTCCGCAGCATTCTCAAGTGCTGCACACATATTGTATAACGTGTAACAGGTGTCCGCGGACTCCGCTCGCATTCGATTAATCACTCTCGAACTAGGTGCCGCACCGCCATCAATCAAGAAGAGAGATTACCAATAAGCTGCGCGCCACGCCACCCAATTAATTTGTCGTTGCATCTTTTCAGGGTGGTGCCATCTTCATGTGCATTCGGTTTTTTCAAAACCAACGGCAACGGGGGGAATACGAACTGGAACACCGATTCGAACGCGGTCCGTCTGGTCGCGTGCCGGTCGCTCAGGCAGCCCATCAGAAGCTCAACAAGAATCCCATCACGTAGCGGTTATGAGCCGATCGGGGAGCCGACAGAAGAAGCGGAGGAGCAGGAGGAGGAGAAGGGCGGAAGAGAGGGATCCGTCCCCTCGTTGGTCTCAGGTACGCTTTACAATCGGGCACGAATCTGCATAGTGCAAATGCTCCTGGATATTGATGATAAAGAACCGATTTCAGGTCCCTCAACATTCTTGCATTTCACAGCGTCACCAGCTCCTTCATACACCTTCAGAGACGAGAATTCCTGTTCCGATGGCGACATTTCTGAAAACGAGGACCCCACTCTGACTCCTTCGAACTGGCGTAATTCCTCCCCAACTCTGTCCGTTTCCACCCCCATTCTTGCTCCCCGTCGGTCATACTCATTCTCTTCCATTCCTACCATCGATCGAACGATTAGCGAAGATTCGATGCTGGTTATCAAGCGACTCTAGTTTTATTGTTTCCTTCCACCTACGGGCTCCCATTTCGTTATTCCAGAATAGTCCCGCCAACTCTTTCCGCCTCTACCGTACTCCTTTCCCTCTCAAACCCTCTTCCAATTCGTCATTCTCCTCTGTGTACACGAATGTTTCCAACCAATCCTCTTTGGTAATAATAAATTTTTTCCTGGGCAAAAAGCAAGAAAATGTGAGCCAAAAAAGACGGCCGATGATAGATGGTGATGATTTGAAAGTGGCGGAAGGCAACAAAAGTCGAGAAGAGTGATGGTGTACACGGGCTCCTCGAGCACTAATCCCAGGCTATGATGGAGAAGCAGTGACACGGGGAACCAAGAAAGGTTCTTTTGGTTGGGCAACAAGGGGAGATGATGCTTTATTTTTGGAAGGAATTCAATTGATGCAATAGAGTTTGAAGATTAAGTCAGATAGAGACGACCGAAAGAAGATGACGATATTATCGTTCAGAGGAAAAAGTGCATCGCTTTTTTACTTCCTTCTCGTTCACTTCCTTCCTTCCGTAGTTTCCTCTCTTTCGATATCAGAAAGTGTTCTGTCTTTGAAAATGGATGAATCAGAAATCAAGTTTCGCAAGTTCACACTCCACATAACTTCACACATTCATTCTTCGAGTCATAACAATAGAATCTGACTCATCAGTGTTTTGACGGAAACAGGACCGAAAGTCAAATGATTTTGTTGTGAAACGGAGCCTGGCCACGATATAAAAGAGGTCCGGATCAAGAGAAATCACGAGCCGTTGACTGGTGAACGCATCTGCTCCAGCGAGTTGATCATGGCTCCAAACCATCTTGATTTTCATGGCCATGTCATAGAACGACGAGAGAAACCTCTTCAAAACCTATTCACACTTTGGTCTCCTCCGTCAGTAGACAGTAGACGCACTGTTTCAAAGGTCAAACCACGAATGCCTTCTTCTCCCTCTTTTTGCACCCATCAGAATCCACTTCCTTGTTCCCATATCTTCCCGTACCACTCGGTTTTTCTCCGATCTCTTTTGCGAGAATATCGACACTCTCGCCGCACAAACAGACACAAACAGACAATAAAAACACGGTGATTGATTGCAAACGGGAAGCCGGCCTTCAGTTTAACAAACTGGTGACTAACCTACTTTCAGGGGCGGCATCTCCCCCCGCCCCTTTCGTCTTATTGTTGTTGATCCGGGCGTTTCGTCAGTCTCCGAATCATTCCGCAGTTTCTGCAGTCACAGAACTATCTTCTGGTATTTCAGAGAATGAACCGCTTCCTCATCGCTTCCCTTCTCATCGTCGCCATCTTCGCTCTGTCCGGAGAGGCTGCCCTTGCTCAGCAGCAAGTCAAGGTACGGACATATCTTTTAGTTCAGATTGGATAGGATCATCTGATTTTACAGGCCGGATCGGAAGTTACCGTCGATGCCTTCACCGGAGCCAAGGCGATCAAGAGAACTGTGCCAGCTGGAGAGCAAATCTTCCACCTAGAGGGAGCCAACAAGGGATCGTTCGTTGACGCCAAGGGAAAGAAGATCGAATCGAGCAACTACGCGGTCAAGAACGGAGTCCTAGTCATCAAGAAGTTCACCAAGGCCGACGTTGGATCTTACTCGGAGCACCCAGCTGTGAGTTTGTCGTTTGAAGTGGACAGAACGCAAACGTGATTTCAGAAGAACGTCCAGACCAAGGTCGCTGGAGGAGTCTCCGCAGTTCCAGGACTCACTCTCAACATCTCCCTTGAGTAAACCAACTCTTCGCAACTCAATGCTATTAACAATTTCAACTGAAACTTCTGTAATATGTTCTGAGTTTTATAATAAATGTGTTTAATGCTAAAAATGACTTCTCAATGACGTTTAGTCATCTCCGAAATGGCTACAATTCTCGTTCCCGTTATCACTGCCATTGGTCTCTCTTTAAAAGCGCACAAACGACACGTGCCAGACGACAGTTGGTCGCTTCCCAATCATGAGCGACAAGAGAAAACGGCAATTCCACTCGAGAACTCACGCAATTCAGGTGAGCTTTTGAGCTTTTTGTGACGTGGCAACACATTGCAGGCGTTGGAAGGCATTGATCTTTGCGGAAAGACGATTGCAATCACTGGAACCACTTCTGGAATCGGAGTCGAAACGGCGAAAGCACTCATTCTCAAGGAGCTCATGTTGTGATGATAAACAGAAATGCGAAAGAGTCCGAAAAATTGAAGCAGACATTTCTGAAAGAGAAACCGGATGCTCGAATTGATATAATTGCATGTGATCTGAACTCATTGCAATCTGTTCAGAATGCGGCGGAGGAGTATTTGGCCAAGAAATGGTTTTGATAAGAAACGGAGAATTCTTCGAGAAGCAATTTGATTCCAGGCCTCTTCATGGATTGATTCTGAATGCGGGGGTGTTCGGACCGACAACAAATGTGACTTCGGATGGGTTCGAAGCTCATTTCGGAATCAACCACCTTGCTCACTTCATTGTATGCATCCATTCCCTTCTCTTTCATGCCCTCTTCTTCGTTTTCAGCTCATCCGTGAACTTCTTCCAGTTCTCCGTCAGTCGGCTCCTTCTCGAATCGTGATTCTCTCCTCAATGCTTAGCCGTTTCACTTGTGTAAAACCAAAGTCGAGCATCGAGAAGAAGTTGGGATTGCTGTGCCCGGAAGATGCTTCCCAGTGGTTTTTCCGTCTGTACGCTCGTTCGAAAATGTGCAACATGCTCGTCGCGTTCAAATTGCACCGAGATGAATATGCAAATGGGATCAGCGCTTATTCTGTTCATCCAGGATCTGGAGTTCGAACGGATCTTCACAGAGACTTTGGATTGTGGAGTCTCACCGATTTTCTAACTTCCCCATTCACAAAAGATGCGAGCCAAGGAGCTGCGACCAGTGTCTATTGCATTGCTCATCCGGAAGTCAAGGAGATATCCGGCAAGTATTGGGAATCCTGTTGGGACGACGAGAAGAATCTGGACAAAGAAGTGGCGAGGGACGAAAAACTGCAAGACGCGCTGTGGAAACATACGGAGGAGCTCATCGACAAGTGGGTTAAATCGAAGAAAACGACTGATAATAACTGTGAAACTGTACGATTGTGAATGAAAAAGAGTCGTTTTATGGTGATAATAAAGATAAGTGACGACTGCTTGTTCCCCGAAAAGACACTGCCCAAATCATGCGTTGCTCCGATGGACGGCGTCTCTTGACTACGCACATTGCCTCGTTTCTCTTGCCTCCTGGCTCTTTTGATATGATTTTCTCTCGGTTTTCATATAAAAGAAATATAGTTAACCACTGATAAACGCACTCATTTCTTGTTTCCAATATGCCTGTGGAAGAACCGAGAACACGCAAGTTTCACTCGAGAACCTATGCCATTGATGTGAGTTTTCCGCCTGTTAACTGAAAGAATATTGACAACTCAGACAATCAAAGGAGTCAATCTGGCCGGACAGACATTCGTGATAACCGGAACGACGAATGGAATCGGAATCGAAACTGCGCGGTCTTTGGTCCTTCACGGAGCTCATGTCGTGATGTTCAACCGGAATGTGAAGGAATCGGAGAAGCTGAACAGAAGATCGTGGATGAGATGCACGACGCGGAGATCGACATCATCAAGTGCGATCTGAACTCGCTGAAATCTGTGAAAACGGCGACGGAAGAATACATTTCGAAGGGATGGTGAGGGAGGTTATCAGTTATCATCAGGAAAAAAGACGTCAATTCGGCTCAACTTTGGCCCCGGCGCCTTTTCCGATTTCGAGAGAGACACACAAAATCGAAAAGGCGCTGGCGGCGCAAATTTGGCGTCAAATCAGCGCTGGCGGCGACACCTAGTACGCGAAAAAATTATTACTGATGCACAATTCTGTGACGCTTTTCTTTTTCACTGTCACTTTTTTATATTTTTCGCCGCAAAAAAAACGCACCAGAAATTTACGCCGAATTGGCGTCTTTTTTTCCCGAGTCAAAAGGAGAAAGTGTATTTCCAGGCCAATCAACTGTCTGATTCTCAATGCCGGCGTTTTCGGAACTGCCTCAACTACCACATCCGACGGATTGGAGTCTCATTTCGGGATTAATCATCTCGCCCATTTCCTGGTTGGTCTCTTCTTCTCCTTACTCTCCCTCTTTCTGTTTCTGCACCATCTCTCTCCTTTTCAGCTCATCCGTGAACTTTTGCCCATCGTTCGTCAGTCAGCTCCATCCAAGATCATCCTGGTGTCTTCGACAGTTCACGCTCAGTGTGAAGTCACTCCCGACATGCCCATCCTCCAGAAAGTGCGAATTCTCTGCCCCGAGAGCCCCGACGATGCCACGTGGTTCGTCTGTACGCGCGCTCCAAAATGTGCAATATGCTCGTGGCGTTCAAACTTCATCGAGACGAAAATCACAACGAGATAAGCACGTACTCGGTGCACCCCGGCAACGGCGTCCGCACCAACATCTTCCGTGACTCGTGGCTCGTCAGCATTGCCAGTATTCTGTCGACTCCGTTCACGAAGAACATCAGTCAAGGAGCGGCCACGACGGTTTACTGTGCGGGAAATCCGGAAGTGGCTCACGTGTCCGGAAAGTATTGGGAATCGTGCTGGGACGACGAGAAGACGTTGTACAATGAGGTGGCGAGGGACGAGGAACTGCAGGACGCCGTCTGGGAGCACTCGCAGAAACTGCTGAATAAACTGCTGGACAGTAAACTGGAGTCGTGTGTTTTCGAGTGTTGAATAAAAAGATTGTGATTATCCATAAAAAAGGCTGATGAACCACTGCACTCGCCCCATTCCCAGTTCCCCAAATTCCCACGAACTGACCCGACCTCTACGTGGCTGCACTCCTCGCTAATCTGTTTTCTCTTGCCAGTAATAACTCATTGCGCTCCCGCTGGTAATGAAAAAACTGCTTTCTTTGCTGAAAAAGGATGCGATCCTCGTGCGTCGAAACAAGATTTGGACGGCTCTCGAGTTGCTCGCGCCCTTGTTTCTCCTCGTGATTCCGGTTTTCTTCATCCCAGAGGTACGTTTTGCTTTTGAAAATAATTCCGATTTATTCATCATCTCAGCAATTGTTGATGGGGTACAAGCACCAACAAGAATCCAACAAAGCCCTCAGATCTTTCACTGGAACAGTTATGGATGTGGATTTGCCGGATAAAGCTCCAGAAATCGAGTTGCATTCGGGAAACTGCAAAACTCCGCCGGAAATCACAGTCACCCTTTAGTGCGTTGGAATTAGCATTCGCGTACTTTGTAGCTCCACAAATTTCAGCAGCAAATATCCGAAAAACTACACAAGACCGGACAGAACGAAGTACATTGGAAGAGTGAAAGCGGCAGCGAAAATATGCAAACCGTTAGTGTCAAGTGGTAGAAAAAGATGGAGATGAAAGAGTTTCAGGATTGGAGGAGTGTTCACAACTCCAGAAGGCGTCGATATGATCGTGCCTGCAACGTACAGCAATATTGGAAATCTGAAGTTGAAGGTGGACAAGTAGGTCGAATTCTATTATTTTTTTAGGAAGACCATTCATTGCAGGCCGTCAACATACAGCGGATCCATTTTTGACGACTACGCACCGATCATGTACAAAGCGACGAACAAGAAGTTCTACGCAGAGTCCGCAGCTTCCAATTACACCCCTGGAAAAGATCTGGACAAACTGAGGAAGGTCTTCATCTTTGATGACCAAGAAATGGATTCGATATTCCCCCAGTTGGCTATGTTCATTGGTCTTTGTGTCACTCTTCCGGTTATCAGTACCACTCGGACAATGGTAGTGGAAAAGGACAGTGTGCAGGTAGGAAACGAACGCTCGGATGGACAAGAATCGGAAGAAATTCATTTGCAGCCGTACCTCCACTCGATTGGCCTTTCCCGAACCCTTTTCTATGCCGAGCACTTTATTTTTTCCACTCTCAAGGGAACTCTCCTGATTTCTGTTGGAACTGTCCTTCATTGCATTTTCTTTCCGGTAAGTGGCCTTCTGATATTTCAATGAATTTCCTCGTTCTCAGCACTACAACGCCTTCTGGCTGCTGGTCGGAGTCATCGTCTACATCGCAGCAGCCATCTCATTTGCCATGCTCGTCTCGACGCTCTTCACGAAACCGAGAAGAGGTGTCGAAGGAATACTTCTTTTTTGGGGCGTCTTATCGTTTCTTCCCCTCATTATTGATGTTCCGGAAGACTGGAGAACCATCCCGGCTTCGTTGAACATCAATTACGCCCTGAAGTTCTACTTCCTGGCCATTGAACCTCATTTTGCGAAAGGTTCGCTTTTCCTCGTTGATGAGAATGCGAAATGGCGGGTTTCAGATGACGGAATGTCGTTCATGGACGGATTTTCAAGCGGTCGTGAAGGGTACTACTCTTGTGTTGTCTATCTGGGAATCATGCTTTTTGACGGCCTTCTCATGGGATTCGGAAGTGTTTTCGTGTCCAGATTCGTCGACAAAACGTCTAAATGCGTTGTAAATGCGTTCTGGAAACAAATGAAAAGAACCGAGAGCCCTCCGAAAACACATTCTTCATCGGAAATCGACTTTGACGGGATTCTGTTGGGTGAGGAAAATGTGGAAGGACGGAAGGACGCCACGTCAGACATCCAGGTGGATAATCTTGTCAAGGTTTGTAGTTGAGCTATTGAGAAGATGTTAAATTTCAAGTTAAGATTTATTCAAATGGAGAGACTGCTGTGAACGGACTGTCATTGCGCGCAGTGAGAGGCCAAGTTTCCGTGCTTTTGGGTCACAATGGATGCGGAAAAAGCACCACGTTCGGAATGATCACAGGAATCCACGAACCCACTTCTGGTTCCATTTTCATTGAAGGTGTTGACGCAGTCTCGAATCGGAAAGAAGCTAGGCAGTCCATCGGATACTGTCCACAGTACAATCCACTTTATGAAAGACTGACCGTGAAGGAACATCTGAAACTTGTAAACACTCTGAAAGGAGCTGATCCGGCGAACTTCGAGGAGGACGCAGAGAATCTGATGCATGAGATCGAGCTGAGCGACAAGAGGGATGAGTTGGCGAAGAACCTCTCTGGCGGAATGAAGAGGAAGTTGTGCGTGTGCATGGCGATGATCGGAGGGAGCAGAGTGGTTCTTCTGGACGAACCGACAGCTGGAATGGACCCCGGAGCACGGCTGGATGTGCAGAAGATGCTCGACAAAGTGAAGTCGGAGCGGACGATCCTGCTGACGACCCATTACATGGACGAGGCGGAGAAGCTCGGCGACTGGGTGTTCGTGATGTCTCACGGAAAGATGGCTGCTTCCGGATCACTTCACTACCTGAAAAAGAAGTACGGAGATGGATACCTGATGACGCTTGTTCTGGATCCTCAAGAGAACGCGGAAGAAGTCGTTCCAATCCTTCAACAAGTGTGCTCCAACTACGTTGGAAACTCAGTGATGGTATGTTTTGAGCTGAACCAATTGTTTACCTTTCTCATATGTATTTCAGAAAGATCAACGAGGTCAGATGGTTGAATTCTCTCTTCCGGACGCCAGCAAACAACAGTTTCTTCTTCTGTTCCAAGCACTCGAAACCATCATTGCCAAGCAGTTCGCTTCGGATAAACTGGAGAGTCTGCCGGCTGAAGTGCTGCAACAAGTGAAGAACTTGAAGATTGTGGCCATGGGACTGTCCGTGAGCTCTCTGGAGCAAGTGTTCATTAAGATTGAGAAGGAATGCGACCGAGTGCTGACCGGGGCTGATGATGCGGAGAGAAGAGCGACGGCTGAGAGAAACTTCGAAGCACTCGTGAAGGCGAAACTAGGTCAGTCATCCGGAAGAGAACAGAAACGACACAACCGAATTTCAGAGCCACAGCGAGAAGGTTTCTCCCTCTATCTCCTCCAACTTCGCACATTCCTCTACAAACGATGGATTCATTTGCGACGCAATCCCGATCAGACAATCATGCAGATCTTTGTACCCCTCCTCGCAATCTATTTCATCACAACCAGACTTTTTGTGAGAAGGTTTGACAGCTCCATCGTTTCGATGAATTACAACTTGTCACTCTTACCAACCTCCAAGGCCATCCTACAGTTCGAAGGATCCGTTGATAGTAGAATAGAGGACTATTTGTCTCAATTCAAACAATTGGAGGTAACTGCTCAATCCCTTCATTCCTGAAGAATGTGCGCATTCAGATCTCTCACGCTCCGATCACAATGAACGTCTCTTCATTGGTCAAAAACCAAACGATGAAGGCCAAAAAGATCGGTCTCGTTGTCTCGTTCTTCTTGAACCGAACCGTCCTATACTACCACGAAAGCACTCCGAATGCTCTTGCTGTCGCACTGAATCTGCTCTCGAATCTGAAGTTTCTTCGGATCAATTCAAATCATTCGGTCGGCACCTTCGGATTGCACGCAGATTTTATTCCGATTGAAGGAAACTTAGAGGTGAGACTGTCCTTTACGCGACAGCTTCAATTGAGATGTTCATCAGATTGGGTTCCACTCCTTTAAGTATGGATTTCTTCTGAATGGGTTGGTGATGATGATCTCGTGCTCTGTCCTCCCGGCAATTGCGTTTTTGATAGAAGAAAGAGTTTCCAAGTTCCAGCATCAGGTACGCGATGAAAGTGTTCCACTGAAATGAGGCAGTCTCTTCCAGCAACTTCTCACTGGAGTCTCTCCGTTCGTATTCTGGTCTTCGAGCATTCTGTTCGACTTTATCATTTATGCCAGTCTGTGCACCTACGTCATTACCTTTTCCATCATCAACGAAGTTTTAACGGACTACATCTACCTGTGAGTTCATTCAATTTGGAAGACACCGTTTCACTTTCGCCTCCAGAATAATCGCCACAATGATTTGTTACTTCTTCGCCTACGAGGCACTCATTTACTTCCTCTCGGTGTTCATCAGATCTCCGGCCGTCGGATCCACCGTCCTCGGTTTCCATCGATCCGTCTTCTTTGCTGCTGGAGCCATCAGTTTCTTGATCGTCGTGATGAAACCTCTGAGCGATCAACTTGCGACAGTTCGTAAACTGGTCAGTAAGATTTGCATCGATTCTCGCACAAAAATTATGTTTTTCAGTACTTTTTGGGTCTCCTTGATCCTGGACTCATTTATATGTTCGCCCTTCTCAAGATTTACTTCAGTCAATCTGGCAGCTGGAAGAACTTTGCATCCGCGAGAAAGTTCATGTTCAGATTCGAGTCAATCTTTCAATTCCAAGCAATTTGTGAGTAATCAGCTTGATCGGTTTGACCTACCCATTTCTTCAGGGATCGATTTGATCTTTCTGATCCTCTTCTCCGTACTTTTCTTCTGGTTTTTCGTTGCTTTCCGCTCTAAAATTGCACGAAGAATTGTGACGGGATGTGGGAATGCGAAACCACGGCCGAAGAAGCGCTACGTACGTGGATAGGGAGGCGGTGAATCAGAGGAGAGAGGAGACTTTCAGGCTTTCCTGGAAGGATTCTCGTCCACGAACGGAGAGACGACGACAATGGTGACGAGTTCTCTGGACTCTTCGCAAGCCGGCTCTTCCGTTGTCGTTGTCGAAGTTGGTTTCCTAATAATCCTCTTGAAATGATTCGAAATGATTGCAGAAGTTGGTGAAAGACTTCCGAAGAATAAGGGCAGTGAACGGATTGTCGATGAGTGTGAAACAGAGGGAATGCTTCGGACTGTTGGGACAGAACGGCGCCGGAAAGACGACGACGTTCGACATGCTGACAGGGCTGACGCTTCCTTCCGGAGGATCCGCCACCGTTTCTGGAGAGAACATCACCAACAAACCTGTACGTTGTCCCTATCAGCTCGCGGATTGTCCAAGTTTTCAGCAAATCGGTTACTGTCCGCAATTCGACGCGATGATGGGACAGTACTCGGGAAGACAGTGTCTCCGAATCATGACTCGCCTTCAAGGATACGAAAACAGCGACGAAGTGGTGGAGATGGTTCTGAATTGCATCGGAATGACTGAGCACGCCGAGAAACTGATCAAACACTGCAGGTTCCAGCTTTTTCCGCTTGAACAATTCCCCCATTTCATGTCATTTCAGTGGCGGTCAGAAGCGGAAGTTGTCTGTCGGAATCGCTCTGATCTCTCGTTCGCAATGTGTGATGCTTGATGAGCCGACGGCCGGAATTGATCCACGGGCGAGAAGGGAGATCTGGGACATTCTGCATTGCATGCGCGAGAAGGCCAACTGTTCGATCGTGCTTACGTCGCATTCGATGGAAGAGTGCGAGGCTCTGTGCACTCGGATCGGAGTGCTACGTGGGGGAGAAATGATTGCATTGGGGACTAGCCAAGAGCTGAAGTCCAAGTGAGACCTCGTTCCTCTTTCTTATACTCACATTTTTGTTTCAGATTTGGAAGCTTTTACTTGATGACACTGGTTCTGAGCACTTTGGAGTCGAGCGAAGGCGTGAAGGCGGCAGTTATTCAGAAGTGGAAAGACGCCATTCTGAAGACGGAGCCGACGCGCGCGAGCCTCCAAATGGTCTACCAACTGCCGAAACACTCGGATGACAAATGGTCGGAAACGTTCATGCAGGTCGACGAACTGGCTGCACAACTCGAGGTACCTAATTTTGGACTCACAAAATAAAAATAGAATGTTCTGTTTCAGATTGAAGATTACATGCTCACGCAAGCGACCCTTGAAGACGCATTCTTACGTCTGAATGCAAATGAATAAACTCGTAGAATAAAGATTTGTGATGTCTTCTTTGATAAGCATCAAAACTCAAACCAAACTCTTTTCTTCGATTTCCATACACCAATTACATGCTCAAATGCCGTGAGAACCATCGTCAATTTCCTCGGAATTATTCGTTTCGCTTCGAAAATCATTCGTCCGCAGAATGTGTTCTTCGGACTGCTACGTGCCGATCTTCAACGTCTACTGGCTGCTCTACGGACTGTTCGGCATCACTTTCCAGCTGATTCTCATCTATTTGATCTCGCAAAAGTCTCCAGCAACTCTCGATAACCTCAAATGCTTCCTCTACAACACTTCGTTCGTCCAAATCGCTCTCATTCTCTTCGCCTTCTCCTCCCAACATCGAACTCTTTCCAACCGTACCACTCTGGCCATTCTTCCCCTCGGTCCCTGTCATTATGTCAGTCCTGTATTCTGTTTTGTCATTTATCACATCTACATGGTAAGTTTGTCTGCAGTCCCTCCGTCACACACTACCTTCAGGCTATCAGCTTGGCTGCCGGCTCTGCCATTTCGATAACTGTCCTCTTCCGTTTCCTTGTTCTGGTCCGAAACCAAGTGACTCCAATGCAGACCTACATAATGGTGGCTGCTTCGTACATTGCTCCGACCATTCTACTCGTAAGCGAACTCAAAGTCCGCACACTCCTAATCTCATTTCCAGATTCTGCCGTTCACCGCTCCGTGGGACTTTCATTCCGTCTATAATGCCACTGCTCTCGAGCACCGTTCCTACGACCTTTCCCTCTATTTCCCTTATCCTGGCTTCGCAGACGTCGGAAACTTCCAGTTCCTCTCGGCCACCCTTATTCTTTTCGTCGGCGCCTATGGTATCCCGTTGGGCTGCCTTCTGCTCACCAGGAAAGTGCTCACTCTGATTCGTTATCATCAACACATGTCGGATAGGACCAAGAAACAGGCAAAAACACTCATTTACGGGCTGATCGTGCAGTCGATGCTTCCTGTGATCTCCTACATTCCGACGTTCTCCTGCTATCTTTACACGCAGTCAACAGGACACGAAATCCTCATTTCAGGTGGGACAAATCGGAAATCCAGTAGAGACCCGTTCTTGCAGAGCATCTCATTCTCGCTTCCTCCTCCTTCCCCGGTCTCGTCGATCCCTGGATCTCTTTTTATTTCATTGTTCCCTATCGCCAGGCGATTCTCGACGTCATTCTCCCAAAACAACGACGGGCACGAGCAATCACCTCGGTCACGAATAACTCGATTTCTGGTGTCAACTGAAAAAAAGAATGAAGGCGTCTGTTTTAAAATTATTGAGAAAAGAGGGGAGTTCAAATTCGTCCAGCACTGCGCAAATAGCAACTTCACGCGGAAATTACTGTTCTCACTGTGTATCTAGAGCATTTAAACTTTAACGTCGTCATTCTCGTGGTCCGAATAGAAGAAGGTCGAGTAGGCCCAGGTTCAAAGTATTGTTGTGCTCTCAGATGCTTGTAGGAAAAAGGTTTTTTTCAAAGATACCGACAAGATTCGTAATGGGGGAGGAGATATTTAATGTTTATGAGAGCATTCGGTCCGCCGGTCCTTTCCAAATCGTTGAGAGTGGAAGTGATTATCTCCTCGACCTGACGGCCTTGTCGTAGTGAACACGGTCCGATCTGCTTCTAGACTGGCGAACAGACCCTGCAAGAGGAGAGTTAGAATGGAAAATGAATAAAAGATCTTACTGAGCGGAGGAAGAAGTTGCCTGTAGAAAGGGACCAATTGAGCGCCGATTCCCTGCATCGAAGTGATTCTGGAAAGTGTCTTCAGGCAAAATTTCTTCTTTTCCGTGTCGAATGAATATAGTCCGGCACGAATCCCTCGGACAAGTTGCGGAAGGACGGAAACGATGGATTGGTGATTGCGGAGGGCGATGAGCAAGTCAGTGATGCCTGTTTCGGCCACAAATCGGAATGGCTGAATGGGTTCGGTTGAAATGAATCGGGAAAGTGTCTTACGTGATCCAGAAGAGACATTCCAGTTGAGAATTTGGCCAGGAGGTTGCAGACCGTCTCGTTCTTCATCTGCGACGGATCTTTTGCCCACTGTAGTTCTCGTGGCCTGCAAACTCATTATCAGAAGGAATTCAGTATGAAACGCTCACTTGTCGCCCGGTCCTCCGGAATGCACAATCCGTACGTGAAGGTCTCCGCGAGAGAACAAAGCTCGGAACTGAGTGCAATCATCTGATACCTGAAATTAAATCATTCGGGAAACTGGAAATAATTTGAATGTGACATTAGAATCGACGCTTTTAGATCGGCTGGGAGCGATCATGGGCAACGGCACGACACTCGTGTTCTGCTGATAGGACTGTGGACAGAATGGGGGCACCTGCAAAAAATGATTTTATAACGTTTTTTTTTTCAAATTCAAAGTCGAACTTTTCGGACTGCAGGTAGCCGAGGAAGGCTTGATTTAATCGTTCGGATGTTCTCTCGGACTATGTCTCTGTTCCGAACGTAATACCTTTTCGAAGTTGTCCAATCGGAAATATCAGAAAAGTAGTCGATGGGTTTCCTGACAATCAAATAAAAAAAGAATGTTCAGGAGGATGCAAGAAACTAACGATAATCTGATCGCTGGCAACGACTTCTCCCGGCATTCCCGATGAATTTTTGCCATTTCGGCAGCGAAATATCACGAGGATTAGAGAGACGGCGGAATTTTAGAGAAGCCTCACACGTAAAATAGACACGAATATATGTTGGAAGTGTGCGTGGGCAGGTCATGTGCGAGATAGAGAAGGAGACGAATCGACTCCCGGAGAGGAAATGTCACATTTCATGGTACCGTGAGCAGAGCTTCCTGTCGGGTCGGCAAAAAGAAGCAAAAACATGACGATCAGAGTAGGCCCTATGCTGTTCTAGGGAGCGTCTCTGTGCTATGACTAAAACTCCAAAGAGTACCCATCCTAGAGGGTGACACTTTCTGTCGGGGGTCCAGGGACTTTCGCTCACAGTGAGTGCGCTCAACGGGGAACGTTTCGTGGCTGCGAGTACTCGCCTTGCCGTCATGCGGCCTTTCTACCCTTCGCTGTCCGCTTGTATAGCGACGGGCAGGCAAGCAGCCGATGTCTCGCGGGTTCCGCTTCCCGCTATTCTTTGTGCGAGGGAGGCTCCGCCCACTTGAGAGATGCGCGCGCAGGGGAACCGTCTGAAGGGGTCCGGATGACATAAAACAGAGTTTCGTCCTGTTTAGGATTGGATGGTGGTTCGTTTTACGGTGTTTTTCATAAATAACAACGTGAATTGAACTTATTATTTTAAAACGAATTTTCAGTTTTCGAATTTAATTTCTTCGTTTCATTAGCCGTACTTCTGAAGTATTCTGAATACAGTACATTTGAAAAACAATCTATCACATCAGTTTCGGTGGTCGGTCAGCTGCACATGGTTTCATTTAATTCCGATCATTCTCATAATCACAAACCACACCGGCAAACAATGCGAGGCTAGACTAACTACAACTTCAATCTACCGGTCAGTCGACGGCAAGGTCATTCAGGTTGAAAACAGAAGAAGAAGAAGAGAGACGAAGAAGACGTCGGCCGAGGGGTGCAGTAATCATCATTGCTTTCCACCGTTATCAGTTTGATTCCTCTGACGATGCTTCGTCCCTTCATTCCATTTCTCCTCATACTTCTATGGAGATGTGAAGCCCGTCCACAACAAGGCGATCAACAGCCCATTCCAATTTCAAAGTGAGTTATGAGAACAGAAAGTGTGGTGGGAAAGGAAAGCATTTCAGAGATTCAACGCCTGGACGGCCGGTTTACAAGCATGTTCCGAGTGAGTTTGCTCGAGCAAACGTGGAGCAGACGACGCAGAAACCGAGAAGAAGGCACAGGTAGCACTTTTCTGTTTTAATTGGTGAAGTACGTTTTCAGACACCGTCGACCGACCTACGATGATGCGTACGAAAAGCAGATGGAGCAATGGAGAGAGCAGAGAAGGGAGGCGGATAAGGCGAGGAAGGCACAGTACGATCAGTACTACCAACAGTATTTCGATCGAATGAGACAGTACGCAGTGAATGTGCACGTCAATCGGTTTGGATTCCGACAAAGATTAGATGTTCATTTGATGCTTCAGATACGGTCAACTTCTGAAACAACAGGAAGATGAAAAGGTTAGATTTGCGAAGAACATGGAAGAGTTTGGATTGAGAAGCTCTGCGCTGGGAGTCGATCGGGCGGACACCGACGGAAGCGAAGTGCAGAGAAGGCCAAGGTTGATCGTGACATCCGAATATAGGGATTCTAGAAGTTGTTTCAGCTCTCCATTCGGAGGAATCACAGAAAAGTCTCAACTGGATCAAACAAGGGCAAAGGCAGCTGATGTGCGTGGAGTCATGATGAAAAGACCGCCATCGGCTGTGGAGCCACGGCCCGAAGACATTGATGTTCACCGGAAGGCTCTTCATCTGGAAGCACTGTGCAATCGGTTCTTGCCGACGGTCAGAAAGCATTGCTTCGGAGGAAACAAGACGGATGACAAGTACGGGAGCAAGTGCAAGGGATACTTCCACGTAAGCTCGCTTTCCAATCGAACCCTTCCCCATTTCCCTAATACCTTAGGACTGTCAACGATTCCTCCCAAAGTCGGACCCTCTTTATAACATTGCCTACGCTTTCGACTCGAACGTCGGACTAAATCTGGGAACGTGGGATGTCAAGGGAATCCCATACTATCCGATCAACGAAGAAGGAGCGATTGGAGCAGGCAGACAAATGAACATTCCGTTCGGATCCTGGGGAGGAGGCTATTCCGATCACATCGGAGTCAGAGATTACTGGTCTCAGTACCAGGAGATCGGCGCGAATTGGTACGAAGGAAAGTACGGATACAAGTCGGGATGGAGTGTTCCACTCGTCCAATCGCTTGGAATCGAGGGAGACACCCATGCTGTCGTGAGTCAAACATTCTCCATTTTAGCCCAATGATCATTTCCAGGTGAGTGTCCCTCTGAAGCCAGGAGAAGCCGGAAAGCCGATTGGAGTGGACGTGGGCGGAGGCGTCGGTCCATACTACCAACAGAATCAGCACGTCGGCGTCGACTACCTGAACGGACAAGTGGGAACGAACCTCGGAGTCGGAGTGCCGATGGCCGGAGTCGCAGTGAACACGGGAGTGGGCGTGACTTTCCCCGGAGTCAATGATATTCTCGGAAAGAAGAAGAAAAAGTAACCAGTGTCACGTACATCGCAACGAGAATTAGGGGTTTATTAATCTGAATGAATAGACAGAACAATGATCTAACTTCTGCGCAATGTGTATAAATAAAGTTTGTCCGAGTGTTTCGATCTACAGTTTGGAGGCCAAATCGGAAGGAACCGTCGGCTTTTCGGAGGCCTTGTGCAAGTCGACGTAGCCATTCGAAATCACCACTTTACCGGTCTCCTTCACTTTTGATTGGAAGTGGATCCTGTTGCCATTCTTCCACGTTTCAGTCACCAAAGTCTGTCCAGGAAGCACGGGAGACGAGAATCGAACCTGCAAACAGACAATAAACCGCCGAATCCGTCGCGTGTCCCCACTTTGATCGCCTTGAACCTGTCCGAATCGTTATCGGCCCATGCTGCGATGACGTGTCTTGTTGCGAATCCGAGAGTGCACAGTCCGTGCAGAATCGGAGTCTTGAACCCAGACATCTTGGCGAATTCCGGGTCAACATGAAGAGGATTCATATCCCCAGATCCCATTCGGTAGAGGGCGGCTTGATCGACGGTCGTCTTCTGTTCAATGACCGCATCTGGAGCACGGTCGGGCACCGGAAGAGCCTTGATCTCGTAAGTAGAAGTGCGCTCTCCGCCAAAGTTACCAGCTCCGCTCTGGAAAGTACTGAACTGCTGCATGGCAATCTTTTTTCCAGATTCATCGTAGGTTGTGACTGAACAGAATGATAATATCGGAGAAAGAGACGGAAATCACTTACTGTTGGAGAGGATCAGAGCAGCAGATCCCTTATCAAGGATGTCGACGACGCGGGCTTCGGACTTGAGTTTGCCTTCGGAAGGGATCGGATGGTAGATCTCGATGTACTGCTCTCCGTGGAGGACTCTCGGAAGGTCGAACTCGATACCCGGCCAGCCCAAGAGCATCATCGCCTCGAATCCAGGAGCCACGATGAACGACGGAAGAACTTTGAAGCTCTCGTTGTTCTCATAGACGTAACTCAAGTCCTCCTTGGCTCGAGCACCAACTGAAACGGACCCATTGAGGTTAATATGAATCATATTATATGATGGTTTCAATCAATACCTCCGAGAGCATAGATGATGGCATCTCTGCTTGTGAAATCGAAGATTTTCGGGTCTGGGACATGGGCGCAAGCAGTTTTCTTATCCATTTTGTAAAAATTGAATAATGCAACAAAAAGAAACACGTCCAAATAAGGCGGTTAGAACGGAGGTACAGTGTAGTCGAGTTGTTGATGAGCGGGTCGTTGATAAGACCACGATGCGGACTACATGCCGAGGCGATCGATAGTTTTTGGTAATGACGCTGAAATAGCTGATGGAACATTTTTTATCTGGGGGAATTGCAGGAACCCGGGAAAACAAGTTGTGTTAATTTGCTTTTTAGGATTGTGTGTGGATTCGGATGATTTTAAAGGTTTATGGTTTATTTTACTCAAAAATTCGTTTCAATTGGGTATTTTTGACAGTGAATTGTTCTGAGCTCTGCTTTGCCACGGTAGCTTAATAACTGATTACTGTGTTTTTAAAGGCGCAGCACACTTCAAGTGATGTGGGTCCCGCAACGGCCGAACTTTAGTAACCTCAGAACACGTCGTGCATTATTTTAACGTTTTCATTCCCCGATTTCGACTGAATTTGCTCCGTGATCTTTGATCATCGGTAAGTGATCAAACTAAATTCACTTTTTCAAGTGCTCTGAAATTAAATTCGAAATAAATGAGCAAACTGATGGCAATTGCAAGTTGATCATTTTTCCACCATTTCCATGTTTCTGGAGATTCGTTGTTCAGTGTAGTCCAGTTTCTCGTTAGTGCGTAGTCAGTTCGGGGCAAAGTACAAAGTCCGGAAGGGCGAGAGATAGCGATAGACCTCCGCCTCCACGTGGCCTCACTTATCTATTGTACACACGCGATTTTTCAGTTTGTCAGACAAAGTTCGGCAATGCGAGTGGCCAACCCACTTGCCAGGCCGATTCTTTCAAATTTCCGGTAAAATCAAACTTTGAAGTATGCAATTTCTACAAGTTCTTCAAGAACTAATTCTAGTTGTTTTTTCAAGAAATATCTTGCATAGTACTCCGCCTAAATGCCTCCCATCGAAGAACACTCGGTTCCCCTCACCGCCTGTGTTCTTTGTCCCCCTTTGCCTGTCTGCGTCTCTCGTCTCTGGCCCCTCTCCGTTCGACCAACATCAAGTTGTTTTCATCACTCTTTATCTTCTTCGTTCTTCGTTTCTTTTCTAATCAACAACTATATAATTCCCTTGTTTCAGAAGGAATAATGCTGTCGACGTTGAGCAAGAGTGCGCGGCTCTCGCAAACCAGATTCCTTCGTCTGTCCCATTCGGCTGCCGCTGCCAAGGATGCGAAACCGGCGAAGAAGACGGCTGCCGTCGACAGTCCATCGTTCGTCATGAACCTTTTCAGAGGAAAGGCCGTCTCTGAACAGGTACACCATCAAACATTTAGTTCTTTGTGTCTATCTGGTTGTTCAGGTGTTCCCATATCCATTGAAACTGACTGACGAGCAGAAGGAGACCCTCGGAATGGTGATGTCACCACTTGAGAAGATGCTCGCCGAAGTCAATGACGTTGTCAAGTAATTAGCAGTCTTCTCACTGTTACCGCAATTACATTTTTCAGGAACGATGAGACTGCAGACATCCCAAGAGCGGTGCTCGATCAGTTCGCTGAGCTCGGAACTTTCGGAGTTCTTGTGCCGCCAGAGCTCGAAGGATCCGGATTCAACAACTCTCAAATGGCCAGAGTCGCTGAGATTGTCGGAGCTTACGATCTTGGATTCGGAGTTGTGATGGGAGCTCATCAATCGATCGGATACAAAGGAATTCTTCTCGAGGGAACTGAGGCTCAGAAGCAGAAGTACCTGCCGGATCTAGCCACGGGGCGCAAGTTTGCTGCATTTGCTCTCACTGAGCCATCAACTGGATCGGATGCTAGTGTAAGAACCCGACACATTCAGACATTTTGCAAAATCCCTTGTAGTCTATCAGAAGCAGAGCCGAACTTTCTCCCGATGGAAAGCACTACATTTTGAACGGAGGAAAGATCTGGATCTCGAACGGAGGATTTGCCGACGTCTTCACTGTCTTCGCTCAGGTACCTCCTATTTCTACAGAAGCACTAAGTAATTCCGATGTTACAGACACCAGTCAAGCAGGCTGACGGATCCACCAAGGACAAAATTTCGGCATTCATTGTCGAGAGGGCATTCGGAGGAATTACCAGTGGACCCCAGGAGAAGAAGATGGGTATCAAGGGATCGAACACAACCGAAGTTCACTTCGACAACGTTAAAATTCCGGTGGAGAACCTTCTCGGAGAGGAAGGCAAAGGATTCTATGTTGCGATGAACATCCTGAACAACGGAAGATTTGGAATTCCTGCGGCGTGCACTGGAGCCATGAAGCACTGCATTCAGAAGACCGTCGACCACGTCACGACTCGTGTTCAGTTCGGAAAGAAGCTGCAAGAGTTCGGAAATGTGCAAGAGAAGCTGGTAGATATGACCGCGAGACTCTACGCCACCGAATCGATCGTCTACATGCTGGCCGCCAACATGGATCGTGGAATCAAAGAATACCAACTCGAGGCTGCCATTGGAAAAGTTATGGCTTCCGAGAACGCGTGGCATGTCTGCGATGAGGCAATTCAATTGCACGGAGGAATGGGATTCATGCGCGAGACTGGACTCGAGAGAGTCCTCAGAGATCTCCGCATCTTCCGTATTTTCGAGGGGGCCAACGACGTTCTCCGTCTCTTCATTGCTCTTACCGGAGCTCAGCACGCCGGAAAACATCTGGCCGAACAGGCTTCCGGAGTCGGAGGACTCATTGGACTGGCCGTTCAGCGTGTGACGGGGTAAGAGAACGAAACGATTGAGATTTTAGATAAATTCATTTCAGTGGGAACACTGGATCTGACTTTGGAAGTGTCGTCGACCCAAGCCTACAGGATTCCGCAAAGAGCCTCGATCAACAAATTGCTCTCTTCGGTCAAACTGTTCAGGGTCTTCTGATGAAGCACAAGAAGGGAATCATTGGTAATTACAATTATTCTGACACTTTTGTAAAATCTCTTTTCAGATCGTCAATACGAAATGATCCGCGTTGCCAACGCCGCCATTGACATCTACAGCTCTATCGCCGTGCTCTCTCGTGCCACGTTCACCATCAAGAACAAGTCTTCCAGTGCCGATTTCGAGCGCCAGGTTGCGACCTATTATGTTAGCAATGTAAGTTCATTAAAGAAACCAGCAAAACAAATAATTTTGTAATTCAGGCGGTTCGCTCTGCTAACAGAAATCTGAAGGATGCTGCGAGCGGAGTCGAAAATGCGACGAAGGTTGCCACGATCGAGTCCCTGGCGAAGGAAGTGTGCACAAATGGAGGACTTCCCCTCCAGCACCCAATCGAACTGTAGCTGTAGACTATTTCACTCGTTTTATCCATTTCTCCCTCGATTGAATCACGCTCTCTTTCTAGCGACCCTACCTGTATGTATCTAGATTTGAATTGCCTTTTTTGATTTTCGGGTGCGAGCCATTCATGTGCTATGAAAAACTAAAAAAATATAACAGTTGATGATTGATTTTGACAGAAAAAAAAAACAATTTTTATTGAGATGTTTAGAAAAGGTCGTTAGATTTAGTTAAAACGATGCCTTAATACGTATCAATAGTACAATTACATTAGATAAAGATGATGGGATCTAGAATCTGATCCTGATCCTTGTCGAAAACAAATCCAGAAGCGGAATACTTCTCATTGAACACATCCACGTGGTCAAATCCGAACCATCCAGAAAACGGATTGGATGGCTTCGAAGTTTTCGGAAGGAATCCCTTCGATTCTCCGTGCTTTTGAAGAGACTGCGTGTACGAACTATGCCAATATCTAGAGCTTTCCGGTGTTTTCATAAAAATTCCTAATGCCATTTTACCTTTCGAAAACGGCTTTCAACTGCCGATTGATGTCTCCGTAATTGGGTTCTTCCTCAACAATCACGGCAACTCCAGTGGATTTGTAGAAGTATTCAGGCGCATAATTTGAGGAGCCGATGAGAGTTCGCGACTCGGAGAGCATGAACTTTGCGTGCATTTTTCTGTCTTTGTACAATTCTTGGGCAGTTTGAGGAATGAGAATGTACTTCTGCAAGACAAATCAATGAAAATGGAAAGAGTTTCGGGCAGACTGACCACTTGGATTGAGCGCTTTTCGAGCGGAGAATGCAAAACGGAAAGGCTGTGCAGGTAGGCGAACATGAGTTTCTCTTCTTCTTTTTCGTCGCCGGAAACGAGGATTCTGAAGCGGATTCCGCGCGAAAGACTCATTCGAATCGCATCGTCGATTTGAGAGAAGAATCTGGAAACCAAAAGTTAATAGAAACAGTTTCGGACGTACAAACTCTCGATTCTTGAAGTAGATCCAAGAGGGAAAGTACTGCATAACTGCAATGTCCACGAATTCCTCGGCATCATAAATCAAATTGAGCAGCGCTTCGAGGTCCCAGCTCTGAGAAGAATTGAGGAGAAAAGAGGGAGAAGCCAGGAACTGGAACGTCGAATTTCCGATCGAATGACGGCCAAAATCGACTGTTTCGAGCTTTTCATTTCCAGAAAGCGAGTTGAAAACTTGATCGAAAAGACGGGAAGCGTCGGTGGCGATGCACGGACAATCGAGGAACTCCAGCCCGATTTCCAGTTTCTGATGGATTCAGTTCAGTTGAGAGACTTTATTTTGCCCACCTGAGAGAACGACTTCCACTCGAAGTTCATCGACCCGACGAACAAGTGCTTATCGTCGACGATGAACGTCTTGCTGTGCTGGATTCCGCCGCCTCCGCCGTTCAAGCTGTTCATTTCCAGGCCCTGTCTCTGGATTAATCCTGAATATTTCTTCCCTTTTCATCACTTGCGTCTATTTTACCCATTCTCTCCAACTCGTCTGCATCGTAGTCGTTTGCCGGATGCGTGGGCGGTTGGCAGTCGATCAACTTCACGACGACTCCGGATTTGGTCTGTCTCTCCAGAATATCGTACAATTGCCTTCCCTCGAACGTCGAATTATCCACGTCATACCTCATTTCCTTCCCTCGCAAGTTCATTTTATACGCAAAAATGTCGATTTCACTGAAACGATCAGAGAATCGTGATGACGTCGACAAGGGGAACTGACCTCTGCGCGGTTCCCAGTAGTTCCGCCCACGATTCGTACGCGTTTTTCGTGTGCACTCTGTCCGCAAACCAGACGCCACGTGGGATTGACTCCACCACGGAGACACTGAAAACAGACCGTTGTTTTTGTTTTCACCCAAAATGGATTTCAGGAGGCGAGAAGAGGGAGGCGGCAAAACCGGTTTATTATGCAAATCAGTGGTCGACCAAGTTGTCGAAATAGCCCGTTATTATGTGAATTGTGTCTTCGATCCACTCGACGAACCTGCACGTTTTGTCGCATTCGGAGCCAGTTTGAGGGATGACCGGTGGTCCCGGGATTACGGTAGTTTCGAGAGGAGCATTGGAAGTTTCAGTTGTTGGGTTGAACGCTGAGAAAGGTACTTTATCGGGGCATGAAAAAGGGACTAACGTACCATCTTCTGTGATCGTTTCAGCGCTTTCAGTAACAATTGCAGATTCCGTGGAGCTCGTTTCACTGGGGATTACTGTACTGGTCGCTGTCACTTGAACCAGAGTACTGTTCTCAGAGTCTTTGTGATCTTCATCAGAACTGCTGGAGGAGGACTCGCTGTCGGAGTGGTCGAAGGTATTACTGTACTTGTTGCCACTGCTTCTGTACTTGAAATAACAAGGTCCGGCTCAGAAGGTAACGGAGAAGGTTGGAGAGGTAAAGAGGAGGTCAGAACCGATGGCAACGTAGTTTTAAGCAAATCATCGTCCGTGTCATCTGGAGCATCGGGCAGTCTGTGAATAATGTTAATGACAACAACGGCGACGGCGAGAGCGACGACGATTGCGCCGATCAGGTAGATGGGAAGCTTGGTGCGGGTCTTCGGAGGCTTCGGGACGACCGTCGGCAATTCGGACGACACCGACATGTTTGGGAGGCGAATGCGGAGGAAAACGGAGGAGTGGACGGGAAAGTTCTGCAATTTGCATGAGCCGATTTGGTGATTCAGTCCGAGAAATCGATTGTGTTGTTGGTGGGAGGAATTACGGTTTCAGAACTGGGTTCGTGTTAGATGGGTTCAATAAGATCCGGAACCTTTCAGATGAGTAACGACTAAGTACAGTCTGCTAATTCTGTCCATGACTACCCTTTTCAGCAATTCACTCTGGGAATTGGTTTGATGGCTTCCAGTTATGTTCGACGTCACTAGTCCGGGGACTTCAGACAAAATCACGCTCCTGATTCGTAGAAGAGCTCAGAGAGCTCAACGACTTCTGCAAACCGAGAGCATGCGCTTCTCGGTTAACCAGAGAATGACCGCCTCCCTCCAACACCACGCTTCTACCTCGTGGCGCCCATCTTTCTTTCCTTTCCGTTCCGTCTTCTGCTCCGCCTCACCACGTTCTGCTCATTCTCTGAGTTCCCGACATGTTGCAAGTCTTCCGATTCTCTCACAAGATCCGCACGTAGCGCCTGATGTTCGTTTCCATTTCGGGCCACTAGTCAAAGAATCGAGCAAAAGCACATTTTCTCACAGAAAATCTGCCGAAACTCTGGCCGACGCCATGTGGCACGAGGCGGGGTGGACACACGTGGTTCGGCACCCAAAAACACTATTTATGCAGGTTTTGGAAATATTTTCCGACCCACTGAACGCACCACGTTGCCTCGTGGCTACTGTAGGCCACGTTTCGAGATCTTCTTCTTTCTGATCTTCTCTATAGTTTCGTCTCAAGATATGAGAGTTCCCACGGGTTTGATTAATGATAAATAATGTCTAGATCCATTCATGGGAGACCTTCTCGCAGTGACACTTTTTCTTATAGTTAGAGATGTACGTACACGTCCATTGTTTCCAAAAATCCAGTCAGTCTTCTCTCCTCCACCTGATCTCTGCTTCCGCTACAGTAACCCCACGTGCTTCTGACTTCCTTACATGAACAACAAGTCATAATTCCCACGGTAGAATGGTTTTGTTACGGGTGGTCGGAGAGGTTCCTCCGTTCTCTGAAGCATTCGGCGTCAACGATCACCGCTGGCAGATTGGATTTCTCCACTTTTGTTTGTTCCAGCCGCTTCGCCGGATTCGTCCTCCCTTCGTCACAACATCCTACTCTTGACCCTCTCCTGATTTAATTAAAACGTGCCAAGCACATGGTGACCCGTGTTGACCCGCCCCGCAACTCCTGGTCCCTTGCGTCATCAACTCTTGCGACGCCGTCATCGAGGCCTTCAGAAGCAGGCATGCTCTTTCAGAACATGTTCCCCGGCGACGGAGAGATTCTCTTGCGCAGTCGGCTCTACATCATCTGTGGTATTCTCGTGCTCATTCCCAACACCATCTGTCTTTTGGTCTTCAATTCCAGCAAGGATTTCAGACAGAGATTCGTGTTTTTCACACTTCTTTCCGTTTCTGATATGGTTTGTTTGTGTTGCTGTAGAATTGAAACATTCCAAATTCGATTCAGATCAACGGCATCTCGTTCATAATGTCGGGAACTGGCCGATTGGATCTCCTGTTGACCGACAAGTACCATTTCGAGACGAGCAGTTCGGAGTGTATGACTGGATACCTCTGGCCAGTTTTCCTTCTTTTCGGTGGCCAACTCCCCGCCACCTTCCACTGTCTGTTGACTGTCGAACGAGTTCTGGCGGTGAACCGAGTCAGTTGGTACCGGAGCAGATGGACGTGGCGCCACAGACTCTACCTCTCCTCGTTCGGAATCTTCGTCTGTGTGGTAAGTGGTTGAAGCCCCTGCCCGTGAAGCCATTCCCATTATTTCTGCCTTCAGCTCCTCAGCCTCATCGCCCTGATCGTCTCATTCGCTTATCCGACTCACAATCAAAATCGTATCTGCGCAGTCATGGATTCCACTGGCATCATCTACGGAACCATCCACTATTGTTGGATCGCTTTCTCCTATATGATTGCCTTGCAGTCACTCTCAACTTATTCCTCCGATCTCATGGCTCAAAGGTTAGTTGAATGGAGTTTGGTGGAGGGGGAGAAGGAGAAGAAGAAGAAGAAGAAGGAGACGGAGCACGAGGCGAATGAAATACATTTCAGTTTCTGAATCACACGGAGAAACGCAAACAAATGGCAATTCTCATTCTGTCGGGAATCAACGTCGTCATGGTCAGCGTGCCGAACTTTGTGCTCGTGGCCGATGAATGGCACAGCGCCAACTTTGACGTTCTTCTCGTCGGTCAGCTCATGAATCCGACGAGTTCAACAGAGAATCTCTCTATTTTCAGGTGTTGCCTATCTGCTTTACGGTTTCCAATCGTGCTTCAACCTTCCAATCTTCTACTTTTTCCGTCTCGAATTCCGTCGACGGTGCCACGAACTTCTTCGTTTCCGTCGCCACGGGTCCAATACAATCGTGGTAATTTCCCCCGTTTTCCGTTCATTCTATTCAGTTTTTCGTCGTTTTCAGTCGAACGAAATGAGCCGACAGAAGCTGTCACGAGTCAACGTTTCCTTCGTGAATACGGTCATGTAAGGTGTCTACTTTATTCGTTGTTTCCATGTTTTGAAAATAAAGAAAATAAAGGGTTTTGCAACATAATGGAATGAAAAAGAGGGAGAGAGAGAGAGAGAGTGAATGCAGAAACGATGTACAGGAATACGGTTTTATTAGGGTAATGCGATGGAACGGAGATCTGAAGAAACGAAAAGTGGGGAGATGAAATCAGTCGTAGAAGAGCCGGACTCGCGAAGTGCTCACGAGAAGATCTCCGTCGTAGAAGAGCGTCTCCACGACCACGTTTCCACTGAAATTGACAATATTAAGAACATCGGTTTCCAAATTAATGTTTATGCATTTGCCGGAATTGACGCCTTTCTCGACGGCGGGTCTCGCACGGAGCGAAATTTTCCAAGCTCCAACACGCAATGAAGTTCTGCGCATTTAAATTTGATGCGGATACTATTTTTTTTCTTTTTTCTCACGAAAAATCCGATGTGCCGACTTTTTTGCCAGAAAATGGTAAAAATTGATACAACCGTATTATTCTCAACTTTAAAGGCGCAGAACTCTAATGCGTGTAACTAGCTTTAAATTTTTCGCTCCGTGCGAGACCCGCAGTCGAGAAAGAAGTCGATTCCGGCGAATGCATAATATTTTCCGCGAAATGGCTTGCCTGAGGAGGGACGGCGGGAGCATTTGAGACTCTGGCGCCGCCTCGATCATGTTCTGCCACGTATTCGTCGAGTCGGGGATGACGAAGCCAAAGTCGAAGAACCACTCTGAAGTCGGAATGCATTAAAAGCAGTCATCGGACAGCTTGTTATTCGCCGTCGCGTGCGATAACACGATGAATATTAAAGCGGATCTCGTACCTTCGATGATGTTTCCCTTCAGATAAACGCGCTGTTCCAATCGGAATTTCTCGATCTTGACGGAAGACGTGAAGTTGATCTCACGGGAAACCGTACGACATTTCAAAAGGTTCTTCGGGACGTGGGCTGTAAAACCAAAAACAAGTGTCTTAGCACGCGTATACCCCACTGCTGGCAGCGGCAATGCGCGCGTATTTATATTCACTCAGAGGGTAGGGAATGATGCAGCAGCGGAGCGCAGTGGCAGTGAGCGCGGGTGTCGGCCGACACGCTCGTGTTCAAAACTACGCGTTGTCAGTGACGAAATTAATACCGCCCCAGGCATAATGATTGTGATGATTGGTTTTTCCGAGACTTTTTTGAAATTTCACTCACCATTATGCTCCTTCTTCGGGTCGGCCATGTCTTCTGTGCTCTGCCAAAGAACTTTACCAGTCTCGGCATCCCTCAGGTTCATCCAGTTGAGCTTAAAGCCGGCAAGAATGCTGTCTGCACGCTCGTTCGTTTTTGCATCTTGAAGGCGAGTGGCGGTGGTAGTCATTTTCGGAATGAGCTTTCTGGAAAGTGATGTTTTCGGATGACGCCAAAAGAGAACCGGTCATCTCAGGAACAAGGAAATGTCAATATTGACAGTGAATGACGAGTGCCGGAAAAAAGAGGGAAAAGATGAGAAATCCACGAGTGGTCAGGAGGGAAATACGTGGAAATATTCGGAAAGAAATCGTGTCAGAAGTGGCACTTTATGAGAGGAAATCGAGCATGCTCGGCCGCAGAGTTTACTACTTTCCTCGCGAAACTTTCGAAACGAAACCAAGAGAAAAGAAGAGGAAAACCGCAAAAGTGTTGGATAATTAGGTTTTGTGTGACACGCGTCTTGAAGGGAAAAATATGCAAACGAGAGGAGCGAATTTGAAATGAGAGCACACATGGAGCAGCAAAAAAAAGAAGAAGAAGAAGAGGCGAAACTTTGAGATTTTCGGAGGGAAAGCAGTGTTTTGGCGGTCGTCTAGTGCTGCTCACTCTCGACTGAGGCGGCTCCAAATTAACCGAAAAGAGAGCGTCGTGAAGAGCAGAGAACGAGAGAAGTGGCAGTGGAGAGAGGCTTTCCGGGGCGAAGAAGCCGGCCAAGAAAGTGGAAAACGAGAACGGGAGGACGAACAGGTAGGGACGCGGAGTCGGGAGCTCAGGGCTCACTTGCCAATTCAGTAACGCAACTTTAATTGCATCGCCTCCTTCCAAACTAGTTTTCAATTTCGTAAAGCGAGTGCGGAGTGGTGGTTGTTTTTGTTGGAAGTTGCCCTTACTTTCAACAAGTACAAATGAGCCGCAAGGGAATGAACAGGCAAACATGGGGCGGAAAAGTTGTTATTTCCTTCAATCTCACCAGTACTTTCTCTCTCTCTCTCTCTCTTCGTCTGCCTCTGTTTTTGCTCATTCTTGTCAAATACATTCTCTTCGCGAAGGCATCCAAACTTCCTCGTCTTCACGCAAATGAATTCCATCGCGGTAATAGCAGAAAGACAGACTGAGAATGAACGAACAAGAAGAAGAAAGAGAAAAAGAAAGAGAAACGAATTATTAATCAGACAGGAACCCTTTTTTGTGACCATTATCCGGATGATATTATATTAACAAAGAAACCTTTCAAGAGGAATCCCCCTAATCCTTAATGTAAAGAACGAATGATGAAGAGTGAAAAGAGAGTACTTGCAGATACTTTCCCGTTAATTCACTTGGAATCCGTTCAACTGATGTACGAATCGAAGGCGAGAGATGAATTGGAAATGAAACGAAACGACGCGCGCAATGCATCGGGCGGTTTGGGCAGGTCGCGTGCGAAAAGAGCGTGCATTCCCGATTGGCAGTCGCCCGGGCAACGGGAAGATGCGATTAGACGGGCACACGAGCAGCAGTAGGGGAACTCGTGAGATTGGGGGGAAAGGATGATAAGAGAACGGGTGTCTGAAGGCCACGTCACGTCGGAGAGGATTCAAGGGAGTTGGTGTAAGTTTTATTAAAAATAAGAAAACAAGTGTAACGTGAGCCAAATTGAGACAACGTTTATCTAAAAAATATTTATTTCAAAGCGAACTCGCTTTGTTCAGAATCCCTTCTGTTTGAGATTTCCGAGGCCAAGTTTTCTAGCCGCGAAACGATTTCTGTTGTTTTTAGTTGAATTCTGAAAGGACTTTCTCTGTTTTTAAATGACGCAACGCCGAAGATCACAATTTCGAAGCAGAAATGAAAAGCTATTTTTCTGTGAAGAATTCATCATGCTCAACGACAGTTTTCGTAATATTTCATGAAGACGCACAACACAAAACACAGTGAAAATGATTCATTGAAATATGATTTGTGATGAGAAGGATTTCAACATAGTTACTGTATTAGAAAGAATAAGGCCGATCTTTTCAGAAGAAACCATCTGTAACCTAGCTGTCGAGAAGCTTCCAAAGGAATGAAATGTTCTGGAGACTTCTCGATCTGCTCCTCCTCGGCTATTTGTTGTTCTTCCCTTCGCAGCCGCCATCATTATCTCCGGTTTAACCGAATTAAGCAGCTGAAATCGGAAGCTCTCTCCGCCCGCCTGGCCCTATTTCCGGTCGCTTCACCGCTGTCTTCCGTGACTAATTATGGGCCGAGATGCGCTTCAAAAACACGATTACTGCGAGCTCTCCTGCTGGCGGCGGCGGCCACTTTGCCCCTGGAGCGCCGGCTAATTCGGCCCCCATCTACTCCTCATTTCGCCCCTCTTTTGTTCTTTTTCTCCGTTTCCATCAGTGCGAACCACCTTGTTTTCTTCGTTTTTCGCCACTGAATTGATATAGAAAAGCGGGGGAAAAGAGAGGGGGTCACAAAGGAAGAATCGGCGAAGAAGAAGAAAGAAGAGAGGAAGCGGCCCGGCCACAAACCGAATTTCACGCCTTACTCGGCCTTCTTCGTGTCGTTTTCAACACCCGAAACGACAACAATTTCAGCCCGCCCGAACTACAGTAATACTCTTTGCTCGGCGCCGCCCGTCGCGTGTCGCTTCCAGCTTTCACCGCGTACGTCGCCGTCGTTGCCGTCGTTGGCCAGCTTTTAAAAACACTTCAATTATTCACAATTCTTATTGTTTTGTCCCTCGAAATTCCATTGTCTCCTCCTACATCTTCCGTTTTCACACCCTCGCTCCGACCGCCCGAAAACGCCGCTCCTTGTCATTTCATTCGCATTTATTGCCATCACCTCTTTTTTGTGGTAAAAAGAGCTGAGGAGGCGGCGGAGGAGAAAGTGTAGAAGTAGTAGTAATAATAATAATAAATTCATAAAAATGTTTGAGCAAGTAGAAATAGTACACGGATTACGGTAGGGCGCAGACGACGAGGGGATGTGCCGCAGGCGGTCACCCGATACTTTGACGCCCTGCTGCAAATCCCATCCTTCCATGCATCAGCTGCTTCTGAACTCCTTCTCTCTTTCTCTCTCTCTCTCTCTCTCTCTCTCTCTCTCTCTCTCTCTCTCTTTTTTGTTCAATGTTCATCGCAACCTCGCTCCACTGTACTCTTCGTTTTCCGTAACCCTAGTGCTCATTGATGCCCGAGAAGAACCCGTCCAACCTCTTCCCAGGGACCTGCTCGCCAATTCTGAACTTGTTGAATACCCAATCAGTGTCGCGTCTCGCGGAAAGAGGTCCCGACACGAGTCGAAAATCGGATTCACCTTTGTCAATGACGTCTAGCGCCTCGTGGCTCGCGGAGGAGCACAATATGATGAGCCAGAGCGGCTAATCTCGAAGCTCCTCTCGCTCCCTTTCTCCGCTGTTGTAATACGTCTCCTCTCGTCTCATATCCACCCATCATAACCTGTCATTTCTCCATCTCCATCTCTATTTCTTCTTTTTTCAGCTTCTTTCCCCTTTCTGACTCATTAGTACCCTCCTAATTAGTCAAATTTGACACTTTCCGGTCAAAAGGCTCCGCCTCACAATCAGATCGAATCAGTTTTCAAGAGTTTCTGAGAATAGCCCTCTCCTTGTTTATTGCTGCTTTGAGTTGAGGAAGATTCTCAGTTTCTTCAACACTTGGCTCACCTAAGAAACTCGCAAGTTTTCAGCAAGATCCGAGAGTCTTTCTAACTAGTAAACCTAAAAGTTGCATTTGTAAAAAAGGCTCTTCGTACTTATTCAGTAGAGCATTGAATCAAACTCGAATCTGTGTGCAGTCCATTTCCTTCTCAGTTTCATGGCTTAGCCTAATCTGTACTTTTTCTCTTCTTAGTCTCCTCGCCATCTCTCGCTCATCAATTGCTTCTCCTTCGTTGAATATTCAAGAAAAAGAAGTTTCAACGAGCACTTATCGGAGGAGCCCTCGCAGTGCTCTCAGATACATTCTTCTGCGACGGACCTTTCTTTGCTTTCTTTGCCGCGTTTTGTTCCGATTGGAGATGAATCCGCACGAGAAGGAGAAGAAGAAGAAGGAAGCGGGGCACGCCTTCTCCTTCTTCTTCTTCTTCTTCTTCTTCCCCTTCTCCTGCTTTCATCCCATTACAAGTTGCACCCATCTCAATTCGCAACTCGAAACTGCCCTCGACTCCTCGGATTTCGATTCGGTTCCTACGGTCATTCCTTCCTGACCGACTTGCTCCCCGCTGCTAACCGATCTAACACCACAGTTTCTCTGCGTCTCTCCGGCTCTTCCCTCCATAATTGCTTCACCTCTCTTTCGAATTGCCAATTTCCATATATGTACACAAATCTGTGACGGAGAGCCTCTGCGAAAAGGAGGAATTCAGTCGGGCCGCTCCCCCCACTTGTTTTCGTGAACTTTTTGCACACAGGACACGTCTGCTTCTCTGAAACTCTTGATCTCCCGCCCTTTCTCGCGGTAATCCAATTGAGGCGGCACATTTGAATACGATCTGAAAGCTTTTGAAAGGGCACGACGAAACAGACGACGAGACTTTTCTTGTTTTTCAAGAGCCCTTTGAGCTTTTATTTCCTCTCAATGGGGCTCTAATGGAGCCCCTGTCTGCGCGGTTCGAACTTTTTATTCCTCGACCTACCGTAATACGGGACGAGGAATTGCGGAAGTGTTCAAAAGCCGGAAGTGCCGGAAGGTGCTCATTTCTTCAGAGGTCCTTTTAGAAATGATAGCAGCGCTCATGGCGGCGCGCAGGAAATATGCAGGCAGGTGTATTAGGCGGGTGACCGGGAGGGCCCAAATGTGGCATGTGCACGCGTGCGCCCGTTGACTCTCAGTCACTCTCCCTCTCTCTCTCCACAAAATGGCCACTAAAATGAAGTGGTTTTCGGCACGGCCCCCGACCACTAGGTATGCTTTTTCTCTGTGTCTGGAGGTCGTGCTCCTCCAGTTATCGCCTTTGTTGCAGAAAGTTCTCTAGAAAAGTGAGAGAGTGAGAGAGAGAGAGAAGTGTGTAAGCTCTTCCGGACTGGAATTCTCTGAAACCTTCATATTTTCTTCGCTTTTTCTCTATTCTACACTCGCCCATTATCAATTCTCTCACTTTCAGCGTCCCTCCTTCCGTCGCCATCTCCCTCTCGTTCCATCTCGGAGGGAATCGCTCGAAATGCGAAGAAAACCGTCATCCGTTCAGTATTCTTCGTAATGAAAACGCTGATCTGCGTGGCTCTGCTGCTCACATTTTCATTGTTCAAACCCAATATTGCAAGGAAAGCTAAACCGAAATCATGGTAACCTTCACATGCCCTCCGTCGCAATGCCCTTGTTCGATTTCAGCAAGAGAACGGCGTTCAGTCGTCACACAACCAACTACCAGGCATGGCGGGAACAGATGACAGTCTGCGACCTCCTTCAGGACTACGATGCGGCTGTGAGACCGTCCGGAAGGACCCCGTACAACGACACGCGCGGCGCCGTCCTCGTCACCACTAGCCTCAATATCCGATCTATTTCAGCTGTCTCTGAGAAGAATATGGTAGGTAGTGGAACGTTTGTCTCCTAGAGATTCATCGAAATTTCCAGGAATTCGTTGCTCAATTTCGTTTCCGTCAAGAATGGTACGATGATCGTCTCCGGTTTATCGAACATCAAGGTCTTCTCTCTTCGGACTACCGCAACTTTGAATTCATCCACGTGGCAAGAGATCAGTCCCTCTGGATTCCCGACACGTTCTTCCAAAACGAAAAGAACGGATGGTATCACATGTTGAATCAGGAGAATCGGTTTCTGAAGATACGATCCGATGGAAAGCTCATTTATGATCGAAGGCTCACCCTCCATCTCGCTTGCTCGATGCACCTCTCCCGGTATCCAATGGACCATCAGAACTGTGAAATCGCATTCGCTTCTTGTGAGTATTCCAGAGTTATAACTAAAACGTCCATTCTCTCTTTTCAGACGCTTACACAACAGCTGATATCGAGTATATCTGGGATGTTCCTGCCATTCAAATCCACGAAGGCGCCAACGGAGCACTTCCGAACTTTGAGATTGCGTCCTTCAAGAATGCCTCGTGCACCTCAACCACCAACACGGGCACCTATTCCTGTCTGAAAGTGGAGATCCGTCTGAACCGCGTCTTCTCGTTCTTCCTCCTCCAGCTCTACATCCCTTCCTCGATGCTCGTCGGAGTCGCCTGGGTCTCCTACTGGATCGACTGGAAGTCCACCGCCGCTCGTGTCCCTCTCGCCATCGTCACGCTTCTCACAATGATTACCACTTCACATGCCATCAATTCTAACCTTCCTCCAGTTAGTTATGCAAAGTCAATCGACATTTGGGTCGGCGCGTGTGTCGGTGAGTTATTCTCTCTGGAGTTGGTCTGGTCAGACATGCCCTTTCAGTGTTCATCTTCTTCTCCCTCATCGAGTATGCAGTCGTCAACTACATGGGAATTCTGGATGAGCACAGGTGAGAAAGACTTGCACGTCGAATTGAAATGCAAAAGAGAGTCACTTGCAGGCAGATGCGGAAGGCCGCCTGCAACAGATCGCGTCTCTCGAATGTCATTGATAACGAGAACTTCGAGGAGTCGCTTCAGTCGCTGACTTTCAGTCCGCAGGAGAAAAAAGTGAGTGAAGGGTCCGATTCTTTGTAGATTTCCATATGTCATATATAATAGTCACAGCGCTTGATCCGTCGACGGAACAAAAAGTCGCTGGAAATGCTGGAAGGAGACTTCGAAGCCATTGAAATGTCGGATCGGGGACCGCCGAGGAGTGCGGGACTGATGGAGGAAGGATGGACATTCCACGATACGACCGACCTGGTGTATATCGGACAGCGGAAACGGGTGGAACTCGTTCGTTGGTGCAGTGTGCTCTCGTCGCGTGGAAGGGCAGAACGGATAGATATAATTGCGAGGTGAGCGGAGAGAAATGTTCGGATGACGAAGGAATCCTTTGTTGCAGGATAATCTTCCCGATAGCATTCATTCTTTTCAACTTTGCATATTGGAGTATCTACCTCGAAGAAGAGGATCCGGACGAGTCGTGACCGAACAAAAACAAAGAGCTTTCCGCCGTGCAATACTTTCCCTTGTGATCCTGTTTTCTTCTTTACCTACATAACTCTATTTCGATTCGGGTTTCTTTTCCGTGTGTCCATTTATGAAGAATTTTATTTTATAACGTTGTTGTCACTGAACTTTGAACAAACGACTACTCGGGGATTGCGTACTCAAGCCTAATAATAAATTTAGGCGTGAGTCTGCAAACACCGAAAACAACGGTAGTGTACGTCTCAAGATTTCTCGATTGGCATCCAACAAAAGTGAGCCACTTGCGTAAAGCCTTTCAATATAAAACACGCCGGAGCAGTGGCATGAGAGCCGTGCTCCTGGCTGCTTTGCCAATTTGTTGCATTCGAATCTCCATGACAACTTGCCACGGCCCGCTGGGCTCCAATTGTGCGGCCGTCCCTGCCTGACTACCAAGCCTTCTCGACACCATTCGACACTAAAGTTGCACAATGGTAAGCTATCGCTAAAATACTCTTTATCAATGTGTTTATCAGTTGAATATGCTAAGACGTGCAAAAAAGAGCGCGACTGGTGCAACTCTCAAAAAGGCGCCAACGATGCCGGATCTGGATCATTATCTGGCCAATCAGGACTACGAAGGAGCGATTACTTTGTTAATGGTAGGATGTTACAAACAAATGTTCTCTGCCGCCAAACTGAAACGTTCCAGTTCAAAATCAAAAGCTCAAACCTTAGTCGAGAAGAGGAACACTTCACAGAGTTATGGCTGGCCCACTGCTTTTACAGACTACGGAAGTACGATGAAGCAGCGAAAGTGTATACTGCAATGATGGAGAAGTGAGCAACGCATTTAATCTTTCCTCTTTCTTTCATTTCAAGTTTCAGGCCGAACGCACCTGCTGAGTTGGGCGTCTTTCTTGCGTGCTGCAAGTTCTACATGCAGCAGTATGTCGAGGCGAAAACGATTGCGGAAAAGTGTCCGAGAACTCCACTTTGTATAAGATTGATGATGAATGTGTCATTGAGACTGAACGACGAGAAACGCATTCTCTCGTTCCATTCCAATTTGGGAGTAAGACAATACCGTGAACATGTTGGAAAGATAGTTCTCATTCAGAATTCATTAGAAGATCAGCTATCGTTGGCGGGCGTCAATTTCTATCGAATGCATTATAATGAGGCCATTGAAGTTTATACTTCGATACTTGCGAAGAGCTCGTGAGTTGAATCACATGAGGTTTTTCAATCATTCTTTTTTCATATCAGGACCCTAATAGGCCTCAATATAAATATGGCATTGTGTTATGCGAAGATGGACTTGCCTAACGTGGCTTACAATCTCGCCAAGAACTATCTTCGTTCTTTTCCCAATAGTCCTTTTGCAAAGAACCTTTTACTCGCGGTAGTCTATCGGACAATCACTTCGAAGACGAATTTGGAGGAAAAATCCGAGCTGGCCAAAAATCTAGTGCAAGATGGGAAGACGTTGGCGCCCGAGATGGAAGCCTTGCTCAAGAAAAGACTGTATCCAGAGATTGAAAACATTTGCAAACACAATCTCGTTCTGTTCAAGAACTGCGAAACGGCCCTTCAAGTGCTTCCTTCGTTGATGAAACACGTGCCGGAAGCAAGACTCAATCTCATTTTGTATCATTTGAACAAAAGTTATCAGTTCTGTATGAAAAGTGTTCCCAAATTGATTTCCAGATAATATCAATGACGCCTTCGAGCTGGCTAATGATTTAGATCCAACCACTCCCTATGACTTTGTCGTAAAAGCGCTAACTTACCTCATATATGGACAACTGAAATCCGATGTGTGTGGAACACTCAAAACTAACTGTCAAGTATTTTCATTTCAGAGCGATTATCTGAGTCGTGCCGAGAGCTTCTTCAGAACCGTCGGCGATTCTCCAGTCGTTCAAGGTTTTCTCCTATCCGTTTCCATTCAACTCTCCATTCTTTTAGACACTGTCGTCGGCAGGCAAGCCTCTGCAGCTTATCTGTTCTTGTCCGGAAAGTACGCAGATGTAATCATGTACTTGGATTCGATTTCGGTAATCAACAAAGTTTCCGTTCATCTGATGGCCTTCCAATTTGCAGGAATACTTCACGAACAACGATCCATTCCTTTTGAATATGGGCCAAGCGTATCTGATGGTTAAAGATTACAAAAAGGCCGAAGACAACTTCATTCGAGTGGTCGGTCCCGAAAGAGATACGGCTCTGTACAAGAGCATGCTCTGCAAGTGTTGTGAGTTCGGAAATGACAGCGAGACAAATCAGTGCGATTTCATTTCAGTGATTCGAAACAAGAAACCGTTGAAAGCATGGGAAATCATGGTAAAAACCAGTAGACCGGATGAAAAAATTATGCTTCTGAAGCTGATTGCGAATGAATCTTACATGGTGAGTAGAACTTCAAAGTTTCCACAAAATCCCTTTTTGAATGCCAGTCTTTGGAGTTTTATTTCGCGGCCAAAGCATTCCACGAATTGGAGCTGATCGATCCATCAATGGAGTACTGGAATGGGAAGAGAGGAGCATGCGCCGGACTTTTCCGACAACTTGCCAACCACAAAAGTGACCTGTAGGTGTCCAATTGTAAGACACATTCCATTCGTTTCTTTTCAGAACCAACATCGAAAACATGCGAGAAGTGCTCAAGCTGATCGAGGCGAAACCCCATACGAACAGCGACTTTATGAGCAAAGTCATCAGATCCTGGGCGGCCAATCACAACGTCATTCTGTCCTAACTGATAAACGAATGAATAAACTGGCTTATCTCTCTGCGTTCCGTCCGCATTTCTTTTCTTTTCATTTCTTGACCCATTTACCCGGTTACCAGTTGTTGTTGTGATGCGGGAAAACGTGTTTATCAGTGGGATGAAGTAGTAAAACGATGAGTATAAAAGGGTGTTCGTAGCATGGAAACTTCAGTCGTCAGCTGAACATGAAGATTGACAAAGAGGACGATCAGCAGCAACAGATGCGCCGCGTCGCATTCTTCGCGGTCGCCGTCTCCACCGCAGCCGTCATCTCAAGGTAATATTCCAGGTATTTATAGTGCATTTACCAAGTGAATTTCAGCATCGTGACGCTCCCGATGATCTACTCGTACGTCCAGTCCTTCCAGTCTCATCTCATCATGGAGACCGAGTTCTGCAAGTCCCGCGCCCGTGACATGTGGGTCGAGATGCAGGTTCTCCACAAGTCGGGAGTCACCCGTAGCCGCAGAAATGCCGGGTACAAGGAGGGAAGCGGAGGAGGCGGATCCGGAAGCGGCGGATACGGAGGACCGTCCGGAGCTGGAGCCGATATCGGACCAACTTGCTGTCCTTGCCAACAGGGACCAGCTGGACCACCAGGACCACCAGGAGATGTCGGACCGAACGGAAACGATGGACACCACGGATCGCCAGGAGTGCCAGGAAAGGAAGGATCAATTCTGAGCTCTGCCCTCCCGCCATCCGAGCCTTGCATCATTTGCCCACCGGGACCACAGGGAGCCGTTGGACAGCAGGGACCAAAGGGACCACCAGGTCCGAAGGGAAAATCTCAGGAGAGAGCCGGCGACGGCAAGAACGGAGAGCCTGGAATGATTGGACCCCCAGGACCACCAGGAGGTGTCGGAGAGCCAGGACCACCAGGACCAGCTGGACAGCCGGGAAGAGTTATCCAGGTCAACGGACCAGCCGGACCAGCAGGACCACGTGGACCAAAGGGACCGCCAGGACCAAAGGGACTTCCAGGAATCGCCGGACTCACCGAGGTAGGACCACAAGGACCGCCAGGAGACAACGGAGGACCAGGACCAGTCGGAGGGCAAGGACCACCTGGACCACAAGGACCACAGGGACCGCCAGGAGACGAGGGATCCTGCGATCACTGCCCGGAACCACGTACCCCACCTGGCTACTAGACCCCGCCGGTCTCGCCGTGACTCTCGATTCGCGGTGCTTCTGCTGTATGCTGTTCTTCCTTCTTCCATCATTTAACTAACTTTATCTTTATTCCGTTTCTCTTTGTTGTTTGGCTGACGACTCAACCCAGCTCGACTCGAATAAAATGCTCGCTCGTTAAGGAAAACGAACAGAAAAATGGGTGGTTCTTTGAAGGACAACTACGCGATTAATTTTGAAAAATAGGCCGCAAAAACAAGGTGACAGTCAATTCGTAGGTTGTAGCGGAGGGCGGGCAACGGGTTTATCCTGGCGATTATAGAACGGTCGTCAACACAATCAGATCTTTTGCAGACGATCTACTTCTTTTTTTCGGACCCTCTAGAATTTCTACATTTATTTCGAGTTTAAGCAATTTTGAGCATCGTAAATGTCCAAGGAATATTATTCCGGATAAACCTTCTCCTGTTTCAAATTCATTTTGTCACTATAAAAAATTAGTGCTCCTCAAGCTACTTATAATATTGATAGAGCACCAAGTTTTCTTCTCGAACATTGCCTGCCTTATCTGAAAACTGTCAGTCTAGACTACGTTCTGCACAACGTACCTTGTGCCCTCCTTTCTTTCTGGACTGGTTTACCATTTGAGATTTCCGAGACACTGAATTGAACCGACAGGGGAGGAGCCGCGGAACTCGTCGTTTGTAGCCGTGGGGGCTACTGATAAGGTCGAAAAATGTGACTTTGCGAAGAGTCGGTTCATTTTTATATCAAAACCAGACCTTTGTCCTCAACCGCACTTTAGGGAGGTAGTTTACTTCATTTTTGTGTACTCCCTCCCCACTATTATCCTTTTTCAACACCGTCAATCATCCAAATGGGGGGAGGGCTTGGGTTCTAGTCGGTCTCCAGCATGGAATTCAATCATTCAGTGAACTGTCCTTCCCCTGTCCGTCATGATTCCCTTCCCTTCGATACTTTGCTTCTTCCCCGTGCTCTTTCCATTTCGGTGCTCTTTCAGCTCAACATGGGTCTCATTCACGCGCCGACGCTCAACCTCGTTCTCAGCGTCGTCGGCGCCGGTTTCATCCTCTCGATTTCGAGTCTCTACTATATAAAAGTGAGTGCGAACAACACAAAACCTCATAATACATGTGAACAAAAAAACGGTGCGGAAAACGGTGCGATACAGTTCGAAAAGCGGAGAGAGAAGTGAGAAGGGGGCGGTTCCGTGCCTGTTTATTTTGTTGTGTTGCCGTCTGTCCCCGGTTGATACGGGTAGAACGAAGAAGAAGAGGAAGAAGAAGAAGAAGGAGAAGAAGAAGGAGAACAGACGGACGGAATCGATCATGGTCTCGTGCCGTTCGCTTCTCAGCTACTCGGCCCTCCTCATCGGGCTCGTCTCATTCGCATCCGACTTAATTAACTATATATTCACTTCCAAATTCATTCAGGTCACTGCATTTTCTCTTTTTTTTGTGTTATCAGTCGCTTTTGTTCGTTAAGAAACGAGACACAGACAAAACGAATTAATCGTTGTTACCTTTTGATCTCTGTTTCCAGGTCTTCTTCGATGAGTACCATCTACCTCCATCTTACCTCAAAGTCGTCCAGATCCTCTTTCTGGTATGGAATGCCGTGAACGATCCGATGATGGGTTACATGCAGGTATCGTACCTGTCCTTTCCACTGAACGCGAGATCTTGAAGGATCTCGGATGCTGTGGAATGACGTGGATCATGGACCGTCGGAAGGTGATCCTCTACGCCGGCCCCGTCTTCGCCGCCTCGTTCCTCCTTTTCTGGTTCCCCTGGTCGACGTGAGTTGATAAGAGAGTCGATGCACTCTATCTAAAGTCATAAACCCGAGACTGGAAGGTGTAAAACACAACTTACGGGACAGAAAGAGGGAAGTGTTCCCGGATTATGCAAAAGAGAGTTCTCTATGTAATGTTTTTCAGTTTTTGTTTGTTTACAGATCAGTGGGATGGATTACCGCCCTCCACTTGCTCGTCTCCCTGTTCATCTACGACACTCTCCTCACTTTGGTCCTTTCTGCGTACTGCGGACTATGTGTCGAGAACTCGCAGAACCACCAGGACAGAGTGAGGGTCATCGTGTACGGAGAGATATTCACAATCATCGCCGGATTCCTCATCTACCCGCTGGAAACGATGCCACACACGAATGAGCATTATTGGCTCTTCCAGACGTGTTGCGTCGTCGTCGCGTGTGTTTCTGCCGCTCTCATGGCTTACTCGGGTTACAATCTGAAAGTGACCAGGCCTATTAATCAGGATCATCAGTTAGAGAAGTTCCAAGATGTGAGTTTGGCGTTTCCTTCTCGATGCTCCTTTCATACCGACGTATTCAGGGAGAAGTTGTGAAGGAAAAGAAGCAGGACGGCTGGAAGAATGCCCTCCACGTGTCGTGGCAAGTTGCCAAAGAGCCTCGCTTCATCTGTCTCGTGGGCGCTCAGTTCTTCCGAATCCTCCGATTCATGGCCAATGAGAACTTCTTGATCGTTTTCACCGAAGGCCTTCTTGTCAAACACGGTTTCTTCGAGAAGAACTCCTCAACTCTCGGACTCTTCTACATTCTTGCCAGATCTTGTGGAAGCGTAAGATAACCCACCAAACTGCGCACTTAATTATTGTCTTTCAGATTCTGTTCCTTCTTCTTTGGGCTCCGACGAACAGGTTCGGAACGCAAGCAGTCATACAATCGCTCAATTTCCTCTCAATATTCAATGTGATCTTCGTTTTGTATGCAGGAATGGATAATATCACGGCCGTTGCCATCTTCATCATTCTTGAAAAGTAATCTAGACGTAATCTTAGCTTTACAACTTGCTATTTCAGTGCAATTTCCCGATGCGGTTGGCAAGGATTCTACATTGTCGTGGCTGGAGAAGTCGTCGACACTGACATGAAGCAAAATAACAGAAAGTTAGTGCTTTGCCGCTTTTTCGGACTGGATTATCTTAAAAAACAAAGCCTTCAGAACCCCGTTTTCTACAATCATTTTCACGCTGAAAGCTCTTTTCAACAAACCGGCCGACCAGTTGGCTCCAGTCCTCGTGCTCTCCTTGTTCCTTGAAAAGGGAGGATATCCTCAGCTGACAGTTCCCTGCCAGAACCTCGAAACTTCCATCTTCAACGCCACATCTCTCAATTCAACAGTTCTGGAGACAACAACGGAAGGGTACCTAACTTCACGTATTCCCCTTCAATGCTCAACCTCAATTCAGATTCCCGACCGTGTCGGAATGCACCAACTACGGCCAGTGGATGTTCTTGGCGCTCGCCATCTTCCCGGCCATGTGCGCCATCGGAGAGTCCATCTTCGTGGCGTTCGATCAGTATTGGAGAAGACATGTGAAGGGAAAGACGGGTCATTTGGGCGACGACTGATCCTTCTTTTTCTATTTGATCTCAATGACAAAATGATTATGCTTTTCTCTCTTTAATGACATAAGGGACGATCAGGCTACACACAATCATCGAAACAGGGAGAAATTGCGATAAAGAAGGGTCAACAGACTACGCATATCATCTGTTTCATCAAACATCTCGCTCTCTCCTCTCGCGTTTCACGCATTAAGAATACATTTCTTGAAAAAGTTATCAGTTTTTCTGTGTCTAAAATTATGCTTCCGGGCCAAGTCAGAGAGTGTTTGTGACGCAATGAATGGACACAAACGTGCTTTGTGTCTGGAAAAGATTGGTGAAGCTAAGTTTCATTCACGGCGCGGAAATGCACAATTCTTTGGCTCTAAGGCTACTCCGCACTTGCTCATCATTATCATATCATTTTCAGTGAACATATTTACAAAATATCCGAAATTTCTCTGCGGGAAGCTGTGGCGTCTGCGGCCAGCGAGGAGACGAGCACGTTGAGCTCGGCGACCTGACTGTCGGATTCGGCCAGTCTCTCCTTCAGTATACGCACTTGACGGCTCAGATCTTCCTGTAAGAAGACGAATGACGTGGAATCGAGTTAGAAGCGGAGGCCATGCAAACAGAAAGAAAGCACCACACGAGAACAAAGAAAATACTTTATTGCACAACAACAAAAAGTGATATGAAAGTGAGTGATGATGTAAATGAGAAAGAAAGCAGTCTGTCGGTTAGAAGCGAATGGACGACGACAGACGGGGACTGCCGCTCACCTGAGTTTTAATGTGAACTGCGTCCGAGAGCCTCCGGATTTCGTGGCGTTCGTGCTCTAACTCTGACACTCTGAAAGCATGAATTCAAGAAATCTGCCTCTCTCGTTTCCTTCCTTCCTTCCTGGTTCCCTCAGTTCAAAAACTCTATCATAAAATCATTTATTACATGTCTATAAAAATCGAAACTGATTAGGAGTTGAGCATAACCGAGAGGGGAAACCGTTAAACGGAGGGAACCGGGAAGGGAGGGAAATCGGGAGGAATATGGCTTCGGGAACGTTCCTGGCACGGTCGAGAGACACGAAAATTTGTGCATTTTCAGAGCAAAAGGGATGATTCTCTGGTTATGGACAACCGTTAATGTTCAGAAAAAATAACTGGATGCTACTATGCTTTGATTACCGTATTCTACGAGACTACCAATCCCAGATGACGTGTCTGAAGTGAATAAAATGGAGGAAACGCAAGAGAAACCGCTAGAAAAGAGAGTACTCGAGCAGAGGATCGGCTGACCTTCTGGCATTTTCGGCTGCTTCGCGCGTCGCCGCTTCGAGGATCGCCTGCAGATGACCGAGTTGTTCCCGAAGAGAGAACACTTCCGATTCTGCTTGGTACTTCTGAAACCCGCCGTGAACGTCTTCTATCTGCCCGCCGAACTCACAATCTTATCCCAATCCTGTTGTTTCTCTTTCAACTCTTTCGCCCAGTTCTCATTGACGCACGTCAGTTCCTCGTCCACATGCGCGAATCGTCTCTCCAGATCTTCATTTCTGAATCGTTTGCCTGTCTTTCTGCCCTTTCCAATATTATTTTACCTATTCCTCAGCTTCGCATTTTCCTCGAACACTTCGGAGTGAATGCTCTGCATCTGATTGTTGTTCTCCTGCGTTTCTTCCGATTCCGTTTTCAGTTTCGTATTCTCCTTCTGCAGTTCTTTGTTCTCCTGAATGGCTTGAATGAAGGTGGGAATGTTCTCGTAATCCTCGATCCCAGCTGCTTCCGCAAACGGTCTCAGCTGATCCAATTCCTTTGCCAACAGTTCCTTCGAAGAGGAAAGCATCGAAATCGCGTCTGCCATCTCCTTTATTCTGTTCTGACTTGTTTCCAGTTGTGCCTTCAGTCCTTGGTTTCTGAAATCCCTCCTACATATTTTTGTCCGATCACTTTCATTCTACTCACTCTTCTTCAAAGTTCATCAATTTGAGCTGCAGTTCTGTGACATTCTCTTCCAGATTTCCCGACTTTTGGTTGAGTTCTCTGATCTGTAACATCCCCGCGTTCCTTCTCTTCCCCCAGATTCCTCCACTCACCGTGTGTCTCGACTCTTCCAATCTGCTCAGCGCCTCGCGAACCATCTCCAGTTCCTGCTGCTTGCAATCAATCATTCCGTTCGCTTCCGCCAGATTTGCTTCCGTCTCCTTCAAATCCTTTTCCACCGCTCTCAATGATTCATTCAGCTTCGAGATTTCTTGCCGGTTCGCGTCGATTATCTGATCTTTGGCCGTCGAAATTCTGCACAAATCCAAAAACTGTTGCTCCAACGGTGTCAGTTCGCGACCGGCGTTCTTCAAATGTTCGGAACGTTCCTGAATGGCTTGTATTGGGTCGGCAGTAGAGGAGGAAGTCGAGGAGGCGGTGTCGCGCGAGGAGGTGTGATGTCTCTTCTTCGTCAAGTGGCTCATATCTGAACAAGGCGATGCAAGTGGTCCCTCTCAGTTCTCTCACCAATCTTCATTCCGGACGCGAGCATCATCTTCTGCACCGCCTGCACACTCTTCTCAAACTGTTTCGTCGCGTCGCTGTACGACGCCGTGTGTCCCGGATTGCCAGCAGCTGCGTGGCATCTCTGACCTGAAATATTTCACTTTTAATCCGTCTTGGAAGTGATCCCTACTCAGCGTCACAAAGTATTCTCGATCATTCCATGCTCCGCCGGGCGCCAGAAACTTCTTGCCGTCGAATCGGACAGACTTCTTGCACGGATCGCCCGTCTCGCGAAAGTACATTCCGAACATCCTGCAATTGAATCCCTCTCCTCTTCTTCTTTTTCTTCTTCTTATCTTCTCCACCCTTTCCACTAATGCTATCATTTTCTGTTTCATCAGCATTATCATTTCGAAGCAGCGAGCGAGTGTACAAATCAGAGAGACGGAGACCGTCAGAAAGATGCTTCTCCCCGATTATTTGCATACCTTTCCCTGATTTGATTACATTGAAAAAGGAAAAGAAAAAAGGTCAGCAAAAAAGAAGAGAAATGTAGCGGATGGGTGGCATGTTTGATGACTACGTCGGGGTGTTTCGACAGAAATAACACAAGAGACGGTTGTGTATCAGTTGACAGAAAAGGGCGAGAGTCAGAGGGAATTCACGTGAACACTCCTGGAGTTTGATTTTTGAGCATTTAGAAAAGGGTTTGGCGCCAATCGACAGCTCTTTCTTTTTCATTCCCGTCTTTTTAGGTCTCACCTGGAAAAGCAGTCTGCAGGGAAGTCCACAATATTCCGGCGTCCTCATCCAACTCCACTTCCACTGGCTCCACTCCAATTCGCAAAGATCTCACTGCAAACATTCTGTTCGTTTTTTCTCGTATCACTACTGTTTCGTTCTCATTTCTGTTTGATTAGATATCGTCCAAGTTACTGTAGGTAACGGAGAATTGATGAAGAAAAGTGGGCAAACAGGCGCCACACCTCTGCATTTTTTGATTCGAAACACGATTCGTAGGTCATTGGGTAAATAGGCTAAAGAGAACGGGGAATGGAGAGACGCAGAGAAAGACATGACCGGATAAGCTCCTTGTTTGGAGAGGGAGCACGGGAGCACGGCGGGAGCAAAGAGCATCGAGAAGAGTCATTACAGACTGTACGCTGATTTGGAAGGAAATTGGACGGATGTATGGGGTGATGGACTGTTGCTCTCGGAGCTTTGGAATGAAAAAAGAGCTTCATGCGAGGTATTACTGTAGATAATACACGATAAAATCGTGACGCGCCCTGTTTCGAGCCCAAAAGTTAGAAGCTCTCAGGCAATAATTCAGCGGAGAGAAACCGTGTTGTCACGTGGAAATGCTCACCTTCTAGTCCTGTAATACTGCTCATCGTCGTGGTCGAACGCACAGTTCTCTCCCACACAAAATGGGAGAATGAGCGTGGCGGCGGCCGAAAGAAAGAGAGATGGAAACGGAAGATAGTGCAGAAGAGGAGCGGAGGCGCCGAGAGACAGACTGTGACACGCACAGCAGCTGATGGGAGGAGAAGGCCGAGGGACGGCCCCCAAAAACACAAACATATGGACGTGTGCCAACATCATAGGTGTCTTGAGATGAGCGCCTGGCGACAAAGAGGGGCCTGGTTCGGAAAAAAAATTGGCAGCCGTAGGCACGGGTACACGAAGAAACAGGTTAACATTAGTGTTTAGTGAAAAAAGTCGTCCCAAGTCAGGAATTGAGGTCATTGGCCTTGTGTAATCACCAGAAAATGAGTTGTTCGTAAGGATTCAGAGGCTCCCACAAAAAAATGTTTATCTTTTATCTTTCGCGCAGAGGGCCCAGGTTCCAAAAGTTTTAATTCTGAAAATGCTAGCGGGAAAAGGGGCCTTATCACCTCCGATTTCTTCACTGTCACTCATAACAATAAAACTCGCACCAAAACTAGATTCGAATGGAGCAAATGCAAAAAAAATTTTCGCGATAGACGTATTGTAGGCAATTTTTCTTTGCGATTGGTTTATAATAGGCCTACGGTTCTCAATAGACCGATCACGAATCACCTGTGCTGTACTTGCGGAATTATACGAATTGATGATGGCTCGAGCCATTCGTTCAGTAATCGGTTTGAGACGCAGTGTTAAATAATCAAATTGCATAACTCGATCTGCAGACAAAATTTTTAGACAGGTTGTTTTTAAAACGACAATAAGTTTCACCCACTTTTCGAATATCTCACTCTCCAAACTGGCCCCTGTGTACACTATCTGGCATTTATGAACTTTCAACGAGGGCATCTTGTACCATTTACTACGTCATGATGGAACTGTTTCAGCGTTTCTCAAACATCCCGCGCCTATGGCCAACATACTTTCATTTATTTATCGTCGAGTCGAACAGAGAAGCATAGGAAAACATAAAAAGGAGAAATAGTTGAGAGTATGTGACAGCAGTGGATCTCTTCAATCGGAGAGATCGAACAGAAAGTAAAGAGAATTCATATTATTTTGGTTAAGTTATCCATCGAGTTTAATATGGTCTGTAGCGGTCTCCTCCTGGCGGGCCACCTCCGCGACGATCTCCGCCACTGGGTGGTCCTCCACGGCCTCCGTCCGGACGCGGTGTCTGGCACTGATTGCATTCCTGAAAGAACTCAATATTTTGATTGTCAACTCAGCCCCTGGGCATACCCTTCTGAAAGCGAAGTTGTTGTTTCCGCACTGGGCACACGGCCAGTCGTTCTTTCGCTGTTCCATGTTCGCGTTGGGTCCACCACCACGGCCTCCACGATCTCCGCCACGGAATCCTCCTCGATCTCCTCCACGGAATCCACCACGATCTCCTCCGCGGAATCCTCCTCGGTCTCCACCACGGAAGCCACCGCCGCCTCCCCGTCCTCCGTCGAATCCACCTCTGCCACCGCCGAAACCTCCCCGATCACCTCCGCGGTCACCTCCGCGGTCACCTCCGAATCTGTCGCCGCCGAATCCGCCACGACCTCCTGGTGGCCCTCCACGACCTCCTCCGAAGCCGCCACGGCCTCCGCCTCGTCCGCCAAAGCCACCTCCACGGCCACCACGCTCTCCTCCGTCAGATCGGAATTTGGCGAGCGAGATGTTCATTGGGCTGGTGCATCCCGGGAACGGTTGTCCGTTGTACATGGTAATAGCTTGTTGAGCGGAAGAAGCATCAGCGAAAGTGATCATGCACTCGCCCTTTGGTTCTCCCGAGTTTCGGTCAGTGTAGATCTTGATACGCGGTCCGCGGTCGTTCTTGGCGATGTCTCCGCAGGTACTGAACACGTCAGCGATGTAGGCTTCGTTGGCACTGAAAAAAGGTCGAATTACGATCTTTGCCGTGATAATGGGTTAATTACGAAGTGGAAATTCCTTGCACAAAGACAGTTTCCTTCAGTTCGACGCGTCCATCGGATCCGAATTCGCGGCTTCCAGCACCTGGAGCACCGCCTCCTCCGAATCCGCCTCCTGGTGGTCCGTCACGCCGTGGTCCTCTATCTGTAATGTTTTAATGACGCACTGAACGATTTCGTATCTCTAATTATTCGATAACAGTAAAATCATGCATGGAAATCACTTCCAATTCTTCGTTTCACTTTTAGTTAAGCTCGTATACAAAGATAAATAGGAAATGACATGTTCTGTACCTTGATAACCTCCTCTTCCTCCGGGAGGTCCTCCCTGTCTGCAATACATCATTCTTCATTCAGAGCCTCCTGTCCTCCTCTCTCATGCTAATACCACACCGAAACTTTCGAATTTTTATTTTCGTCTTTTTCACCGAGTTTTACGCGCGCATATTAATATTTTCGGCTCAGTTTTTTTCATCTCGTTTTTGATTCATTTTGCATAATTCACGCGTTTTTTCATAACCCGAACAAGCTTTTTGATAACAGATTTTCAGTCATTTTAAGCATGAGAGATTTCGGACAGGAGCGTCTCTTGTTTCACAATTGAAGTCATCTTGTCGACTTCTTGTTGTTCACTCGTTTTGATACCAATTACACGCAATAAAAGCTGAACTACATAACATTTTGAGAGGAACCGGGGGCCCGGCCCTGAACTCAATGAGCACACATACGTGGCTTCAACCAATGACTGACCTTCTACTTCCGAGAACTCACCATTTCGTTTACGATACAATTCACGATACATTTTTAACTGGGAATAGATTTTGATAAACTCTGAACTCTGTAGTTTCGATTTTCAACACAACACAACAAGTTTTCAGTTTGCGGACGACGTAGTGTTGGTTTTCAGTTTTACACAGATTAGTATATTCTTGCGGTTACCTACCGATCATTGCTTCCGTCGTCCCAGCGGCTTCCGCCACGGCGATCTCCGTCAAATCCACCTCCTAAACACAGGTATTCAGCTTCTGTTCTGTTTGGACTTTCCCTCACCTCTTCCCCCGCTTGCTCCATATGCTCCACGTCCACCACGATCGCCTCCGAATGCGCCTCTACCTCCGTCGAATCCCCCTCTTCCACCGCCACGTCCACCATCGTAACCTCCCCGAAATCCTCCGTGGCTTGAGCCTCCTCTCGAAGCATTCTGGCCATACGGATCAACTCCAACGGCACCGGCTTGAGCATATGGATCGGCTCCAGCTGGTGGTGGCGGAGCGTACGGATTCTGAGCATGTGCCTGTTGTTGCTGTTGATCGTGAGATGCGTATGCGGCAGCGTACGGATCCTGCGCCTGCTTAGAGTACATGTCATGAGCATGCGCTCCGGCAGCCACGGCTTGCGCCCCGGGATTACTATACGCCGCATACTGCTAGAATTAATCGAACACGATAAATGACGGCACGTACATTTAGCTCACTCACCTCAGGCTGAGCTCCTGGTTGCTGTTGGTATTGTGCCTGTTGCTGTTGATACCAGTATGCCGCCTCAGGCGTGTTGTAGTCGGGCTGACTTTGGTCATAAGACGCTAAAAGATATGGATTCGAAACGTTTTCAAACGAAATTGATTTCTCACCCATTATTGTTTTTTTTGTTGTTCAAGTCGAAACAATTGATGTGTTGTCTGAATTAAAAACAGTGAAAAGCGCAAAGAAATGAGAAAATACGGCGTGGAACAGAAAACACGGAACAGAGAGCAACTGTTTTCGAAAGGGTCGCAGCGCGCTAGCGGTCAACGGCAGGCAATCGATATTCGCAGTAGAGCGCACATGCACCACTATGAGTCATATGCGCGGCAACTCAAATCTGAGTGCCAAAAATGTTTCTCGTGAATTCGAAGTGATACTAGACGCCAGTTTCAGTAAATTCATAAAAGAAATAAAGAAAAAACAAGTTTTATTAATTGCATGTAAAATCAAAACACGAGCGAACCCGTTGGAAAGAACCAGTGCTGAACCCGTAATTCAATTAACAGGAAAAGAGAAATATAAAGTACAAAAAGAGCTATTCGTCAGACCATATCACCGTCGGATCCCTTCCGTGTAAGTATACTGATCTTCGCGCGGACTCCGTACGGACTGTTCGGCTCCTGAGATACTGTCGACTCTTTCGGGGAGCTCTGCAGGAATGATGCTCCAGCGGCGTCGTCCATCGATCCTCCGACTGAACTTCGGTACGAGATGGAGTGAAGAACCTTCATCGAGGGAGGCACTTGCTGCCGGAGACTCCGGTTCGTCGACGGAGAGGCTGCGTGCGACATGGTCGATCGTTTCCGTCGCTCAGTGGCAAATCTGGAAAACAGAATCTTTGATCGGGGTCTGTCTGCTTCCGAGGCAATAATCAGAGTTCAGGGGGAAGAAGCCGTTGTTCTGCCACCTGATGATCCGATATCTCCTCGTCAGAAAGAGTGCGCTCACGAGACGATCATTTCCCGGTGACTTTTGCCTAATGAGATTAACCTCCGTTTTGAATGAATCAAATCAAAGGATTAGAGGGTGTTCATATGATTTAGTAAACAAACAAGGAGGCGAAGGATTATCGGAATATGCATTGTGAAGTCACCGGAAGAGAAAGAGAGAGAGAGAGAGAGAGAAGAAGACGAACCTGATGAGATTTCGGAGATCTCGGTTCATAACTGCGTAGAATATCCAGTCGCCGGCGGCGTTTATGGACGTGAGCAACGTGGCAATGAAGATGAGCCATCGAGTGATACTGAAATGAAAAAGGGGGTTGGATGCACGGAAAGGAACGGCTGGATGTACCTAAAGTCCCGGAAGTTGCTGAAGAGTCGGATGCCGGCGGTCAGTTCCGATTGGATCGAATTGTCGGGAATAAACTGAAAAAATCAAATTCAAACCGAAATCCGATCACAAATATATTTGATGTCTGTCTGGCATTTTGGAGCTTCTTTTTCATTTTGAAATGTACTTTTAGTCGATGTAGCATTCTTTTTCTGTCTTTTTTCGCTCTTTGAAATCATATCAGAAGTGCTTCGAACTGACCTGCATCAGAGACATCGGCAGCCAGCAGACGACGTGGAACACTCCGACTCGCACGATCGCCGCCGTCATTTCCCGCATGTAGCGGGGCTCGTTGACCAGAGACTCACGGACCCGCGAGTTGGCTTGCACTTAAAGTAACACTTTTGTGAAGAAAGGTGGTTGGAAACGATCTCACGAACCTCTTGCTCGTCTCTTCGTGAATTTCCTCCTGACATGTCTCACAATTTGAGAGTAATTCAATGAAATGATGGTGAGATCGACGAGGAATGCGACTGCGGTCAAGTAGGAAGCGACCCGCGGGATCGCTTTTCCCCGGTACGAACGGACGCAATTGAGACCGTCCGTCGAGACGGTGACCGAGTTGATCTGCACGATTATGGCTCCGACGACGAGGGCGACGAAGGTGGCGGCCCCGAGCGGAGTCGCATTCACGAACTGACGACGGACCTGGAAGAGTTCGAAATGGGGAAAGGGGCGGTCGGGGAAAGGGTACCTCGCTGCAGAACGGTTTCCGTATTGTAATGTATCTTTCGATAGAAATACACGAGAGAACTGTGAGCGAAGTGATCTTCACACTGTTCTCAAGCACAAACATTGCTCGGCAACTGTTTGAATCTGAAATAAATTGAAGTTTCCTACTTGAAGAAACTGAATAGTGCTTACCGAGCATAAAATGCGGTAAAAAATGATAAAGTGCTCTGACTAAAAGAGCCATCAAAACGGTCAAATCGATGACTGCTAACACGGAAATGTAGGCTCGTAACCGATCAGAAGGCGAGCTGCGGGACATGAGAGATCTGAAAGGGTACGGTTTTGAATCCCGCCGACGTTCGCACCAACTCACTTTGGTTTCCGACTTCTGGCTACTGAACAAACGACCCATATATTACCGAAAAGGCCGGTGGCAACTGTGGCTAAGTAGAGAAAACCGGCAAAGTATGGAGAGATCATCTCCGCTGAAAGAAGGAAAATATTGGAAAAGAACTGATGGAAAAGGAAATGTTGAGCATTGAAGAGAAACGAAAAACGAACATTGGATCTGGGGAAGACCTGCGAAGAAGGAGCCAATGGGCGGGGGAGAGGGGGATATTGAGGGTGGAGGATTAGGCGAAACGGGCGGCACGTCAGATCGGCGGCGTCACGTGGATACGGTTCGGGAAGGAGTGTTCAGTTGAAATCAAAGAATCCGCTTCATTCGAGCATTAAGCACGAATCAAAAGGATTTTGGCAGTTTCAGACACTCTTAACGCCTCCTCTCGCCCTCCGAATCGTGAGTCATTGTGATCCTCTTCGGATGCTTTTAGCTTGCCATTCCCACGCATTTTAAGATATAAAAAGTTGTTCATGTTTGACGGAATGAAGGGAAAATCAATCCAAACGGAGCAAAAAACTGAATAAATTGATGGTGGTGGGGATCAAAGGAAGGGTTAGAATGGGTAAGGGATCTGGAGACGCAGAATTGATAAAGAGAGGGAAACGATTTAATCTGATTAGTTTGGGACGAACGGCGCCAGGCGGCCAATTCAAGAAAGGGTCCACGAATAAGAGGGAGAGAGGAGGATATTCAGAAGGATAAAAAACGGAGAAGATGGAGAAGAAGGGGAGGGAATAATCGAATTGTTCATGTCTGACTGACATGCAAACACAAGCAGCCAAAGTACAGAGGACGCGCTGAAATTGCGAGAGTACTGGGCGACAATCGAGCAAAAAATAAATAGAAGTGGAAGCGTCGTGCACGGGGAGAAAGAGTGACGATCCGGCCGCTCAGATTAGTATGCGGCGGATTTTTAGGGGCTCTGTGTGGACGGGAGCACGTGTGTTACTGAAGAACGACTGGAAATACACGAGTGAATCACACTGAGAAACGAATGGAAATGAGCTGAAAATGAGGTGAGCTCCGAAAAGACGGAAGAGGAGTTCTCCGGAAGGATTGATGCGAGTTAGCAACATTTGTGAATGGGAAAAGGGTCGCGGGCCGGAAGCGGAGGGATCGGAAGCGGAGGAGTCGAGCAGATATTTATAGGGACAGGAAGGACGGAGTTAGTAACAGACGAATAGAAATAGCAAACACAGGTGTGGGTGGAATTGAAGGAAGAGAATGCGAAATGGTCAACGTTGAGTAAGAGTCTGCTCTAAGGAACACATTTCTCTGAAGATGCTCCGAATCTAGGAATGCATAGGAATGCTTGATAGGAACCGATTAAGTGCCCGAACATGGAAAAAACGCATTAATTGTAGCCTAAACGTATGGTAATCGCGCAACAAGTATGAAATCTCAAAGTGAAAGTGAATGTGCTGCAAAACGGAAATCTTTGTGAAGAGGATCCAACTAGATGCACTACAACTTTCACTTGCTTCCAGAATTCGTTATTCTGTGCCGATTGTAGCCTTCTGACTAGAGGAGGGAGGACCACAATCCGTCGAAATGCGCACGAACATCACATTTCCATCAGTGGGTCCATGACCTCATCATCATCATCATCAGAATGCCACGTCAACAACAACAACAACAATAGGTGACTTCAGCTGACTTCTGGAGCATTTTGACGTGGCGGAGAGTGCACGAAAACACAGATTATCTATCGGATGGCTCCTCGCTATCAGAGGCGATTCCACGTGCATCTCATTTCGTGTCTGCGCCTCCACGCCCGGCGGCGATCTCTCGTAAAATCCCCGTAAATGTCAGGCAGTCGGGGATTAGAAGGGGTCGGCGGATAAGAGAGAAGAAGTGGCAGTGGATATCAGAGATATAAAACGAAGACAATACCGGACCGGATCACTTCCAGGAACTCCTACTTCCAGAGGATCAGCAGGAGGGATGCAGAGAGAGAGAAACAGAGATAGAAATGAATTCACAATTCACAATTCACAATTTGCATTCTTTCCGCAATTTTTTAATGATGTCGCCCTCGTCGCGTGCTGATAAGAAGTTAAACAAAAGGCATCAGCGCAAAACAAAACATTCACAATAGGAGGAGTACTGTAGTAAAACAAGAAAGCAAAGTGAGTCAGTTTGCTGAAAACGGAGAAAAACATGCGAGGAGAGGAGGAGCACCGGAAACCTACTGAGCAGCACAAAAACATAAACACGAAAAACACTTTGCTGTTGCTGCTGCTGATGATGATGATGATGATGATCGGTGAGCGGAGGAGCAAGCACTGCTGATATGAGCAGCCGGACGGGGTCACTCATTTGGAGTGAAGAGGAAGAGAATCGTTGCTTCCCCGGAAACAGGAGCTTCCCTCCAAATCACTGCAGTTGTTCGAATCAAAGAAAGGCGTTTGACCCGATCGGACCGTTCAGTTCTCATTTAGAGTAAGCACTTTAAAGAGCTTCTGATCATCCGGTCTCGACTTGTTGATTTGAGGCCTCACCTCCGGACCAGATAATCTAATCCGATTGGGCTGAAACTTTCAAGGTAAATACTCCAAAGTGTGCGACCGGATAATAGCTAACAGCCAGTTCTGCCGACAGGTTTAACCTGAGTGTGTCCTTCTAAACAAAGTGAGTCAATTAGATGTAAACCAAGGAAAAGAAAGGATTCGATTAGAAATGAACATTTTTGAGATGAGAGTGACTGCCAAATCTGTCTAAAGAACATTGCATCGACAACTTTTTTGTGTGGTTGAGCGAAAGGGAAGCGGAGTCAGCGGGGAGACAGTGTCAGGCGGCCGTCGATTGGCTCATTCGACGCCAGAAATTGGCTCCAATGGACGGAAGATTCCGACGAAGAAGACACGCGTTACGACAGTATTACGGAAGGAAATTGATCGGAAAAGAAAATGAAGTGGAGGGAGAGAGAGAGTACATTTGAAGGTGGAGAAGGAAAGCGGAGGGCTCCCGGGCAACAGGCCGCCCATTAAGAAGACGTTTCCCCTCCGAGAAACTAATACTAATTGACAAAAGTGTCCTTGGCGAAGTGATCGAATGGAGAACACTGCGTCCCGCGTGATAAGCGGTCGATTGGAGAATGGGGAAACTATGCCTTTCCGCAATTCGTTTATTTGTAAACTGAACCGTAGAGGAAATTGGTGAAGTGAAGTACTATCTGCAATACAAAAAAAAGGGGAGGAACTATGAAAGACACGTAAACTGGGAAGAAAATATCCGAAAAAAGAAATGGTATCGTGAAAAGGGGAAATGCTCTAAGTGTATGTGGAAAATAAACCGTTCGGTCTTTAGAATACCAACAGATAGCATCATAAATATGAATATGAGCATCCGACCGAAGGAGCACAAGAATTTTGAATTTCATCAAATATTCTCATTCTTCCAGTCGCTATCTATCCGGCTGTCGTCGTCGCCTTCTGCAGAAAAAAAACAGCAGAGACCAAGAAAGGCGGGGCAACAAATATGAAGCAGGAGGGGAACGAAGGGGGAAAAGTAGACGTGGAAAATGAAAAGAGCACCGAGAATACAACACATATCAGGTCGGTAAGTCACCGGAGAAAAAGGTCTGGCGGTCTCGCATTTCGGCTCGACTGTAAAATTCAAATTAGTAGGATAAAATGGTGTTTGGAATGAAATGAAGTGAAGAAGAAATACGTTGGGAAAGAAGAGAGACGAACAGTTATTGGAGGTTCTCGGAAGACTGCTCACTGCGGAACGCGTAGTCCATCGATGAAGACTCCTCTGAAAGAAGAATTTAGCGGGCGGATGGATTGAGCACTAACCGAATGACGGCTCCTGTACCGACGGCGTTTCCAGATTCAAATCTTTCAATGACGCAGCAGCCATCTGAAGAATACATGGAAATTTCCGACTGCCATCAATCTTCCTCACCTCTCTTTCTTTATCATTCAACACATCGCTGAACTGGCGTTCGTGAATACGTGGCAATTGCTCACTCGATTCGTGCACACTGGCTATCAACTTCATCGGATCAATTCGGAATTGTCTGGTCCCGAGCAGCGAGCTGCCGTTCTCCGGAAACTTCTCGCCGTCCATTTGCTGCTCGTTGAAACTGTATTTCCCTCTGTGTTCCAGGCTTATCTTTCCATAGGCTCTATCGGCTCGACAGCGTGGCTCCAGCATTGTCTTCGTCACTCCGACCATCGGAAGCTTCTTGAAGTTCTCGATGGACGAACGCGAGTGAAGAGGTCCCATTTGTTCGGCGAGACTGTATCCGCAATCAGAATCGGTGAAACGGGCAGTCTGTTCGTCTCTGCAAGCTCAGAATTATGATGGAAATCAATCGGAGAGCTCACCTGTCCACAGAGCAGCTTGTTGTTCTCGATCTCCTTCCAGCTTCGAACGGCGAATTCAAGCTGGCGGACGAGAACAGCCGCTGCACAAAGTCCCCGTCCATCAGCTCATTCACAGGCGAGGGAGAGTACATAGGCTCTTCGACCTGCGAGGTGTCATGAGTGAACAGTCGTTCGTGCTCCAAATCAATATCGGCACTCTTCAGTTTCAGATGGTGAGTCATTTGAAACTGCATCTGTTCCGGCGTTGGATACTCGGCAGATCCGGCCGATCCGACGTGGAATTCGTGCGTTCCACGGTAGTCCGGCATGGGGAGGCCGCCTCTTCTCGTGATGTCCCCACGGCTTCCACTTCTCCACCGCATCTGATCTTCCTTCGAGAACTTCTGATACTGCCGTTGGAATGGTCGTTCGTAGCTCTCTGAAATTAACGGATCTTCATGAACCCTCCTTTATTTCACTTACTGTCATCGAAACTTCCGACGATCGGATCGTCCCCACTTATGGACGTTCTTCTGGAGGCCGACCTCGTCGAACTTCTTCCGTCGTCCTCTTTCACTTGCTCATAGAGACGTGGCGCGCGGGATCCAGAAGTTGCTGTTTGATGGGTCAAATGAACCGGCTGCGCTCTTAAAATTTTTGTGCTCTTTCGTTGATTGTGATATTGTCGGAGTGAACAATCGGCTCTTCCCATCGGCAAATCAACTGAAAATTGAGAAATGGAAGAAGGAAAGGGAAGGAGGAACAAACCGTCAGTGAGCGGAAGTCCCGGAGGAAGAAGCGGCGGACTCGAATAGAATGCTTCTGGCGGAAGAGAGGCCAAGTACTCCGGACGGACAAATGTGGCTGAAATAGAAACAATCGTTGTGGCATTTTAATATTCGGAAGCGAACGTTTTATTGCGGCTATTTAACTTGTGGAAACATATCATCACAACCGGGGAAACAGAGATTGAACAGATCGAAACATGAGGGACGAGATGGAAGGTGAATGACTTAAAACTGTCCGAAATTTGGCAAATTTTGCATGAAGTTCATAACACACGATGAAAATGTTACACGAGGACAATTTGGCGACAAGAATTTAGAATTTCAGTTTTGATATCTGTGTGAAACTACGAAAGGCATTGGGACAACATTTGTATGGTATAGCGCACCGAGGGGATCAACAAAGTAGGGCGCAGGATGCAGGAATAGTGCCGGCGCTCCATTTGGGAATCCCGTCGCTCCTGGAAAGGCGGATGGTTATTTCGGTATGAACTCTTCTTATGCACCTTTCAACATAGCGGCTGCCATCGCTTGCTGCTGTTGCTGATTTTGAAAGTAGAAAAAATGTGCTGCCGGAGCTGACATCGGAGCAAACATTGGCGGCTGCATGTTCAGGAGTGGCGTTGCTGAATCAGCACTATTGTCAGCTGTACTAGACTGATTCTCACCAGCACTTTCAGAAGTCGATGACCCTCTCTGGTTGTATCTGTGATAGCCTCCAGCGGAATCGCTGAACCTCTTATCTTTGCCCGACCTTTTGGACATTGAGGTAAGCGATGCGCTGCGGTTTCGACGCCCTCCAGCACTGTCAGATGATGCCTCACCTCGACACTGAAAACATACTATACGCTGTTTCAGAAGTTTGCAATAGCTAACCGGCATATTGAACGTGTAAAAGCTGCTCGGCAGCAATTGATGCCAAATCGAGTTGTCGTAATCATCAGGCTGCGGAGCGACGACGTCGTTCTTCTTCTGAAAGCAAATGACCATATCACAGCCTCATGCACAGTTCTCGCACCGCCAACACTTTCTGATACGCTGCGTACAAATGCTTGATATTAAACTCCTTAGAACGAAGGCTGGCACAGTGCAGAGGCACTTCTTCGGCCAACAACTCGATAGGCTCGTACACGGAAGGAGTCATTTTCAGCATCGTTCTACCGTCGATCATTGCATACACACACCGGTCGGTTCTCCCGCATTCCGCCGCCATATCTGTGTTTTTCATGTTAAAGCACAGCGAAATTGGGAGCAGATCCTGGAAACTCGTAGGTCAGAGAGATACTGAAAACACGTTCGCACCATGATACACCTTCTAGCCTTGAGCACGTTCTTCACACTTCCCTCTATTCTGATCACGAAAATATTATCGTTGATATCATCTCGGGTGTTGAACTTGGGATAAGTGATGGTCGTCTTTGTGTGCTTCTCAATTTCGGGCTGAAAAAGTGTAATTATCGAGGAGACAAGTAATGTAAACCATTAAAAGTGTCGTTGACGACAATCCAACTACGTGCTCAACGTGAAATGTGGATAATGTAAAGTGAAGAGAGAATTGCTGAAAACAGAGTTGTCTGAGGGATTCATCGTCCTTCTCACATTCTGCAGAAGCTCTCCGCCTTCAAACACCTTCTCTGAGACCTCTGTTGCAACCTTAATAAGGTCTTTCTCGTTTTTAGCTCTGCTAGTGAATCGGAGATGATAAACGGATGATCCAGTCTGAAAATCGTTGTCCCCTTCCGTCTCAACTCTCCACCTGACCTTTTCTAATGATGCGTCCATGAAAGTCAGTTCTACATTTGGAATGAGATTGTGTCCAACAAACATCTTGAGATCAGATATGGGAATTGTCATTTCCGAAAGTGACAATGTCACGGAGACGTGACTGTTCTCCTAAATGAAAACGTTTATTTTGATCAGTTAGTTTCGCGCCCGTACCCTCATCAACTTTCGCGCTCTGTCGACGTCGTTGTAGAGCCCAGTGAGAGTGACCTGCTGGACGAACGGGTCCGGAAAAGTGTTCTCGGAAGAGTCGGGAAGTTGAATGAGGGTGTTAGTTTGGCTCATGATCGAGGCGACATTCTCATGGTTCCCGTAGTCGCTGAAATCAGAAGCATGATCTCGTTCATTATCAATAAGACCGCTCACTTCGTCATTAGTGTATAGTACTGGGACTCAAACTCAAGACTCAGGGTTACTCTAGTTGGGTTAATCTCGATCTGGAAAAACAAAGTGAACTTCAAAATAAGATCAGGACTCTTTCCAACCATTGGTATTTTAGAGGGGAGTGGCATTCCCTCGGCCCGTTTCTGCTCAATATAAGCCTCGCGCTTTGTGTTGTAAGACATGTGACGCCTTTGGTGGGCGTCTTCGGCCATCTGAACGGAGACGAATTAAATTTAGAACGAGGAAAACAGCGAACCTTTGCTGACTGTTGGCACTGATGGAAGAAAACTTCGGGATTGGTGATGATCTCCTTGAGGGCTGATGAAATGTTCAATCTTCTGAAACTAATCACACATGCACTGACTTTGAGACCGGAAAATACCTAGAAGAGGCAATTTCGTCGGCCATTTGAAGACGCGCGTTCGCATCGTATTCGACTGAAGTACGAACGAACGGATGGAAAGAGACCGCCGCTTCTTCGGCTTCACTATCCCTGCTTTGCTCGCCCATCTGCAACTAGATGACTCAACGGAGAAACCAGAAGAAGAAGATAACGATTCGACGCGACAAAATGGTTTACGAGAGCTTTTTGTCATGATGACGGGATGACAACCCTGAAAATCCCGGGAAATCAAAATTTCAAATTTGAATCCTTGTTTTCGTGACGAGACCAAAACAAAAACCGTTATGTGCCTTTGGTGTAAAGTTTACTGGATACTGTAGATTTTGAATTCAAATTTCTATGTTTTTAAGCATAAGCGTTTTTATAAATACCTTTTGTGCTATTTTTCATTTTTCAATTATTGATTGTGTTATAAACTTTTTCATTAACTGCTCCATATTCACATTTTTTGCTTTATTTTCCGCATTTTCACGTTTTTCTGTCAATTGACGTCAAAGCGACTGGTCAGCTACGGTAAGCGAGTCCGCAAACACCGTCCCGCTAATACGTTACAAATGACGCGCAAACTCAAACAGTTTTTCCGCGGTTAGTCGCATTTTTGCCGTTTCGCGTTTGTTTGTGCTCGCTAAAAATGGAAGATGAGCATTCTCGATCGTCTCTGACTGATGAGGAAGATTATGTAGATGATAACGACGATGGCGCTGACTACGAAGGTATTTTCAGATATTTTTCCTTCTTCTTCTGAAGATGAGTTTTTCAGCGACGATAGAGGAAGAAGAAACACTCGATAGAGAAGATTATGCCAACGAATTGAAAGGTTTCAGTGTTTTAGTTGTTTTCTCTACTAATTTCGCTATCTAGACTTAGAAGATGAGGGGGAGATGTCACTAGAAGAACTTCAACGTAAGTATGGCTATCCTCCGGGCGGAGCGGCTGCTCCAAGTCACGACGAAGAGGACTATGGCGATGATGAGGTAACTTGCAGTGTTTGCTGAAACCTAATAATAAAAACATTTTCCAGCAAGTCGGGGAGTCCAGCACCGCACCAACCGAACTGTTCGACGCTACGATTCTCGATATGGGCAACTCCTTGAGCGGTCTCGACGACGATGATGAAGACTACGCGCCACCTGATCCTTGGAAGCGCTCGATTCGCATTGATCCGGTCTTGTTCCAAGCCGATGTTCCGGATATTGAAACTTCTAATGCTGATACTGAAGCCGCTCGTGAAAGCGACATCGTGTTGTGGGCTATTGATCAGCCAAATCAACCGAGCGACGAAATATTGGACACGTATTTGAAGGATGTCGTTGAACTGCGAAAAGCGCACGAACAGCCTGTGCCACCAGAAGGCTGCGAGACTCGTGACGACGAAGATGCTCTTTGTGCATTATACCGCAACAACTTCGACACGGAACGAGCCAAACTATCGTTCCCGTTCCCGCATATAAACGCGCCATTTCGCACTGTCCGTCCGGATGCTTTGGGATTTGACGAAAGTGAATCAAAGATTTTCGAGGAGTCATTAGAATTGTATGGAAAAGATTTCTCGTTGATCAGAAGACTCCGGGTAAAGATAGTGACGAGAAAATCTTTTTAAATGTGGTTTACTTTCAGCTGCCGTATCGTAAAGTCGGAGAGTTGATAGAATATTACTACCAATGGAAGCTGACGCCTGGGTACGTGCACACGTCACCATGTGTTTAGTAAAATGTGTTTTTGCAGATATCGTGTTTGGCGTGAAGCCCATCCGCAACACGCACCTGTCGTCCAGCCGCATCTTTCTGCTGCGTGGCACCAACAAGTCGCCCAAATGGAAACCGAATATCTCGGACCCACTACCTTCTCCGAAGCCTCATTTGTCGAGCCGCCGTCCACTTCTGAAGAGCCGCCTTCTCTCGCCAACTAATTCGATCAACAATCAAGCAATTAGGGGCCCATGAATATGTTCCAAACATCCCAATATATGTTTTTAATTTTTAATCGATCTCTAAAATTCATTCAATTATCTCAATTAAAGCCCCCTTCACACATAAGCACTATCTAACGCTCAATTAAATTATGAGAGTAATCATTTTTTGTGGAATTTTGTTAATAAAGTGGAACGGCAATAAATGATTTTCATCAACAGTGATGGCGGCCTGTGCACTCTCGTGACTCAGTCTCGGCTTCGTTGCATTCTATCTCCTCCCAATCATCATTTCTGGCTCTGATCACTCTTCTTCTCCGGGTCTGAACGCCTTCACCGCACGAGACGGAGCACGGAGTCCAACGGGACCACGGTCCCACTTGGCAGGCTAGTTTGACGGCTGAAAAAAGGGAGTTGAGAATAGATCGGAAGGACGGGCACTCACGGCACGGTCTCAGTCGGCACTGCAGTTCCTGGGTGAGGTGCTCCGAGCACTGGTGCCCTCCGTTCCTCGCCAGCTTCACGTACTGCCGTGTTCGCGCCTTCCTTCCCCGGCCGCAGCTCACCGAGCACGAGCCCCAGTCGGACCATTTCGACACTTCGCAGTCCACTTTCTCGCCTCCGTCGTTGACGGATTCGCCGCCGAACTCCTCGAACAGCTGGTGGTTCGGAATGAGCGCCTTGCTCTTCTCGTATCCGGGAAGACAGATCTGTTTGCACTCCTCCTCCGTCTCAAACTGATTCCGATTTCCTTTGCAACCAGTGAAGATGAACCGTTCGCATTGCGTTCGTTCCGAATTGTACCAGTAGCGGGGGAAGCTGCCCGCGCACTGTCCCGACTGTTTCTCCTCCTGACAGATTTCTGAAAAGGGGGTGTTATTGGAAGAGTTTCGGAAAGAATCCGTGCACCTTCCGAGTTTATCTCGATGAATCGTCTGCACGATTGCATCACACACGTGTCTTTCTCCTGTAGATTCACGTGCTGGCACCGCTTCTCGTGCTCGGAGTAGAAGAAAAGACGGGTGCGGACGCGGACTCCCTCGTCGCAGGAGGCCGAGCACGGAGACCAGTCCGACCAGCTCGTCGTCTTGCACAGCGGGTCCGGAGTCACATTGCAATCCTCTCCGTTCTCGCCCACGCAAATATCCTTCCTTTCCAACTCGACATTGCAGTTCTCGGCGTTCGTCGCCGGATTCAGGAACGTTCTGTTCCTGCCTCGCATTCCGTGGCCGCACTGAACTGAACACTCGCCCCACGCTCCCCACGAACTCACTTGGCACTTTGAACTGAATGCTTCAGAATCTGAAGAGAATGGGAAAAGATGAAACATCGGAAAGAGGATGATTACTCTCGCACTCGTTGATTTTCGCATTACAAAACTGTTTCTCGGTGGTCTGTCGGTGGCAATGGAACACTTGGGCCTTGATCGGGAACACGTAGACACGACTGCGGATTCGGATTCCCTTTCCACACGTGGCAGAGCACAGACTCCACGGCTCCCACTGCGTCATCATGCATTCCCCTGAAAGTACGATCCTTACACTGCTCCGTTTTCATTTCCCTTTCTCACTTCTGTCCTTGTACTCCTCATCTTCACTTGTGTTTGTGATATTGTGCGCTTCTGCCTTGTAGGCTTCGTCTGTTTTGCACTCCGACGACGTCAAATTCTTTCTGCGCAGAATCACTTTTGCCAACGTGGGAATGGTATCCGAGGATTCACTGTAGAACGGACTCTGCGGATTCAGTTTGGTTGTGATCCAATGGATCGGTTCGCGGGGTTCCGTCGGAAGATTCGGACTCATGTAACCGGGTCCGGAGTCGGTTCCCGCGTCGAACGGCTGCAGTTCGAAAGTTCTTTCCTCCGCCCACGAACAGTCGGGAAGGCAGAGATTGACGGAATTGAGGCCGACGCACCAGTCGGGCGAAGGGCCGAACATGGTGGCGAGCGAGACGAAATGATGATACCTGGAAGGCGGCAGTGATAGAAAAGAAGACCAAGTCGACTGACTTGTTGACCACAAACTGCGACTTGGTGGTGCCCTGCACATCCGGGAACCACAGTCCCTTCACCTTCATCAGACTGCGCACTTCGGACGCCTTCGCTTTCGCCTCGCTCTCCGCTTTGTACGTGTTTCCCCACTCGGCAATCTCCTTCATTCCGTCCGACGAAATGGCGCCGATAGTCCAGAGGGAGTAGTTGGCAGAGTGCGAAGACCCGAGCATGTCCGTGAAGTGAGTCAAGTGCTCCACTGAAAAAATGTATTCAGGGCGGGAGAGATGAGTGATTCACGAGTCGGATAGTCCTTCGGATGAGTGTGCTTGCTCCAGATTCCGGTGAACTCCAGCTCGTACTGCGCAATGTCGCAGGCGCAACACGTGGCCGACGGATCGTCCACGGGCTTCAGAATCTGAGTTCCTTCTGAAAGCAAGGCAATTGGGATTCGCAAAGTGTAAAGGTTCCAACTCTGCACACAAAATTTCACGGTGAGTCCTTCTGCTTCCGTGAACCACACGTACTTGGTTTCAATTACTGACGCCCGGAACATGACACATCCAGACGAAACCTTAAGAAATGGATAGAGTATGGGGAGAGATTAGCGAAGATCTTCTACTTCAGGAGCCTTCCACATCATGTGGACTGACGTCTTCGACTTGAGATTCGAGTGTGACACTCCGGAACGACGACATCCGGGGGAAGTACGTGCGTCTCCGTGGCCTTCACAACTTGCCAGGAGCCGGCGGACGAGTTATCTTCGAACAAGGAAGAGATGACGAATCCTCGGAACGTTTTCACTGTGTGTTGGGTTCTCCATCCACGAATTGACACTTTATAGACTTCTCCGGGGATGAATCCCTTCGAAGTGTCCATGGACTTTGAGGAAGTGCCGTTGATCTGAACCCTCTCTTTCTCTTCCGCCTCTCGCCCTCTCTTCCTCGCTCACCTCGATGACGTATCCATTGCTCCCGGGGCTTTTGTCCCCTTTCGCTTCGTACGGTTTTATAGAACACTTTGTTTCGTCGGCATTGATCTCGGACACAACAAACGAGAGCAGTAGTAATATCAATGGAGAAGTTGCAATTAATCGCAACATCCTCGGGCTGACGAGTAACAACCGGAGGAGAGTGATTGCGAGGAGCACGTTGCGGGCCGTCCCGGGCTCCGGCAGGCACAGCTGTCTTCGCCCGCATTATTTATGGCCGCGAAGACGCCCCGCACTGACCTTTCGATAAACTTTTTTGAGGTGTACGAGGGAACCCTGAAATAAAGAAGGGGCCCGTCAGAAAAAGACGACTTCTTGCAGTTTTCCCTCATCATCATCAATTTCACTTGATCGTTGAAATTCGAAAGTGTGATCGTGGTTTGCTGTGAAATCAAGTCGACAATGAAGCAGTTAGGGCGGGCAAACAAAAGGATTTCGATGCCACTTGAGGGCTGCAGTCATCGCAACCGTAACAGACACTTGTCTATCTGTCGACTATATAAATGTTCGGAAGTGACGGCAGCTTTTGAAAAAACGGCGACGTCGGCCTTCTCTCAGAGAATGCTAATCTTCCTCTTCCCTTCGCTTTTATTCTTGTTAGCAGTCTCTTCGCTCAAGTATCCGAACGAAATCGTTGACACTCCGATCGTGATTTGCGAGTCCGACAGGATTATAATCAAGGTGAGATTGGAATGGAATCCCTTCTAAGTTTCAGTCGCTTCCAGATCAAAACTTCCATTTCGAACCCCTCGCATATCTACGTGGATGGAAGGGAGAATGATTTGGAATGTGTGTCGAGGAATCAGAATAAAATAGAAGTGGCGCATGATAAATGTGGAATGGTTAACGAGAAAACGGTCAGTTTTCCTGCTTTACCAAGAGGGTCTGAATGATTTCTGATCCAGGACCAGCCAAGTGGATCCATCCGTCGACTGTGCATCTTCGTTCAGCTCCATCCTCTCTTTGTGACTGAGGCCGATCGTAGCTACTGTGCTCAATGCATCTATATGGATTCGCATGTGATGAAGAACATCGAGTCCACACTGGACATCAGGTCAGTTCTTCTTCGCTTTCCTGCCCATCTCTACTTTTCAGTGAAGCTCCGCCTCTCCAGCTCTCCCCTCAATTCGATGCGCCCGTGATGCCAAAGTGCAACTATTCCATTCGAAAACAGGGAAAAGACGGACCGCCCGTGCAGTACGCATCTATCGGAGACAGCGTATTTCATGTGTGGAGCTGCGACGGAGAGCACAACGGAATTCTCGTGCAGAACTGCCATGTGGAGGACGGCCAGGGCAATAAGATATTGATAATTGATCAGAACGGGTGCGGCATCGACCACTACGTCATGGATACTCCCGTCTACAACGGACAGCAGTCGGTGGCGTTTCAGGAGACGCATGTGTTCAAGTTTGCGCAGAGAACGGTCACCCGATTCATTTGTCAGATCAGGATTTGCATGAAGGGCGAGGATTGCAAGAGACTATCTGTAAGTGGAGAGCACGAGGAAATCAGTTCAATCGGACACTTTCAGCCGCCGGAAGCCTGCCCGACCCTGGAGGAGAGGTTCAACGAAGAGCCGGAGAAAGGAAAAGTGTTCGCGTACGGAGCCGTACGAATCTGAAAAGAAGGCACGTTTTTACAGAGACTCTCCGTCGGAAATCCGTCCGCCTGCGTCGATGCCTTCCGATCTGACCGGCCCCGACGATGACACTTCGTTGGAATTCGTGAGACGAGCACCGACGAAAGGAAGTATTTATTACGGTGTCGGGTGAGCTCTCTGAGCAATCTTCATGACTTCTGAACTGTTCTCCAGCTACAATCCGAAACGTCACCGCCGTGAAGTGCTCATTAACACGGCGCCACGAGCTCAGAAGCAGTTTGTGATGAGAAATGGATATCCGGAGATGGAAATGGTCGGAGAATTGCGTGTGTTCGAGACCCCGCAGGACGTGGAATACTTCGGTAAGAACTGGGAAAGTTCCAGACGCCGGCATGCGGTGCTTTCAGAATCGAAATCCTCGTCCTCCGGGCCTTCGTCCGTCTGCGAATCGCCCTCTTCCTCCCTGTTCTTCAGCCTTCTCGTCACTGCTCTCGTCGTCCTCTCCATCCTTCTCATCTCTGTTTTCCTTCTCGTCTCCTCTCGAATCCGTTCCAGCAAGAACAATTCGATCCACTTTGCCCAGTGATTTGTATTGTCGTCTTCTCTAGTCTCTCAGTGTCACTCTATTTATTACTCTTCTCGAACGATATTTTGTGTGTAAATAAGAATAGAAATAAGAAATAAGGCCACAGACCTGACCCGTGCTCAACATAAAAAACAAACTACAAAGTCTAAAAGGATCTAATTGGATGATTCACTGCCTTTTGCGTTCCTCCTGCGACTTCTTCTGCTCGAATTGGATCCGCAACGCCTCCTCCTTCACATCCACGTAATCCAGCTGCGCCCTCAGCAATGCCGTGTCCATTCCTTTTTCCTGAGCTTGTTTGATCTGCTCACGGATCATTTTTCGCTCCAAATTGGACGTCAAAATATGCGGCGGGGTGTTCCAGATCTCGTCCAGATCCGACGGTTCCCGGAGCCATCCGAAATAGAGTGCAAGTGCCAGAACGCTCCCGATCGCCGAAAGCACCTTTTTGTTCGCGTAGGCGTCGGACGTATAATAGTCCTGTTTGAAGGCAGGATTTCCTCGGATCGAGCCACGGCCCTGAAATTGACATCTGTGCAAAGCGCCCTTCGAAACTGGAATATTACTTGGAACGCGGCGCTCTGTGTGAACTTCGGCTCTGTGCTCTTTTTCGCCGCCAATCCTCTCGCTTGCATCCAGATTGGAGCTCGTGCACTGGCTTCTCTTACTACTCGCCACATTTTTCTGAACCTTCTAATTTCTCTTCCGAATCTTCCTATTCATTCATTCTTCGTGATATCATAAGGAGATTCACCCTTACTCGCATCTTAACTGATGGCTTTACACGGATTCCGAACAAATAACAATTTTATTGTTGGAAAGGGAATAAACAAATGGAAACGATAGATTCAGGTGGTGGTGGGAAGAGTGAAATCAACAAGTCAACAATAACAATGGGGAAAATGTTTAGGCGTCGAGCTCTTTGAAGCCGTCCTTCTTGTTCCAGTGTCCCTTGAAGATGAGACGGAACTGAGACATTTTGATTTCAAAGTGCTTCAGGATCTTAGCCTGCTCGACAGTCAATGGCTCTCCCTCCTTGCACACTTCGAACTGCTGATACAGAGTGATGACTCCCTTGTCCAATTTCGTTGGGAGACCAAGTTTTCGCAGTTGCGGCTCCATCGAGAAAGCGAACTGTGCGATGGGTCCTTCCGGAAGAACGACCGTCTCCGTGGCGACGTCTCCAACACGCGCGTAGTCTTCTTCGGAAGCCTCCGCAAATTCACTGCAATGGAATGATAAAAATGAGAACGCGACTATATCAACTACCTTTCGACCTGCTTCTTCGTCAAGTTTGTGAACATCAGACCGCATTGACCTTTCAGGATGGCGCTCGCCTTGTGCAAGTTGTTGGCGTACTCATCAGCCTTAGTCTTTCCAAGAGCGATTGAGATGACGTTGTTCTTTCCGAAGAAGAATCTGGAGCTCTCCTTGTACTTTTGTCTGATCTGAACTCAGTAACAATGACTGGAGAAAGTGAAACTCTTTTCTTACAGCAATGAATCGCGTGCTTCGCATATTGGCAATTGTGAAGATGAACAAGTTCTTGTATTGGTCGACACTGGCTCGAACCTGAAGCGCATTAGTAAGCGTCGATTACTAATTGAAAATATATACCTCGTTGATCAAGCTTTCCTTGGTGTCCTTGGTCTTCTTCTTAACTTTCGTGAGCGAAACTGAAAATGCGACATTCCAGTTATTATTCAGACAAAATCGGAATTTTACCGTTCTTATCTCTGCGTGAGCGGGCCATTGTGTTCGATCTTGCTGAAAATTATACTTTTAAACGGAAAATAACAAATTCGTAAGTTTGAATCATTATAGAAACCATTAACAGCGTTCATTGGGAACGAAGAAAATTGTAAACTAAAAAGAAAATTTTTCTGTGCAGAATTACGTGGCGGTGTTTGCGTACATAGCGTACCGTACTCTTTTTCGCCACACCTCAAAACCTCTTGTTGCGTCGCCCGTCGGAGAAGAACAATTCAATCTTTATTATCTCGCGTACTTTTTAACCAATTTGGACCTATTTAGATACAACAACACAAAAGATACGAAAAACAAAAAACTAGAAAACGAAATGTATCCAATAATCAGGTTTGAGCTGATGAACCCTTTGAACGTCGTTCTTTCTCTATCTTCGATGAATCCGTAATACGAGAGCAATTCCATGGAAGATACCTTCTGGCAAGGTCCTTTCGTCACTTGAGAAGTCTGAAATACTTTAAGATGAATAGTCTGGCGGATCGCTGATAACAGACATTTAGGAACGTCCGACCACAAGAGTACAACTGAATCGGAGCGGACAAATTGGCAATGATTGGCGGGTAAGGAGACGGATTCTCTGCAAATATATAGACAATTGAAAAGTGGAGAATCGAGAATTAATACCTTCGTATAAAAATCTGAAAAGTGAGAAGGCGGGGAACTGGAGTGGCGTCGAATACTTGAGCAGAGAGGGAACCGGCAGAGGGAAACCGGTGCAGAGGTACAGAGAAATCCAAGAAACAACTGAAATGATAAGTGAATAAGGGAGAGGAAAAGATGGGAACTGACCGAAAAAGAAGAAAGCGAGCGGCTCACTGGTAAGATTAAAAAGGGAGTTGACGAGCAATTGGACGGTTGAGAGGGCGAGAAACACGGAGGAAGAGAGCGAAACGAACGAAGTCGGATAGGCGAGCGACTTGCGATGGAAGTCTGAAAATGAGGGATATTGGGAGATTCGGAGAGTTCTTGAAACCATACCTGTGAAGATCGTGATCGGAATCGTAAACACAGTGGCGAGCAGGAAGAGTCCCGGTAACTCCGCGAGCAGAGAAATAATAGCGAAAAGGAGGGAAGAGCAGTGAGCTCGGAACACGGACAATTTCAGAAACTCTCTGAGACGATGACGGCCTGAAGAAGTTCTTCGGTTTTTCAATGAGGATGTTATCTCACTTTTCTTCAAGTTAATGAATCCGATCATGAGTGGAAAGTAGAATACGACTAGATCCAGAAAAGTGTTTCGATCTAGAAATGCTTCTGGAAGTGTGGGGGGAAGGTCGGAGAGATAGAAAGAGAGACACGTGGAAAAGGAGAAAACGAGGAGAAGGAGCAGGATTCGGGAGACTCGGTTGTTGCTGAAATCGAACCAGAACAGACTGAAACAGAAATCGACGTCATTCAGAATGGGAATCGGATTCGGTTACCCCAGAAGAGTGAAGGTTCTCATCAGAATCCCGGCAGACGGAAGGTCAAGCAGAAACTTTCCGCTGGAAGTTCTTCTGATGGGGGGCGCCGACTGATTCCACTTGTTCACAAGCCTCGCAATTCGCACTGACGACTCTCGAGAAGCGTCGGAGGTCAAGTTGTCATGAGTAACCAGGTCCACTGGAAAAACGGTTGAAATTATTGTTTGCTTGGAACATGAACAGTACCGTAATAGTCGCAGAGATTCTTGTAAGGAGGGCACGGACATCCGACTGACTCGAAGTACTGTTGCATTGAATTGGGAGCACCGAAGTACAACACTCGTCCGGAAGCGAGTATCAATGCTGGAAAAGTATTTTCAGGCATATTTTCAGAAAGAAACTAACTCTTCGAAACATTTGAGCACTTGCAAACTGGTCGGACACACTGCCATTACTATTATCCGATTTGTCTTGATGGCCCATTCCCTGAGATAATCGATCAGAAAACACTGGTCGTGCACGTCGACATCTTTCAAAATATCCGAACAGACAAGAACGCTCGGGTCACGGATCAACTGAGCCGCCACTTTGACCCTCTGCCACTGGGAACGATTGAGACGGCTGCAGATTATGTTACAGACGGGGACCAGGCCGAGATCGGACATCAGTTTGTTTATCTGAAATGGGACTGTGGAATGGCAGGGAAATAGGATTCTCTACCAAATGAGTAACTCCTCCGTATCTTTCTGTCATCGGAGGATTGAAACTTGAGTGAACTTGAAGATATTGTCGGATGGTGAGGTTCGAAACGGGACTCTCGTAGGAAACGAACGCTACAGTTTTTCCAGTCTATCCCTGCTCATCCGGTGCCCATTAACCAGAATATCCCCGGAAAGTTTCCCTCTGACATCCTTGACTCCGCACATGACTCTCAGGAAACTGAGCATCTCCGACTCCTTCGTGTACATGACCGCCAACACGTCGGAACTGTTCAATTCGAATGAAATGTTATGAAACTCCTGCTTGAGAACTGGAAGTCGCAGAAGTACTTTGTCCGAGGAAGAACGCAGATCTCTTGAGAACGAAAGTTTGTTGAGAAGGAGATTGGGATAAGTGGAAGTGCGGAGGGGTTTTACGACTTCGTAGGCCGAGTAACGGATCACTCCCTTCTTTTCCTTCTGCGTATTGTGATTGTGCATGTCGGCGAAGAAATGGTCGGCGTGACGGCTTCGAATCGTCGAAAAGTATATCGAGTCACTGCAATCGTCTGTTTCTCATTTCAATTCTACACTGCTCACCGTCCGCTGCTGTCATCCTCATCTGGAGACAAACTTTCGATGCGGACATCTTCAGAGGACATGCTTCCCTTCTGGAACCTTCTGGAATGAAAATGAAACATGTATTGGTATAAAACCGGTCAGGATTTCACAGTTGGATACTGCATACGTTTACATAAGACGAGAAGAGAGTGTATGAAACGAGGAGACGCATTTTTCGGGATTGGGTTCACGCAGAGAAGAATGGTGAAACAGATTAGCCTGGATTCGAGAGAAAGAGAATGACGTGGCAAGATGGAGAAGTAGAAGAAGAAGAAGAAGAAGAAGAAGAAGATGTGACGTGGCAAGTTGGAAAGGAACATGGAAAAAGCAAGCGACGACACCTCATAAAACCAGTAAATTTACTCGCAGTTGGCTGCTTCCTTTGGAGGTACGCGTACAAAAGGATTCACGGTCTCGTGCCGCCAAAAATAATTGCCCTGCGCCCGGAGCGAAGAAGGTGTGGAGAACGGGTAAGACGGCGAGACACAGGCCGTCCGGGATAATTGAGGACAACGGCGGAGAGGAAGAAGAAGAAGAAGAAGAAGAAGAGGTAGAAAGGGGAGGAGTGTCCCACGAAGAAGACGAACTTCCAGTATCGATCCGAGAAGAAATGAACGAGAAGCATGTGCTCGAATGCAAGAGCATCTCGTTCATGACGGCCATCTCCAATGGTACCTGGTAAGACATCGCCTTTTATCTACAGTAATCTCATTCATTTTTCGATTGCAGGTTCTCGAAGATCTACAAGCCTCCGTCAGTATTCCAAATACTCAAAAGCGTCAGTTTCACAGCTGTTTCCGGAGAAGTTCATGGGATTGTGGGCGTGGCGGACTCGGGGAAAACGACTCTTCTGGAGGCACTGACCAGTGGAGCCGGAGGGGATATCGGAGGAATTGCGATGCTTGACAAGTTCATGCTCACCCGTAAGTTCTCTCTTTTCTATGTCTGTGCAAACTGGACCTTTCTTTTTCCAGATCGCCGCTTCAACAAGTACTGCTCTCATATCAACTACCGCAGCCAGTACCCCTCCGCCCTTTCCGTCCGTAGTTTACTCTACTATCATGCTCGCCTCTGCCTCGCTTCCTCCCATACCAGCCTTGAAATCGATCACAGGGTGATACCGATTCCTCTGTTTACTTAATCACTATTCTGTTCGTTTTTCTGTTCCAGATCAGTGAACTAACAGCTCTTTTCGATGTGATCGGTTACGCGCACGACAAGTTGGAGGACCTCTCCGTAAGTGCTCAGAGACGGGTTATGACAGTGCTCGAGTTGCTCAAAGATCCCAGTGAGTGAAGGAAAATTGAAAGTCGGCCGACAATTTATAGTTTAGTCCTTACCATAATCGACGACCCGACTGCTGATCTTTCACCTCTATCCGCCTACCAACTCGTGTATGCTCTCCACTTTTACGCGGCCAAGTTCAACAGAATCATTATTATAACCCTTCGGAACGTTCGTTCCGATCTCTCCCATCTTCTCGGATCCGCCACTTTCCTCTTCTACGGCGAAGTGGCCTACAGTGGTCCGATGCGTTTGTTGCCGACTCATTTCAAGAAAGCCGGATACGAATGTCCGACAAATGAGAATCCGGCTGCATATTATCGTGAGAATTGTGATCGAGTTCGTGTTTTTCAATAATTTTTTTCAGTTTCACTTCTAACCATTGACAAAGAGAGCATGGAGAAGGTGATGGAAACGCAGGAGACAGCCACGAAGTTAGTTACGTTTCGAGCTGTAAGTACATACTTTCAAGTGTGTCCTAAGTTTGTTTTCGTTTCCAGGAGACTGATTCTTCCTCAAACACTTCTGGATCCACAATAACAGGAACGGGAGTCCTTCTGGAATCCAGGAGACACCGCCCGTCCACGTCCACAGCCTTCGCGATCCTGTTCCGCCGGATGTTCTCGCTCGTCGCCTCGACTCCTTCCGCCAGTCTGTCCGCTCTTATTGCAATTCCCGCAGTAGGATGTGCTTTCTCATTTCTCAGGTTTACATTATGATTATCAGTTGCTCCAAATGATGCTCATCATCTTTAAGATCCAGCAGTCTTCCATCGTCGTTGTTCTTCTGGAAACTGTCCAGTTTCCTATTCCTCCTACTTCAAATCGTGATCATTTTCCCAAGTTGTGAGTTGAACTGAGTAGTTCCGAAAACAATCAAGTTTCAGATTCGAAAACGCGTCTTCTCAGTGCGCTGGAAGTGAATCTCTATTCGCCATCGCTCAGTTTGTTTGTTTTTTCGCTCTTCTTCTTTGCATACATCTCCCTCCAATCATTTGCATTTACGGGAATCTTATTATGGTCAGAATGGCTTCTGATATCCGCCAAATGCAGTTTTTATTTAGGTCGTTCAACATGAATGAAATGCTGGAAATTAGTTTGAATCTCCTGCTTCTCTCCGTTTTCTCTTTCTCAATCTTCACAATTAGTGCCAGATATCTGAAGGATTGCTCTAATATTCTTATTATTCAGTCGATTGTGCTTTTGCTGTTCTTTGTGACCGGAAATGGACTCACAAGGTATCCTTTGTCCGTCTCGAGTATATATTGTCTTTTTTCCAGAACGTCTTCCACTTCATCAGCTCTGTACTACACCGGAACGGCCAATCCGTTCACCTACTCCTCCTTCCTCATCTCGCAAACGCTGTCCAACTCGACGGACGAAGATGACTGCACTTTCCCGAGTTTCATGTGCAAATTGGCGATGAATCTTCACTCGGACCTCTATCCTCCTTCGTATTCTCCCAATGATTCCATCACTAATTTCGCAATCCTTTCTTGTTTATCTCTCACTTTTTACATAATTTCCCTGCTCATTCATATCATTGAACCTTCGGTTCAACTGCAAAAACACATAAAGTCGAAATAAAATGAATGAGAAATGAAACAAATTCGAGTTTGATCCCTTCCGTTCGAAAAGTGAGCACAGCACGAGGGAGGGCCATGTGCTCGCAGTCCCAGTTGTCCGGAGCAACGCGTCCGTCCATTGTTTGTTTGCAGACTCTTCTGTCGCTCTCTAACTTCCTTACCCTCCGTTATTCTACTATGTCATGTGAGTACTATTTATAGTTTTGATATTAGCAACATCCAAAAATTGTAGTCAATGATGGCGACTTCAACGAGATCTCGTACGTGGAACTTAACAAGCGACGGCGCGGCGACGGTGCTCGACACGAGGGCGACAAATTGGTGAATCGAATGAATCGGCCCAAGGTCAAGAAGATTTACGTCAAGAGAAACGGAGAGGATATTTACGAGAAGTGAGTGAGAAACTTTTGTGGGTCAGAACACGATCATCAAGTGGAAAGAAAAGTGTACTTAGAAGGCAAAAGTGAACGGACGGAAACGGGGGATTGATTCAAAACGTTACAGACCGAAACTGTTTGTGTGGAGACAGTGGCAGAGCCCGCGGTTAGATCAGTTGCTGGAGGACATCGGTCCGTACGTGGGAATGGACGACGGAGCATCTGCCATTTATACTTTGTGAGCATTACTCAGAAAAGCACACGAGACTCGGACAGTTTCAGAGAAGGAGAAGAGATCACGGACCCAGACGAGATCACGGACCTCGGAACTTATTATGTCGCCGGAGATGAATCACTCATGCTGTGAGACTTCTGGCAGTTTCTGCCCCGTTTTGAGCTTTCCCCATTTCAGACCCGAAACCGCCAATCCTCGTCGTTCCAGTGACCCAGATGTGGCCTATTCTCGAATGGAGAACAACCAATCTCGGTACACTTCGCTTTCGGCTCCAGAATTCTACACGTCCAATTCAGTTCGATCAACTTATCCTGCAAACAGTAAATGAAATCAACCGTTGGCCAAAGGCTCTTATGCTTCTTTTTTCAGTCGCCGTGCCTCCAACGCCTCCTCCGCGTCCATACACTGCAGTTCAGACAACTAAGACAAGGAAGACAAAAACGCGCGACGTTGACATGTCACAGTACGATTCTTATTACGATGACGCGTTGCAAGACGCTAAAAGTAAGAGCATCTCAGCAGACAGAATGCAACCGAGGTTAACTACAGACAGAAGAGATGCCAATGAGCCGAAGAACTTTGATACGACAATGGATTTCTTCGAAGGGAACCCTCATTCCAGTGAATTCGATAATGAAGAGACGATCAGAAAGGACAAAGCGGCACTGGAGAAACATCGGCAGTCAGCAGTTTTGCTTTTTCCAAAGTAGCTATTGTTTTTCAGGAAGCAGGCTCAGCGTTCCAGAAGATTGAGCACAATGATCTTCAACCGAAGGGACCAAACCCATCCGGACGTCTATCTCATCTAGTGAGTCGTCGTAACCCCCCGTTGTCTTCTCTTTGCCCCACAATCTCATCCTCCACCCGAATTACATCATCTCGTGCAAAACGCAATACGTTCGATTACAGTGTATTCCTGAACGGACAGGGAATGGAGTGCCAGTTTATGAACTTTCAAAGGAAGCAACTCGAGAAGGGAATGAACTACGTGCTCGAACTGATCGCCAGAAGATATAGTGTCAATCCGGGCAAGTTGGTGGATATGGACGGGCGAAAAGTGGGCGAAGTGACCCAACTCATGTCGAGAGGAGCCTACGTGCTCGTGCCGGTTGGACAGTCATTCAGAGACACTTGGTACTTCCTCCCGGATAATGCTATCGATACCAGGTGAACACATTCTTGAACTACTCTGACACACTTTTGTTTTCAGTTCGAACAAAGTGATGATTGAGGAACGGAGTGCTCAGAGGGACCGACTTCTTCAACGGCGTCTAAAGAAAGACCAAAAGACCAAGAAAACGGCGGGAAGAAGCAAATCAGTCGGAGCGGCGACGTCTGCGCCCAAAATAGAATTCAGTGGTCGAAACAATCGACGATGATAAGCAGCGGAAAGAATTTTTTAGGGAACACTCGGTTTATTTATTTTTCAGTGTGTATAAAATCAATGTAACAAGAACGGTTGAAACAATAAACGACATGAAGAATGGGGAGAGATAAAGGGAAAAACAGAGCTTTGTTTTCGAAGACCATTCGAAGACCCGTAAGGGAAATACACGGGAAAGGAGAATGGGATATAGGAGGGATAATAACAATGAAAGACAAGTGGGCCCAGTGAGAGGAAGAGAAATCGAATGGAGTTAGAGAAGAGAGCAGCACTTGGACTTGCGCGGTCGCAGAAGGATCGCCGAGCTCTCGTCGAACTTGGACTCGTCTCCGAGCGCCACCTTGTCCTTCCGCATCCCTATCGATTCTTGCTTCTTCTCGGAGATTCGCCGCCGGCTGCGGAGGACGTCGTCGGCGAGTTCGGACAGAATTGTGGAGAACACTGCAAAAGGACCGAAATTATTGAGGGCCTTGAAGACAATTAGAACTTACAGTTTGGCTGGTCACTCGAAACCTCGAAGAACTTTGCGTTGATCTTTGCGGCGAGCGCCTTCCCTTCCGCTTCGGAAACCTCTCGTTTGTCGACCAAATCGGTTTTGTTCCCGATCAGAAAGATTTTCGCCTCTTCGGTGCCGCTGGAACGGTCCAAGTCTTTGATCCACCTTTCGATGTCCTCGAACGAATCCCGATTGGTGACATCGTAGACAACGAGGGCGGCGTCCGCATTCCGCATGTACATCGGGACCATACACCGGAATCTCTCCTGGCCGGCGGTATCCCACACTTGAAGACGCACTATATCGTCACGATCGGCGCCGCTGAAAAGAGGACGAGTTGGATGAGGTTGGCTGGACTGGATGGAACCTACAGGTCGAATGAAACGAAAGATGCTCCGATCGTGGCGTTGACCGGTCGGTAGTGTGCTCCATAGCGGTGGCGGTAGATGATGGAGGTCTTGCCGACTCCGGAATCCCCGAGCACCACCACCTTCGCTTTGTGCTTCGGCGCCGTCGACGTGGCAATCGTCTGCTCGTGGTCTCTGATGGCCTCGCGCACTTTCTCGGAAGCGTAGATCGATTTGATGTCACAAGAAGAGGAAGGGGACGACGCGAGCTGATGGGGCATCTGGCGGAGCACTTGCATTGTCTCTTACCTGAAAAAGAAAAAATGAAATGAGAGCAATCAGATGTGTTGTTGGAGAGGGGGCGGAGTCGGGGGAGCACCGCATGCGTCTGATAAGTGATAAAACGTGCCGATCGAATGGACACAGTGGATGGAGGAGGGGCGTTTCGCTCCGCCCACTTTCGTCGCCGCTCAATTCTTATCGGCCACCCCTATTATGTGCGAAGAAAGCGAGGGAGGAGAGAGCAGTGATCTTTTCTGAGCGGTGCTCATTGGTCATTGGAAGGGACAAAAGAACGATGACTAGCTGGCATATGCCAGACGGATATCACAGATGGAATGATCCGGAAAACGGAGAGATCGGAGGTCACCAACAGAATGAATGATAAGTGCCCGTTTAAGTGGACGAGATGGAATTCGATTTCGGTTGCAAAAGTTTTGATGATCAAGCATACACATGGTTTCGCTTCCTATTTATTCAAGTTATCAGTCAGATTAGACTGATAGCCGGGAATCAATAACACGCACGTTATACCCCTTACACTCAGCGTCGAAAAGGGTGCCAATAACAATGAAGCAAGGTGTCATCCTCTCGAAAGACCTGAATAACAGGGCGGTTCTCAGATGATCTACGATCCGATGACGAAAGGTTCTTATCTCCGGAGAGGAACGAAAGCCACGTGGGTGGATGCGAACGGGGGAAGGGCAGGGACCGTAATCCTTGGAGATAGGAAGAGAAAACTACGGAGTTGTTCCGATACGCGTGGTGATGTGTAATGGCAAACACATGAACGATATCACCGTTGCTTACAGAACAGATAATGCTTTACACCAATTCCCTATTGCAATGACCATTCGAATCGGAGGACAACTGACCTTGCAGGGAGAACGGAGAGATACGAAAAAGGAATACTGGGACTGGGAGCGTGTGTGCGATAAAATGATAAAGAATCATGTAAAAGAGAATAAATCAAGCGACTGCAGCAGAAGGCGTTTCTAGGAGATGACCAAAGATCAGAAGAACACATCGGAACGGTCATTGCACCAAGAGTAATTGTAAATCGAGTGACCGCCCGGGTCGGGCAGCCTGCCTGCGGTCGGAGGGGGTTCCCCCCGAGAGAAGAGGCCATCATTCATTATGCAGGCCGTCGTCGACGGAACCGCTATTTCGTTGACAAAGCACGCCGGGCGGTGTGTGCGGGCATTCGGCCACCCAGCGTGTGGAAGGCTCGTCGATGACGTGGTCGCGTTGCGGCTCTCAGAAGGTAGACGAGGGAACACGATTTTGACGCCTACTGGATGATATCTAACACGTGTTGGGGAAGTTGTACACTCCCGAAGCTGATAACAGCGCATGAATGCTTTTTCTCCTAGTTCCGCCTTGATTAATACCTAATCAATAATCAGTACGGCTCTTTCTCGCCAAACTTCAAAATTTTCAAATTGCAAAGCGTGCTCTTTTCTGCCAGCTGCGCTCACTTCCTACCGTACCCTTTTCAGCGTCATTTGGCGCAATCTATGTATAGCACGTTAAATGTTGTTTATCACAGAATTGGCTTTGGTTTAGAGCCAAGAGTTGGCAAGTAAATATTGGCCTAAAAAAGTTGATTGTGTCAGCGAAACGGACAAATGACGCGTGCCCGGCCGCTTGGGGAATACGGTAGAAGCTTCGCATGCAAATTTCGACGACACGCTTTGCCTTTCGATGCCACTGATCTCGACCAGTTTGGGGGAGTTGAGGTAAAGTCGGACACGTCAGCCTCATTATTAGGCTGAATGGCAACTGTCAATCAAGATGGGTCTCATTTAGAAGTAACATTGTAAATAATTGCTGGGATTTATCTACAACAACAACAACTTTCGACAGATGACGTAATCCAAAATGTGCACAAAAAGAGAGCACTCACACTTTCCGGACTCTTGTTGGACTATCAAAAGATGGGTTTGAAAACAAAAAAGTAGCTGAAAACAAAAAGTGTCGAATGAAAGCATACACTTTAATGAGTGAAGAGGCTGGAAGTGTAGGAGGGTCGAACGGCGGCGGCGGCGGCGAAGAATCGGCCTTATCAGTGATCGGACAACGGTTTCAACGAAATGGAAAAGCGCCTCGTTTCCACTGATAACGCGGACAGCATTTGCTGAAACTTTGAGCGTGAGAACATAAGTTGCAAGAATCTTCGGGAAGATGGCAATATTGTAAACAGAAACAGAAAAGGCAGCGGAGAGTGTGTGCAGGTCCGAGCGATGACGAATCGATCGCAACATGTTTTACGATGGATGTTTTGTTCCACACAGAAAAAAACGACCGATGGCCGTGTTCCATGATGCCACTATTGTTGGGAAAACTGTCTTCATCGTTTCCATTTCCCTTTTTGTCAGTTTTTCTTTCCATTCTACTGTATTTTTAGGAATTTTTGAAGCCAAAACGTGATGACCTTTCTACCTAATGCGCAAAGCAAACGCGCTCCATCGCACAATTTATTGCGCGGCAGTTAAATAAATTTGAATATCTGCATTTTTTCCACGAAATGTCTTGTCACAAAACAAAATTGAAAACGAAATTAATGTTTTCTGAAAAACACTTTCCTCTTGTTAAAACTGCTGATTTTATTATCCGTGTGTGCATTGCATGATTTCTCACCCGCTTTTTTCCCAAAACAATGTCCGTTCCATTCACAGACACAAAATGAGCTTGTCTTCTCGTAACACGACAAGTCTCCACTATTACGACGAAGACGTATTGCATTCAGTGATTCTCGAAAAGACGCCATCGCCGCCACCGAAGCCCCCGAGAGGTATAATGCGGAAAGGAGCACCTCTAAAACCACAGAGAAGCGCTCTCAGGATCGAGCCCATACATAATGGTTTGTCTTTTTTCAAGAAAAGAGTGTGAGCGAAAAATTTTCAGAAAACAAGGAAAACGAAGTTCAGCCACAGACGCAATTCAAAGCAAAGAACACGATGGAGCAGATGCAATCTTATTTCAAGAGGAGCATAGCAGTGATTCGTCGATCAGAAGAGTTCACAGGAACAGAAGCTGCCGATATTCTGACGGCCTACATAGAAAGCCACAAAAGCGAGTTTCCAGTCGAAAATGTCGGGAGAAACAACGCTGTTCAGGTTTGTCTAATGTCAAGTGTTTTGTAGTTCAATCAATTTTTCAGTTGCTCGAAATCTGGAGACAACAGAAGGTCATCAACTGTGTCGATGTAAATCAGAGAAGATTCGTGGATTCGGAACGTGCATTCTATCGTTTGGGAGGCGAAAACGAGCATTGGTGGGTGAAAGAAACATAGAAAACATTACATGAAAAAATACTATTACAGCTTGTACATTGCCAGCTCACCGGCTCCGACACCAGTTTACGAAGACACCACGACCCTCTCCCGGTCATCAAGCACTCGTCGCAACAACAGCTTCAAGAGACTTTTCTCCCCTCTTGTTCGCCGAAATCGCTCGAGTTCGCGTGGTCGCGACAAGGACAGCACGAAGGACGGCTCTTCGAATCTTTTGAAATCCACGTGGAGTCTGTTCTCGTCTAGTGAAAAGCAAGAGAAGAAAGCGAAAAGAGCAGAGCAGCAGATGATAAAGGAGGAAGAGGCGGAGGTTTATGAACTGGCGCTCTTCCACTTGCTTAGTCTAATCGAAGTGGAGTTTCTGGAAGATGTTGCACTTCCTGTTCAGGATGCTAAGGTAAACTTTACAAAGATGCGGGATGTTTGAAAAACGCCGAACGTCGGATTGAAATTTCCGAACCGTCGACAACCCCTCCTGTGAAAAAGGATAAAAAAAATTTTCAATAAATGTTCAGGTATCCTAGTGGGTTTTAATGAGTGGAAACTGAACCAATATGACCAAATAAGCGCTCAACTCAAAAGAATTTGGCTCTATTGCATAAGACGAACTTAATGTATTTAGAAAAACGCGTCGTTCTTGACATCAATCATGGAGAAGGTGGGATTGGGAGTTAGTGAAGAGAGACTGGATCCGCAGGAAGAGGACGAAATGGATCTTCTTATAGAGACGCACCCATTGATCAGAGACGCCAGCCAATGGTTCCAAATGGCCCGCTGCTGTGCTCCGATGCTCTATCTGCATAAGACGCCCGAAACGAGCACGAAAATGCAACTTTTCCTGTGGTGCAAAGCAGCGCTCATGGCTGTGTCCGCCCAACTCGATAAAATGACTCAAAACGGCGCGTCGCCGCTGTTCCCCGTCGAATTTGCACCTCTGCTCACCAAAATCTCCCAGCAGTTGATCAATGATTTGGAATCTGGAGAAAAACTGTTCACAGCTGTCATGTATATATTCCTGATGGTCCCCCATCCGCTTCGCAAAACGATCGATCAACTCATTCATTGGCTACAACTGACCATGCGCACCGATGCTGTCGAGGACCTCAGAAGTCCGTACTATTTGGGCAGAAAAGAGCCACGTCATAAGGAGAATGTGAAGGTGATCATCGACGAACTACGGGCGTTCATCTTCCCCAAAGGGTGCATGACAAACGCTCAACAGGACATTTTCATCGAGGTAATTAGATTGTGAATTTATGTATAACAATGAATAATCTGTTATCTTACAGACGCTCGTCGATCTTCGAACGGACGGACGACTCGGAAAACGACCACTGCAGCTGGAGCAGTCGTTACGAGCAAAGTGCGTAAAAGGGACGACTGAAAGGCGGTCGCGGACAGAGAGAAAGTATAGTGTGCAAGATCAGTGTTGTCTGGTGTTGGATGGCTCTCTCAGTTTGCATGCCTCGTTTCTATGTTGTTTTCATCCGCACGTTCTCAATTTGTAGACACAGCGCGACGGAGGGAGAGCTGACGCCCGTTCGATTCACCGTCGCCCGCGAGCCGATGCGTGGAAGATCTCAAAAGAACAAGGACGGACTGACGGAGACAGAAGCGGCGTTAGTTCAGATGATCGAGGTGAGAAGGTTATAATATCAGCAGAAGTCATTTTCCCATTTGCAGGCCTCCCTGGACGACAAAAAGAAGTCCTTGACGGACAAGAAGAAACAGCTGTCCAACTTTGCCAAGTGCTATCCTGCCCTGTACAAACGCTTTTTCAAAGACATGCTCTGATTCTATTCCTAGCTCCAAGAGCACTTCTTCCATTGTCACTCCTTTTTAATCTTGTCGCCCGCTTACTGTAATCTGTAAATGAGAGTATTCTGCTTGATTCTTCGTGTTCCCTTCCTATGCTAGGCTTCCAATAATTCTCGTTCTAGGCTTCCATTCGCTCCATTTTACCCGCGCATTACCTGTAACATGAAAGTACCCAATCTTTTTTCCCCATCCATTCACTTTTCACCACTTCTTTACACTCAACATCGGGTCCCTCGGATACAGTTTCGCTCGTTGGTCACTGAATAAAAATCTCTATCCGAAGCCGGTCGAAACGGAAACACAAAACCATATCTCGAGTTGCCATCTGATTTATGAGATGAACGCGCGCGCACACCTACCTTTATTTTCTCTTTTTATTAGAGAATTTCGAATGCAGCATTTATGAGGGAGAACGCTGGAAATCGAGGTGGGCAACTAGTCAGCGCTTTTTTGCAGACAATACCCGTCCGCTTGGCTTCTCGATTCCGACGCCCTCCGTACAGTTTTCCGTCTTCCGCTTTCAGCTGCCATCGTGGATTTGCGTCATCTTTCACCTCCTTCTCATCGTTTTCAAAGCCTCCTTTAGCCATCCCCTCACTGCTTTTTTTAAACCGTCATTGCGCAGTAGTAAATCGGATAATCGAGTAGCTGTCCCCGTCTCGACGAAAAGAAAGGTCTGGCCGGTGACGTCTGACGGACGGACACCTATTATTCAGCCGCACTTTAATAGGACTTGCAACAGACGGAGAAGAAGACGGAAAAGAGGGAGAAGAAGAAGAAGAAGAAGCACGAAGCGGTTTGCCACCGGCCGATCCGCCCCGACCACGCCATTATATTCGCCGAGTTTCGCCGGCGACGTAGACAGCTGATGCGGATCCTCCGATCTTTGCCATTCCATTCGGTTACTCTTTGTACTGTCTCCATTTTAATCGCTCCCATTTACCGTACTCCACAGTTTGTTCTGCTTCTGATCCTCCTCCCTTTCGTTTTTGTTTTCCGTTTCAAACGTGTCTGGGATTCAGGTCGAAAGTCGTGATAATCTCGAAAAAGCATCTCATTGTCGCTTGCCAGGCGACGATCGAAATCTGCATAATATCTGTGTTCCGGTGAAATTCCGTCGCTTCTCGCTCTCGCTTTCCCTCCGACTTTCACCCCCAGTTTGTTTTGAAATGACGTCGTGTATGTACAACTCATTATTGTTACATCTTGTTCGAGAATGCCACACGTCCCCGTCTGAGATTCGAGTTTAATTTAATGATAACGAGATCTCGGTCTCAAAGTTGCTATATAAAGAGTCTCCGATTATCAGTTCGTATCACTTTTCATCCGTTCATTTTCCAACTACAGTAATCCATCCCATCCTCCCTTTTGCCAATCCGTCTTCAATCATCAAAGCCCTTCGCCGCTTACGCACTTACCCATCATCCTTTTTTTTCCTTTTTCCGTCTGATTCACTTAACAAATTTGACTAATTCGTTTGGTTTCTTTCCGTGTGATGCTTCCTTTATACTATGCGGAACAACACACACGTACACAGTCGCTTTTTGAACGGGAAACCGACCCGCACTCACTCGGCAGTCAATTAGTATTGCGTACGTCGAAACCGGGCCGGCCGGGGGAGGGAAGCAGGAGGAGGGGGAAGGGCATCCGAAAGTTATTGGCATTTCGAACCGATTGCCACCCCATTTGGGAGAAAGTTCGGGCAAAAGTTCTTCGGCATTCAGGTATTCTGCCGAGTCAACTGAGAGCGCCCGTTCTCGTTTCTCCTTTCCATCCTGTCCATTTCATTGCCAATCAAAATCCAATCTCCATCCCGGTGATGGTTTCCTGTAAAACATATAAGCTTCCCCCACTAGATCGCCACCGCCATATTGATTCTATTTTCTTCAAAGTTTCTTATTCTTCTAACTATTATTCTGGAAACCCGTCTTCTGTCGATATTCTTTCCCAAACTTCCTACTGTAGCTCTCAAAACTCTTATCTATACTTCTCAATATCGCTCGTCTTCCAGATCGGTTCCAGATGGCCGACAGGAGTCGGCACCGTGGCATCCCGCCCGTCTTGCCCCTTTTTCTGCTTCATCTTTTTCTCTTCGTTGTCATCTCGATCGGTCAGGTAAGAAGAGAGCCAATTGCGGCGAGAGTGCAGTCGGTCGGCCACCCAGACGCCGCTCTGTCCATTCCGATCACTCAACTGGCTTGCCTCTCTGCCCCGTTTTTTTTGCAACATCTCCGTTGACGTCTCAACTTCTTCCTTGTTCATCCACGAAATAGAGTGGGAAGCCGGGGAGACGCGGTTGATTGACGGCGGAATGTGTACAGAAGCAAAACGGAGACCGTTCGGACACGAATAATTGTGGCAATTATGGCCGGAGAGGGGAAAGTTACACGGGGGTGAAGTGGAGGAAGCTAACGGGTGAATGCGGAGGAGCTGCCGAAGGGAGACTGTTTCAGGCGGACGCGAACGGATGCGATCGGTACGTGAAGTGTCGGAGCGAGCTGCTCGAGGTGCATTGGAAGTGCGCGGAGCCGTCGAGGAGGTTCACGCAGCACGCGTGCAAGATTAACAGTCTGTACGGGTTCGTAAGGAATGAAGTTGAGCAATTTATGGGTGTTTCGTCTTTTCCAGAAATCACAAAGCGACGTCCTACGACATCGAGTCCCTGTTCACAGACTGCACACAAAAGTATTCGGCCATCAGCGAGATCGACTACCTTCTGATGACTGATCCTTCGTGCAATACTGAAATTGAAGCGGCCGTTTGGCCTGCCTCTTTCTCTTCGGCCACTTGTTGGAGTGATCTAATCAGACTGACTCAGAGATGTTTCGCACTGAGTAGATGTTGTCCGGCAGCTCAGAGATGTGCATCCGAGGTCGAGAGGGAATTGATCACGGAACAGTTTGAGTTGGAGAAGAGCCAGATGAAAATGAGATTGGAAGAGTGCTCTGTTGAGATGAGTGCAGTTCTGAGGGCTCCTGTTTCGAGGTATACGGTAGTTAGGGACTTGAAAATGAGTGAAGTTTCAGAGAAGACGCAATGATAGCTCTGAAAGTGAGCGAAGCGACGAAAGTGATGCTGAGAAGTGTGGTGCCGTTCAGAGTTTACCCAGATCCTCAGGTTCGAACAGTCTCTCGCAGGTAGCAGACAATTTCTCAATTTCAGAGAAGACCAAAAACGAAACGAGGGAAGAAAGCGAGAGAGTTCGCAGCGCTCCTCTCGAACCGACCGAAAGGCATCAAAAGACCAATCAGTACGTTGAAGCACTCGCACGAAAACCCTCTAACTGATAATCATTTTATGCCCAGAAAGTCGTTACGGAATCTCGAAACAAAAGTATTCGACGACAGTGCGCGCCGGAAGAGCCGAGACGCTTCACGCGCCGATCGAGCCGCCGACCACTTCGCTCCGTCCGTTCACAGTTCTTCACCACGGCGGCACCGTAATCCAGACGACGTCACAGCCGCCCGCGTTCTCTCCGTTCACTTTCCAGTCCATCGACTTTGAAGCGCGATTTAATAGAAAATTGCGGAAGGGAAAGAAAAGAAGACACCGGAAGAAGAAGCACGACTTCGAGGACGAGCCGCCGTTCGCCCAGGCGTCCAAGATAACCGAGTCGCGGTTCGACGCGCAGCACGTGAGTTTTTCGGTGAATCCATTTTAGAGCGAATACTTTCTTCAGGCGGTCGAAAAGTTGGACAAACTGAATGGGAATCTGAAGCAAAAGGGAGAGTACGGTAGATCGATTCTGCCAAAGATGTTGATGGTGAAACAGAACAAGGGAAAGTTCCTGGGGTACGCGCAGCCAATGATCAAACCATTACAACCGACTTTTGCTGGACGAAAAGAGCGTAAACAGACGCCTGATCAGATTTACGACGACCTCGTGGAGTCACAGATCAGTGACAACGAACTGACGAACGAAGTGGGAGAAGCAGTGAACGAAAAGCCGCCCAAGCTACATTTCATGCCAACTACACCAGTTTCTGGTCTTGAAAACAGAGAGGCATTCATAAATAACAATGGTGCATGGACCATGGAACCAAGTACGGAACCGACGACCGAACTGCCGCCTCCGCCGAGCACGCTCCCACCTCCCACCATCACTTTCCCGACCACTCTGCTCACGACGTCATCTGCTCGCCCTCCATCCTCCAGATTTACTTTTGCGCCATTTAGAAGAGTCTCGAAGACTACTACGGAAGAGCCGACGACAAGCACGGAGGAGATCACGATCACACCAACAACCACCACATCTGCAGAAGTGACAGCGACGTCTTCAGAAGCGGAACCGACAACTGAGACCCGTTCGACGTCTTCTTTCTCTGTGGACCCACTGGTTGATTACGTGACACACGAGCTTTTGAACAAACATATGGAGAAGCCGAAATCGGACGAGGATGAGTTTGACTTTTCGAGTGCCGATTACATTGATATCAGCGCTATGGACATTGAGGTAACTTCCGAGTTTCTCAGATCAGATCCTATTACTGTTGCTTTTCAGCCGAGCACATCCGCTGCTCCTCCTTTCCCTATCCCAATTGCCAGATATGAACAAGCGAACAGTTCTCCCTCGATATGGCCGATGGATGGACCCCATCATCCGTCCCATCACACAGGGCACACGACAACTCCGCAACTGAGAACGACGGCAGCTCCATTGAGCCCGGGAATGCTCAGCGAGCAACAGAACAGTGATCTGATTCCGTTGCCGACCGACGCGCAGACATTCGGATCAATCGATGTAAGTGATTCTGAGAACAGAGGGCAGCAGTTCCGACGGTCATTTGCAGGTGACTCCATCGCCATCAATCAGCACGACCCCGTTGGACAACCAGCTGTGGCCGTTGCCGATCCGAAAGAGACATCGTTTGAAGGCGATGGGAGCAAAGATGATGGAAAAGTGAGTGATGAAAACGGGACTGGACAGTGATAAAAGGATTCAGAATGAAGCCGATTGTGATATTGCCCATGAACAAGAACAATGCGGAGAAGATGAAAGAGTACAAAAGAAGACTGGCGACAGGCTGTCAGAGATACGATACGTGTCTTCGGAAGGAAGTCGAGATGCGGTTGCGATGTGCAGATCCTTATCCGACGCCTTACGACAAGTGCTCCGCTCAGCTGCTTCCACTGTACAGGGTAACAATCTGAAACGACTCCAGCCGAGAACAATCTTCCATTTTCAGTTAATCGATGAAGCTTCCAACAACAAGCTTCAGTTCTTCATCAAATGCGTCGGAAGTTCTCAAGAACAGGTTGGCAACTGAAAAAGGAAAGGCCTAAACGAACATTTGTCTTCAGAATACGAGATGCTTCGCTCAGAAAACTATCAGTGAGAAGCACGTGACGTGCGAGAACCTGGACTCTTGGTCTACGTACTGCCGTCAACTGGAGCAGTGTTGCCCGGCGAAGGACCGTTGCGACTCGGCGGCGGAGCTCGACCACGTGGGTTCTCGGCTCCGTCTGCTCGAAAAGTCATTCTCGCTCCGGGCGGCCGCGTGCCAGTTCAAGCACGCTTTTCACCGGACACTCGCCCGAATGATCTGACGGAGGAGCCAACTCGGAACCCGAATGTCGTAGTCACGAAACGATAGATAACTATTTCTGATTTGCAATACGAGGTCTTTGTTCATTGTCTTTATGATTTTCTGTATATTTCTGAGAGTGCTCATGTCTCTTTCGACGGCTCAAATATGTTAAATTATCACTTGATGACCTGATTTTTGTTTTCATTAAATGACAGGGTTAAATGAATAAAAACATTAAGCTATTATATTGCTTCTGTTTAGTAATCAACAGTCAAGAAAACGATCTGCATGTGTGCAACGGAAATTAATATTTGATTCACCGCGCGTTTGATGCCGTTGTACAATGGAGCGCGCTTGCATTCTTCCTCCGAAATTGTTTTATTCATTTCGGAAAAATCTAAAATTTTCTCAAAGCAAGTTATTTCTCATCTAATAGTAAAATTAGATTGAATTATATATTATTTTATCACTTTTATCTTTAAAAGTTTTTTCTCTGAGCTATGTCATTCATTACTTCTGTTCGTTTTCACATTTACCCTAAAATTCAAACTTGTCAGATATGGAGGAAACAAGCGAAGATGAGCTGTTCGCCAAGTATTATGCAGCCAAAAAGCAGTTTAAAAAAGTGAAAAAAGTGAGCGTGTCCCAAACGAATGATCATGTAAATCGAGATTTTCAGTTTCTCACATTCAATGAGAGAATTTCTCAAATGGGAGGAGACAATGGCAGATTCTCCAGGAAATTGAATGCCGAAACTCAGTTTGAGACGTATTTCGAGGATGCAATCGATAATTGGCGAGGGGAAGATCAGGGAGAAGATCTCGGTTGGTGTACAAAAACGGAAGAATTGGGGGAGAACAGAAGTGTTTTCAGATGCTTTCATTATGGCGATTCAAGTGAACGAAATCAAGACCTATGCTCAGTTGCTGCACAAATCGGATAAGATCTTCGAAGCTCTCTGCGAGCACATCACAAAACCGGCTTCTCGCTCTGTTCCCGCTCTGTGCGGAATCCTCGCTGCCTTTGCACGTGATCTGCGTGAAAAGTTCAACAAATACTGCTGGAAAGCATTTGGTATTCTGGTCAATATTCTCGGTACTGCACTCTTTTGCAGAATTCAACTGGAATGTGATTTAATTTCAGATTTCGGCGACAGAGTGGCGGAGAATCTGGAAGGCGCCTATCTCTGCTTCTCCATTCTTGTCAAAGTACAATCTGGTTTCTTGTTCAAACAGCTGAAAAAATCATTCAAGTAAGAGAGCATTTGAGTTATTCAAACGTAGTTCTCTTGAATTCCAGCAACTTTTTACCGTTATTCGCAAGCAGTCGTGACTTTGCCCGTCGTTTCGCCGCTGAAGCATTCGCCTATCTTCTTCGGAAATCCTCAGATATGCGAGCAATTTGCACATTTGTGGCCAAGCAGGCATTCAAAACTCCGCACAGCTATCTCTTCGATGGATGCGCTCTTCTTTTTTACAATTCTTTCATCGGAATCGCCGGAAGCTTCCACAGCAATTCTGAACAGATATTCCGGGACATCGTTCACGCATTGGTGCACGCCGAATCGGAAGAGAATCAGGAGGAGTTCACAGAGTTTTGTGTCGGAATTCTGGTTCAAATGGTCGGATATACAATTGAGTACACAAAAAGCTCCAAGTACGAAAACCGTCATTTCTATCAGAAAGTTCTAACGGTAAAAATCTGCTTCTAGCACGGAACAAAAAATTAAAAATTCAGAAAATGTTGGGAGAATCGAAGAAAATGTCGGAAGCGACGAGGTTGATGCGTCTACTCCAGCCGTGTATCGTCGAGAAAAACGAAGAATTGATGAATGAAGTGACAAAGAAAAAGAAAAAGAAAGAGAAAGAAAACCAGAAGAATAAAGGAAAGAGAGAGCTGAAAAAAGTGGAGCAAGTGGAGTTTGTGTGTGTTCCTGAGCTGAGGAAAAGTTTGGAGAACGTTGTGAAAATCGACGATTTTCAATTGGAGCAGCACGTTGTCGACTTCTTCAGCGAGGTAACTTTCGGAGAGACGAACTCGATTCTTATTCCGAGATTTCAGACTCTACTCACTATTTTCAACAATAACCAAAACCGCCTCTTCTCCAGAGACATCACCTTGAAGATTGTCGAGAAATCGAAAGAGTATCAGATTGTGATTGAGCTCCTTCTGAAGACGATCGAACTGGAATCCTTCGATTTGTACATGATGCCGGCTTTCGGTAAAATTGCCGCCGAAATCGTCACAGAAAGATCGGAAGATAGTGGATTGGTCAAGCAGATCGTCGGTTTCTATTCCATTCTTTGTTCCCAGAGACACCCAATTCGAGAAACTATTGAGAGAGGTACTTGTGTTTTGGTTGTACGGATAACTCGAAGTAATCGTACTTCCAGATTCTCGTTCCAACTTCTTCGATCTCTCCGATCATCGCGTTTTCCGAGATTGGCTTGTTTCCAACTTTGAAAGTAAGTCAATCAAATACTCTCCGGAACTTCGTTAATGCGTTTCCAGGTGTCAATCGGAAGAAGCTATCCACCGAATCTCTTATCGATATGGCTGTTGCTTGGCCCTGGCTGTTCTCACAAGCGGAGGCTGCGCACGGTACCGAGGACGTTCTGCAAACTCTTCAAGAGGCCATCAATTCATCGGACACTAGCGTCGCCAACAGTCAGCTTGTTTTCGCTTGCACTGCTGGTATCTTTCTCACCAACAAGGCATTGTTGAACAAAGTGAAGAAGGAAGACGTTGAAAAGTTCCTCGGCCGTCAGAACTGCTCGGAATCTTCTCTTCTCGCTTTCGAACTGTTCGTCTCCGTGTACGGAGTTTCCAAAGATGTCAACTACATGAACAAAGTCGTCGATTTGCTCTTCCCCGCTGTCTTCAGTCCGAATGATCGAGTCCGAAAGACTACTTTCAAGATCCTCAGCAACTTCAAACTGCCTCTTCCGGAGATTTCAGACGAAGAAGGAAAAGTGCACCGACAGCAGATGAACGTGTTCGAAGTGCTATACGAAGCAGAGGACAGCGAACTGACAAACTTCCGAGAACGGCTACTCCATTTGCGGAAACTGAGACACGGGCACCACAAAGAATTCATTCCGATTGGATCAAGCGAGAAGGTCGAAATGATGATCGTGACGGACATCGTCTCGCAGTTCTTCGTCGGATTCTCGCCTCTCTGGAAAGGAGTGCACGAAGTGTTGACCACCTTCGCCAATGAAATGAACATTGACACATTCTGGAAAGTGATGGGAATGTGGTTGACCAATGTGAATGAGAGTGAGTTGGATTTCAAATGGTAGCGAATAGTTATCTTTGATTTACAGACATAAAAAAGAGAGGTAATGAATCGGGAGAAGGACGGCTAGTGGGCATTGATCAACTCAATCGATCCGACTTTGTCAATGCCAGAATCCAATTGTTCAACTTCTTCGAAACGATTCCGGACGTGGCAGAGAGACGAACTAGAGTGATCAGTCCACTTCTTTTGGCCATTTATGAGTGAGTTTCTTGTCGATTCCGTTTAGCGCAAGCGTGACTTCAGAGATTACATTCGTTTGACCACGACTTCTGTCGTTTCGGAGATCCCAGTTGCAGCTGAAGAGGAAGAAGAGAAAGAAGAAAATGAGGAAGAACCAGAAGATCCGAAAGAAGAAGTGACACAAGAGCATCTGAATCACAGAAAAGAGACGGCGTTCATTCTGAAAGCCCTTACTTCCCTTTTATCCGTTTACGCAAAGTTCAACGCCGCAAAATCCGTGTACATGGAGCCGAAGTTGCTCGAAATGTACGAGGAGTTACTCGGATCTCGCTACGAAGGAATTCAGAAGGCTGCTTTGGCGTGCATCTTTTCCTACAGAAACACCATTCTGGCCAGTTATCGGTAAATGAATTGCACCACGAAAAAAACTATTTGTTCATTTGTTTTCAGTGAGAACCTGAATGCTCTGATTGATGAGAAAACGCTCCGTCAATCACTTCCATATTTCAAATTGTCGGAAGACGAAGGCGATGCACAGGTGGCCGATGAGCACCGTTCTGTAGTCGTTCCGATCCTTCTCCGTCTCCTGAATGGAAAACTGCTCCTGAACAACAAGCAGAAGGGAATGATTTCCCGACGGAATGGAATCCTCTTCGTTATCGGAGGCTGTCGTTCTGCCGAACTCACGTTCTTCCTTCGACTCTTTTTCGCACAAATCTACAAAGTTTTCGGGCCAGAAGCCAGTTTTGAAGAGATTGAGTCAAAGTGCCAAAAGGAATCGTTCCTCGGAAATCTCAACATCAAAGTGTTCCAACAGTGAGTTCATCAGCAGAAAAATAAGTTTATTATTTCAAACCGTACCCAAATAATGGAAAACTAGGAAGCATTTCTGGATGACCCGTAAACAGAAGTGAGAAAGAATGTTCGGGGGAGGAGGAGGTGATTACCAAACAATCAAAAACAGGAAAATAAGAACGGGAAAAAGGATGAATGAAGTGGCGGACTGGACGACACATTCGAGATCAAAGTCATCGGATTTGGAGAGCAATGTCAGTTTAGTACGGTAGGAGAAGAGTTCGTTGGCCGCCGAGGCAAGGCTTTCCAAATTGGACGCCTGGGAGTCTTTGCACTCGACTCTGTCGAAGTCGTGAGATTTGGATTGATCCGAAAGGAGACTGGTCACTCGAATGAACTCGTCGATCCACTTGAACTGACAATCACACTCGATCGGATTGTTCTGAAAAGTGAACGATAATGAGTGTTAAATCCTTTCTCTGACCTGCAGTTCAATAGACTGAATAATGGTTCCGTGCTGGTTGATAACCGGTGGTACTGTCGAATAGAACGGATTGAGAGATGTCAGTTTGTTGTCGGTAAGACTGAAAGCTAAATGTGTTCTTTGAAGAATCACGTCGTCTAACCTCAGAGATAGAATGGAAATTCCAGTAAGAGTGTCGAATATTCTTTCGGGAAACTCTTGTATAGAAGTGTTATGAATCTCAATTTTGACCCGAAAGCCACGAATTGTGGCGAAAGCTCCTACTTCAATCTGTAACTCGATGTTCTAGTATTCCCAGTTTCCAGTTGCTCACCTTAGAGAGATTCCTTCCCGCAACGACCAAATGCCTCAACAGTCTCGTGTCCGCAGTGTAGAACTGACGGTCGAGTACGGATTCTTTGATATCAACGTGGACTGTATGCAAGGGAGGCAGGTTGGATAGAATCGAACTGATTTGATAGGGTTGTGCGATATCCGGAATGTTATAGAGCTGAAAGGGAATAATTCCACTCCATATATTTGCTTTCTGAACTTACGTGGAAGTTTTTCAAGTTGTTCATCTGGCCAAAAGAGTGAGAATCTGGGAGTCGCAAGAGGGCAGGCATATCAGAAATGTGCAGTGTTTCTAGCTATAACATTATTTTCTTCCTATTATTACTTTAGTTGATTACTGACCTGATAAAGCTGCTGAATGTGATCGTTTTGTATATGTGTGATTGGATTTGCGGATATATTTAGATGCTTGAGATGAATGAGCGGTTCGAATGAGAGAGGACTGATCTGTTTCAAGTTGTTGTGTGATATGTCAAGGGCCACCAGCTTAGTTAGAGGAGCCAAATCTCGCTCTGATAGTTCATAGATCTTGTTACTGAAAATTTCAGTGTTAAAGTTGAAAACTTTCCGTTTTTGTTACCAGCTAATGTTCAATGATTGAATCGACCGATGACTGAACTTTGGCATTGAGAATAATCCGGTGTTAGCCATGTTGATGGAGCAAATGGAATGACTCAGGTCACGGAAAGCGGTGGGAGACCAAGAAGTGACCGGATTGTTTGATAAATCAAGAATCTTGAGACTGAGAAGGTTCTCAAAAGCACCGTCCTCAATGGAATCCACTTTGTTGTTGGCAAACGAAAGAATTGAAAGATTTCCAAAGGAAGTCAGTTGAGAAGAATCGACAATTCTGTAAATGCAATCATTTGGCTGATAACTGTACAGTTCTCTTACTTGATGTTATTGTGCGCCAAGTCAAGAAGGTGCAACGAGGACATTGTGGAAGAAAGGGCTTCCAATGGAATCCTTGATAACTTGTTGTTCCTCGCGTGCAGTTGCAGAATATTATTCTTTCCGAAAGTTCCTTGGTGGAGAAACAGAATGTCGTTGAACGAGATGTCGAGATCGTGTAATTTCTCCTGAAAATCCTCTATTCACAAGTTCACAGCGTTCAAGGTCACACCTGATATTGGAATGTTCCCTTCCACAAATTCCGAATATAATTGTGTGAAAGCTTCACAGATGAGAGTTGCCTACACTCGGAGAACGCGTCATTGTCCACATCTATGATTCCGTTGTGGGAAAGATCAATAGAAGTGAGCTCAGTTGCATCTTGAAGTAGCCGTCTGTGAATCTTTTCAACGCTGTTCGAAGCCAGTGACAGTTTTCGAATCCCTCGGGCAATGCAAGAGATGTCAATTCTGGAAATGTCGGTTAACTCTTTTTGCAATCAAAAATCACTCACTCAGTGATCTGATTCGAGCTGAGATCTAGCTGGAGTACCTGGGTAATACTGCCCAGAAATTCGCAACTAAACCGACGGAACGCGTTATGCGAGAGCTTCATTGACTGCAAATCACTGAACGAACGAAACGCATCCCTGTCGATTTCATTCAAATTGTTATGATCCAAATGCAAGACATCCAGAGCAGGCAGTTGGTAGAGTGCACTGGGAAGAACTTTAATAATTCTGTTGTTTGAAAGATCCAAATAACGAAGGTTTCGGAGGTTTGCAAAGGCCTAAAAGTGGAAAGTTGTTCAACTCAATAGTATTTGGCTAACCATGGATGGAATTGTTCGGATATGGTTGTGACTGAGTCGCAGTTGTTGCAAGTTGTCAAGATCAGAAAATGATCGACTGGAAATCGAAATAATCTTGTTATGTGCCAAGTTCAGAGACTTGAGCTCAGAAGAGCTGCTCGAGCCAAACATCTGCAAGAGCACTTCTGTCATTTAATTCTTAGGGACTTCTCACATTCTCTGTGATCACATCGATCTCATTCCCGGCAAGAGAAAGATGTTGTAGCTTCGGAAGATCTGCCAATGAAAAGTTGTCAATTTTCTGAATTTGATTGTTGTCCAGCATCAAATGACGTAGTTTTTCAAGCCGAAATAACGATGGAAAATGACTTAGTTGATTGTTCTGAAAACAAACGGTTTGTCTGGTCTGTAGATACTTTCTGACCTGCAGGAACAGACTTTCCAAGTTTTTTAATTTCTCAAAAACTCTTGGAGAGATGAACTTGATGCGGTTGAACGAAACATCGACATACGTTAACAATGGCATGTGTTCAAAAATGCGCACATCAGTCAAGTTGTTAATTCGGTTGCCGGCGAGATTCAGCTTACGAACACTCGAAGCTTCCTCCTTCTCGACAGGCAGCAACGATGAGGGACTTTTCAGGGACCGAATCTTATTCTTCGAGACATCCAAGTGCTCCAATTGTTTCATTCCACTCAGCAGCCCATGAGGGATTTGTTCCAAGTGATTGTTAGCGATCAATAACTCCACGAGAGTATCCTTGCATCCTCTGAGAACATCACCGTCTATTCTGTTCAGTTTGTTGCCATTCAAGTTCAGATGCGTCAAATTGCGTAGATCTCGGAGAGCCTCCGGAGTTGCGTGCACCATGTTCTCTGCTAATTTCAGTTTCTTCAGCGTTTTGGCAAAGTTTTTGAGCATTCCGCGTGGCAAGTAGGCAATTCGGTTATAACTCAGATCGAGAGATTGCATGTGTCCGACAGTTTCGAATGAAGAATCCTCCACTGTTTGGATCTGATTGTAGCTGATGTCCAGTTCTCGAATCTTCCGGAAACTCCGAAATGAATGCTTGTCGAGTCTCCGTATCTTGTTGTTTCTCAGCACAACCTTCATCTCTGACTCGAATGTCACCTCGTTGTTATCCATCAAATGGGTTATGTTGTTTCCTTCCAAATCAATAGATTGCAACATCTTCAAGTCATTCAATGCGACGTAGGGAATTTGTGTGAGAAGATTGTTCCGTAGGACGAGAAAATTGAGAGTTTGAGGGAGGGACATCTTCTGAATCTCAGTTATTCGGTTGTTTGAGAGCATCAGCACGACAAGACGCAGATGGTTGAATGCCAAATTCGGAATGACTCGTAACTGAAAAACTTGAATGTCGTCTGAACGTCAACTTTCTTCTAACCTGGTTGTTGTCCAAATAGAGAAACTGTAAGTTGTTCAACTGGGTTTCGTCAAAAGTATTCGATCGAAGCACGTCAATTCTGTTATTCTCCAAATGCAGAATCTGTAGACTATGCAAGTAAGTCAATGCCCAAGTTGGAATAACGGAGAGATTATTGTGTGAGAGATCCAGTTGAGTCAGTTTCATCTAAAAGTTTTTTTGTCATATAAATTATATGATATAATAGTTAGATCAAGTTATTGCTCACTTCTAATCCACGGAAGGCATTAACATTGACTGTCTGAATTTGATTGTTCGAGAAATCGAGAGTCTGCATGTCGTGGTGCTTGAATGCGTCCTGCTGCACGAATGCCATCGAACCGTCGGTCATCGAAAGAGCAACAATGTGCGGAGGAGGTCCTTTTGTGGTTTCTGCGTTTGGAAGTTGTGGAACTGTAGCTGACGAAGTGTGGTGGCACATAATATGGACTGGAGACTCGTGGCTAAATACTCCAGGAGTTGGGATACTGGGCACTGAAATGCACTGACAGTGCGACCAGATATCGTGGACATCTCCGGGAAATCTAGAAATGGGAAAATGAGACAGTATTCACTTCAAGTAATATGTACCTGCATCTATCATCATTTGATATCCGTTTATGATTTTTCGATAAAAGAACGGAGGGATTCAGTAGAAAGAGCAGCAGAAAGGGGTAGAGTAACGTTTGTTTAGAAGGCATCAGGAAGCATCACCAGTCTTTGGAATGCTGCAATTCGAGAAGTCGTTAACTACGAGAATGAGCGAGGAATTTATGATAATGGACGGTGTTGAAATGTGAAGAGATGGAGAGGCCGCAAGATACTGACACATTCACAAATAGGCGTAAAAGCGATGAATTGATATATTACTGATATGACAAGTCGTTCAGTCATCCGGCCGAGATAATTGACACGTTTATTTATGCGAACTAGGCGGAAGGCGGCAGTTAGTTCGTCTGGGCGAAGAGGGCGGCGACAGTGAAACAACGGGAACAGTTGTGACACCCTCCCGCAAGAGAAGACCGACGGGAGTAGCAAACGAGGGAGCACACGGCAGATATCATCACTCGGGGCTCGGCGGAGGCACGGGAATGTAACACGTTTCGCATTAAGAAGAACAAGAGTTCAGTGCACCGATTACAACAACGAAATGGCCGATGACTGGCTGACTTCGCAAAGAAACATCAGGCAGATGGATTGCGAGCAATATGACGTCCTCGAGGATTTCGAAGTTAGAATAACAAAGTAGTGTAGAGATCAGATGGATGCGGAAAATCACGGAAGTACATATTTTTTACGTGTTGAGCAAGTTTTTGCTAAGCGGAGTCGTTGAATTCAGGACATGCGATCATGGATATTTTATGATGTGAAAAGCAATGAAATCTCTCGTCTTGTCGCAACGAAACCGACTAACCTTCCGCTTATACTACTCACTTCTTCTTGCTAGTCTTCTTCCAATGAATTGGATACGACTCCTCGAGGGGTCAATGGCGGGGGGAGATTCGGAGAAGAACGGAAGTGTCGAAAACAAGAGGACGCACCTCCCGAAATCACCTTGGCGAAGGCGCTAGTAACATGAAATATGTTGTTTGTCATGCTGGCCCCAGTCTGTCTCGATTTTCGTGGTCTCCTCACCGAGTTTTTTGTCAATCAAGCGGGCAGGATGTATGTTACGAGAGGTGGCATTACATAGGTTTGTGATGGGAGAGCAAGAGTGATAGATTGGTGCGGAAACACGCGGTTGAAGCAAGTTGTTTGTGGGGCCTCCACTTTTCCATTCGGTAATTACCGTCCGTGAAATGAAATCTCGTAAGTAACGGAAGGGTAACTGTAGATTATTCAGCTGGACGGAAAGAAGACGTTAGTCTAATTATACGTTGAACGGGACGCAGAGAGGACTAACTATTACCAGCCGGACGGAGGGTGTGAATAGAGGCACGTAAAAGTGCATTATAGACGAATGAATCCATGGCTCATTGAGGGAGCATCAAAAAATGGGCGAGAAGAAGGGTGTCAAGAGATGCACTTGTTCGTATCAAGTGACTGCTCGATGAGTTGCATATTGTGCGAAGAAGAAGAAAGCGAAGGACCTCTCTCCTCCGTCACCCCTCATTTCCCACGCCGATTTTAGGGCATTGCAAGTTTATTAAAATTGGGAATGGTAGATTTGTAAAGAGTGGGAAAGATGTTCACGAATGAAGAAAGAAGATTTGATGTGGCAGGAGATGGTCGGATGAAAGCCGATTATCCACTGGGTCTCGAAATCCAGAATTTCTAATACTAAAAAAGACTATGATGATACTCTCCGTTTTTCCACTCGTTTGTTTGTCGCTCTAGACACTTGTTGAAAAGAAGACATGGCCCAGAATTGGCGCATCTTTTATAAATGAAATTTTGAAGAAGAAAATAGATCCGAGCGCAGAAAACATTTATTATCCATACACGACAAGAAGAAAATAAAGACACCTGATCACTTTTCTTGCAGCGTGCTCAATGGAGTTTCGGAAATGCTCAAAAAGATTGCGAGGTCGATGACTGAGAACGAACAAAAGATGGTTTTGCAAGTGATTCTCGCCTGTGCAATCGTGTGCAAGCACGCAAAAAAAGCGGAAATGAACGGAGACATGGTGAAGGCGCTGAGAATGAACGTCTGCGACAGACTTTCCGAGGTAGCCGAGTCGAATGTCGAGCACCGTATAGCTCAATTTTTCAGTTTTTCCATGCATTCCCAGACCGAAAACCGCTCAAGGAAGAGATTGATGTCGTCAAAAATACTATTCTCAACTGCTATGTCGAAGAGACGCCACGTGTCAGTGTCATCCAAAGGTATGATGTGTGATCGGGCGTGTCTCCTGTTACCCAGAGAATTTCAGATCAGAAGGCGATATTCCGGTTGCTCCATTTGCCGTCGTCAAGCTTCTCGCCTCAATCTGCCGAATTCCGTCGCTCTATCAGCTGCTCACCATCACTATTCAATGGAGAGTTCAAGAAGAGAAAGAAGTTCAGAAAACGTGCGACACTTTGGATGTGAGTTTTCCCCATACTGTAATAACTTATAACTTCCGGTTTTCAGCTTCTTCTGGCTCCTCTCGCATGGGCAGGATGCTTTGATTTGATGTTCAAGACGATCCGAACAGGAATTCTGAAGTTGTCTGAATTGGCAGACGAGACAATGATTCCGATTACAGAGCTTGTCACTTGCGAACAGATTAAAACTAAGAAAGGTATGTGGATCCGTCTCATAAGCAAACAATAGAAATCGTCATTTTGCAGGAGTCAATTTCGGAACGACTCTTCTCACCCGCAAAATCAGAATCGTGCTGGACTTCCTGACGAATCAGATTGAAAGGGAAGTTTCTGAAACGAAAAGACCGGCTCCCGAAAGCATCACTCTTCTCGAACGGTTCTCCGATTTCGTCTCCGAATCCGATGACGTGGCGAATCGTTTGGCGACGCCGCTGCTCATTTGTGTGGAGAGAAAAAAGTGCAACGAAGAGACACTCGTCAATATGATGAAGTCGTTGGCAAGAATTGCACCTTTGCTCAAAGAGCCACAGACGTATTTCTGGTAAGATAAAAGAAAGGAAGCCAAGATTGTTAGCCTCTCGTTTTAGGAGACTTCCGAAATTGTTCGCGAGAATGGAGGGAAGAACGCTGAGAGATGCACTGATGACGATGGTGGAGGGATTTGTGAAGTCTAAGAACCTGGATCCGAGGACGAAAGAAATCCTCCATTTGCTCAGCGAAATCGATGCGTGGGACAAGACAAAAGTCGACGAGCCACACTTTGAACGGAGATACGCCGCATATTCGGGTCTGACAACGATCTGGAATGAAGACGTTAAGACGGACCACGTGGTTCTCGCGATGATTCTCAGCTCTCACTTCCATCTCATTTCGACGACTTCGGATCTCTCGCTTAGAATGACTGCTGGTAATAATGTGAGAGCCATGGTGCAGTACGCGGGAAGAACACTCCCGATCGCTGAGAAAAGACTTTTCCTCGACAGTTATCTCGGTCCAACTATCATCGCATTCATGAAACATGCTGTCGATGCGGTCCGGGAAGAAGCACTCAATGCGTTGGGCGTGATGACGAAGGGATTCAAAGAGAGCCAGCATTTGGCAGAACTTGACGCATTCTCGAACGAAGACGAAGAGCACGATTTCCTGAAAAACATGAATCACATTCAGTTGTACAGAAGGCAGAGAGCCATCAGACAACTAGTGGAAAGCATGGAAAGTGGAGAAAAGAGCATCTCATTTAATGCGATGAACAAATATTTAATTCCAATGATCCATCCATATCTCGTTAATTACTCTGCAAAGTTCAACGCGATTTCTGACGAGTCACTCAGACTTCTGAAGATGATTATGTCGAAGGCGCCATGGGGAAAGTACTGTTCATACCTGGAAAGTTGGTTGGCACGTGTGGAGAAAGCGACGTCATCATCGAAGGACGACGAATTCACCGACAAAGCACTCGTTCGCATCGTCGGTGCCGTCATTGAGGCATTCCATTTTGACGTGTCACTGGAAGAAGGAGAACAATTCGAAGTGGAAGGAAACGGAGACGATGGAGAGGCGGAGAAAAGCGAGAAGCACACGATTCTGCAGAGAATCAGCAGAGTTATCCTTCCTCGTCTGACTAAAAGTTTGGATTCCCAGGTGAAATGGAAATCAAAGTACCTTCTTTCAATTGTATATTTTCAGACTCAAGCAGTGGAGAGAAATGCGAGAACCGCGGAGACGCACGCAACCGCTCTTCACCTGGATATCCAACGTGCTCCGATTGCACTTGCGATCGTCAAGTTACTGCAGAAACTGCCGGAAGCCGTGACTGGTCAGCATCTTCACGGAGTGATCCTGAAGCTGTGCAATCTGATGATGACGCATTCGTACGACGTGCGAGAAACCGCGAGAAAGACCCTTGTGCAGATTGTGAAATGTCTCGGACCGAAGTACCTCGCTTCCGTTATCACAGAGATTTCACTGACAATGACGAAAGGATTCCAGGTATTTCAGTCTGATCCAATCAGATGGACAACGTTCTTTTTCAGGTCCACGTTGCAATTTACTCTGTTCACACACTCATTGTTGCCATGAGAGAAGTGACGAAGGGAGGAGACCTCGATTCAGCGATCAACGTGATTGTCAAAATGTGCATCAGAGATCAGTTCGCAGCCGAGGACAAGGAGAACGGAGCAGTGAAAGCGGAATGCCCGGAAGCGAAAGGAAACAGAACTCCGGAAATGATGCAACACCTCGGAAGGATTGTCTCCCCGGCCGGAATCCAGATGGTTCTCGCTCCTTTCCGGGATGTTGTCAACGAGCATCCATCTGCAAAGGCGATCCAACGGGTCTCCGATCTTCTGTCAAAGTTTGCCGGTGGATTAAAGGACAACGAAGGATTGAACCACTCGCAACTGCTCACCTACATCTTCAAGTCGCTCACATCCGATGTTCAGAAGCTGGTGGATGTCGAGTCGAAGAACGGACAGAAGGATGCAAAAGAGAAAGGCCGACGCCCTGAAAGCTGTCTCATTTTGCCAGCTGCTCCTCAGAGGATCGGAGCCATGACGAAAGTAGTCATTAGGAGTCGCGATCACGTATTCGCCGAGTTCTTCGTCCTGCTGTTTTCCTCTCTTCTGAAGGAAAAGAAGTTCGACCTGGCCGACGATTCGATGGTTTCCCGCCTGAATCCGTTCGTCAAACTAATTCTGGATTGTTTCGATTTCAAGTATGAGAAATTGATTTCGTGTTCAATGAGAGCACTGTGCTCAATGATCAAAATGCAATTGCCCGCTATCGCTGCCAACTCTCAACGGGTCTCCGACACTCTTTTCGTGTTGCTCAGTGATTATTCGTCGATCGGACAGGCAGGAAACAAGCCGGCCATCGTGCAACTCAACCAACTCATTTACAAGGGATTCACCAACTTGATCACCACAACTGGAAGTGAATTTCTGGACAATGACAAGCTGACTCTTCTTTTGGCATACGCTGAAGCCGATGTGCTGGATCAACATAAGCAGGCGACCATGTTTTCATTGATCAAAGCACTCGTAAAGAGAGGAGTTCGACATGAAAGATTGGGAGAAATTATGGATCATCTGTCGGAAACAGCCATCCGATCCCCGTTGGTGAACATCAGAGCACAGTGCCGGGATACCCTTCTCGACTACATTGGCGGTGCTTCGGATGAGACGAAGAGTGTGGATAAACACGTGGAATTCTTCCTGGATCAGTTGGATTACGAGTACGAGACAGGACGGCTGAGTGCAGCTGAGATGCTCGAAGCCCTGTTCAGCAATCTGGTGGCGGTAGGCACACATTACAATTAAAAGTTATGAACTCAATTGTTTCAGAAGTCATTGGCGCCTGTTCATATGTTGTGTGTCGTCAAAATGGGCGCCGCCATGATGAACGAAGATTCTCCGAAAGTGGCGAATCACATCGGATTGGCACTTCGGCACCTTCTGGAGACGGTCGGAAATGCACAGAGACAGGAGACGTTCGAAGTAATCTGTCAGTGGCTGAAAACGGAGGACGAGAACGCGAAGGCTGTTGGAATTCAGACGGCAGTTCAGTTGAGTTATGTGGAGAAAGAAGCGATGGTGCCAAAGATTGGGGAAATCGTTAAAAGGGTCAAAGAAACTCTGTTCGATGAGGACGTATTCGAAAATAACAGGTAATTGGACGCATTTCGACAATCAAGACAAATATTGATTCGATTTCAGTGAAACAACAATCACGGTATCTTTGAATGGGCTCACTCGCATCATCTCGAACGCCGGAAAGGATGCTCTGACGGAGTTTGACGCTGTCGACTTCCTCAGATCGTCGGGTGAATTGTGCAAATGTGAAGAATCCCTTGGAGTGATGCTTGCCACTTCCACACTAATTGGACAGCTTCTCGCTCATCTGGAGACTGACCAGCTCCCTGATGATTTGGCCAAAGAAGTGTGTCTGTGGATGAGCAGACACTTGAGACACGAGAAAATGGACACGGCGATGGGCGAGCAAGCTTCGAAGAACATTGTGTTCCTCACGAAGCGAATCGATTCGGAAGCTTACCAGACGCTTATTGGCTATATCGCGGCTGCGTGTCGGTACGAGATCAAGCACCAAGTGAAGCAGACTCTCAAGGTAATTTCAATTCAGCTGGAAGACTTTTGGACTTTGCTAATACACTTCCTTTCAGCGAATAACTGTTTCAAACTGATTGCTGCATTGTTTGTAACTGGGGACCCGGAGAAGAACGCCATCGTTCTCGATGCCTTCATGCCTCTTTTGGTGAGAGAATTGAAGACTTCAGGCGACGACGAACTGTCGAAACTGACTCAAGAAGTGTGCGGTCTGATCAAGAAGAAGATCGGAGAGGAGGAGTACGGTACTCGCGTCGCCAAGTGCCAAAAGAGTGCTGCGGAAAAGATCACGGACCGAAAGAGGAAGATTCGTGAATTGGCAGTGACGGCACCAGAAGATGCCGCTGGTTTGAGACGGAAGAAGAATAAGAAGAAGACGGAGACGCGGAAGAGAAAGTTGGATCAGATGAAGCCGTACAGAGCAGTGAAGAGGCGTGCGGCGGAGCAGAGAAAGGCTCAGCAGAATGAGGATGATTAGAGAACGTTGAATTTAGAAGTTTCGTTCATTTGTTGATTTTTATTTTTATTTTCTATTTCCTTTTGTTGATGATGGGTACTTTTTTCATTGTTGATTTGTTGTTCCTTACATTGTTTTGTTTTCCGTTTTCCATTTAAAGAAGACATAAAAATTTGTATTGAATTAAACGTTTATCTCGTTTTTCCCGATTTCATCATTCAAATTTATATTTTTCTGCATGCTCTTCCATCTAAACTTCACATAAATGCTCCCAGATGTCAAGCGACGAAGAAGATCTGCCGGAAACAAGGCCGGGCTCTCCAGATGGAAAGGACGTCGACGATCTGCCAGAGACCGACCCGGAAAACGGAAATGGTAAAAAGGAGAACGACTAGAAAGAGGAGACCGAGATCATTTCAGATTCAGACGATTCGTTCGAAAACGTAACGCAGAGTAGACCAGTCGCTGACGAAGATTATGATTCATTCGATGATTTTGTGCCCTCTCAGACGCCGGCGAAAAAGAGAACTCTGGATGAAACCGTGCAATCGGAATCATCTTCCGACGGATCAAACGCCGACGACAGCGAATTTGTGCCCGCTGACGATGACGACGAGACCCAGAAGGAAAGGAAATACACTCTGAGAGAGCGGAAGCCAGTGACGGCGGCGGAGAATTCGTGGGACGAGGAAGAGGCACAGGTAAAAGCGGAGAAAGAGTCGAACGCGTCTATGAATGACTCTCTCGACGATCCCGAGTTTGTGGAATCTGTTCTCGTCGCGAAGGAATCATCAACCATCAAACGAAAGAAACATTTCCTTGACGAAGGAGAGTTTTTGACTGGCAAACAGGCTGTGAAAGTGGACGAACAGACGAAGCAGAAGTGGGCCAAGATGACGTCGCCACCACCAGAAGCCCTGCAAGCGCTGAAAGAGTTTTACGGTCACAAAGGATTCCGCGAGAAACAGTGGGACGTGGTAAGGAATGTGCTTGCGGGAAACGATCAGTTCGTGCTCATGTCAACTGGATACGGTAAAAGTGTGTGTTACCAACTGCCTTCCCTTCTTCTCAACTCGATGACTATCGTCATTTCTCCGTTGATTTCTCTGATGAACGACCAAGTGACGACGTTGGTCGCGAAAGGAATCAATGCGATCAAACTGGACGGAGACACGAGCATGAAGGATTGGGAAAGAGCCTCGAACAACTTGCACCGCATCCGATTCATTTACGTGTCTCCTGAAATGGCGACAAGCAGTAGAGGGCTCGAATTGCTAGAGAAGTGCAGTGAATGTATTCAGAATCTTATTTTCACGTTCTTCAGTTCACTTTATTTTCAGATCTTTCCCTTTTGGCCATCGACGAAGCACATTGCGTCTCCCAGTGGGGTCACGACTTCCGCAATTCCTACCGCCATCTCGCTGCCATCAGAAACCGTTCCGATCTTTGCAATATTCCACTGATCGCTCTGACTGCGACCGCCACCGTCAGAGTTCGCGATGATGTAATTGGCAACCTGAAACTCAGAAGCCCTCGAATTACGACCACGTCCTTCGATCGAAAGAATCTGTACATTTCTGTGCACCCTTCGAAGGATATGGCCACCGACCTGGGTGAATATCTGCAAACGGATGAAACAAAAGGACGACATTTCGGAGGACCCACAATCATTTATTGCCAGACGAAACAGATGGTTGATGATGTGAATAGTGCTCTCAGAAGTTAGATACGCTTGCTTTCATCCAAATGAGCATGATATTTCAGGAATGGGAGTCCGATCCGCTCATTATCATGCGGGACTCACCAAAATTCAGCGAGAGAAGGCGCACACTGAGTTCATGAGGGATAAGATTACAACGATCGTCGCGACAGTCGCCTTTGGAATGGGAATCGACAAGCCGGACGTTCGACATGTCATTCATTACGGATGTAAATAGGAACTTTCTGCTCTTCCTCTATTTCTCCTCTTGATTTCAGGCCCAAAAGACATTGAATCGTACTATCAAGAGATGGGAAGAGCCGGAAGAGACGGAGAACCGAGTGTGTGCAGAGTGTTCTGGGCTCCAAAGGATCTTGCGACCAACAAGTGAATGAGTTGAGCTGGAACTGGACTGATACTAATTGATTCAGATTCAAACTACGGAATTCGCCATTGGGGGCAGAAGTGGTCGAGAATATGACTCTGATGCTCAGACAACTCGAATTGGTGCTCAATACAATGGGATGTCGCAGATAGTGGGATCAATTTGCACGTTGTTTCCTTCTAAAGTGTATTTCCAGCCAACTTCTGAAGCACTTCGACCCGTCCATCGTGAAACCAACCACTCCGCAGGAAGATTGTTGTGATCGGTGCACCGAAATGCTCAATGGAAATCAAGACTGTTCTTCGAGTCTAGTTGACGTGGCAGTGGAGGCCAGATGGCTTTTCAAGGCTATCCAAGATATGTACAATGGAAAAACAGGCATTGGCAAACCAATTGAGTTCTTGAGAGGATCGGTAATTGTTCATTTCGAATATCCATAGGAAGTTCGTCTTCTCAGAGTAAAGAAGAGTGGAGAATAAAAACAAATCCGCAGAAGCAGCTGTTCGGAGTGGGAAAGAATTTGTCGGAAAAGTGGTGGAAAGCACTCGGAGGCGCCCTTCGGCTCGCCGGCTTTCTTGATGAGATCAGACCAATGCACATGAAATTCGGAAGCTGTGTTGTGCTCTCAAATTCTGCCGAGCACTGGCTTTTGACCGGAAAAGAGTTGAAGATAGAGGCAACTCCCGTGTTGTTACAAGGAAAAAAAGAGAAGGGAAGGCCGCCGGCGGGAGTACCCAGAACACCGGGAGCACAGAGAAACACTACGAGTGAGGATAAAAAGTGAGAAGAGAGAGAAAGGAATGCTCGCAATGAGATTGTTGTTTTCCAGAGTCATTCTGTTGGCACTCAAAAAGCGGGAATACAAATGTGCAAGTGAGGACCCGAGGCTGATGAATTTGAAGCAACAGAGCGATGCGAGTCTCCCTGAAAAGGCACCTATTTGGGGCATCAAGCGGGTAATTCAAAAGTTCTCTTTCAGATTCGCCAGCTTCGTGAACGACTGGAAGACGTTCGGCTCGAAACTGCGAACATGTTCGAAGTGGCTCCGTTCCAGATTGCCTCCAATTCAGTCCTCGACGCATTCGTCAACTTCCGTCCCAATTCGTAAGTTTAACATAGTTTGGCTCTGAAAACGTTTGGGTTTCAGCGTCGCGAAACTAGATGTAATAGACGGAATGTCGGCTGCTCAAAAGAATAGATACGGAAAACGATTCGTGGATTGTGTGGTGAAGTTCGCGGTGGAATCTGGCATTTCTCTGAATGTGAACGGAAATGAAACGGTGATTTACCACGGAATTCTGTCAAAGTAACGAATACTTTTCGGTCAGATTCCGCAAGACATCACGGCTGTCATGGAAAGGGAACTGCAAGAATCAATGAAGAAAATCTACAGGGAACACATTCTCTGCCGAGGAGATGCGGTTCTCGAAGATTGAGATGAAAATAATAACATGCTTCAATGTTACAGAAATATATTGCGGAGAAGTATGGAATCCGTGATAGCACAGTGTACACTTATCTGTCGACGGCCATCGAGAAGGGAGGACTGCCCGTTTATCTGACGAAATTTAACATCGACAAACGACTCATCGAAAAAGTTCTGAAAGCGGCGAGACAGCAACTGGGATCCAGTGAGCAAAACGAAAAAAGAACAGCACGGAAATACCCATTTCATTCAGATATTGTCCGTCTGGCTCCGTGGAAAGACGCCCTTGGAGATGAAGTAGACTATAATCAGTTGAAAATGATCAGAGCGATTCTCATCCACGAATATGGAACAGAAGAAACGGAAGGCGAAAGTGGTACGGTACCGACTATGTTTATCAGGAAAACCGTTCAAGTTCAGAGGGACAGAGCTCTTCAGCTCAGCCGAAACCTCCGATCCACCGAGCGTCGTCCTCTTCTCATCGACCACCCGCGATGAAAAAGTTCAAATTGTAATATGATCTCATTTAGATACTCTTTGCCCCGGTATGTTTCATTTTAATCTCAAATGTCAAATGTATTATATGAATGAAATGATCTGCAGTGTAGGTCAGTTCCAATTTTAGACCGAAGTCAAATAGAACAGATCAAATACATTTATTGAGGAAAATAAAAAGAAAAGGTTTGAGAAAATAAATACAGAGAAACGGTTTTGTGATGGTAGATGAATGGGACAGAAGTAGGAAGGGCGAGAGCGAACTTAGAGTATTCAACTCGTGAATCGACAAGTAAAAAGGTAGATGACAGGAAGAGGGACGGCTTCGGAAGCCAAGAAAAATAGGAAAAGAGAGAAACTCTGTGAGACACAAGGCCAATTCCGCAAGGTACTTGCCAAAGGGAAAAGAGGAGGTAGTTTGGAACTTATATTACCTTACGGAAAGAGCACTTTTGAAGGGCAAACAGGCGAGAAGAATCTACAAATTGGATAGGAAGGAAAAGAAGAAACGACTGGAAGGATAGAGAAAGAACGAGGAGAAACTAAGGACAGAGAGAAGAGAATAAAGCTGAGATATGAAACTGATAGAGGAGGGAAGCGGAAGAAGTGATTAGGCGGCGATGAGCACGGAGTCGTCCAAGTTCGAGCCCTGGGAGCCGGTGATCAGGTTGCGGGAGATGGCGCTGATCGGAGTGAGTTTCGAGTGAGTCGGCGGGAAGAAATGGCGGATGCACCACTCGATGAGGTAGGCTGAAAGGGAAGGATTGAGAAACGGACGGAAGGGAAGAAAACTCACCCAATCCGATGTAGGCGCCGGTCAGAAGGCACAGGATGATGAGGTATTCGATGAGTTTGACGGGGAAGATCGAGTCGATGATAGCGCGGTTGCAAATCGGAAGATCATCGCGTTGTTCGATGGTGCAGGAGAGAGCGTTGCCGAGGTCTGTGATCAGACTGTCGGAGATGCGACCGGCGGCACGCAGCGAATATTGAGTCGTGTGAGTGATGATAACGGCGGCGGAGATGCGGGCGAAGAGCAGGAAGGCGATGAAGAGGAAGGCGCAGAGGTCGAACACGCGGATGACGACCATCGCGGCGCGGTTGAACGCGTCACGGGGACCGCTGTAGATGGTGAGCAGCGAGGTCGTGGTGGCGAGCGAAGCACACATCGCGCCGACGGTCATCCACAGGTTCTTTTTGTACTGAAAGTCGAGAGATGAGGGCTACCGTATGCCTGCACGTTCGAACTCACATCAATGAATCCCTGGAAGGTGTACTTCACGGAAGAGACGTCCATCCGATTGTCCATGTTGGAGTGTCTGACGTAATCGACGTCCCTCGTAAGACGGTCCATCGCCGCGAATTTGACAAGGAAGTCATTGAGGAAATAAAAATGAATTAGAGCCAATGCGGTGAGCACCAGCAGCTTCGCGTGTTGCGCGTTTCGACTCTGCAAAACGAAACCAATTATATTTTGATGCGAGCGAGAGAGAGAGAGAGCTCACATTGAAGATGAATGCGACAATTCCGCGGTTCTCGGCCACCGGCTCCTCTTCTTCTTCTTCTTCTTCTTCGTGCCAGACCACTGGGATCTTGGCGCTCTTCTCGTTCGTTGCCGCAAGCGGCGTAAAAGTGGGCATTCTCCTGTTGGAGTCTGGAACGAAAGTCTGTGATTATTGCGAAAGTGACGGGAGCGAGTGGACGGAATGAAAGGATAGTGAGGGGGAAAACGATGGAACAAATAAACAAATGGGGTCAGATGACTCCGAGCAGAGAAGCACTTTGTTGTTTTCAGAAACGGGACACGAATCGGCAATCAGTCAGTCAGTCGGTCATACGATTCATTTCGACACATGCCCTTTCCCTTTGGAAACAGGCGGTCAGAGTGTATTTCATCGATTGGCGGCTGCCAGTTTCAACTTGTTATCGACCAGTTTTCTTCTTCTTCTTCTTCTCAAAAACGAAAGTGAATCTGATAAGCGCGGTGCAGTTCGGAAGAGACGCGCAGAACGGCGGTTTGCAGATGAAAAGAGGGCCAAGGCCGAACGGGAATCACTTGAAATTTGGCAGATAACTACGTAAGAAGAGAGTGTCTATTACACACTCATCTACTGATAGCACCCCTGGTATCCGAAGTCGAACAAGTCAGGGAAGTGTTTGCGTACACCTTGACGAGTTTCTCGGACAAACAGTTTGTGGTAGAATGGGAGAGAGAGCGAGAAGAGGAGAGACACAGACGAAAGTAGAGAACGGGTCAAAGGAGGACAGTCTGGCCGAGGTGGGTGCAAATGGTCCATGAGGGGCAGATATGCAGGGCTGGATGAGAAAGGGAAAGTGAGTGTGTGAGGAGGGTTCTAGAACGATTATGAAATATGAAGTACATGATGGATGACCATCTTCAAAAGATCGAAATGAACCAAGTTCCCATCATCTAGACGAGGTGTCCCCCGAATCGTGATGTTCATCTCTTCCCAATTTAAGCGAGCCATCGTCCGGAACCACCAATACCACACGAATCCAGTCATATTTTGATGAGAGTGTGCGGGGCGGACGGACGGGGACAGCAGCAGCCAGACGCACAGAGTCGGTACCGAGCGGCACCGCCGTCGCCGTCGCCGGCCGTGCACTCGTGGAGACGCAGACGATGAATGGCGGAGGGGAGAGAGATTGGGCGGGACGAAGAGACGCAGACCCCCAGTGCCGAACATTTGCAACTCGGACCGAGCAGCAAAAAAGCGATGGACGATGTTTGACGAGAAGGGACCGTGTGAAGAGGAAGAGGAGCCGGGGGGCAGAAGGATGGCGCCGTGCCGGTGACGTGGCACATCCACGCCCACATTCTGCGGTTTTAACTCAAAGCCCTTGTGGGAATTGTAAATATTTGTGACGAAAAAGAAAATTGGAACGGGCACAGAGATGGAGAGTAAACAACAAATAATATTTGCCGGCAGTTTTTTGTTTATTGCGAACATTTTTTCATTTAGGATCCGACACGTTTCGGAGTGGCTTTCAGGGGCTTCGGCGAGGGATTGTACGGGATGCGAACTTCAGGAGCAGGATCCGTCGGAAGGGAGGTCGGAACGGGGGCAGCCGGGGGAGTCGCCGCTTCCATCGATTGGGCCGTGGTTTTGACGATGCACGGTCCGTTCTTGCACATCTTTTTGTAGAAGTCTTTGTTGTTCTTCATGATCTCCAACACGTCCTGAGGCAACAGCTGCAAACGAAAACAAGTGGGAATGGATGATAAGCGGGTTCAAACTGACCACATCGAACTGCTTGTTCGCTTTGCCGGTTGGCGGTTTCGGCGGCGGGAGCATCAAGGAGCCACCCGTCGGCTTCTTGATTCCAGTCGGAAGAGCAGTAGTCGCAGCGCCCTCGGGAGGCGGGGGAGCCGGCCCAAGAGGGTCCGTTGTCGTGGATCTTTCCAGAGTCAGGCGGACCGCCTTCGTATTGTTCACACTTGCGTAGAGAAGCTGCAAAGTCAGCGATGATTGAGAGGCAGAGGGAGAGGGTCACCTTGCGAGCAGCGTCTCTGTCGAGCACGTAGATGTCGTTGACTTTCACAAGAACGTCTCCGTCCTTCACATGACGGCATGCGTTCGAAGCAGATTGAACCATCGAAATGGTGATCGTCTTCGGGTCACTCGTCATCTGAAACCCTTCACTTTCTCTCTTCTGTAGTGTCATTCGTCCCCACCCGATGAATGATTATTCCAGTGGCAGCTCCACCACGATAGGTGAGCGACAATTCGAACATTTGAGTGTTTGGACGACGTGGCGGAAGCACCTTCTCTTCGACGAGACAATGGTCGTCCCGCATGAATTCGATGCTCACTTTGCCCGGACATTTCGAAGAGATGGCACGGATGAAGTCGGCGGTCGTCTTGATATTCTGAAAGCCTTCGTTCCTCTTCTGAAGTCACCCCCTTTTCTTACTCCTTCTCCGTTCACATTCAGAATTTCATCTCCGGCGAAGAGCACACCCATCAACTGACTGCTCACGTCCACGTACGTGATCTGACGTCACACATTCTACTCATTTTCAATTCTGATTTATCAAAACCTTTCCATTGGCCACGTCACATGCCACAACCACATTTTTTCGCTCGAATGATATGTCCTCCTTGCCTTTCACATGGAAACTATTGTTGTTGGTCGTCATCTGCAAATGCTTTTCTCTAGCCGTCTCAACCTCGTGTTCCAGTATATGCCGGGAGCCTCTACGCCGTTGAGACCAGTGCGGTCGTGGGCCTCCTTAGCTCAGTTGGTAGAGCGTGAGACTTTTAATCTTAAGGTCAGGGGTTCGAGTCCCCTAGGTGGCTTGATTTTTTGCCGAAGCTAACTTACAATGTGCCGAATTGACTGATGCAAAGTTTGACCAGTAAGAATAAAACCAACTTTTTATTACATTGAGATTGTTTCGCTGATCCTAATTCAAATGTCACGTGGGGTTGAATTATTAACTTATTAGACTGTTATTAGGCTGAAGTTCCGTGTTCGGAAATCAATGGAACGGAACGATCCAGTCGGCGCTATCCTCGGCCTTTGATGCCTTCTTTTCACTTCCTCTCACGAATTTCGAAAGTCGCGAACGGATAGTATTCAGGTCTTTGGTGAATGTCGGAGCGCTGAACGGAAAGGAATATAGAACATCCTTTCAAGTTACGATTACCTGTGAGCTCTGGCTCCTGATTCTGATTCTGATTCCGATTCAGTTTCCTCTCTGTTTTCGGTCGACTTCTCAGCTGGTTTCATTGTTGTCGTGGTGATTCCGAGAAGACGTTGGAAGCTCGGAGGCATCGTCAGTCCAGGCATCGTTGGCAATCCTGGGATCGGAGTGAAAGTGGGGAAAGTGTGTGGGGCGAGGGTCGGAAGAGTTCCGAGGGTTGGAAGATCCTGAGGAGAAATCACTGGAACCGGAATAGGAATGAATTGAGGAAGTGGAAGGGGCTGGAGAAGATTCGGCAGAACTGGCAGGGTCATTGGAGCACGAGGAGCTGGATTGGCAGGACGGTAAGCCTTGCGGACTGAGACCCGAACAGTTTCTGGAGCACGACGGATGCCGGTGGAAGCAGGGCGGAGGGATTTGGCGAGGGGAGCGAAGGAGGAAATGGAAGGCAGTGGCGCTCTGCAATCACTGTGTGCAATACTTTATTCCATCGTTTACAATACCTTCTAACATCTCCCTTTGTTCGCAGTGCACTGGCTCTTGGTACCACTTCCACGGCATTGGCGACTGCTGGAAACAGAAGATAAACATCAGAGAATCTAGGCCACTTACCGATGACACAAACGGCTAACAGAAGAAGCTTCATCGTTTCTTCTGTCTCGAGAATGGAAAACGAATCGAATAAAAGAAGCAGCAGAAGGCGTTGAGGGCTTCTTATCACCCCCTCAAAGACCCGTTTTGCCCTTATCAATTAGCCGTATTTTCTCGGATTTCTCGAAAGAGACAAAAGGGGAGGGAGAGGCGACATCCGAGAAGGGAAGATGAAAGTTCAGTGCGGAGAAAACTACTCCAGAAGCGGCAGAATGTCTGTGTGTCTCTCCTCTTGCGGTTTTATGGCAATGACATGCAAATTCGAGGGTCCTAGACTGGGGCGAAGTGACCGTTCCGAACGTACCAGTATTGTCCTTTGTACACCATGCGATCGATTCTCTTTCTACTCGGTCTCCTTTTTGTAATGTGAGTCCTGAACTCGTCATGCCAGTTCACTCATTTTCCCTTTCCAGAATTTGTGCGAGACGGGACGCCAACCAGAAGCTGAAAGCGTGCTGTGCTCGCCAGAAGACTGCTGACAAAATGTGCAAAAAGAGGTTCTGTGACTTTGAAGCCATCCATCAAGGAAACGTCAGTGAAACCTCTGATTGTCTGCAAAGTTGCTCCTTTCAGATGCTTCATTATCTGAACACTTGCGGCCCTAAAAACCAAACGGTTCAGTTGATGTGGGACTGTGCTTCCTCGAGAGCGGACCACACAGAATGCTGCAAAAGAAGTCGGTCCCTTTCCAATCTTCCCGACTTCAATGTCCTTTTCAGCAACGTCGTTCCCGCCTGTCTTCCTATTGTGCTGCTCAGGGAACGGTGCCGAATGAGCAAGTGACGCACGTGTTCTGCATGCAAAACTTCAACAACATCAGGGATTGCTTCCGTTCGCATCTCGACAAGAAACCGAACATTTTCGGAGATAACTGATTTTCTGAGTTTTTTTTGTTTCTTTTATGGCACTGCACTTTCAATATGCAGATGAATGAAATTGTTTGTCTCCCGTACTAAATACAGACTACGAAAACTACAAATGGGAGGAGTGAGACATTTGTGCCAGCCTTATGTTTTCTGGCCTCATGAGCATCCAATCCACCAGTTTGAAACCAAAGAAGAACCTCTTCCAAACATCAAGTTTTTCTTCTTCTTTCGATTCCCTTCGCGCTTTATTGTACCAGAGTTCAGAAAATCATTCGATAAGAAGAAAGCACGCAATCCGTGAATGCCATTTTCATTGTTGACTCCGTCCCACTTTTCTGGCTCCCTTCTTCCATTCTCTGACGTGCAATGACCATGTTCACCAACCAAACGGCCGAAGAGCTCGAAGCGATGCGATGCACTTCCGAGGGCATTTTCAACGCTCAGAACTCTGTGTGGATGAAAATTAACTTTGGATTAGTGTATTTGGTAGCCTTGATTACATTTTTCTTGAGTGTGAAAGCTGCAAAGATCTTGAAATGCCACAATGTGTACTCGAATGGAACACAGTTCCTGCTCATGTCTACTCTGTTCAATGCCAATCTCAATCAGGCAGTTTATTTTGAAATCAGAGTTAGTTTTAATCGATTCAAAGTCATCAGCCAATCCGATTTAAGATTCGCCATCTCGTCCACGTGCTGATCCATGCCACAGACCCGTGCCAAATAGAGTTCCACACTCCCGACTGCACTTATGATCATTCGGTTTTCGCGTTCACCTCCGTCCTCTCCACGTGGCTCGTGTGTGCGTTGACATGCGATCGGTAAATGCTACTCTGGAGGCACTTCAATTCAAAGTTAGATTTCAGACTTTTGGCTTTGTTCCTTCGTAATTTCTACTGCAACAATTCAAAAGGAATATCACTTTTCCTCATTTCACTTGCGGTATTCCTTCCGAATTATCAGTTGTTCACCTCACAAATTCATTTCAAGGTCATCCTCTCACTCGTCGTCCATTCAATCACCTACTTCGGAGTGTCTCGTGCTGGATACATCCCGGCCTGTTACTATCCTCCCCAGCTTTCTCTGAACACATTTCAAACAATGAACGACGCTAACTTTGCATTCACAATGTTCAACTGCGTGCTAACTGTCTTCATACTCCTTGCGAGTCTCTATAAAGACCGGCGGTCAATTATTTTCGCATTTATATTATACACAATTACTAATTTCAGAATCAGGCAATCCGTTTACGAAACCAAACTCCGATATGCTTCTTTTGAAAATCTGCTGACAACGAAGGCGATTTGTAGTATCACCTCCACGCAATTCGTGTTTTTGAGCCTCTCCGCGGCAGCAGGTTCTCATAATTGCTATTCTACACAAACAGCAAAATAGCTATGAAATGACGTTTGCATTTTCAGTCGCGATCGTCCGATTCTGCGAAGCGGGATTGGCAGAAGACGTGTATCATATAACTGTTCAATATGTAACGGTTAGTGGGAGAAACGGAAATGCGTGTGTAACTTTTAAACGTTTCAGGGAATTCTCTACTCGAATCTTGCAACTCCTATATTGATTTACACGAAAACGAACAAATGCATAGAGCAGAGAAGGAAGTCGATCGGAAAGATGAGACAGCAGACAAATCACGTGGATACGCACATTTCATCATTGAGGAAAATGTGGGAGTGATTCGAATCCGAATAATTTTCAATGAATTAGTTATTACTCAACGCTCGACACTCTATTTCCAAGCCTCTCCGAGCGAAATGAAGTGCCCCTCGGGCGTCCGTTTCTCTTGACGCAAAAGTCCGATTGTAGTGCGACGACGGTTGATGATTTGAGAATTCTGTTGACAGATTACGATTGGGAGGAAGAAATTCGAGTAGGTGACACCCTGAAATGGAAAGGATGAGTCACATTTGAGAAAGGGTAGAATTAACCGTCATGCAGGCGACGAGGAAATGGAAGAGAGACTCGGACATCTGCAGTTCGTACATGTGAATGATGCCGGCTGAAAATAAACAAGTTTGTTAATAGGTTCTAATGCTCTCGGAGTTTACTTCCAAGTGACGTGGACGCGAGACACCCGATTTGGGAGAAGATTATCAGGCAGACAGCCCTGGTCGTCAGAAAGTTCTCATAGGATTTGTAGCGAGATTCGGTGTCGTAGACAATGTGGATCATTCTAAACTCGGAATTCATTAAGACTACTCTGAGAATACTCACCTTTTCTCTCGATTTCTGTTGACTAATAGCACGACAAGTGACGCAAACAGAATGAGGAAAAGAGCAATTAGACGATAAACGTTGGTTTTGTAGAATCGGATGAGCGATGCCTGCGGAGGATAGACGCAGGTGGGAACGTATCCGACGAACGGAACATTGTAGAAGACCCAGAAAAGGACGAGGCAGGCGCCGACGATTTGGAAGGCGATGTAGACGAAGCGGAGAGAGCTATGCACTTGAACAGGGAATAGTGCCGTTTGATGGAGATGAGTCGGTCGAGGAAGAGAGAAGCCAGGAAGAAGGAGCCGAAGAGATTTGTGAAGTAATAGACAAAGTTGTCGATCATGCACTGTGATGTGTGGAACTGGATAGAGCACGCGTCGGAAGAGTACAGTATTGTGTGATGAATAGCTTTGACCTAGAAAGGACCGATTGGGCGAACTCGATTAACCGTTTGTTGTTCCGAACTCACTCTAATAATAAGCATTGAGCATTGGTGAACAAATCCGTTGACGAGGGCCGACCAGAGAAGAATTTGGGCACATTTCGGGAATACATTCGGTTTCCAGAGGGTTCGGAATGCGAACGCAGTCAGGAAAAAGCTGGCGAAGACGATGAGGATGACGAACGAGTGATTGAGGGTCATGAGAGAAGAGGTCAACGCGGTGAGAATGCCTTCAGTCGCACATTTGTCCGCTTCCAACTCCTCGACCGTCTGGTTGAAATACGTTCGGCCAATTTGACGGGAGCTGCTCATCGTGAGTCAAGTGGGAAGAGTAAGAATAAAAGAGGAGGCGTACGTGCTGATTGTGGGGCGCGAGAAGAGTGATCTGTGTGGACAAAGTTATTTTAGACGGAAAAGTGGGAGCTCATTAGCGGGAAAGTCACGGGGCGAACTCCCGGGAGACTTAAGAACAATCTAGTCGCGTGGGGCAAATGTTCGTAGTTTGCTGCTGATTTCTTGTTTGTGAGCATCTTCCGCTCGATGAACACATTAGACGAAAAAAGAGTTTACCTCTTCTTCTGAACACATGCGGAACATCCACGTGATTCCGAACTTTTCCCAATTAAAGCGCTCATCGGCCATCCAGACACCAAAGCTCAGTTAAAAGTGCTTAATGACTATGAGCAGTCTTCATGAGATTCGTGAGATTCGTCTATCATGAGATTCGGGCAAAACGCCAATTACTCCGCCGAGCTCTCGAGAATTTCTGCTTGTCTCCCTGATCACTGATATATTCTTGAAATGAATCTGACCGCCGAACAGTTGGACGAACAAGTGTGCGCTTCCGACGGACTGTACAAAGCACTGACCTCTCCGATCATGAAACTCAACTGTCTCTTCATCATTTTTGTCATCCTCCTCAGCTACTATTTCTCATACAAAGCCCTCAGAACCCTTATCCATCAGAATATCTTCTCCGAATGCACCCGACTCATTCTGCTCGTCGGCTCTATCAATTCGATAGCGCACCAGACTACGATGATGGAAATTCGAGTGAGTTTGCTTCTTTTTCGGAAGATGTTATTACTCGATTCTGTTCAGATTCGGCAAATATACCGTGGATTCGTGTGTGAGGAGAATAGATGTCAAATCCAATTCCACTCATCAGAATGTGTTTACGAATTGTATTTCTACTACATCACAAACTTCTTTTCGACTTTTTCACTGTTCTCGCTGACATTTGACAGGTTTGATATCCCCCTAATTTTAAGCTCTACAAAATCTTACAGATTGATAGCCCATTTCTGGTCCAACATCTACTCATCCCATCAGAAGCTCATTCCGTTCTCGCTCCTTTTACTCCAGCTCATTCTCGCCGTTTCCACGCATCTCTACGGCTTTCTCGGTGTTTCTCTGGCCGGATACGTTCCGATGTGCACTTTTCCGCCTCAACTCGCCAACAACTTTGACACTATCAACCGATTCCGGACTTATATTATGCTTTTCTGCATTGGAATCACTGTGTTCATTTTGATTTTTAGTATGAAAGCGGAGAAAAGGTAAGCAGCTTTTTTTGAAGCGAATCAATAATCTGATTATGAAATTCCAGAATTCACAACCAAGTCTATGACACGAACACTCGTTACATGGCCTACGAGAATGTGATGACGACGAAGACCGTCTGTCTGATTATCATCTCGCAGTTTCTGTGCATTATCATTTCGTCCTATGGTATCACAATAATCAGAAACCTTCAATCGGCCATTCCTGAAGACATATTTCACACGATTGTCCCGTTCCTTCCGGTGAGAGTTTTCAAACTATCAACCCGATAATATTCTTCATTTTCAGGGTGTGACCTATGCGAATCTCTGTCTCCCAATCGTCATCTGTTATAAAACAAAGGAGACGATCCGTCGGAGGAAGAGCACGATTGGAGAGATGACTGCCGCGTCCGGAAGCGTCGACACTCACATGGAATGGCTCACAACTCGTGGACTAAATGATTCTTTTTGGGAATGAATCTCTTTCTGACTGTACAACCGAATGCATTCCTATTCGATCTAGAATCCAATTCGCTTTCACATTTTTTGAATACATATGCAGAGAGCACGGATGACGGAGAGGCACAGAGAAAATGAATAGGATTGAATACCTGCGACTGCTCGGATTACCCTCCGTCAGTCCATCTTCGTCTTCGTTTTCTTATCACTTTACATCTTTCTTCTTCGTCTTGTTATTGGCGGAATCCAATGGAATTGGATACAAAATGAGCCTCCCGCTGCCTGCTGCCTTCTGATTCGTTTTTCCGCTTACTGAGATATCCCTATCAGAAGCTATTCATTCATTTCTTTACGTATCATTCGAATATCAGAATTTATGAAAGCATTCGGATGTTTTCGGGTCCGGAAGCACTACGCCTAGCATCCGAAAACATTTGAAAGTCAGATAATTTCAGTGAATTCGGGAATCTTCTCTCAGAACCTCTATACATTTCTAACACGGGTAGATCAATACCACCTTCTCGTCCATCTCCTTATCCGGATTACGGGCTCCTCATTCTCACCTCCTCCTTCTTCTTCTTCTTCTTCTTCTTCTTCTTCTTCTTCTTCTTCTTCTTCTTCTTCTTCTTCGTCTTCTTCTTCTTCTTCTTCCTTCCCTTCCGTCGGCTTTTGCTCTCTGCTCCTTTCTGTCCGATTAGTCACTCAATACCTGCATTGTATTCTACGCCGGATTGTTTTTGATAAGCCCTTCGAATGTAGTCACAGAGCCCTCTTTCCGACAATTCCGCCGCTGTACTACTTGGCTCCACCCATTCTTTCGGAGTCAAGAATCCGTCCGTATATAAATAATATCTAAAGACGGAGAACATTCAGTTTAACAATGGGTCTCCTCCTGTTCCTGATCGCAGTCGGAATTCTGTCCTCTTCGACTCTCGGAGTCATAGTTCAGCCGGAACAGATTGCCAAAACGGTATCTTTGAACGACACCTCATTCCGTGAGTTCCCGTGAATTCTTCCTTGCTCATTCGGATCTTTTCCCTTCAGTTGCCTACAATTCTTCCGTTTCCAAATGCCGCATCGATTGCGCCGACTCTGAAACCATGCTCGACAAGGACTTCCGCACATTCCAAAAAGTGTGGATGTTCAATAACACGGAAATGTTCTCGGCCGACGACAAGACATTCATTGACAGTAACCGCAGTCTCGAGTGATTCAGAAAACTGAACGCCTTCCAAAGCTACGTAGTTCGTTCAGGTTTCAAGTGCTGGATTCCGATGACTCCGGTGTTTATCAGTGCTGCATTCGTTCCACCGATCTCGCCTACCAATCCTTCATCTGCTACAGCACTCTTCTGACCGTTCTGGATGAAGTTCCAGCCGAAGAAATGAACGTTACGACTACTGGTTGGCACGGATTCCTACAAGTTCTCTAGGGTTCTGTTTTCAGAAGCGCCGCCGTCTCCTTCGTGGAACATCGTTATCGAGGACGGCGCGACTTTAAATGCTCAGCCGGAGAACAACTATTTTGTGAGAATGTTTGAAGATAACGTCACGGATATTCACTGCCTCGTCAACGAAGTCGAAATCAAGATCAAGACGGTAGGTGCTTCCTTCTGAATCACTTCCATCCCCTCCGATTTCAGAGCAACTCGTTTCCTCCTCCACTCCACAACGACTTGCTTATCGAATCGTTCAACCTCACCGATCACAGTGGTGTTTACGTTTGCAACGGAACGCTGAAAGTCGGCAACGAATCAACGATTGAGTCGGTCACATTCACAGTATCCCAGTCATGGAACGACAACGAACACGCGGATCTTCTGGACAGCAAGACCGTCGCCGAAGCCCTGAAAGGCAGCGCCGTCGCCTTCTTCGCACTCTTGTCCGTCGTTGCCTATCTCTACCTTCATCTCTCAGTTTTCACGTTCTGACGCATATGCAAATCTTTCCCTTCTCTCTCTCTCTCTCTCTTTTTTGAGCCAATATGTTCTGCAACGTACATACCGCCAAAACCTTTTCTGAATTCATTCAAATAAATACTTTCCGTTTCTCTCGCTCTTTCGCTCGCATGCATTCTTACTTTTTCTCTCAGTGAAAGCTCGATTTACTCAACCAGTTTCGCTAATAAAAACGTTTCAAACGACTTTTCCGAGCCTCGGCGTGCTGTTTTTCCGTCAGAAAAAAGTGCAGTAACAGAGAGAGCACACCGGAAGAAGAGACGCGGAGCTCGGGAGCCCGGGCGACATCTGTCCCGCCGACTCCCGAACTTTACTCGTTGTTCTCTCGGCAGTTGGGAGTTATTCGTATGAATGAACAAACGGATCGGACGGGCAACCGGTTACTCAATCTCATCATTTTCACTTCTTTTGCAATTCGCGCTCACATTTTTTATTCATTCACTCACATTTCGAATGCAAACTTTCCGAGAACATTAAAACCTGAGTTCTGCATTGTTCTGGTTCTGGTTCCATTTGGACTACTTTTACTTCTAAATCTGCAAAACGTGGTCTCTTTAGGTCTGTTTCGTACAAATTCACCTGCACTCCTCCAATCCCGTCAACAAGTCTCTGGATCGCGCCGTGAGGTTAGCATTATATTTCATGGCGGGCCTTCTCCTCCCTCGCTTCCCTTTATTTCCCGTGCTCATGTTCACGCCATGCACTCTCGACATCCGGAGCTCCCGCCGTCCGTGCCGCCGCCTCCCTCCATCCGCCTAATAAACATCGATATGCATGCGAAACCGCCGTCTTCGCCATGGCGTCCGTTGCCACGCCTTCTTCCCCCGCCTGCTTCCTTCCTTCCCCTCTCTCCACCTTTCTCCCTTTTCTTTTTTTTCCGTCACCTCTGGCAGCTTGCTCCTCCTCTTCCATCCTCTTTTCGTCCACCTGTTGTGCATCTTTTCCGCTCTCTTTGTCGTCCATGGAGATTGCACATTCTTTAAAGTATATAATAAAAGAAGATGGGATTCTCGTTCGTTGACTGTAACATCTTTGGAATGGGCGAACCCGCTCGATAAAAGATCTGCGTCTCGTCCTCCAATCCAGATCTGTTTTTATAGTTTGCAACCGACCGAGTGCTCTTGTTCTGATCTCTAATCCGCTCTTTTCTCCGTCTTCTTCAGTTCGCCTCCTTTTTGGCACGTCTAAGCGGTTCCAATTCCACTTAATATTTAGAAGTCGTCCAGATTATCTTGCTCTCTTCAGTTCTTTCATTCTTCGTGACTTGTGACGTGGCAATCCGTTTTCCCGTCTATCCCTGTCTCTTTCTCTCGCTCCCTCTTCCGATGTTTCATCAAATTTGCGCGAATAATTCAGTTCGCTTCGTCGCTCCTGTGCATTCAACCTTCAAAACACGGCTCTCTCTCTCTTCCATCATGCTTTGCTCATTTACCTCAGTCATTTGAGTACTCGTCGTGCTTGTCCACGTCTTCTTCTTCTCCTTCGTTTCCTTCTTCTTCTCCTTTCCTTTCCGCCGCCATCATCATCAACACAAAAACGTTTAGTTAGTCGTCGTCCGTCTGCCGCCTCCCCCTCCCTTCTCCTTTTTTCAACTTGTTGTTCTTCTCATCTGATTCTCCCTGTGCGAATGTTTTAATTGCGGTCCCCACACTCTTCATTTCCCTCCCCCCGTCCCCCCGTTTATGGAGTTGGATTGGCGGAAAACCAAAGTGTCCGTCATTTGTTTCCGACCTCTCTTCCTCCGATTATTTCCACTTTTACGGCCATCCCACTTCGCAACGGCTTAGCGACGAAACGAAAACCTTCAGAGCCATTTGGGAACCTTTCCTTTTCATTCCCGCAAAAAGAACTTTTCCCTTTCTTTCATATCCTTCATTTTTTCCACTTCAACTCGAGCAAAGATGCATCCGAGATGAGGCAATGAGGGAAAACGGAAACAAGTTTCGAAACTCGTCCGTTTGAGTTTCGTTTTTATGGTTTGCCGAGTGACTCAGTCCTTTCGAATTTCTTCCAATTAATTCTCTCTTCAGTACAGTAATCCTCTCAATTTCCTCATCTTTGTAAAGCCCGATAAATCTTGCTCGCCGCGCCGTCAATTTCCGGTGCAAAATACTATAATTATCTCGGTCGGAGGTGTCTGCGTCTGCCGTCTCTCCTTCTGTAATCTCGCGTTCCTCTCAACCGTGTCCACTTATCACGCTTCTCTTCATCCCGCCCGTTTTCAGGTGTTTCATGTCCTGACATGCACCCTTTCCACGCAGTTCTAACTCTATGGCTCGTGTCCATCGCCACGAGCACCAACGTCTTCCAAGGTGAGTGCCGAGAAAGCCCCCTGAAGGTCTCGAGGGATCGACGGATTCTTTGTTCAAATCGGCGTGCAATCGGTTCGCATTTGCCTCGTTCCCACGTCGTCTGAATCCTCCCCGTCGTCCGTTCTGCCTCTTCAACTTGTGATTCAATTAATTTGCATCTTTGTCTCTCCTCAATCACCACACTCTCTCGCTCTCATTGGCTGATTGGGTACGGTAACGAAGCAGAACGGAGGCCGATTCCGATTCCGATTCCCATCACTTCTTCTCCCCCCACCAAATTATGGTTGTGACATTTGGCGCCCGCACAGAAATTGATGAGTGTCGAGGGGGTTTCCAGAAGATTTACTCGCTTCGCCCTCCTCCCGAATACTATTTACGTAGCAGAAAGAGGGATTATCGCGAGTAGAAGAGTTGCGAATTGGAGAGAAAAAGAGCAGAATTTACTACTTTTCGGGAGGGAGCACAAAGGGAAAGAGGTACTCGGATAATTTGCTGCTTCCCAGCCGACAATGCAAAAAAGTGTCCTTTCTGTGCGTGCGCGGGAGGCCTCTTCGAAGCTCAAGTCGGGCGGTCACAACACTCGAATCTAATTAATTTCCGTTATGTTTGGCTGGGTTACACGCCAAACAAATTATAGAACATGCTGTGTGCGGGGACAAGGAGACGAGCGTAGAAAGTCATTTTCTGGGGATGACTTGTGACGTGGAACGAGAAAGAGGGAAAGAAGCTCTCGTGTCAAGAGCACTTCCCATCAAGCTGCTTTTTATTAGCAAAAAAGCAGCGTGTCTACTAATAGCACACGGGAAGAAAGAAAGAAAGAAAGAACAACTGACCCTCTTAGTCATCCGCTTGCCGCCCGCATTCTTCATGATACAAAATGAATTGCAGGGTCATGCGCGGAGGAACATGTGCTCTGTGAGCAGTTGTGCGAGGCACTGTCCCCAGACACTTACCAATGCGCCTGCTGGGCAGGACATGTGCTCCAGGATGACGGGCTCTCTTGCAAATTGGACACAGATGTGCAGTACTCGCAAGAAAGGAAAGTGTACCCGGCGACTGTGGAAGTTCGCAAAATGGAGACGAGTACGGTAGCAGCGGGAAGGAGAATGATTGTGGAAGCGGTGAAAGGAAAGAAGCTGGATGCGAGCAGGCCACTGGCATTCAAAGGGAACAACTACGCAGAGTTTCCTGTGAAGGAGGACGCGTACTTGGAGACGAACATCACAATTCAGTTCAAGTACGTATTCTGATCCGGGCAAATAATTTGGAACATGAACTTTCAGACTTGATGAGCATAAGGATGGCATTATCTTCTTTGCTGGCGAACTGATGGGCGACGACTTCATTTCGATCACACTCGATGGCCCGAACGTTATTATGAGGTTCGTTAGTAATGGAATCTTGAAATCTTGAAGCAATGGGAATTGCAGACATGACTGTGGAGAGGGAACCATCGAAGACATGTATCACGGAAAGTTTGGCATTGGAGAGTGGCACGAGATCAACGTGTGGAGGAAAAACTGTGATCTGACCGAGATGATGGTGGACGGAGGAAGGAAGTTGGTGGATCAAGCCGATGAGTTTAAGGTGAGACACTTCCCTATTTGAATCTGAATCAGAATCTGAAATTACAGAACTACAAGGGAATCACTATGGACGAAGGCGTTTTCCTCGGCGCCGCTCCCCATAACATTGAATATCTGCAGCAGAAGACGGGCTCTTCCGAAGGATTCCGAGGATGTGTTCGATTGGTGAGCCTTGTTTTCTTTCTAGCAAAAACTCGTTTCTCTGCGAGCTGTTTTCCCGTGGACAATTCGATATAAATGTGTGCTTTCAGCTCGTCGTCAACGGCGAAGTTCTTCTGAATTCACACGACACCGTCAACAAGGCATTCGACACGTCCATTAATTGTGAGAATAGAAAAGGGAATTCGCACGAATCGAAAGTGAACAATTTCAGATTACTGCGGAGAAGAGGAAACGATTGGGGAGAAACAGAAGAAGAAAGAAGAAGAGATCGACGTCATCAAGATCGAGATGTTTGACCTGACGCAAAGAGGAATTCCCAAGATTCTGGAGACTCCTGGAAGTAAGTACACATTGCACAGGTATCAATATTCTAAAATTCAACCTACCCATTAAACATTCACAACGCACACTTACTTTCGTTTCAAAATTTCTCTGAATTCGGAATCCGTGCTCCGTCACTTCGCGAATCTTTCTCCCTCATCGCGCATCCCCATCACTTCGTCCTCTAACCCAATTTGTCGTTTTGTTCGTCCTCTGCTAGCCGTTTTTTCTTCGGAACGAGCACCAAAATGTATGAGCTCGAACGAAAACACTCGAAAGTGCGCCCGCTTTTCTTCGGTCTCTTCGCTCAAATCCAAAATGGGCGGCGCGTCGCCATTTCGTGAGACACTGCAGAAGCGACGCGAAACTTGGCTCTTCGAGGCACGCGCGCGCGCCGGCGCTCATTGCTCCAGCCATGCTCCTACCGTGTCTGCTTCTGCTCGGAGCACACCTGAGCACCGCACTTCCATTCGACTACTACGGCATGTTCATTGAGCAAATGCTCGCCGAGCAGCTATCTGAGATTGTGCGCAACGAGACGACTACTGTTACAGTGAAACCGACAACTGAGAAGCCGAGCAGTCTGCCTCCACTGGGTCACCCGATTCTCAAGGAAATCTTCCAAGGTGAGTCACCACGATAGCTTGAAAGGCAAAGGGGCACAAAGTATTGCCATCTGCCTAAAATTGGGGAAGGGGGGAAGGCGTTAATCACGCTGGAATATTCTATTATTTGGCCGGAAGCTTTTCGGCCGTCGCTCTCCATTATTAGCGCCCTTATTTTCTCAGCGACGACGCACACAAAACTCATTGTTTTGTGGCCGCCGAACAGCCATTCATTCCTTTCCGAAATGACTTTAGAGTCACTCCGAAACAGCCGCCCTAATCTTTCTCCTCTCGATTCCTTCCTTCTGACGGACTTTCTTGAAATATGCATAACAAATAAGAAATGTCACGGGATATGAGTGACACATTTCGGAGAGTCGAGAGTCAAGACGAAGAAGAGGAAGAAGAAGGATGAAACGGCGCGGAAATTTGAGAGCATTTTTATGAGGACTACAAGATGAGCTAGTTGAAGCCTAATGAGAAGTCAAAGTCACGTCACTAGAAAAAGGGGGGGGGGGAGGCGAAAGATTTTTATTTTTCTTAAGATATGGTTCTTTCAGTTCCCGGGACCATTTCAGCGCCGATCGTTTGGAAAGTCGCTCACTTCAATGGACACTCAAAACTTGTGGTTCCCGCACCGAACAGCATCCTCAGCTATCTGGAGCTCTCAATCCAGTTCAAGACGGAGCAACCGAACGGAGTGATCTTCTTCTGGAAGGACAACTCGAAATTCCTGATTGTCACTGTCGAGAACTCTTTTGTCAAAGTGTACGCAAGTCTCGGACTGGACACCACCATTCTAAGGTTTCACTTGAGAAAGTAAACACACAATTAGTCATTATCTGTTCAGATCCGAGAATGCAGTCAGTTTGTACCACTGGCACAAGTTGGAAGTGTGGAGAAGCGGAAAAGGAGTGCTTCTGAAAGTGAACAAACAGAGTTGGGTCGAGTCGGAACTGCACGGAATCAAGTCGGAGCTGTTCGAGGATACTGGAGACATTTACATAGGATCTCTCAATGAAGATGACTGCCCGACCGTCGTGAAGCAGTTGGATGGTTTTTCTGGATGCGTGAAAAGAGTGAGTGGTAAAAGCAGAAAGTCTAACTCAATGCGCTTTTTTCAGCTTCGTCTCAACGGCCGTTCCATTCCCATGCAGTCTTCCCAGTCTATGAATGTCTCCGAGTGCTTCACAGATCCATGTTCTACTTTCGGATGCCCGAAACAGTGCATTGCCCACAATTCAATGCCGATTTGCCAGTGCGAATGGCCAATGATCGGGCACAAGTGCGCACTTTCCTCGGAATCCGAAATCTCTTCGATGGCGTTCGGAGGATTCTCGTACATGGAACTGAATGACGAGGCGGTCATGAGCCAGTGAGTGTAATTCTTTACTTCAATAAACAAACAAATGGATTTTCAGCATCACTGGAGACAGTCTCGACATGGCTGTCAACTTCAAAATTCGCAATCTGACTCAAAATTTGCGACAAGTGATTGTCTCGGGCGGTGACGTCACACACGAGGACGACTTCTTCGAGCTCGCCATCGACTCCAACCGATTCGTTCGTTTCGCTCTGAACTTGGGATCCGGAACGGTTGTGTTGACGCATCCGAAAAGAATTGAAGAAGAGACATGGGTTACTGTAGAGGTGATCAGAAACAAGAATGAAGTGAAGCTGTCGGTGAATGGAGAGGACCCGATCACAGGATTCGCCCCGGCCGGAGCTGAACAGCTGAATGTCTACCGAAGTGTGTTTGTTGGTGAGTTAAGCCAGTCCCGTGTTCTGGTCCTCAACGGATCTTGACGTTTTCAGGCAACAACTACCTGCCGGAAGGATCCCCAGATGGTCGTGACTTCACGGGACTCCACGGTTGCATTATCTCGCTCCGTTTCGATCAAACCACAATCTCTCATCCGAAGCAAGCAAAGACGGCCATTAACATTCAGGACTGTGCAATCTGAGTGTCTTCTTCCCTTTGCCGATGAACATTTATATAAATAACTGAAGAACTATGCTGGTTCCGTTTGAGCACAACTGACGAGATAAATTATTTGTTTCCTATATCTATTATCCCGCCCTTTTCTCTCACATGTCAGCAACAAACGAATAATCATTGCTTGTCAACATCTTTGTTTTACATTTTTCATTTGCTTTCTTCAAAAGTTTTCAACAACACAATGAAGCTCTTCTAATAGTCTTGTCAGCACCGTTGCGGTAAAAGTCTTTATATTCATAGTTATGCAATTTCCGAACATGTGTGATAAGTGATGAAATAAGTGAATTGAACTACTCAAAGTTGATCATGTCATTGATCGCCGGGCACTGGAAACGATCGCGAGTTCTGATGAATGCTCCCGAGTACAACTGCGGCTTCGCCATGTTTTCCCAGCTTTGTCGCTTGTCCTTGCTGCTGAACTTGAACGTTTCTCCGTTGGATCGCAGACAGTTCATGTTTAAATTTCCGACGGACAAGACGTTGTAGAACTCCTCATCGACGCCATTTCCCCAGTCTTGGACGCTATTGTACATTTCCGAGATGCTCATTGTCTTTCCGTCGAGGCCATGTCTGAAAGGACGTCTTACTGAGAGAAAGAAACACAGATGAAAATGTATGTACCTCTGCGAAAAGTAAGCTCTCAAAGTGCTGTTGGAGACGGCCGATTTGCAGACTTCAACATCGGAAGCCGGATAGTAGTAAATGTAGTTGACGCACATCTCATCCGTGATTCCATAACCACCAAACGTCACTTTCGAACGTTTCCTAGTGTCATAGACACATGTCGTGACGAGTGTATCTCCTGGCATGACCCGGACGAACGGACGGAGCTGCTGCAAATGCTGCCAGTGGGGCGAGTAGTGCTCATCTCGGTTGACGTCACCGACGGAAACGCCCGATCGGTACTGTGTCGTAAACAGCTTTCTTCCAGTCAGGTGGGCGTGCAGTTGACTCGCGAAGATGTTGATTCCCTCTTCCGGCAGCTAGAAAACAGTTTTTGACGCGCCGCATATTTTCGTTTGAGTACAAACTTACATTTTGAGTGCATTGAGATGGACAGTATCCATTCATAGCCCAAGCTTTTTGATTAGGAGGGACTGAATTGGCATCCGAGTAAACTAATCCCAACTCCATGATTCCGGCATCGTATCTTCTGAAAGCATACCACATTCCATCAACGTCACGCGTCACCTCTTCTCTACTCACCTCAACATTCCCGTGACAAAGAACTGGAATCCGGAAGTGTCCATAACTCCTTTGTGAAGTTCCGGATTATTGTAATGAATCTCCACCATCACATACTCGTTCTTTCCCTTTCCACCGATCGGAAGTCCGGCTTCTCTCGGATATTGAATCGGACCCTCTCCCATTGCCCACGCAGCAATCACATGACTGCACGACTTCGCCTTCGCCGGCTTCTTTGCGTCGTTGCAACTTCCACTCCACTCCTCCACTTCGTCACGGCAGATGAACACTTCCATGTGATGCACTAAGTGCTCGTTTCCCGGGGTGATGTAGGGCTCCATTCTCACCACGTGGTACGTTTTGCTGATTGTGTCGAATGGCATCCGGCGGATGATGCATTGATAGGTGGTCTCGACGTTCGGAATCGGATCCGGGCTGTTGCTATTCACAACCACCACTTGCACATCCTTCTCCAGTTTTGCTGGCTTTCATCGGCGTTCGGTTGGTCAGTGGGACCTTCGACAACCTTGCCGAACTTCTTGTCCTGAATGGTAATGGGGTCATTTTGAAGGCAATGGATACGAGAGACTCACGACAAACCACCTCTCGTCACGAATGTCGGAAAGATCGAGATGATTCCAAGTGCCAGCAATGTAGAATTGTGTAGTTCCTGCCTGAAAGAAAACACTCATGGATTATAGGCTGACAACCTCGAATTCCGTACCTGGAAAGCGTAATCCCTCGAATCACACGTGGTAAGCTTTCGTCTCACGACAATGTGATCCTTCCTCTTTCGAATCAACTGGAAGTCCTGCTGAACATCGGGCATGATTTTGAAGTTTCGGTCCGTATAGCTGTCCTGAAACATTATTACAAGGCAATTGGAGGAGGGATCGGAGAGATTCCCTTTTTTAGGGATGGGCATTACTACCGAGTGTTTCCATCAAGGAAAGATTTGGAGAAGATGATAGAGGGCGGGAGATCTAGAGATTTAGTGCTTACTTTGACATGTTTTTCTCCGTCGAAATACACGAGCGCGTCGGTGTTGTTCATCTCTCCGAAGTCCGAAAATCCCAGGAACAAGACATCGGGAGTTCGGACTCCAAACCAAATCGAGAATTCGACATCCTGATGCTCATAATTGGTGGACCACTTGACGGTTACATTGGTGTGCAGAAGATCCGCAGTGATCTGAAATCCGGAAATTGAGTACAGATACCAAAATTGCCTTGATTACCACGCCGCCATGGACCAGTGCGGCGCCCGCGGCAAAGCAGATTAGCGCCGCTGACTGAATTATCATTCTGGAATTTGTTGATGGAAAATTGTTGTCTTGAAGCAGTTGCTTCTTTGGTGACCCATTGTCCGAACTCTTGAACCAATTTGTACCAAGAGTTCGGACAATGAGCCACCAAAGAAGCAACTGCTTCAACACAACAATACTAAACACATCGAGTACATAAAAAACATCGCCAATGACATCTATTAATGGAAAATGCCACGGGGCGGTAGGTTTCGTGAAATCAACTGCTTACCTGAGATACTCTCAGTGGCGAACGATGATGACACTGAAGAAGGTACGTTTTTTTGCGGAAAAGGAGGATGACAAACGAAAACGAAAATAAAAAATGGTTTTCACATTTTCTGAGAGAAAATTAGTTGGTGTAAAAGCAAATAACTTTTGAATAGTGTTCGACACTGTCTGGAAGACTCTCCGTTTTACTTGGGTGCCTCTAAAAAGGCGATGCACAATTGGTAAGTGGAAGAGAAAGAAGGAATGTCAATGACACATTTCACGGTGTCACTTTCACACTTTTAGAGCATCTTCAGGTTCAGAAAATGATTCCATTGGAAAAACAACCCCTCAAAACACATCTGAGCCAATACGTGCCTTTTTATTAGATCCGTACAGAAGACACGCCTTTCCAAAGAATTTCAAATCGCCCCATGTATTTCCGAGCATTCTTCTTCATTTTGTTTCCGATTGGTTAGATATTGTTTGGATCAAATGTGCCGTGCGAGACGCAGAAGACATTCCGCAGCTTGCTCCGAGAGCTTGGGAAAACAGGAAACTGTGAAGCCTTATCTTATCTTTGCAAAAGAACAATCGGTGGAAAAATTGACTTTGCTTCCCGATGCTTTCCGATGCGTTTCAATCAGCACGTTTGTCGGATGAGGAACCAACGAAGCAGTAATATTAATAAATACAAACTAGCCTGTGTATCATAGACATTTATTTCTCACATATACATTTGCTTTATTTGGTTTCTTCAAAATTTTTCAACAACAAAATGAAATATTCTTAAAGCTCTTCGGGTAGTGGACTAGAATGAAATCCTGGAGAAATCAAGACGAACAGGTGTATGATGCGCATTCTGAAATGATAAAATAAGAAGGGATCGTTGATAAGAGGGGCTTACGTGGAAGAGAAGCCACGCAGATCGAGTTGACAATGCTGTTGAACTTGTTGATGTTTGCCTGAGTCGACGTGTCGTCAGTCGCATCAATGTCCAACTCAGTGGTCGAGAGTTTGACCGTTGTGCCGAGGTTGGTCGGGGCTGCGGCGTCTGTCCTCGAAATGAAGAGGAAAGAAGGCGTGCCAGCACAGTCCCAGCAGCCGTATCTGTTGTGGACTTCCGTTTGGAAATCACTCCAAACTGTGTCCGTGTACGTTCCAAAGTTGTCGGAAGCGAAAATGAAAAGGTTGGGGGCGAAGAGACGGTCCCCGTTGTCACTGTAGTGCCCGCATCCGAACTGAGTGCTGACTGCATCGAAGACGCTGAAAATAATGATTCATTCCGTGACGGCCCTTCTGACATTTTCATTTGCAAATGTTTGTTTGCACTCGGCGAGCGATGACATTTTTGATTTGTTTACGATTGTGAAACAGTAAAAAAGAAGAACAATGATGAAGGAAAAGAAACAGGTTGAGGCAGAGAAGACTCCTTCCCTGGCAGCGACTCAGAGTGAACGGAGCGAAGAGAAAACGTTTGCTAACCAGGATATTCTGCCGAAATTGAAAAAGATTGACTGCGAAGAGCCGAGCCAACTGACAATCAACGACAAGTTTTTGAAAAGATGGGCTGTACAGGGCATGATTGGGAAAGGCGGATACGGAGAAATCTATCTGGCGGTTGATGTGGTGAGAGGAGAAGAAGTGGCGATCAAGGTGGAGCCGAAGAAAAGAAAAGGAAAACTGGCTAAGCGGATGATTCTCGAGCAGCACGTGCTGTTCAAAATGCAGGGGAAGCCCCACGTGCCTTTGATTTACGGCTCCGGATATACGGAGAAACTGAACTTTATCAGTAAGTTTGGGGAGCTGGGTACAAGGCAAATGAAGTCTGTTTTCAGTTATGCAAATTCTGAGCATCAACGTCGGAGACATGAAAAAGAGCAGCGTGAACAAAAGACTGAGCAAGTGCACAACCGGACGGATCATCCATCAAGTCCTCTCCGCTTTGCGCGATCTTCACGAAACGGGATATGTGCATCGGGATGTGAAACCAGCGAACATGTGCTTCGGAGTATATCCGCAGGTATCAGAATAGAACCGCGAATTGCTGCTGAATTTTAGAATCCAGACATGCCACACTTTGATTCTTCTGGATTTCGGTCTGGTTCGGAGATACAAGACGGAGACCGGCGAGTGGAGGGAACCGAGACTTCGGGCCGGGTTCAGAGGAACCACTCGCTACGTCTCGATCCGAGTACATCGCCGATGCGAACAGGCTCCGTACGATGACATTGCTTCGGTGATGTACACTTCGTACGAGCTTCTGGCCGGGGAACTGCCGTGGAAGCATTTGGAGAAGTCGGAGGAGGTGCTTCAGTTGAAAGAGACAATGGTCAGAAAGCGAGTTGTTTCCTTCATTCATCCTCGTTTGTTTGCAGACAGAGAATGGGGTCAACCCGGAAATGTTTAAAGGAACCAACAATCTGCTCGTCGACTTTTTCAAATTGTGCTCGGAGATGGACCCGGCGAAAGAGCCGTGCTATGATAAACTGATCGAATGCATCAAAGTGCTCTACTTTCCGAAAACATTGACGGATTCCTATGATTGGGAGGAAGATCACAAGTCTGAGGATCTTTCGGAAGAGAATGCGAAATGAGCAGAGCTGATGAATGTAGAGAAGGAAGCTTACCCTGAGATTGTGTCCTTGTTAACCGTGTAAAGATTGTTGTTCCAGAAGTCAGCTGGCACTGAAAAACAATCACATTGGAATTTATCCTTTTGAAATCAACGGTTTACTTTTGGTAGATTCAGTGATGGGCGTTGGAGCCGGAGTGATAATGGTTGTCATGAAATCGCTTCCGTTCCTCCAGTCTTCAAAGACAACCGAGTAATCTTGGATCTCCTGGATACTGTGAGGTGTCAGGTTAGAGAGAACGGACGTCTTCTGGGATCCGTAGCCGATCATGGAGAAATGAGTGTCATCCTGAGCAGAGAACTGAGCGAGGAGAGTGGTGATGTAGTTCATGAAGACGTAGTCTTGTTCTGAAGATCAATGAGGAGAGCGACGTCGAGCTGCGTGTCGAAGCAAGTTCCGAGTGGCGGCAGAGAGCACGAGAGCTTCGACCAAGTGGTGTAGTAATCGGTCTGCTCGAGCACACTGTTGATGTCGTCGTTCTTCTGAATGATGCGACTGTCGCTGGTCACACTGTTCCAGAGATCTTCTCCGAACAAATCAGCCGGTCTGGAGTCGTCGACAACAAAAATGAGTCCGGCTGTTTGCGCCTTCAGTTGCGTGGAGGCAGCGAGAAGATCGGCCCTCTTCTTGGCGGTGTTCTCATCCGGATCCAGAACGGCGTCGTTAGCTTGTCCAAAGAAGATGATGTTGGCGGAGAAACGAGAGTTCTTAAGGGCTTGAGCCGCCAACTGGTTCGACACATCGATGATTGCGGTGTCAAGACGAGTGTTTCCAGAACGGAGAGCGGCTATCTTTGCCGGATTGTCTATGAGATCCTGGACGAAGGCTGTGAATGAATTGAGAGAAGCATCTCCGACTGGGTTGAATTTGGTATTTCCTTCGTTGTAGGTGACGAGTTGATACGAAGCAATATTAGGCTGCTGCGTGGCGGCGTTCGAGGCAATTGTAATTACGTCTTTCAGATTCTGAACGACGTAGTCATTGGTGGCCTCACTGATTTCGACGGCATAGTAAGCAGTGACACATTCTGAAAAAAGTTTGTTAAGAGGTGATTGGGCTACTGAAAGTACTCGGCACTGGGCACGGATAGGCAATGAGAATCTGGTTGGTGACTCCAGTGAAAGTGGCGTCGGACATGTCTCCGAAAACGTAGTCCGGGTTGGTCACTTGTCCCAGCTGTTTCTTAACGTCATCACTGTACGAAGAGTATCCGATGAAGAAGGTGGCGACGTTGATGTTCTTGAGGTCCTGCCCGGCTTGAATCTCATCCTGGTAGGTATCGACGGTCGGAACGGCATCGGAAAGAACGATGTATACTCTCGAAGAGGTACCGGTCGATTCGGTTGTGAAATAGTCCTTCGCCTCCTTCAGGGCCTTGGTAACGTCGGTCAGTCCTCCAGTGTACACAACGGAATCAATGACGGCATTGATAGCCGCCAAGTTGTTTCCGTTGGTGAGAGTGAGCTTCTCGGTGACGTCAGCGCTGAAAAGGCGAATGACTATTTGTCAATGATATCGGAAAAACCTACTTGAACGTGAGAATTCCGACACGAGTGAACTCGTCATTATTGTACTTGTACTGGGCAACAAGTCTCTTGGCGAAGTCGACGTATTTCTGAAAACAAAATTAAAACAAACCTCGTACAGAAAGAGGATTTACCGGGAGAATGATTCTGGAGAGAGACTCGGAAGTATCGAAGGCAATGATAATGTCAAGAACTTGACACTTTGGAGTGTTCGTTTGATCTGAACAAAATTATTGTCTGGTGTCAAGACAGCAGTTCAATTTACCATCAAGTTCGGCCAACGGGTAGGCGAAACGAGATGCGAGTTGGGCAGCGGGAAGGGAGTAGACTGAAAATGATGCGTTCACAAATGCCAGCATTTTTAAGTCTACTCACAGGAGCAAACCAATGTCTGGAATGGGTCCGTCTCGGCCAGAGAGGTCCAGGTATCGTAGGAAGCGATCGAATCGGCATACGAAGTGTACTGCGCGACGTAGTTCGCACGGACTCCAGCAACTCCGACGAACAATCCGTAATCTCTGGGGGTCACAGTGACCGGGTCTTGAGAGATCGGCTTGTCAGTGACTACAAAAATGGCTCCGGGGACGTAGGATCTTCCGTTTCTGAACGATTCAACTCCATTTTTGAGAATCGAGGCGAAGTTGAGGGAAGTAGTCTCGGTGAAAGTAGTGATTCCGAACAGGTTATTGAAGTCGGCATCGAGTTGAGCGGCAGTGCTGGCCCAGGTGGTCGAGATATCCTGGATTTTGTCAGCGACGACGGCCTTCAGGAAAACATTGGCTTGCGGGAAAGTGATTCCGTTGAGAAGCTTCTGGCGAACGTTCTGAAGACTGGCAACCTTCTCGGTCTGGTTGTTCTTTTGCAACTGGTTCAGGTCGATAACGAGGAGAATATCACGAGTGACCGGGTTACCCTTGCAGTCTTAAATCAATCGAGCATGGTTAGAAGTTGGAAGTTGGCACTCACATTTGGTAGAAGCTGGAGGAACAGCGGTAGTGGTCGGAGCGGCCGTCGTTGTGGGCGCAGAAGTGGTGGTGTTCGGGGCGACGGTCGAAACGACGAGTTGGGCCTGACGGCAAACGGCGGTGGCCTTGTCTCCATCTGTTTCCATAAAATTTTAGTTATTACTTTTTCTTCGTTTAACTGCCTCCCCAATAGCTAATGCTGAATTGAGCGCCGCGCTAAAACGGAGTATCGTTAAAAACAAAAGCAGGTTTGAAATTTTTGGATTTTTTTTTCCGAAAACCCGAAAATTCATCACAAAATAATGAAAATGAGGTGAAACAGAGAATTTCAGAATTGTTTATAACAGCTGTGACCTTAAATTAGCGTTTTGCCCACTAGAAAACGCACAATTTGCACTTTTCTGTGAGTCTCAGTCCTGAACCTCAAAAACTTGAATTCCTGAGTTATTTTTGCTTTTTATAGGACGTCTCTGTGCTCAAAATGACCGCCTCTGTCTGCTGAACAAACGTGAGGAGAAAGTTTTGAAGAAAAACTGTGCATAATCTCAAAAACTCGGGAAGAGAAATTTTTGAAATTTCATCATAAATCATGCGCAAAAGTGAAGAAATGCATTATTTGTTCGCTTATCATCCGTTTCCCTCTTATCAACCACAAAGTTTCACACCTCTCCGGTACGCTAATCCGCACGCCGCCGCCAATATTAACTAAACGACTCACAAGTTGTCTCCACTTGGGTCACTAATTTCGAAGCGGACAGAACTTTCTGCACGTCGTCTGTCGAAACCGAGTTTCGGAGGGAAAACACTGCACTGACTGCCTTGTTTCTGAAATAAAAATAGGTTATGAGTACGAGAATGTGGGGAACAAGACAGCTTACTCGAGTTCAAGAGCAAAAGAGTTCACAGTGTACTTGTTCTTCAGAAGACCTCTAAGTTCATTGGACACATCGTCAGAATTGTTGTTCGAGAAACCAGTTGCCAAGAATCCAGTGGAAGTATCTGTAGGTCAAGAGTGGAAAGATGTCCAGCATAAAAAAGGCTCACCGTGTTTAGTAGCGAAGAGAATGATGAAGACAATGGAAAGGATCAAGAAGATGATGGAAATGACGGCGAGGGCGATGTGAATAGGATCAAACCTGCCGAAGATCTTGGTGCTCTGCTGAGAAGCAGTCATCCTCTGAGTCTGCAAGTCGTAGTTCACTGATTGTGTCATTTGGGACAAGAATTGAAGAGAAAAGAGAGTGCTTTATAGAGGGGTGATGTCAATGGAAACTCGCCCCTCAAACTCCTCCTCTTTTACCGCCAATCGGCTTTATGGCGACTCTTATCAGGTTCTAGACTTGCAGTGAATCATCTGCAAAGCGAGGCGAAAAGTAACTCTGATTGGCACAAAACTATCATCATTATCATCGAAATCGAGCGGGCGACGATGATTCAGAATGAGCGGAGGATCGGAAAACGGCAACGAGGCGGGAATGTCGGCAAACAGGGCCATGTTCTGAATAGAGCTGCAGGTTTTACGACTCTGACTCAGGACATGGCAATGTTGCGATTCTGGCGGAATGTGATTTCGGTGCAGAAGGTACTGAAATACTTACGGCGACGTCGCTGATAACTGTTTTCCTACGTAATCTAAGAACTGTCAAGACACACGGATTATAACGGATTATAACCTGAATGGAATGGGAGTGGTGACAAAAAGAACTTAAGAAGGGTCTGCGACGGATTGAGGTTTGCTCCGTGAAACTTGGACTTTTGGAATTCTGAAATCAGCGATTCTGTAGAGAAGACACCTTTTTATTTCGCAATGTTTATCATTTCAGTAGTTCCCAACTACTGTGCACGCCCTCTAACCGCATGATTCACCTCTTCTCAGGGCTGGGCCACTGGCCGGCACGGGCTTTTCGTCGTTTCGTTGGACCTTTGAACCACTTGCAATATTCCGATCGGACCCAAACTTTGCAGGGTTCTTGGACATGTGCTGAAGCATACTGGGACCAAGTTTCAGCCCGATCGGATCGTCGGGTCCCGAGATATGTGGATCATTGGCCGAAATTGACCAGAAGCCCAGCCTTTTTGGAAAAAATCGGCAAATGATCCACATATCTCGGGACCCGACGATCCGATCGAGCTGAAACTTGGTCCCAATGGCCCTCAATCCAAGTCCAACAATCATGCAAAGTTTGGGTCCGATCGGAATATTGCAAGTGGTTCTAAAGTCCAGGTCACGTCAACGAAAAGCCCGGGCCGGCCAATTGCCCAGCAGTGCCTCCTCTGAATCACAGCTGTACGTACTCTTGACACTTTGTTCGGTTTCGAACATTCCTTACTGGTTAGAGTTAGAGAAGTTCCCTTATCTTCAATTTTTTTTCTTATCGTTAAACATTCGAGTTTATTCAAAACCTCCGACTCAGCACTGCTCCAGGAGCAAACAATCAGTGGCGCCACTGGGGCCTTTTGGAATTTTGGAGTACGTCACGCGGAAATGGGTTATCAGTTATCACTCCAGCGATCTGTTTTCAGTACTCGTTTCAAGGGAAGGAAAATTTCATTCTATCGGGGAAAAGTGACGATTCATCTCAAGTTTGATGTGCACGACATGTTGATAAGATAGGAGAATGAATTAGAAAACGGAAAACGGCATGATAGAGACAGTTCATTCGGGTAGGGATCGAGAAATTCATCTGCCTTCAGTCGCACGACGTCAGTTTGGATTCATATGTGTCGAGTGCGATGTCTCCGAGGTCCCAGGCTTTCGGAGAAGTGGCGCCGTCCTGAACGAAGATCGGCGGGATGGGCACCTTGATCTTCAGTTGGCAGGGATCCTTGTGCTCGGCCGGATGCTCGTAACAGTGGTGCCAGATGTGAAGTGCGACCTTCACGTCGAATTTCGAATCCACGAAGCCAGCAATTTCAAAGAATCCGGACGGGTCGGAGAACTTGTCACGGGCCATGACGGTGTTTGCTGGAAGTTAGTTGTGAGGAAGGGCATATGACTCGTGGAAGACTCACGGAAAAGCATCCACTTGTCAATGAGCTGGAGCTCGGCGTACTGCTCCGGGAGCTCACGGCACAAAAGTCTTCCTTTGACTCGAACCGACTGTTTTTTGGCCGATGCGAAGAAGACTCCGAGAGCGAGGAGCAGAAAAACAATCTTCATTGCAGGATGACGAATTTCGCAATGCATTTCATCGGGAAACTTCTCGTTTTAGTCTTGTATCGGTTCACGTTGGACAACTATCCACGTGTTGAGTTTTTATTCAGAAACCGAAAGGATCAAGTGCAAAGAAATCGGGATCGAACGGCAGAATCCGCACAAACTTCTCCACTTTCTCCGCCGATCCGCACGTTTTCTCTGCCGAACCGCTCGCTTTTTCCTTGCTCGCCTTCTCTTTGCTGTTGATCTTCGCGGTTTTCAGTTCTTCTTTGCTCAACCTCTCCTTGCTCAACTTTTCTTTGCTATTTTTCTCTTTTCCCATTTTCTCTTTGCTCGCTTTGTCCGTCTCTCGACTTTTTTGATCGGCGAAGCAGATGATCCTCTCGGAGGTCTAGAAATTGAATGATTGTTTGGAACGCGACAATTTCATACGGTAATTCCCATTCGAACGGATCGTTCCACAAGAATTTTCCCTTCTCCATAATGGACATCAATATCATGTAGATCTTGTGATAATCGGGACGACTGAAGTAGGTCAAGCTTCTGTGCAAATTAAGAAAACAGTTGAAAGGGTCTGAAAAGACTTTAACAAACCTCAGATGACTAGCGATCTCGAGGAATTCAATTGGACTGTTCTGAAGGACAATATCATCGGTGTACAACTTCTTCATTTCCCCGACCAGTCTTTTGTCACTGAAAATTCGCCATACAATGAGAGCCTTTCAAAATGAGAAACATCTGTGCCGCCCATGGAAGTGGTCCTCTGAGCTCGGCGAGCATGTAAAGCATGCTCCAGAGATCATCAACTCTTCCCTGCTCCAAACGATTATGCATCCGGATTGAGCAGTAACGTGTTGTTCCTCTGAAATTAACGAGCGGTATTCAATTGGATCACCTGAACATTTCACCTGAAGTGTGTCCGTTCCCGAGGCTTCCGCATCACCAGTTTGCTCGGCTGATCCGTCTGCGGGACGACGTACTGACGCGCGAGTCCGAAGTCGAGAATATGAAAGAACCGACACTCTTCCGTGCTCGTATTGTATCCGAGCGCAATGTTCGCAGGCTTCAGATCCCGATGAATGAAGCCAACGTCATGGATCTGCTTGATGCAGAAGAGCACATTCGCAGCAATTCTGACCTGCGAAGACACTGTGTACTGCCGTCCAAGTCTTCTAGAATCGAACAATACACTTCAACCGACGCTCACATTCTCCTCACTTGGTAATCTTGTACAAACTCTCGCCCAAAAGAGTCATGATGATATAGCTGAAGTCAGTGAGTCTTGCGGCGAATATCAACTGTGCCACGTGCGGCCGTCCGGAAAGTCTCTTCAGAATGGCCACTTCCAGTTTGAGAACACATCCGCCGCCGGCTCCGTTCGATTCCGCCTTCATCGCCGCCTCCGTCTCGTCTTCCGTATTCCGCACCAAGTACACACTTCCGCATCCGCCCTCGCCGAGCTTCCGAACCACTTGCCACGAGCAGCCGACCACTTTGCCCTTCGGCAGCTCAACGAGTCCGGTATCTGTGTGCCTCACTGCGAACGGGTCGAATCTTGCGATCGGCTGCACAATACCTTCTGTCATGAAATGCTCTTTTATTTGAACGGCTGTTCCTAGAAATGAGCGCACAAATCGTTCCAACACGTTTGTTATAGTTTATTCGTGAAACAAGAACACTGATACGTGTGATATATAATAAGAGTTGCAGACGGTCGAATCGATACTTCATTCGTGTGCAAACATGCGTCTTCTGTCCGTCTGCTCCACCGTGTATAGTCGGTCTCCTCTTCATTTCTTCCTGCCAGCTTTTATTGCACAATTGATGCGTTCGCGATGAATCATCTCGTTCAGAAACGGAATGAACGCTCGGAACGTGCTCATTCTTTGAAATAGTACGGAATCGGACACTTTCCTGTTATCTCTTGCACTTCTCCTTCCTCTCTGTCTCGTTTCCCATCTTTGGGATGACTTCTGACTCACTTGTTTGTTTTCATCGCCAAACTCTTGCCCACTTTCAGCCCACAATGTTCAAACTTCTTCTTCCTCTTCTCATTTATCCGATATCACCTTCGATATCACAAAACTTGATCATTGACGTGAGTATTCATATCCCGAATTCTATACATCTTCTCCCCGTTAACAGGTGTCCCAGAACGCAATTGAACAATATATTTCTTCAATGTCCGATCACTTTCGAAACGAGATTCTTGAATGGAAACTTCCTGAGATGGAAGCAACTCGATTCGTTTGTGGCATAATTCTCAAAGACACCAGGGTATCCAACATTCAGTTCAACAATTTCACATCTGAATTGGCCGGACCATACGAAGACTATTATTTGAATGTACCCACAGTTACTCCTTTAAATTAATATACTATTTTCCTTCCAGATAACCGATCTCTCACTCACTCTCTCCGGCCAATACGTTCGGAATTTTCTTTTCTTCAAGTTTCGAGACTCATTCTCCATCAAAGTTCGCTTCAAAACCGTTTCTCTCGGAGCTCTAGTTCCGAGCTTTGCAAATGGATTTCCATTCATTCATGGTGTAATTAATTGGTGAGTTTACTGCGAAAATCATAAACGAAACAGTGAGTTGGAGTTCAGTGGATTTGTATCTTCAGTCCTCGAAGATCCTGAGACAGACGGATGGTTCGTAACTGGATTAATTCGAGATGCATTCGAGTAGGCATTCCTTTCCCAGTTATTTTCAATGTTCAATCTTTCAGTGATTATTTCAACAATTTGTTTTGCTACAAACTAGTTGGATCTCTTGACAGGAAGATCCGAAGTGACATTCACGAGTTGCAAGTGGACTTTCCCATCTTCGCCAGTATGTATTTTGTTTCATTCCCATCCAGACAAACTTCTGAATTTTCACAGACTCATCTGAAATGTCTTATCGAATGTTCAAAAAGGCTCCGTTCATCCTTCCTTCTAAGCAGGTACGGTATTTTTTGGAAGGAGAAATAGAAGATCCGATCAACGAGCCGGCTGTCTTTCTGCCCAATGAGCTGACCGATCGGACAGTGGTACGCCACGTGGCGTACCATATTCATGAGAAACTTCTGGCTGAAATGTTGGACGCGATCTGCGAGAAGGGCCTTTTCGACAGCAACTTTACATCCGTGCCCTCGATGAAACCCGTCAGCTATCTGTGTCTGAACACGAGCGTCAAAATGCAGGGACTCTCAAGTGAGTCTCATTACTTCCTCACCTGTCCTCATGAATTACCCTTTCGCAGACACCATAACAATCATCATTCACGTAACGAGTCTTGAGACGTACCCGGATAAAGAGGAGAAGACCCAGCTCCGCAGTTTCATGGTCACTCCGTTGCATAAGTCAGATTAACGGACGGGCGGTGCATTCTAATTATTTTTGGATTTGCAGCAGTGAGCACGAGCTTTTCATCCGGCTCAAATCGCAATTGTCCAATCGTTGGTTGGATAATACGTTCACAGAGCAGGTGAGCGGTTTAGTGAAAATGAGATGATCGGACAGTCCAAGTTCAGCTCTTCAACCATCTATCCCAAGTGCTTTCCGACCACTTCCGTCTTCCATTGCCTTTCATTCACAACTCTTCGATCTCCGACGTCATCTTCCACCCGAATGCAGATTACTTACAATTCAGTCCAATTTTTTCTTTCATGACAGTGATACTCAAAAGTTTTGATGGAATTATGAATTCAAAAAGATTCGCAATGAACAGTTCATTTCAATTAGAGTTCATTTTTCACTGCAATGGCGATCCGACCTCGCCGTTCTTGATACGTTCCAACTCAGTTCTCAGATTCCGTTCATGCACCACAAGATTCTGGAATGATGACTTTAACTCGAACAAGTCGTCTACAATCTGCCGTACCGAGTACTGCACCTCTCCCTTTTTGACCCTCTCACTCAGCTCGTTCACCAATTGAGCCTGTCTGTCCAGTTCCACCTCGACCGCTTTGATCTGGTTCACAACTTCAACCATCTCGCCCGTACGCGCCTTTTTCTCAGTGATCGCCTTTTTCACTTGAGCCGCCAGTTCATTGATCTTATCGGCGAACTCTCCGTGATCAAGAGCAGTTGCTGGTTTTGCCCAGCTTGGAGCATCTGGAGTACTCAAGGAGTCGTTGGAAGCGGCGTCCGAGCTAGGGGAACCGGCGGTACTGGAGTCCATCGAGGAGGAAGAAGCGGCCGAGTTGGAGGGACTCTTAGAACGGCTCGGGGACTTCGACTGACCCGGTCTCCTGCAATATATTTTTCACTCTATGCTTCCAAATCGGTTCTCTCACATGGTTCTGATGCGAGTGTTCGTCAGAATGCCCAGAATATTCGGCTGTTTCCAGATGAGTTTCCGGTCAGCAAAGTCCCCTGGAGCCGGCATTGCCTGCACGAGAAACTGATGATTCGACTGGTATTTGCTGCCGTCGATCATCGAAATGCGAATGATTGACTTCTCTCCGATGCTCAGAAATCCCTTGTTCGGGCACACTGTGTACCTGGTCGGACCGTTCGTTTGAATGCGGAAAGCAACACGACAAGGATAGATATTTCTAGAAGGGACAATGGATTTCATTTCAGAAGAGATCAGGTTCTCACTTTATCTCGAGGGACTTATCAATCTGTCCGGATTTTGGCTCAATTACAATGTTCAAAGGGTTCACCTAAACACATTTGCTATTCGATCACTCTATTTCACGTCTGATTACTCACAGTGATCAGCGTTGGCGTCATCGGTTTCGCCGCCACATTAGGATCTTTCAAGATACAATCCATCGACTGTTTCGGCTCCATTTTGAATTGAGAAATAGTCAAAACTGTTTATTTTCTTTTGGAAAAGGGCAGTAGAACACGAAAAGAAAAAAGGTTCGGAGCAAATGTTGCGTTTATACAAAAGGACCAGTATGTTTGAAAGTGAGAGGAACGGAGGAGAACAGGGAGATAACACAGACGGTGGTGACGTGGGCAAACGAGAAGGAATCGGGCGGATAAATAGAGAGTTAAAGCGGTACGGAATGATGGGATTCGGGAAATACTGTGGCAGAATCTAGATGGTGCTATGACGTTTCATATGAAGACTCAAATGATCCGAACGGGCAAAGTTACGATCACAGAGACTGCAGCGGAATGGCTTGTCTCCGGTGTGCTTTCGCATGTGCCTGAAAGAGATTAGAAATGAAGAAATGAAAGGTGTTTAGGATTAGTTACCGGGTGAGCTCGTCGCTTCTCGCGAACTTCCAAGAACAGTTTTGCCACTTGCAAACGAACGGTTTCTCTCCGGAATGCGTCCGCTCGTGAGCTTTCAGATGCGACGACTTCGAATACCTGCAACGGAACGGTTCACAAATGTTAATCCACGCTTATCGGTTCTCACTTCTTGAAGCATCCCGGATAGGTGCATGCGTGCACGACCTTGTTCTTATCAGGGTTTGCGTTTTTGAGACGTGATTTGCGCGGCGGAGATCGCTCACAGGACGTGTCATCGGAAGTGGAGGAGGGCGAAGAGCGCGTTGAATCGAGTTCGTAGTGCGGTAGTCTGTAATCGAATTCGTTGGTGATCAGAGATGATAAAAAGGGAAGCGTGATGACAAGCAGCGGGTTGTTGTTTGCGCGGCGATAAATAATGAAACATGAAGTGTATGACCCTGAAGTAGAGAATTCTTTTAGTGAATTCTTCAGAAGGGATTCCAAAAACTTCCAGGGGGAGCCCGCGAGGCCTTCTGGAATGTGCGACCGTTTCGGAATGGAAAGGTGCGAAACGCGCTCTCCGCGTCACCGCGACTTCATTGATTATCTGTGACTGTATTCTTTTGCGGAACGCGGCGGCCCCCACTAAGCTGATCGTTGACCGTGTCGGGGCGCCGAAGGAAAAGAAGTATTATGTCAACAAACATGGAAACTGTTAGCAGCAGCCGCGGGGGTGGCAGAAATAGACTCGAGCGGGTGACTAATCATGCACCCAACTGGATTTCGAGTCATTGAGAGTGTTTGAGCAGTCTATTACGTGGCACCGGTCCCTCACCCACGCACTTCTTCTCTCCCGAAGCCTTTCAACTTTCGACATTTCCTTGTTGGTTGAACCAGATTCCTTTCGGCAATTTGGCGCAAAACGAGGGAAAATGGCAGCAGTAGACCGCCCACTGTGAGCTTGTGACGACCGCCCGCGCACGCATCCAAATGCACTGATTTGCATGACAAGGTGAAGTCGGGCAACGGGTGGCGCACTTCGCTCTTTTCATATTGCCGCCAAACCCAAGATTGAAGACGAAATTGCTTTTGATTTATATGGTTGTAAACAGCTAATCGATTCAAGTCTTTCTCTCTCTCTCTCCCCCCTTTTTTCGCGCATTCTATCAAAGATTTCGGACGGATGATCCGGTGGGAGGAAAACACTTTGGCAATCGCAATCATAACATCGGTCTACGGAATGTGACATGAAAATGCTTACCGTGCCAGGGGAACTTCAGTGTTGATACTCGGCAACTGGGAAGCGATCGGACCCAGGCAACTGGTCTCCGGACTCGACGGAGGCGTCTCGCTCTTGATGGCCGGTGGGCTCAGTTGATGATGAGTTATGACTGGAGCCGGAGCGATCGGAGTGGCCACTTCGGTGTAGTACGGAGGATTTCCGTATGAGGTGGTTGCCACGTCATAGCAGGAAGTGATTGGTGGCGGATGGGGGTGGTAGTAGATATCCTGATACTGATAGTTCGGTGGTGGGTGAGGAGGACTGTATTCAGGAACCGGGGCGGGAACGGGATGCGGAGAGAGAGGCGCCTGAAAGTGTGGTCCTGGCGGCGGGAGCTGCATGCACGGAGGCTCTCGAACCGGCACGTGCACGTGGGCGAACCGGGACTTGACGGTTCCCGCAGAGTTGAGATTCGGAGTGACCAGCGGAGAAAAGGCCGGACGACGGTGGTCGAGTCCTGAAACCTTAACTCATTTCAAAGTCGGACGAAACCGAATGACTCACCCTCGATAAGTGGGACAGTCTGTCGGCTGGAGTCTCTTTTGATAAACTCGTAAATGTCCGACCATTCCTGAAACATCATGAGTAATTGAGAACTCTGCAGAAATCGGAATCTTAAAAATGCAGCGGTCTGTGATTGTCTGATTCTCTTGCCCTCCCGATGATTCCAAAAAAAAAACCAGTGCCATTAATTAATACACCGTCTTCTCTGGGCGTCCGTTCTCTCGACCCGGCCATCCCGATGTCTCGCACTCTCTCGATCCTGCGCACGCTCTCGCACACTGATTATCACCATTGATTAGCCGTCTTTTCGTCGAGGCCCGACAAACCCCTCAACAAAAATGGAAGGAAGGAAGCGCAACAAAGTGATTTTTCGAAGAAGAGAGACTTTTTCTCTTCGGACGCACGGAGGGAGAGGGACGGTTCTGAATAGGACCCGGGCAGTGAGTCAGACACCTCGTCCCCGCTATTGTACGTAATTTATATGCGTGTGGTATGTACCTGGCTAAAAAGGCAGAGCGGAGGAGGAGAAGACAATATTTTCGTATGTACGTGCCACACTTTCGTAATACTTTGTCATACAAAAACGAGAGAATCGAAACGCAGAAGGAAACGGAAGTGAGCCGTGACTGAACGCATCGGAAAAGCTCTCGTTTGTCGGAGAGAAGAAGACGTCAGAGAAGTTTCAGAGTGATGTGATTATCAATGAAATGACCCAAATGATAAGAAGAGGCGAAAAGAGAGAAACGAAACGAAACAAACCTCGTCATTGATAGTCGAGTAATTCGGCGGAGTCTGCTCGATGGTTCTCATCATTTTCAGACGGATTCTCGATCAGTTTCGAGGTGTCGTTAATCCAGTGTCGACTGCAAAATTGTTCGTGTGTATTTAAGAGAAAACGAAAAAGCAAGAAAAACTGTGTTTGTGTGTATTTACTCTGTTGAAAAGAAAAGAAAGAGAATGAGAGAGAAAAAGAGTGAACGATCAAAGGGACGGAAACGAAAGGATCGGAGCAGCGAAGAGCCCTGAAGGTCCGGCCATGTTCACGGAAGAGACGGGCACGGAGGCGTGCTGGGGCGACTGCGGCCCGACCGACTGCAACCCAATCGCTGATCAGACTCCGCCCACATTTTCTGGGGGCAGTCGTTGAGGGAAGCGACGAAGAACGAGGAGAGAAAATGGTTTATGATCGTCTGTTTTGGGTCGTCTTTATATAAAAAACCACAAAAAATGAGTGAGTGAAAATGATAAGTGACAAGGAGGAAGAAGCACCTGATTGAATTGAACTTTTGCGTTCGTAAAGATGGACGGAGCATGGCGGATGAGTCAGAAAAGAACAACAATTGTATCTTTCTGATGATTGGATACTCGCCGTATTGAAAACATTCAAAAGTTGAAGGGGTAGAAGACGATGATGGTGAAGAAGAAGAAGAAGAAGAAGAAGAAGCTAGACAGATACCGTAAGACTGGATGACCGAGACAATTCATCTTCCGCTCTGTGATATATTATCACAACCAATCGGAGAAGACCTATTGGGGTTAGATAGAGAGGTGAAAACTATTTGGAAGATGTTCTTGAGTACGCAAAATCGTGTATATTTAGCTGGGTGCCGATTTTTGATCCGTGCCAAAATCACATCGAATCAGTCAAGTGATTACTTCGCAGATTTCGCTTTCCGCCGGTCGCTTTCTGCCAATGAATTAGTGGCAAAACGGTTCAAAATGGAAGGGAAAGAGAAAGAGAGAGAGAAAGAGAGACGAGACCACCTCTCTGAATGAAAAGACGAAAAAAGTGGCAGCAAGGGAAGAAGTCATGTTCAATCATATCATATAATCAATTACGACTGCTTCTGCCTGCTGTCTCTCCGCTTCTCCTGCGAATTTTTGGACAAAAAACAAGAATCCAACCAGGGGGTATTCGAAGAATGACACCAACTTCTGAATCTGAGAAGAAGTCGTCGACGAAGGGGAAGGCGCCGCTCCATTCTGATTATGCCATTACACACGCACACAGCCGGAGGAGGCAACAACAATGAGTGCGGTGTTGCTGATCACAGGTCAATTTTTACACTGATAACCTAATCTACAGTAACCTCTGAATCCGGCTTCTTGTCTCCATCCAAGAACGTTTTCTTGTTTATGGAATTGGCAGGTTTCCCTCTCTCCCTCTCTCTCTCTCTCTCTCTCTTTCAAAATGCAAACTCTTGTGCGTAATCAGAATCAGATTATAAGTCATTACTGATAAGATGAGCTCTCCGGCACGTTCGGTTATGCTAAGAAATTTCAAAATCGGAAACATTATTGTGATGCAACTTTTTGGAGAGAGAGAGAAAGAGAGAGAAAACAAGAATATTTTCGAAAATGATTGAGAGGGGGAAATCTTCAATGTTCATCGGGAGAAAGTGCAAAAATCACGCGGGACCGCACCCAAAACAGTCGGGTGAATCATGAAAACGGATAGGGATAAGAAGGCAAGAAAACACAGATGTCTCATTTGGGAGGTAGGGGCGAGGAAATGAATTCGGCAGAGAGACTCATCACTTCGGAATGGCAACTGTGTTTCTTTCTTGCAGAATATACAAAAAGCAACTCAAAATGGCTCGTCGTTTGCTTCTCGCGGCCGTCCCGTTATCACTTGTTATCGGTTTAGTTAGACGCGCTTTCGATGGTGCACGACGCGCTTTTCCAAAATGGTCATTTTTATCAGCACACTGTCTGGAGCCTCCTCGCCGCGCACACTCGCTCTTCTAAATCGTTTACGTAAGGGAAAACGAGCAGCGAGTGTGATGTCAGGTTGAGCTGAAATCGAGATGTTGCCGTGGGCGGAATGACGGAATTCGAGCGAGTCGGAACCGATTCACGGCTGGAAAGCGTCTGGAAGAATCGGAGGGACGACCCTCTGACGACTAATCCGCCCGTGACCTAATTAGCAAAAACTTGACGATGGAATTGTAGGGAAGCGGAAGATTTCCGGCGTGTTCTAGCAGAAAATTGGAATCAGAATCGGAAATGAATTCGTTTAGAGAAGGCGGAAGACGTGAGGAGAAGAAGGAGAAGAAGGAGAACCTCGAGAAATTTCATTCGAGAAGGTTACGGTAACTTATACTAAACAAACAAAAGTGGCAGAAGTGAACGGTCGTCCTCTCGATGATTCTGTCGAAAACTTTCAATTTCGACGCCGTCGCCGCCGCGCATTTCAAGTTTTTTATCAATTCGTTTCGAGTCCTCACTCACGCACTTCTACCTCATTTCACACGTTTACATTTATTTACATTCAAATGTACATATGTTTCGTCCCCTTTCTCCAAAAGAAAAACGGACGTCTTCGACAATAGAAAAGAGTGTGAACGGGACGAATGCAATCAGTGAAACGTGTTCTAATCCCTACAATTACCTGTGGATTGTTGTACGTGAGTGTATATCTATCAATAGGTTGAAAACGGACGGACGCCGCGCCGCCCCGGGATGTTGTAGGTCTAACCAAACAATTAGTCAGGTGAGTGACAAATATTGGCCGCCCCTGCCGGCGTTTTGAGGGTGCCCACGCGCGGCGGCGGCGGCGGCGGATAAGTCAGAATTTGGGAATGAATGGGAGAATGGGATGAAGACGTGGATGGGAGGACACGTCATCGGATGCAGAAGGGAAGCGACCGGAGGAGACTGAAAGGATGTTGACTTAGGGAAGGAATGCGGAGAAGGGGAGCGAGCCTCTTGAGACACGGTTATCAGTCTGCCAACGGAAGAAGAAGAAGAAGAAGAACTGTTTTCGGAAGTAGGCAACACTTTGTGACAGTTTCGACCGGAGACTGTACTCTTCTTTCACACTATCAATGGAAGTACGAGCACACCATTATCGGCCTCCTCTCTTTCAGTTCGAAACGATTAATTTGTTGAACTATATCACAAGCGAGAGAAGGGCAACAAATGGGTCCAAGCTGAAAGCAGAAGAGGAGGAAGAAGAACTTTTTATCACCTTCCCTTTCTTCTTACAGATGCCGACTACAGATGGAAGTGAGCGTATTTGTGCATGATCATCACACATGCTTTCAGCGTTTTACACACGTACAATGGCAGACTGATAACGGAATGTGTAGGGTTATCGATCGAAGCCGAGAGGACCGACCGGGGAGCAAAATGTTGCAGAAATAAAAGCGGGAAAGGTGGACTATAGTGCATTAAAGTTCATTAGAACTTCTAGAGTACAGTATCCACGAGACCGCCCATCACAGTTCGTTCAGGGTTACTGTAGACGTCTGCAATAAACCGTCGTAACTAAAGTGAAACCAGTACGCGGTGTTCTATCAAAAGAGTGGAGTACGGTATGCCAACGGGCGCAAAAGCAACATTCGGGGGTTGATTGTTGCGCGAACCGCTCACCTCGAAATGTGGCGAGTAATGTGATTCAATGGCTGAAATAGTGGGCGATCGGGCGAGACGTGTGTTCGTGTCGGAATGAAGAAGAAGAAGAAGAAGGAGAAGTAGAAAGAGAGGGCGACGGGATTCTGATTGAATATTACACTCTCTGGGTTTCATTCTTCCGGGAGAGGAGGCGAGCCAATTAGGGTGAATCGGTTCTCATTTGTCATGATTAAGTGGGTAGTGTGCCGACGCAATCACTCCGACATCATGGGATCACATTGCGAAGAGACAATGGGGTGATAATGGTGAACTGTTAAGGAGTACGGTAACGATGACTGTCAAATGGGACTGGGTGACATGTCTGGGAAACCAGAAGCTGCTCCGACCCGATCCAGTTTACGGTGTCCTGATTCTTCATCTACCGTACTTCCTATCTAATCGTGTCTCTCTCTCTCTCTCACTTTTTGTCAAAGCGCATGCCGTCTCGAACAGCAACACAAAGTGCCGCTTCCTTTTTGAAAAAAATGCGCGAACGTCTCCGGCGATTAATCATTGCTGAATAAACTTTGTTTGCGCGGACACTTTCTGGCGGTAGATGATATCATTGAGAAGGGAACGAATGGACGGGGACAGCCGACGCAAGTTCCTTTTGGGGCAGGGGATCGGGAGAGCACTGGAGTACAGTATCCGACGTCCGTCCTTCATGACAAACACCGAAGCCAAACGAATTCTCGAAACCAGTTGTCTACAGTACCCTGCTCATTGATCGTCTCTCATTTGAATTGATATCCCGTTCAATTCCTATTCGAAACGCCATTAATCTCGTGTCCGGAAGATGTGACAGATAAGCGAGGAAATGTTTCAATTGCGCAAGGACGAATCAGCGATAAACTCGCTGTGAGCGAATGCGAATTGGATTGCCAATCGCAGAAATTCACACTAACTGGCTATTAATTACCTGTCAAAAGTGTCTGGGGTCTCTGACGTTTCGCGTACTTTCTCGCGCGATCCGATTCCGTTTGAAACCTTTATTCACACTCCTAAAACAAACTAATCGTCATTGAGATATTGAGAACTTGACTATGCAGAGAAAGGGATCAAACTGAACAGGAAGTTTATTGAATTGACTGTTTTGAACTGTCTGAACAGCACAATAATCATATTTCCGAGACTTTTTCTGTGGAAATCAAGAGTTTTACTTATAAGCGCACCAGCTGAAATTGAAAGTCGTTGGCAACGAGAAGCTCGGTAGAAAGCAGTCAAACAATCGGGTCAGCCTAGAAGAGAATCATTGGGGTATGAGACTTTCTCGTATATAAATACGAAACGAGAACATGTTTCAAGTGTGCATTTGAATACATTTTCACATCGGGGCAGACGTAAGCCCGAATCAGAGACACCGTGAGGAGGATTGCATTTCCGAATGCTATCAAACACGGCAACTTCACGTAAGAAACAAAAGACGCATTTCAGATATCTGAAAGTCAGATTCGAACGAACTGTCTGGATGTGATTGAAGGTACTGTCGCAGGTGAAATGCGGTTTAGCAATTATAAAATTGCGCCAATTCTAGACAAATCCCGAACAAATATTTGGGAATTTTTGGTTAGATTTGCCGAGAATTTGTCTAGAATTAGCGCAATTGTATAATTGCTAAACCGCATTTCACCTGTGGTGAAAAGTTCAAGCCTGAAGTAGATCTGCTGTCAAAATCCCGGAAGTTTGTTTTATTCAATTAAATATTGGTCGATTTTAATACTGGGTAGTGTTCAAATGGGTATGGATTCTGTAGAGGTTTGCAGTGCAGCAAAATCCATTTGATTGAAGGAAGCTGCAAAATGGTCTTAGTGCATTTTGAAAAAAATAAACATCTTGAAACACAAATTGATTCCCTTTTCCCTTATCTTCTTCCCACTTGTATTTACAGTCTCCTCTTCTTTCTGCCTCAATCTTTCTGCATTTCAATCGATTACCAATTTTATCACTCTTCCTGCTCGTCCCTTTCTCAACCAACACTTTCGAATTCGATCGATCGAACGGCTTTTTCTCCAAGTTTGTAAAGAATAACATTTTCCATGAATAGATGTTTGTTTTAGAACGTTTTCCCGCCTTTTTGACGGCTGACCGGCTAGGATGTGTGCAAACACGCTGACGGTAAAATGCGTAAATTGTCGTCATCAATTTCACGTGCTTGTCGTCAGGTTTTTGTTTGTTGTCGAACGGATATCTTTTCCGCATCATAGCATGACTCACACTGCAATTCTAGTGAAAATAGACTCTTTGTTTCCCTAAACAGCATTGACCGCCGAGCAAATAAGAACCGTGCGTGTTTGCATTCATTGAAAAGCTGTTCGTTGCAAATTTTGTTCTAGAAACCATTCTGCTATCATACTCCTTCCTCTTCTTCGATACGAGTAAACATTAAAAATCGATTGGATTCAGACATAAATGGCGGAGTTGGTCCGTCCAAAGAAGACGAAACACAGGGAGCGTCCGCAGAGCAGCGAAATTGCACCGACGATTCCGGACCGGCCATTGATTGTGAACGGGTTGCGTCTGCCTGTTGTGAGCAAGAACGGGAAGAGAAACGTGTAAAACATAAATCGATATTACAGGTACCCTCGCATATTCTGGAACAGCGAAGGGAAAGATCGGCGTCTCCGGAACCAGAAGAACAGTAACGAGCGGGACATTACACAGCCCATTTAACCTTCATCTTTTAGAGTCTTGAGCGATGCAGAAGATACGGAGATTGCAGAAAAGGAAAACGCAGAAGTTGAAGTGATCACGAATTCTAGAAGCAGTCCGGTACGACCTGCGCCGCCTCCCCCACGAGGATCCCAAGAAAGAAGTGTACCTCCGATTCCCCCTCGCTCCATGATCTTCCCCAGAAGTACGAGTATGGTGGCAGAAACGACGAAAGAACCGACTCCAGTGGCTGCTCCAAAGAGGAGTGTGGCAGTGACTCCTTATCCGGCCGTTCCCGAACTTTCCGAACTTCCTTCCTACACTGCTGCTCTCCAACATCCACAGATCTATCCTGTCATCAATGGACGACAACTCCAGCACTCACACTCGGCAGCCGCACTTCCTGTAAGTATATACTGCCAAACTTACTTTTTTTAAATTTAAATGTATTTAAGGAAAAGACTCGCTTCTCGGCTCCAGTCGAACGGGAACGAATACGAGAGGGAGAAGCTCCTCCGTTGTATCCATCGATTTGTACGTACGAACGGAACGAGTACGGACTCATGACCGAGGAAAATCTCGTCGCATTCTACCATAATCCGCTTTACGAGCACGCGGACATATTCGTCGATCAGTTCATCAAAGAGGAAGAAGTTCCAACTCAATCGGGGTCCCTATTTCCTTTATTGAAACGAATGAAAGAAGTATGCGATTCAATGACAGTCAGCGAAGTGAAAGGGAAGGAAAACACTGAAGAACTACAGAAATGTTTGAGAGAATGCTGGAAACAACAGACATTAAGTGTAGAAGGGAAAGGAAAGTGTGGAGACAACAACGACGGAACCGGGAAAGCCACGTACTTCTCGTACGAACTGCAAAAGAAGATGTTAGATCAGATGAAGAAGCTTCTGTCCACGAACAGGAGCAATCTAATGGACCATACCCTGTGCGAAGAAACCACTTTTCGGTCGTTGGCATTGCAGATCCAGTGGCAGATTATCATAATCAACAACAATTTCATGGCAGAAAACGGATTGACGATCAACTGTCCACCGAGTTGTAAGCACTCGAAAGTCTTCATTTCTTCAGCGTTTTTTGACTTTCAGTGGTTGCAAACTGTCCCATGACACCGGGCCGGATCAGTCTTCGCGCCGCTCTTTCCGATCTTTTCTACCATCTGAGATATCCGAGACTCTCGAAGCGATTTATTGATACACTGATTGGATGGATCAAAGAATTGGTGAGGTTTCCATTTTTCATGCCTCTCACACATGTATCGCGACATGTATATTCCAGACATGTATATTGAGCATGCGTCAGTCTTGTGACGACGGCATCTTCATCCTCTGCCACCTTCTCCGCCTTCCTTCTCCGATTGATCATTGGGCTGCTCCATTTGTCCAAACCTTCATCCAGAGCCAATCGCCTCCCGTCTTAAGTTGGATTATTGTGTTGCTCTTCTCACGCATCTCCTGAATCCAATCAAAGCTCGCGAATCATTCTTCGTCACGTAGCGCAATCTGAAAAGAAGAATCTGCGTGGGAGATTTGGCAGACGACGACGGCGAAGCCAACGAATTCTCATTCGTCACGATCAATGAGTCCGATCTCACTGCGTTCCTCGACCAACTTCCCATTTCCGAGCTTTATTCGATCGCCTATCTTGCGTTCACCTCTCATCCCGATAAAGGATCTCAATTCACCGCCATGGTCGCATTTCAGCTCTTGCTAATGAAGATTCTCGATAATGGTTTGACAAGTTACGCTAAACCGGGATACAAAGTGTTTTGTAAGCAAATCGGAATAAGTCTCAAGTGAGTTTCATCTTGAAATCGATAAACAAATCTTTGATTATTTCCTCAGGCACAGCGTCCGAGAGTTATGCTCCAACTGGCGCCTGACCAAAGATCAAGTACGTCCCGGAGACGAAGAGCATCTGCAGAAAGAAGTGGATCGCATCGTACTTCTCGCTCTCAACTATCTCATTCATCGTGACAGCGTCGGTCTCTTCCAATTCGTCGTCGCTCTTCCGTACGGCGTCGTCTCCGAAGAGTGTCGAAATCGGTGCGAGTACGCCCTCAGATCGAACCAGAAAATGTCCATCCACGAGATCTACGAGGCACCAATCTGTGAAGTACAGGCCAGAATCCGCAGTCGTGAGTTCCTTGAAACAAGAATTGGCTAATAAAATAGAACATTGAGTTTCCAGAGGGAATTGTGAAAAGGATCGAAAGTCTCGGCGCACAAGATGCAGAGTTTTTAGTCAACTCGTTAGCATCCATCGGATCTTACTCGAATTCAGATGTAGGACAACTTCTGAAGGAACTTGTAGATGTGAGAGAGAGAGAAATAATGGTGTGGAGCAAATGCATGTGATTTAGGTGTGCTTTTGCGATGAAGCGACTCGCAATGAGTTCTACAAGTGTGGAGGGGAAGCAATCGCACAGATTCTGACGAAACGGCCGGACACTCTTCATCAGTTGCTGACTGTCGTCGATCGGAATCTTCAGCACATGGACACCTACGCCATCAACGTGCTCTCCTCGTCCCGACTTTTCGAATGTCGTCTCACAGAATCGATGATCAGTATCATCGGAAAGTGGCTCATAAACAATCCGCCGGAGCACGGAGCCAATCGACTTGCTCGTCGAGTTCTCTCCAGTTTGCATTGGGGATTGGCAGCCGACGGACAGAATCTGTGGATAGACGTGGACGTGCATGCGCTCGCCGCGGATACAGTCGTCAAAGCACATTCTGTGCATTGCTCCCGATCAAATAACATGATATCCAAATCAATAAAACAGATATCAAAACTTGCTTCAAAAGTCGGAGACGCTGAGTCAGTCTTTCAGCAATTCTGTTGGGACCTGCTTGTGAAGTTGAAACTTCCAACGGTGCCAGCGACACTGGTGCAAATGATTTGACTGCACATTATGTAAGGATAGTGCAGATGTACGAAGAGGACGTCGTGGTGTACCTGGAGAAGGGCGTCCCTTTGCTGTCGGACCTCGTGTCTTCCGGCAGTTCTGTCGCCTGCGTCGTTCTACTTTCCCGTCTCATTGCACAGCATTACAACCGTGTCAATTTGATGGTGGCTGACAAGAAGTGAGTGTAATGTCCATTTCTTTCCTTTTACGGTTTTTTTTTAGCTTCATGGCCACCTTCGAACGTCTTCTGCACATTGACCAACTGCCCTACGCTGTCCAATGGATGAGTGGTCCTTCCTCGACCCCGACTCCGATCGTTCGTCTCATATGCTCGGCCCTCTCGTACTACTCCGCAAAGTTGCCACCTCGAGATTATCTTCGTGCCTGGATAACTCTTTTGTGTTCGGCTAGAAGTGGATGGAATGAAGATGCAGTCACCTACCAGATTGTGGGAACTATTGCCAGGATCGCATTTGTCAATGACACCCAAAACCAGTTTGAAATCTCTTCTATAATCTTTCAAGCTTATCAGGTGAGCTATCAATTCGTGTTTAATGGGATTCATCAGTACAACATTTCAGCAACAAATGGCAGCCGAGAAGAACCAATCGAAAGGTCTCTTTTCCGTTTTCTCCTCAGACAACACAGTTTCTCCACTCATTCCCGATTCGATGCTCGGAATCTCTCCGTTTGCATCTTACCTGATGCTTCGAGTTGAACAAAATCGTTCAACACTTTCTACGGACACTTTTTCGAAGCGCTCGCCAAAAAAGACAAGTACACGCTGAACGACGCGGTGAAGAAGGCTGCTTCAAAGTGTTCGACAACGATTCCAGTCGAGAGAATCGCAGTGTTTCGATGGGCGAAACTGGTGTCTCTGTGCAAGGACAGCCAGCTTCTCCCCATTCTTCTGCAGCAGCTGGCAGGCTCGGCGTACCGTTTGCGGAAAGGAAACAACCATAACTTGTGCTATGCACGTCGTCTGATTGACGATGCGCAAGTGCAGGACATCATGACGGGCAGCCGGAAAGCGATTGAAGAGACGAGTGTGGAAACGAAGGGACTGGCGAAAGCAGTCGTCGGATGGCTGTTCACTAAGCACGAAGTCACTCGGACTGGCTTCGATTTCTCCGTGTTCGACCTCGACTACCTGCTTCAACTGATTCTCTCCGGCGACAAAAACATGTGGCTCGATTTTGTGAACATGCCGCAGCTCTCGTCGGAAGAGTTCACAGAACAGAAACTGTACTCCGTGACGTGTCAGCTTGCTCCGAAGAATCGAAACTCTCCTCTACCACCGGATCTTGGATCTCCGCGTGGAAATCGGGCAGCCGCCAAACCATTCGTTGTTCTGCCGGCACATTCCGGACTCCCCCAAGCACCTCTCGTCGATCCATCAGTGCTTTTCCAGCAACACGCAGTCATGCAAATGGCCACGCCTTTCATAAAAATCATAAAAACCTTGGCTCAGTAAGAGATTTATTTATTTTCTATTTGACTTACTGTTCTCTTTCAGGCAATACACTCAATGCGGAGACAAAATGACTATGGACGACGAGGCGTACTGCAAACTGATCACGGCTCTGTACCAGCCGACACAGCAGACCGTTCCCGTTGAGATTAGGTGCTCGTACTGCTCCAAACCGAAAGCGTGTACAATGAGTGTGCAAACAATGTGCTGAACGGAGAGACCGATGCTCAAATGAGCTTGAATCGGAACAAACGGATAGAGTTCTGGAATGAGCTGAACGCTTCTCTGATGGACAAAGCAGCCGTGGCCACTGCGAGTGTGGAACATCTCGCTCGGACGATTGCCAGCATGGCGGCAACACTTCAGCCAGCCAGCAGAAACAACGTGCAACTGACAGGAAGGTCCTTCTTCTACCTCATCACTTCTTCGATTGGAGAGAACGAACTGTTGTTCTACGTCGCGTCCCAAGCCTTCAGTCAATCTCTTCGGGCACTCGGAGAGGTGAATTATCTTTTCCCGACTCTTCTTCAGTTTCATCATATTCCAGGAATTTGTCAAATTTCGTCCGGAAGAGCAAATGGACGTGATGCAACTGGCATTAGAGGGATTCGTGCTTTCCGAACCGCTCGTTGAGGTCAGGCTAATTAACATTCCCATTTATATAGAAACGCGCGGTATTAGCGACGCGGAAACCCATTTGATTCTTTTAGGTCTTCACCCCGGAAGTGCTCAATTCCGACGATTTGTGCACAGCGTACAGGCGACTGTCTAACGCAGTGAGAATGCCGGAACGAAGCAAAATGGCCCTGCAGCTTTTAGGTGGGTTGTTATTTTTTGAAATCAATCATTTATTATTATACAAATTTCTGACTTATAAGCGTAATTTCATCACGATCCGAAAACTGAGGAAGCGTCCTGCCCCTTACGTCCAAATATTCCCTTTTGTTTATGATGTGAGTAGCACAAATGAGGATGCGGAAGTTCTTTTGAATTGCAAGTAATCTGCAAGATGCACAACGATTTTCAATCACAAAATGCGCGAACTCACCGTAAAGCAGCCACTTCCCAGTAAGTGATTCCGCCGATCACAAATACCATAATGGCCTTCCTAATGCGGTTGTCCGGACGGCGATCCGCAGCAATGTAGGTGTTCTCCTCCACGAGAACCTTGTCTTTCCCTGCAGAGCATAGTAATCGCACATTCTATCAGAAAGTCACCTCACCCATAATTCTTTCGTATTCTGCACGATTCCATCCGTGATCTATTGTATCTTCCACAATTTTGCATAGAAGAGGCGCGATTCTCGCTCCGAACACATAGCTCATATCCGATGGATTCGACATGTCCATCGGTTCGTTACCTTTGACAATTCTGAACTTTCGCGCTAGAGCTTCCCACGTTCTTGCTCTGTCGCTTATGCTGCGGTCTTGAGAAATATGACGACGAGCGTAGATGACGCGAGAGTTTCGAAGATTCTGTAGCTCGAACATATGCTCGTATCCGTACTTCTGAAGATACATTTCCATGAATTCGTTGTAAGTATCATCGGGAATTCCGTCCAATTTAAGCGAAGCCAGAGACATCATCGAGAGAACAATATCTCGGCACGATCGCATGGGCACTCTTTCGAATACGAAATCAAAATAGTCCTCCTGAGTTACAGTGCCCAAAAGCATCTCGTGCTCCAGTTTGAACATTGTCCGATAGTCCTCCATCTTCACTTTGTTCATCATCATCTCGCACGCATTTATGTGAAGTTCACAGTGTTTGTGATCTGATTTGAGAGCCCGCAAATCTTTTTCCACAAAGTTACGGTAGTCAGCGACATCATCAATAGTCGCAGATTTTTCGATACTTTTCTGAATAGACTTTGCTTTCGCATGCAAAAATTCAAGAGCGGCAGAGACGTGCTTATTTCGAATAGAGGCAAATATGTCTTCACAATTGTCCAGCTTCACAACATCTCCTCGATTCGTGTGTTTTGCCTCTTTGTCATCTTCCGGATTTATCTCAATCCAATCGAAATCCAGCGGTCCTGTTGATGTCTGTTTTCGCATATCTATCGGGAATGCGAGTTTCCCGCAGTCAATAGTGAAGAACTCGTGAAGGAGACCTTCGTACGAAGCACCTGTGAGCAGAACGGGAACTGGATCGAGTTGGCGGTCGAAAAGAAAGAGATGACTGATCGACTGATCCGGTCGGGCGCGTAGCTCGTTGTTGCACAGTTTATGGACCAGGTTCCATAAATGTTTCGGTTCAGATCCTAGTCCATAGATTGTCGGAATAATGCCGTATAAGTTCTGCAGAGCCACAAACATGTTGGCGACCGAATAAATGTCCGGTTGAGCAGCTTCCGCATGTTGCAGGGAGAATAGGTCACTTTCCAGAGGCAATAGGCACATATTGAGACTGATTTGTGTAATGCATCCGAAGACTCCGGCGGTTTCGAACACAAATCGCACTCCTCTAGCTGTCGATTGCACCAAATGACACACATTCCTCGGTTCTCCACTCCTTCTTCCACGTATTCAACAATCTTCCGTGCATTTTCGACGTGAGGTCGAAGAAAGAAAACTCGATGATCGACTTCTTGATTCCAAACCTGAATTTTTCATATCTACTCTATTCATTTTTCCTCCAGAAAAGAACTCACTTGAGGAGACTTATTCAAGTCAAACTCTATTATCTTTTTCACTCCGTGCTTTTTCATATCAGTCGATTTGGCAATCATATCTAAAGGTCGCAAAAGACAATTTTCGATGAACAACTCTTTCGTTCCTGGAAAGATCAATTTTTCAAACTTGCTCTTCCTTTACGATACCTGGCAAAGTCTCCAGATAGTGTATAAACTCTCTTTGCATTAGCATTCTAAGCATAGATAGAGTTTCATCGATCTCAACGGATGGCTGCTGATTCATTTTGAAGCTATAAATGTTCTAAATATTCCTAGTGTTCTCGTAAAAATCGTGGAAAATAGTTCACACTCTGTGCTTGCCCGTCAAATAGAGCGCATGCGGACATCACGTCTCAAAAAGAAAAAGCGTGGGAGACAAAGAGGCGCAGACAATTTCAGGTCGACTTGGCATGCAACAAGCAGCAGCAGGGCTTCCTCCTCATCAATTCGCTGCTCTTCTTCCAATTGCATTCGCTAATCTTGCCAGCCAACCCGACCCGTCTTCCCCTCTCCATTCGCTGTGTTTGCAGGTCAGAGGGAAATTGAGGAGAGGAAACGCATTTTTTTTTCAGCATGTCGTCTTCTTTGTTTTCCACCACTTCCCAGACAATATCGTCAATGGACTTGATCTCACTCTGGAAGGCTGCAATACCAATTCAACACCCGCTTCCCTTCTGGATGCAATCGTGGACAAGTTGGAAGCGAAGGAATTCAAGAAGAATAAAATATCGTTAGATATGGGTGCCGCTAAAGCTGACGAATGTACTCGAGTGCTGGCTAAAAGATTGGATGAAGCGAGAACAAAACTGCCCAATTTCTATGGGTAAGAGATGTGTAATCCGTCCACAATGACTGTCTTTTACTTTCAGTGTATGGTCTCGCTATCTGGATCCGGTCACTCGCCTCGCTCAACTCTTCCTCTACGTGCCCATCCGTGATGGATTCGAGCCGAACCAACCGATGACAGTGCTTCAGAGAGAGTGCTACGAGTACTTCGCTCGTGTTGCCGCCGTCTTCTCCCCGCTCATCGCTCCCTATTCTCCAACTCATCCTCCATTCTCCCCATCGCACGAGGCTCAGGCGGTGCTCGTTCTTGATCGTTTCATCGAGTTTCTGTCGGACCTTCCTTTCAATTCGTGTATTCCGCCTGGTATGCAAAACATCCAGTCGCTAGTATGGCAGTACTACTGCGAGAAGCTGTCGATCTTGACCCACGGCACGCAACACTACTACAACGTCATCGAACGGCAACTCGTTCGTTTGAACTGGCAGTCTCTTTGGCCGTCAAACTGGCGATAACCGCTATGGAAACATGTCTGGACACTCGTTCTCCCGACTGTGCTTCGTTCGTTTCACAGATCGTGGCACGCATTCCGTGGGGTAGTATTCTGCAGACTATGCACGAGGACAGCAGTCCCAGCTACCTGGCTTCTCTCTTCGGAGTTCTAGTCCGTCTGGCAGCTCGTCCTCGCAACTACGAAAACGTTCGGGCTTCTTTGCTGGAATTGGTCAAGTCTCTCTCCCTGCGAACCGACTGGAACCGTTTAACTCCTGAAGACGCAACTGGAATCGCTCACGCCGTCTCGAAGAGTTTAACTCTTCCGAGTTCGGTCGAAATGGTGTCGGTGATCCAAGTGATATGGAGGAAGATCTGTTGCTTTGTTGCCCGGGAGCCATTCTCGCATGACGCACTGGTCAAACAGACATTATGGATCAAAACAGAGTGCGGTCTTCTACTCAAAGCTGATGCTGCACAGATTCCTGTCATGTACAATTCTCTGATTTCGGATGTGAATTTATTAGCTGTTAACCATTGTCAGTTAGATATATTCGATTAATTAAACAACGTTTATTTTTCAGCCAATTTGAGAGAATACAGAGTGGTGGCTCGTGAACTGACGGCGTTGTGGAAGAATATCACTGATCCCAAATTAGGAGGTATTTCCCTTTTTCCTTCTTCTCCGTCTCCACGACCTACTTTTCGTCCAGAATCTCTTGTATCTCTTTGGACCGATTATCTCTCCGCGAACTCGAATTCTCCGCTCGTCCTTACCTCCGTCAACACTGTCATCGATTCATTGAATGCGGATCAACTGACAACTGCTTTGAAAGTTGTCGAAAAGACTATCGCCGCATACTTTTCAAGTGAGTCCGGATATTTGAGTTCCTAATCTCAACTAATTTATTATAGGAACTGACAGCACATGGGCAGAACTCTTTCATTGGATTCAGTTCCCAAATGGCAGCATCAAAACGATCAAGAGTTACCTGATGACAGTTCCTTCGTCCGAAAACAAGGCACAGATGCTTCCGCTCACACTAAAAGTCTTCATGGATTACGGTGGTTCCGATGACAACAAGTTCTTTGATTTGCACTATTACGTAACGTGCATCCGACCGAAACATGTCACCTCGGAGGCCGGATTCGTTTGTCTTCTGGCCCGTCTCATTCAATGGATTGCTGCCCGCAGTCCCACCCTCCCGACTCACTTTGCTCCAACCGACGACCTACTTCCTCCCGTTATTCGTTATCTAGGAAAGGCCGGAAAAGACGAATCCAGCTTTCTGACCGCCCTTATCAGCAGCAAGAAGACGTCACACTCTCAGAAGTAAGTGATACATTCACAGAAACATCATGTTCAGTGTGTTTTTTTTCCAGGCTGCGTGTAGTTTTACAAATTCTGGAACTCTACTTGACTCAACAGACGCTTGGCGAAGGGAAACGGCCGCGATGTGACGCGAACTCGCCGGTGCTCAACTCTCGGATATCAACCCTGAAGGAGTTGGCTCAGCAAAAAGCGAACCAGAATATGAACGAGGCTTTCAACAAGGCCACTGCCTATTTCGTGCAGATAGAGACTCATCATATCCAGTCGGCCTCCAAGCTGCTCCTGGACATCGGACGATGCACATTCCGAGACCGTTTCCTCACAGATGTATAAATGTACCCTTTGCTCCCTGTTTACCCTTCTTGTACACTTACTCACATTTTGGGTTCTTCAAACTAGTAATGTGACAGATTCAGCGGGTCTATTGCTCACCGATTCATGCATTCCCTTCTCAGTTACAGCTTTGTTTTATGTGACCAATTCAGTAGTATTCTTTCATGTCGAATTGAAGCTTTTTTTCTTGCAATAAATCTCGTTGATTGTTTGATTGAAAATGCATTGACTCAGTTTTCCATTGGCAAGTGTGCTCCATTCGAATGTCTTGAGAAGCGGATCGATAAGCTGGAGAGCCGAGCGGAGGCACTCGAGGGAAGGGAGCCGAGATGTGAGGGGAGAGACGACGGAGACGCGAGAGAAACAATGAGCAGTCCGCTGCCGCCGACGCTCGGCTTTATTACTTTTTGTTCATCTCTGCCAGTATTTGCGTTCCGACTTCCCTCTGTTTTTCCGACGGTTTGCACAAAAGATGACACATTTTGCAGGGTTCTGAGCCATGCGGTTACTTTGGTCCCTCGCGGTTCTGCTCCTGCTCGCAGCCGCTCGTTCGCACCGGGAAGATCCGTACGTGGTGCTCGGAGTCAGTCGGCGAGCCTCGGTCAAAGAGATTAAAAGCGCTTATAAAGGGCTTGCCAAGAAATGGTAAAAGTTTTGAGTGATCCTTACAATGGCAATCAGAGAGTTCAGGCACCCAGACAGAAGTACTGATGACGCCTCGTCGACTCGTTTCATGGAGATCGCGGAAGCATACGAAGTGCTGTCCGATCCTGTCAAAAAGGAACGATACGATCGGTTCGGAACGTTCGACGACGTCAAGCAGTTTGATGAAACCGCCGAGAGAGCCAGATCCTTCGTAAGTCTCCGTCCTGTTTGTCACTAATTATTAATTTGGTTTGTTTTCAGTATGGATTTGGAGGATTCGGTGGCTTCGACGAAAGCGTTTTCGATTACAAACATCGAATGTCGCATCAGCAGTATCAGTTCAAGATCATCGAGCTGTCGAACACGAAGCCGTTCATCGTTTTCGTCTACACGAACTACTGTCAAATGTGCTACCGACTCCAGCCGCTCTGGAAGAAGGCTGTCGCAGATCTGGAGCCTTTAGGCTACGGAATCGGAACTGTCAACGCCTTCAGAGACGGAAATCTTCTCGAAAAGTTGCGAGTTTCAGCGCTTCCTGCTCTCGTGGCAATTGTCGAGGGAAGAGTGATTCCGATGCGCATCGATTCGGGTTTCAGTGACAAGTGGGACAGCTCAATTCTATTGATTTAACATTGCGTACTTTTCAGGACCATTCTCCAATTTGCTCGGAAAGTAATTCCAGAGTATTTCATGACAAGAATCAGCTCGAGAGTCATGTTGTCTCGTTTCGTCGACCAATGGAAAACCAGCAACAAAGTTTCGGTTGTCATTTTCGGAGCGGCTGTAAATCCGAGAACAAGATACCTTCTGGCGGCCATGAATTTCTCTCATTTTGCCAAATTCGCTTATGTTTCGCTGGCTGACAACTCGGAAGACGTGCGAGCATTGAGGGAATCCGTCGACATAAAATGCGTTCAATGCGAGAACATTCTTATCTATGGAGACATGGAACACGAGGATGCGGTCGATCGGTTGTCGATCAGCGAAGCAAGAAACTGACGAAAGAGGCACTCGACGAATTCATTGAGAAGAACAAGTTGCTCACTTTACCTCGGGTAAATTCGGATTAGCAGTCGATTGTTATCCTAAAATTGATAATTTCAGTTATCGTCTCAAGCGATGCTTGACGACATCTGTCCCGTTTCCTCCCGTTCTCCTCGCCATCTCTGTGTCGTTCTGCCGGTCACTTCCACGAGTTACGAGGCTGCCCACGTGGAGGCTTTCCGTCTTTACGTGAGAGACTCTGCAGAGATGTGGAAGGCGAAAAAGGTGCACTTCTCGTACGTTTACATAGACAAACAGAAAGAGTTCATGCGTCCGTTCGCCGAAAAACGAAGAGGAGAACTGAAGAACGAGGGAAGAGATTTGCTGATATTCTGGAGAACGGAATACGTGAAGGCAAAGTTCACCTGGCTGGAAGGAGCATGGACCGGAAGGAAGGAAACGGACGATTTGATAATGAATGTGGTTGAGCAGAGGAAGAGATTGGATGAAAGCTGTACTGTGAATGCGATCAACAACGAGTACGGTCTCTCCATTTTCACCCGATTCAGCCGGTCCCTCTGGCGAATGTGGGAAGTGCTGTGGTTCCATTTGTCGAACGAAGAGACCTACATGTTCCTTTCGGCCGTCGGAACGCTCACAATGATCATGTGCATTGGATGGCTCTTCAGTTACTTCAGCGAGAAGCCGGATGCCATCAAGAAACGGAAACCAAAGGCCAATGACGTGGCGGATCTTACGGGCGACGCGACGACAGCCAATGACTGGCACCCAGACGATCCGAACACGAAGAAAAAAGAGGGAGACGCTTCGAAGAGCGTACCTGCCAAGTCCAAATGGGCGGTAATCATGAAGCCGTTAATCCATGAACTGCGTGCAGAAACGTACTTCGGAATGATCCGTCTGCTGAAGCCAGGCTGTCGCTCCATGATCCTTCTTGTTGATCCAGAAAGCAAAGAAGCACTGCTCAATAAGTTCTCACAGTATGTGTATCCACTCAGAAACAACAAAACGTTCTCCTTCGGATACCTGGTCGTTCCGAAGAATTTGGACTGGTTCCGAAAGCTCCTTGAGCACACTCTCCCTACAGATGGCAACCCGACGCCCGAACCAGACGTCAGCCAGTCCATGTACAAACGTCTAAAGCTCATCAACCACCGACACACCATTGGAACTGTGCTCACTCTGTGCGGATGGAAGCTCTATTTCTCTATCTACCATCCGAAGCACGTCGAGCTGAGCCGCCGCAACTTCATCGACACTGACGAAGAGCCGAGCAGCGACGACGAGGCATCGTATCGCAGTGACGAGTTCGCGTCGATGGGCGAGAAGAAGAAGCTGCACAGAAGCTCGTCGCAGAGAGGCGTCAATGTCGAGAACGTGCTCGACGGCTTCCCCAATTGGATGGATCGTCTTCTGGAAGGATCCATCAGAAGGTGAGCGTTCCGCCGTTCTTGGCGATGTGCACTAATAAGCTGTTTTGCAGGTACTACATCCCGGAATGGCCGGATAATCTCAAGTGAGCCTCCCTTCCGTCCTGCTAATCACTGGTCACTCTCCCGTTTGCATAAATTCGATATTTCTCTCGCCTCATCTTTCCTCCCCGCTCTCTTCCTCTCCCAAATGGCCCTCTCTCTTGATGCTCATTTCCATCAGTTCTCTCTCCGTTTCATAGAATGTTCTGATCCTGTTGAAAGTCTGTAATTATAACTATATCCGTCACTTGTCATTCGTAATCTCGTCATTCTTGTGAATAATAAGGTGCATAATAAGAATATGAAAAAGATAGATATTCCCTCAGTTTTCTCTGGATATCTGTTTGTGAATGCAGTGTTTTACCTCATCAGAGACAAACTGAAAAAGCAACAGAAAGTTCCAGAATGTCGTTCAAAGGACCAATAATAAAGAAGACGTTGAGTGGCGGCAAGGGATTGCTGCCCACGTACAAGGACGGAACAAAGGCCATTTTCCACTATCAAACCCTGTTTCCCCTTGAGAAACCGGAAAAGAATGAGAGACTCCCGGAGAGCAGGTAAACTATAATTCTGAAAGTTCTTCGATTAATCTACAATTCCCCCAGGGACGGCTTCAAAGTCATTGACGACACGAAAAAGGCCTGGCCAGAAGGTTACGGAAAACCGCTCGAGTTGGTGTTCGGAAAGCAATTCCAGCTGCCAGTGTTCGAGACGTGCCTCAAAGCGATGCACATCGACGAGGTTGCTCAGTTCGACATCAGCTGCATCGATCTCATTCAGTATCCGTTTGTCTCGAAAAAGTTGAGAGACATTGTGAAGCCGTGCGATGGAAAACATCACGCTCACACTACTCACATGTGCGCTGCGAGTGTCGCTCAAGGCACCGGGTACGATGAGCTGGACGAACTGATGAAGAATCCGCGACCGCTTCGGTTCGTATTCCATCTGCTGCAAGTGTTGGAACCAGATCAGTACGAGCACGATTCGTGGCAATTGGACGAAAAGGGAAAACTTGAATCGGTGGAAGTGTTGCGACAGAGAGGGAATACACACTTTGTGAATGTGAGGCTGCCATGAAAATATCATTCTCATTGATGCTTCAAGTTCAGAAAGAGTACAAAGAGGCGATCGATGTTTACCGTGATGCTCTTACCAGATTGGACACCCTGATTCTCCGAGAAAAACCCGGAGAGCCAGAATGGATTGAACTTGATCGAAAGGTTTCTTATGAGCTCTAACTTTGATAGTATTGTAAATGTAATGTTCAGAACATCCCTCTTTACTCAAACATGTCGCAATGTTTTCTGAACATTGGAGACCTCCACGAGGCAGAGGAAACATCCAGCGAAGTGCTGAAACGGTAGGCGATCTCCTTCAGGTACATTCATATTTGTCAAATTCCAGCGAGGAGACGAACGAAAAAGCGTTGTTTCGTCGAGCAAAAGCGAGGATCGCCGCCTGGAAACTGGACGAGGTCAGCAGCTGTTGCTCTTGCACTTTCGCTCAAATGGATTCTTTCAGGCCGAGGAGGACCTCAAGTTGCTGCTGCGCAACCACCCCGCCGCCGCCGCCCTCGTCGCCCGGGAAATGAAGATTTTGACAGAGAAGAGGGCCGAGAAGAAGGCCGACTCGAAGAGCACCTACTCGAAAATGTTCAAAGAACAGTCATAACTCTAAATATTGGCTCATTCTTCTTGTGATTAATAATTTATCTTCCTGCACCCTCTGCATTCCCAATCCTTCACAAGTATTCTCGATCTGTATCATAAAACTGATTCAATCACTTTTTTCACGAACTATTCCTTCTGTTTCCAAGTTCACTAAATAATATCTAACATTTTCTATTCTTTCCTAATTTTCTCTAACCAGTCCATATTTTCAGTCATGCTCCGGCCATTTATCGCCGCAATTCTGCTGTACGGCACCCTAGCAATTCCCCTGAATCGCTCAGATTCTCTTCTGAATGACCACGTGGAGCAGATGCCAATCGAGAGGGACGGAGATCTGAATGAGAACTTCCGGCAGGAAATGATATTCTCGCACAATCTGGACACCTCGGACACTAATCAGCTTACGGAGGACATCAGGGAAATGTTCGAACAGTTCGTTTACATCCACTCCTTTTTCGCTCTCCATACCTTCCGATTATCTCAGAACCGACACGAATATGGACGGCTTCCTAACTCCTCGTGAGCTCAAAATCCGCATTCAAATGAATATGTTAGAGCATTTGAACAAGAGCAAAAGGGATTCAGATGCGTTCTTTAAAATGGTCGACGCGAACAAGGACGGAATGATCGAGTGGGAAGAGTTCGAACCGCACTTCAGAAAGATGAACGCTAAATTTGATGAAAACAAAGGGCTCGAAGTGCCAACTGAAGGTTTTGAGGGAAAATGAAATGAAGAAGACGAACGGGGGAGTTATTCAGATCCGGGACAAGTGGAGGACGAGAAACGAATGTTCAATCGGTCGGATATCACTCGCGACGGACGGCTTGATGGACTGGAATGGCACGTGTTCCTGCATCCGGAGTACTCTGCTCAGGGGCTCGTCGACATCGTCAACGACCTCATTTCTCTTTACGGTACGCTCATTTCCATGTCGTTCCATTTTCACATCATTTTTAGATGCGAACGACGACAAAATCATCACTCGCGAAGAGTTTGTGAACGGAATTCCGGGCAGCGTCGATGAATCAAATCCGGAATTTGCGAAAATGGAAAAGGTGGAAAAGGAAAAGAGGTGAGCGGAAAAAGCTGCGAATTGAAAGAAAACCCATTAACAGAAGTGAGGAGTTTGACATGGAAATCGATTTGAATTCCGACGGAAATGCCACGTTCCGAGAACTTTACGAGTACGTGGATCCTCAGAATTTCCGACTCGCCTTCAAGGAAGTTAATGATGTGAGTGAGGTGCATCTTCTCGGAACAATCCGTCCACTTTCAGATTATGATGCTAGCAGACGCTGATGACGACGGAAAGCTGACACTTGAAGAGATGCTCGAACGAGATTGGCTTCTCGCCCGATCCAGTCTTCTTTCTGTTCGAAAAAACCTTCACGACGAAATGTAATCACTTTGATTTCTTGCCTTCACTTTTTCCTTTGCCTACCCTGAATCTGCCGGTATCTTGTTTTGTTTTCGCTCCGCATAATGATACAATTTTATAAGAAATGGAAGGGCTATAGTACATACACACAAGTTTTCGGGAGCAAGATGAGTAGAATTGGCAAAATTCCAGAACGCTCCTGGCTCGACCGTTCATTTTTTACAGCTTTTGAGGAAAGATAGATCGAAACGACCGGAATTCTGTTACAAATGAAATGACTAATAAATAATACCAGAGATTTCTCACAACTTTCCTATTCAGGTAAGGAGCTATGAAAAATGAAGAAAGGAAGTCAAGGAAAGGATGCGAACCAAAAGAGGGAAGTCTGGGGAATGAGAAACAAGTCCGATTACGTAAGTTAGGCGTTCGCCCAGCTTTCAAGGTCTTCCAGATCTTTGTCCGCTGCGGCAGGAACTCGAGCTGGTCTGGCTGGAAGCGATGGCAGAGCGATGGACGGAGCATCAGGCAGATTGGCAATAGGCGCTGGGTTGGCATCGAGAAGCTGCTTGTCGAGCTCTTCCTGAAAAATATTTCGTGTCATTTATCAAACACTAGATGGACGAACTTGTTCTAGCGCCTCCAACTCGGCCATCAAATCATCCTCATCGACACCCGTATGGAATCCGACCGGGTTCGAAATAGCCTCAGCGATCTCATTGGCCACTTCCTGCTGTTCGGCAATGTCCTCCATCAAATCATGAACTTGATCAATATCCATGTTATTGTGAGCAGTTTTGAGGGCCTTGCTGGCCTGCCCCATAACATTGAGAACTTCGGCGTTCGTGGAGGCATTCTCAAGAGCTTCTCTCTTAAAAAATATATGTTCGAAGTAGTGGACATTTAAATTTCGCTACCTGGAATTCGATAGTGTTTAGAACTCCGTCGATGTGATTCAATTGCTTCTCGAACTGTCTTTTCCTATTCAGGGCCTGGAGCGCCATTCGCTTATTCTTTGTTCCGTACTTCACTGCATTTGCCTTTTCCTGAAAACTTAGTTCATCAGCCTGAATTGTTTTTCGCTTCACTTACGTCGTTAACTTTCTTCTCCAAGAAATCCTGCTTTTTCTGCAACATTTCTTCAGTTTCCCGCAGTTTTTGGATGGCATCCTGAGGAGTAGTCGGGGCTTCCTGCTTCTTTCCTCCGAAAATCTTGCCGAAGAGGCTCATTTTCTGAAATAAAAGGGTAATAGAATGTGTTGTGCAAAGAAAGCACTTCGCAATCTGCGAGCGATACGAGAAGTGAAAGATGAGTCATCGTTACAACCAAGGCGAGGGCGCAAACACGTCATTCCGATTTCACGTCCAAATCGTTGTGAACAAAAAAGAAAGGTTCTGTGATGTCAGAAAAGGAAATGGAAGGCATTAATCTTACTGGGCAGGCAATAGTAATGGGTCAGAAGTCGCCTTGGAGACAGAGAAAAACACCACGCGCCAGCGAGTGTCAGCGAGAAGTATTGATTCGTCTGCTCACGAGGCAAACGCGCGCCGATCGATCACGAAAGCCTCACAATCAATCTGGCACTCAAATACCACGGCAAACTATCGGCGAGTCAGAATTTGCGAGAAAAGAGCCTTGAAACACGAGAAAGTCAGTTTCTAAACCGGAATTTCGCCATTTTAAAGCTGCGAGAACACTTGTGATTCATAGTGAGGAAGAGAGTGTCAGGCGACGAGAAAATTGCTAAATAGTCGGGCGTCCCCGAAGTTCTAGTGACGACGAGCGAAAGGGCGCGAGGAGAGAGCAGGCAAAAGAAAGAGACGGGTAAGAAACGAGAGGGGGCTGGCAGCCGGCCAGGCCGCTGCGTAGCTGCCCCTTTTCCCTATAGCAGCAAAATTTGAAACGAGGGGCACACACGCACGGAATGTTCGGGGTCTCGTGAGAAATCCTCTACCGTTTCTTTGATTTTTGTCCAATTTCCTCGCATTTTTTTGCGTTTTCGATTATTTTTTTTCGGCAACTTGATTCCTTAGGCCAAATACTATTTTTTCGGGTCAGTTATGGCCAAAATTTCCGCGATTTGGCAGAGAAAATCCTAAAAAATTCCTACCTTCCCGTTTCTCTTCATTTTTTGCGACTGTCCGCTTATCGCTTTTCGGAAATGATTTATCTCCGCAAATCTCTCATCTCGTATCACGTATTCGTATTCTCACGTTGTCTCTTCAGGTAATCACCTTCCAAAAATAATGGATAACAAGAATATTGCGGAGAGAATCAAGAAGCTTCAGGCTCAACAAGAGCATGTCAGAATCGGAGGAAAGGTATTTCAGCTATAATTTTATTTCTGTTTTTCATCAATCATTTTCCAGGGAACTCCACGCAGAAAGAAGAAGGTGATCCACAAGACCGCTGCTGCTGACGACAAGAAGCTCCAGAGCAACTTGAAGAAACTCTCGGTCACCAACATTCCAGGAATCGAGGAGGTAATAATTTAGTTGTTGTGATTTTTTAAACGAGTACTTTTGCAGGTGAACATGATCAAGGATGACGGAACCGTCATTCACTTCAACAACCCGAAGGTCCAGACCTCGGTTCCGGCCAACACCTTTCTGTCACCGGATCGGCTGACCACAAGCGTAAGCGCCATTTGTCTCAGAATAGTTGTGTATTTTTGTGTTGCAGAAATCACCGAGATGCTCCCAGGAATCCTTAACCAGCTCGGCCCAGAGTCCCTTACCCACCTTAAGAAACTTGCCAACAACGTCACCAAGCTCGGACCTGACGGAAAGGGGGATGATGAGGATGTGCCAGGTAGATCGCAATGTTGCCTTCATCTGTCTTAACCACTAATTTACAGAACTTGTTGGTGACTTCGATGCCGCTTCTAAGAACGAGACCAAGGCCGACGAGCAGTAAGCCACTATCCTTTCATCGATCAATTCGCGAGTCTTGTGAGATGAACGGTACGGATAATATCCGCATTAGTGTATCCCATTCTTCTTGTTACTGTTGATCGATTTTCAATGAATCTCTTTAAAAAAATATACTTGCTCTGTCACCTTTCTTCCACCACATCCCATTAGTGTTCGTTGTTATACTTGTTTTGTATACAAATTTATTCCCCGATCCTCAAATGGCTAATAAATTTTAGCTATGTAAAGCAAGCTTTTCACGTTCCAAAAATGACAGTAGCTCTAGTGGGGTGCTGTGGAGCTGTTTAGTAATATCATCCTCGGTGTTTCGTTTCTCGTTAACATTGGGTAGCTTTCCACTGACACCTTCCATTCTGTTGAACTCTCAATAAATATTGCACATTCAACGGAATTTCCTCAATTTGTTCGTCGAGGTTAGACAATCCAAAACTATTGAGTGATTGGCAGTTGAATAAAAACATGAGAACACAAAAGTGGATAGATGGCCGACAGCCAAGGCAGTTCGTCTGCTCAACAGCTTTTGGCTCTTCGGGTGATGAGATTGGCTCGTCCGAAGTTTGCGCCACTGGATGCGTTCTCACACGATCCGGTCGATCCGACGGGGTTCGGTCAGTTGATTGCATCGAAAGTGTCTGAAACTTCGAAAGAACCGAGAATCGATTTACCGATCGGAGAGTTTCTGATTGCTCCACAAATGTTTGAGTGAGCAAGTTAAGCAAGAACTCCAGAGACAAATGGATAATTCAGGAACATTTATTTGGGAGAGACGTTCACATTCTACGTAAATGTTGTGAATGAAAGCGAGAAAAGTGTTGTGAATGTTGTTCTGAAAGTGAGTTCACTCCGTTGCCATCCAGATCCCGGAGACGTGGATTTTCAGTGCGAGCTGCAGACGGCGACGCAGCGAGTGACTCTTCCGTGCTCAATTCAAGACGGCACGATCGAAGCGTCAAAATGCGACGGTCAAGTGATCAGCCATGAAGTGAAGGAGATCGGCCAGCACATGTTAGTTCCCCCTCGCAAACGAGCCGCCCGTTCTAATCCGCCGTTTCCATGGCACCCAATAAATTCCTTGCAGTCTGATATGCTCCGTCAATTACAAAACACTGTCCGGCGAGAACATGTACTTCCGCAAATTCTTTAAATTCCCCGTTTCCAAACCGATTGATGTGAAGACAAAGTTTTATAGTGCGGAGGTGAGCATTTTCAAATTGTTTTCTTCAAAAATTAATTTGATTTGCATGATTCGTCCTTCGAGTGCTGTGATTTTATGTCGTTTGTTTAGGACAATGCGGTGAGAAAATCCCAATTTCAGTTGCATCTATTCCAATCAAAAATTCAGAATCAAGACGTCTACCTGGAGGCTCAAATCGAGAACACTTCGAGTTTGAATATGTTTATGGAAAGAGTAGAGCTGGAACCAAGCCAACACTACAAAGTGAGCACTATCTCGCACGCGGAAGAATTCGAAGAGACCGGAGCACTTCTGAAGCCGAAAGACATTCGACAGTTTCTGTTCTGTTTGTCTCCAGTTGACGTGCACAACACGCTCGGATACAAAGATCTGACAAGCATCGGGAAGTTGGATATGTCGTGGAGGACGGGAATGGGAGAGAAAGGACGGCTTCAGACGAGTGCCCTGCAAAGAATTGTCAGTCTCGAATTACATTCGTTCTCTGAGTTTTATGCTTTCAGGCTCCTGGATACGGAGACGTCCGACTCTCCGTCGAGAAGTCTCCCGCTTGCGTCACCGTTCAGAAACCGTTCGAGGTGGTCTGCAGACTGTACAACTGCTCGGAAAGAGCTCTCGATCTGCAGCTCCGTCTGGAACAACCCTCCAACCGTCAGCTCGTCTTCTGCTCGCCTTCTGGAGTCTCCCTCGGCCAGTTGGCTCCTTCCGGCCATGTGGATTTCACATTCGACGTCTTCCCAGTCTCCGTCGGAATTCAGAGCATTTCTGGCCTCCGAATCACGGACACTTTCAGCAAGCGAATCTACGAACACGACGATATCGCTCAGATTTTCGTCAGCTAAGTAACTCGAAGTTTATTTTTGTAAATAGTAAACAGTAATTTATTTATTCATGAATCAAACGGTTGGCTATTTAAAAGTGATGTGTCAAAGTGAAAGGCATTGATGACGTCACGTCAATAAATATGTATTGTACAGACAAAGAAAAAAGAGAAGTGAAAATCAGACCGACTAGTGTTTTCTAGATCTTTCAGCAGCGTCGTGCCAGAAGCACGACTTCATATTCTCGAAGCGATCATAGCAAGAGACGTACGAATAATCGAGGAGGGTCACATTTCCAGGTCGTTGATCGCAGAAAGTGAGGCATTTGTCTCCGGCGAGAGTGGTTGTGACTCCGTTTCGGACGCAACAGGATCGATGGTCTCTTCCCTGCGCGGCACAGAATTGGATTTCAGCCGAAGCGGCCAAAGGACACGCGTCCTGACGGAAGTACATTCGGGTCAGCTGGAGACGAAAGGAAGTAGTTTCGGCTGAGAGACAGGATAACTCACGGATTCCTTCGTGTACGTGTTGAATGTGCACTTCTGAAGGCAGGCGTCCGGAAGTCCTCGCTGCTCACAGCACTGCATGAACAACGCATTCGGGTCCTGCAACGAACGACGAACCGGTTTGGCGGAAACCGTCAAAAGAGGGCAGATGTGTGCTATTAGCCGTGTCCGTGCATCATCGGATTATACGGTTTGATAGCCACACACGGACGGCCGGCCAGACCAACCGGATACCCACTCACCGTTGGCTGCTGCTGCGACGGCGGCGGCTGGCGACGGAACTGCGAGAAGCGGTCGGCTCCGAACAGAATGGGTCCTTGATGGGTGCCGGCGGCGTGCACTCGGGCTTTGGTACGGTAGCAGCCGTAGGATCCGCACGCATGTCCGGGACCGCATCCGGTAGAGAGACAGGGAGAGGGAAGGGCGGGAAGGGGACTGAAACAGGGACCGAGGCCGCAGGTGCCGGAAGCGACGCACTGAAATTAGCGGATTGGAAACAATTGGGTAGGGGCTTAACTTGGTCTATTCTACATGGGTAATGAAGTCAGAATACTGGAATCAAGTTCGAATAATAACTGAAAAAATGCTCACCGCATTGGCAAAAGTCGAAAAAGTGGCAAGAATGAGTGCGGAAAGCATCGGAGACATCATCGAGAACCGATGAGTTTATAATGATGGTTGGCAGCCAAATCCGCGTTTTATACTCGGAAATGGGCGGCCCTTTGGTCGATGTTACTCTGTATGCATATATGCCAACTTCGCTCATCCGAACCGGTTACGAAACGGGCGAGAGAGGAGAAGAAAGTGAAGGAGAATGGCACGAACGAAAGCGAAAGAGCCGAAAGGTTGAGTGCCACGCAGGCCCGGGCTTCTCGAAGGCTTTCAACGGGATATTCCGGTCGGACCCAAACTTTTTAGACTTCTTGGGCTCGAACTGAAGTATCATAGGTCCAAGTTTCAGACCGTTCTGATAATCTATTCCAGAGATATACTGTGGTTTGAGGCAGGAAAGGTCGGGTTTTTGAGAAAGCATAACTCCGGACCAGATCATAAGATCGGTCTGAAATTCGGACCCAAGACACTTCAATCCATGTTCATGAAGCCTGAAAAATTTAGTTCGGGTCGGAGTATTGTAACTGGATCCAAAAAAACTCAGGCCGCAAAAAGCCTGGTGGCACGAATTGGAAAGTTGAGCATCTGAAGTCATACGACTGATTGACGGCGTATCCATTCACACTTTCCTCCATTTTCGTTTGTTTACTTTCGGATACAATCCGGAATGACCTAGATGAAAGTGTACAGAAGATGCCCACTTTTTGCGTGTCTGGGAATTGTTTGATTCTGAAAAGATACGTTTCCCTTTTACTTCTTCTTTCTCTCCATTTCCTATCCAAAGTATAGCAACAGAATTGAACAAGCGACTCCGACAAGCGGCTTACTGTAGACGTAATCCACTTGCTGTCTCTTTCTCGCTTTATCCGGCGACGGCCAAACGCACTAGTACAACCTGTCTCCTCGTGACGAATCGGAAGCGAAGAAGGCGTCCTTGGGAACGATGCGAGAGCAGCACGACCTTCGGATGCGGAAGTGGAACGAAGAGGCAAAGGCTCATTGGGCTAAAGGAAAAAGGATTCATTCGAACTAAAAGTAAATACTGAAAAGAAAACGAAGAAAAATCACATGGAAAAGGACGGTATTAAAAGTGAACTGGTGGATGTGGATGCGCAAGGAATTCATCAGAAACTGAAGGCAAAGAGTATCTCGTAAAACATTTTCGACAATATTGGGCGAGCGACTAGGGAGAACGGCATAAAGGCGACGTGTGGAGAAGAGAAATTACATGTAGATGAACTCGGATATGTCCGGTTGCAGCAATTCGGCTCTCGCGAGTACCGCGTTAAAAAGGGAGTCATTCGTGAGGTCGAGGGCTTTTCGGCATTCCGAGAGACTGAACGACTTCGATCGGGTGCCGCACTCCTTTTCGTCGAACCCCGGACGGCTGGCGTCTCGGACGAAAGTGATGAAAGCGGCGGCCAAGTTATCGAGATATAGCATCAATTGGGAACAGAAGCCGGCTCGAACAGATTCTTCCATTGGGAGCACGTCCATCTGCCGCAGGAATGTGTTGACACAGGCGAGAGTGCGAGAGTGTGAGAGTTGTCTGAAAAGTTATATTTTCTGAGAATTCTAATGAAGTGGTAACCAACAATTCGGGAATGGTGGTGTTCTTCGACGTCATAACTCCCGCGTGCTCTAGAATCAGCCGGACGCCTCTCGACTCGTTACGTGCTCGCAAAACACGATGTCTTTGATACGGAGCAGACACGCGAACGGCCGCCCGGTCGAGGTCAATGATACAAACGGGCCAGGGAGTCGACGTGCCGCCCTTTATCACCGAATCAAGTTCCGCCTGGAAATGAACATAGATAATGGAAATTGAAGTGGAAAGTTTGAAGTACCCTTCGGATAGCTTGTAATCTCAAATACGGATTGTATTTGTGCCTATAAGGGCGGAGACAGCACCACTGATGCGCTTCAGGCACGAAAAAGGCGAGAGTGTGCAGCATTTTGGCAACCAAAACGTGATCTGATCCGATGATCACAGTATGTCCTTGACTTTGGAGACATCCGGAGATGGCCTTGGCGAGAAGCCGGTTCTCGGAGAGGGCAGCTCCCTTTTCGGTGAAAAGTGTGTTCTTGATCATCAGAGGCCTTTCTGGAGACACGAGGGCGAACCGTTCTAGTGCGGAGAGCAACGACAAGAGGCGAGAGAGCTCAGAGGTGACACGAACGAGAACGTCATCGGAGTCTTCCTGAAATATATCACGTTTTCAAAGCTGGCTGAAAGATTTCTAACCGAAAACAAAGAGGCTTTCATCTTGGGCACAGAATCGCCGACAATTCTTTCGAACCAAGAATGTCGATCCATGTACCATTCCTGCTTCTGATTCGACATCAGAAACGAGATGGCGTAGGTGATCGTCGAGCCGTTGCGATTCTGAGCCGAAAAAATGAAGCAGAAACTAGAAGATGGCGGGAGGCGATACTATCATTTTGTGCTGGAGGGGACATCTTGAGTGAGGAGTACTGCAATCGAAATGTTTTTCTTTTTGCGAAGAAGAGGGACGTTCTTACTTGCAAATAAGTTCAGCCAGCACACACTTGGCAACAAACGCTTCGTCGGTCACGTAGGTTTCTCCAAAGTCGATTTGATCATCGAAAAAGTCGAAGATATCTCTGGGCGGGGGAGTGCTCGTTGAATCTCTTCGGAACCTTCTCGTGTTCGGATTTGGAGACGACGTCATCATTCCGAACGCGTCCTCAAACCTCCGAGAAGTCGTTTCGTTTGGGGGGCTCAGGCACAATGCGGACAAGTCGCTGTGCGTGGAAACGCCCACTCCAGAATCCACACAAGACTGGCGGAGCTCTGAGAAAATGAATACTTCAATATTATAAAAACGTGATAGCCCACCGTCGTCGCCATGAATAATCGGAGACAATCTGTCGAGTTCGTAGTGCTCGGTCAGGTGCGCCACACAATCCGCAGCCGCAGTCTCTTGGTTAGAAGCGATCTTTTCTCGCAGATACTCGGCGATCTCTCTGTCTTCATCGTTAGGATACCTACTCGCGAGCAGCCTTCCGAGATCTCCGGTGTCGTTCGGAGAAGGCGACGCGAGTCCAAAACTGCTGCCGAATCGGTCTTCTTCGGCAAGAAATTTACCGCTGCAGCAGTGGTCGAGGCCTTCGTCTTTTAACGACTTTCCGCTGCTTTCAGGGCTTTCCATCAAACGAGAGTCGTCCATTGTCAAAGTTTTCGTACTTGTCGTCGAGCTTTCCGTCATATATTCGTCTAGATATTTCATGGTTTTGTACTTGTAATCGCCCGCATGCATTAAGTCCAGTTCAGCGAAAGAATCCACCAAGTTCTCGTCCAATCCTTCCAGAATGGTCAGCTCTGTCTGAAAATCGAACAATCCCTAAAACGTCCGGCTTTTTAAAACTGCTTACTTTGAGAGGATCATCGATTTCCTCGAAGGAGACCGACTGATTGGAACCAGAAGAGTCCATCAAACTTTCCGCGTCGGCAATGGATCCATCTTCTCCGGAAAGGTTGACTGGCGAAATTGAAGTGGACGGAGTGACATCCCACACGAATTTCAGTTCGGGTCCTGTCATGAAATCGAACTGCGACCACACGATCTTCATTATTCCGCAGTTTTCACTCGTTTTGAGTGGCAGCTGCCGTCGCACGGCGTGCTCCTTTTTCTGCTGCTGAAATCGAATTCCATTTTGAACAATTCTGTCATTTCGACACTCGTCTTTTCAATGTTTTCTAACCTTGAACTTCAATCGTCTAACCGCGGCCGAGTACATTTTGGAAATTTATAGTTTCTACTCTGCTAAATTTTTCGTCGCTCATCACAGATTCAAAAAGTGATAAGCCAGTGTGGCAGCGGGCGGATGATAAGCGGGCGATAAGGGAACAGTGTCACTTACATCTTTGAGCGCATCGTATGTGGTAAAGTACTCATCCGCTTCCATAGGTCAATTTCTCTGCAATTTGAACGGTTTTTCAAACCGAAAATTGAACAGCAGCGGTTAGACCTTTTCGATTGCAAAAAAGCTAGAAAATGGAGGGAACGAAAGCAGAGAACAGGACACTTTGCTATATTTACACAGGCAACAAAAGATGGAATTCGCCTGTAGGTTAACAACTGTCTGTATGCCTGCGTTTCTCGGGTCCGCATACTCTTTTGGGAACTTGTCGCGTGCGAGACGGAAGAGCGGGCCCCGACAATCGATTAATTATGACTCATCGACGCTGATCATCCGAATAATGGCGATCGATGCGCTTGGCAGCTGTTTTCCTTGGGCGCTCGCCGTGGCCGACATTTGGCAGTTCTTAGGCCATTGGAGGATTTCGAAAGTTTCTATGGATGTCAACCAGAAGTGTGCAGTAGTACATGTACTGAATAAAGTTAGTATTTATTGTTAAAAATCTGATCAGTATTTGGGTCGAAGAAACTGTTTATGAGCATACAAACATGAAATAAAGCGGAACTTTTCAAAATTCTTTTCTTTGCTATTTCTTTATTTGACGGGCCAGGCGAGAAGCAATTGCGTTTGGCTATGAGAAATTTTCTAGAAAGTCTGTCGAAATAATTGCACCAAAACTCTTTAAAGGCGCACGTACAAATTTACTGTATAGTCTCGCAGCGAATTTAACAAATAAGGAACGCGCGGAAGTTTTTCAAATTCAAAACGATTGCTTCATCAATATCAATGAGTTCAATCACTTTTTTAAAATCCCACTCTTCTGTAAGCTACACTTCCCAACAGTTGACAAATATTGTGACGTCATTGCTGTCTTTCCCGCAAACACGCCAACCTACGACACTTTTTTTCGCGCGTAAAAGACACAGACAGCGCTCATTCAAATTATGGTTTACCCTTTTTTGTATTACTGCCCTCTCCCAACTTTTTCTCCTTATTCTCTCGATTTTCAGTGCCTTTCGAACGATGGCAGCCATTGAAATCAATTCGGAAATCTTTAACAAGTATCAAAAAAACGGAAAGCTTCGCCTGAGCACAGGATACATTCAGGTGAGTTATTGAAATACGATAAAAAGTTTCAAATGAATACATTTTAGGAAGCTCTCGAAAGCGACGGATATCCCGGACATGACGGAATCGTCCAAGTTCTGGTTTGTTTCGGTTCTCTTATTTCGTAATCGTTCAGTTTTCAGAAAGGAAAAGCGGACTATGGAGAACAGTCGGGCCACCATTACACCTACAGAATTCGCATATGCGACGGACTTTTCCAATACAGTACGTCTTTCATCGTTATTTTACATTCCTAATTCATCTTTCTTCTTGCAGACTGCTTGCTGTCGGCCGAAATTGACGATCAAATCCAGCGTGAAGCCGAGAATCTCGTTGAAGGAACGATCATTGCCATCACCAACTTTGTCATTTACCATCAAGGAAGTGGAATCAAAGCTTCGTTCCTGATCACTGGATACCGAATCCTGTCTCGTTATCACCAAACTTTGTGCTATCCGGGTACCAAGTCAAGATCGCATTCAGGAAATCCGGACGAGCATCGTGGATACAGGCCGAATTTCCAGATCGATGACGTTTGGCCAGAGGCTGAGCATCTGGCTCGTGAATTCCAGGAGAATATGACTATGCCTCCAGCTGCCAAGGCACCGAAAAGAGAAAGCGGAGGAGGTATATCAGCTCGTTTCTAATTTGAATGATTCAGTTCAGTTCTAGAAGCGTCTCGCGTCAGAGCTGCTGCTCCAGAACCACCTCGTTCTCGTGCTGCTCCAGAGCCACCTCGTTCTCGTGCTGCTCCACCGGCCGCGCGTCGTGGTACTTCGAAAGACGGAGTCATTCCAATCGCGGCCGTCACACCTTACGTCGGAACGATCAAGATACATGGAGTGGTGTCTCGAAAAGATGAAATCCGTACGATTCCCGCAAAGAATATGAAAATTCTCAACTTCGAATTGACTGATACTAACGGCGACACCATCCGATGCACTGCATTCAATGAGACTGCCGATTCTGTCTATTCCACGATCAGTGAGAATATGGTAAGAAACGACTAGCCATTCCAAGAGTGATAATTGGTTTGCAGTCGTACTACCTCACTGGTGGTACTGTCCGTGCTGCCAACAAGCAATTCAATAACACTGGCCATGATTACGAGCTGACTCTCCGTAATGACACTCAGGTAGTTAATGAATCACTCGACTCCATGTCAAGATTCATATCTCTGCAGATCGAGGCAGGAGGCGAGGTGGTTGCTGCTCCGAGACTTCATATCAAGAGAGTCCCACTCTCAGAAATCGCTGGATACTGCGGCCAGATGATTGATGTGCTTGTCGTCGTTGAGAGAATCGACCAGGAACCGACGAGATTCACGTCGAAGGCTGGAAAAGAGCTCGTCAAGCGAGAGCTGGAGCTGATCGATGAGTCTCAAGCGCAAGCTCGTTTGACTCTGTGGGGAGATGAGGCTGAGAAGGTGATTGTCGATGACTATCTCCAGAAGGTCACTGCATTCAAAGGAGTAATTCCGAAGGAGTTCAACGGCGGATACTCTCTCAGCACTGGCCAAGGAAGCCGTATTCTGGCAGTCCCTGATATTCCGGGAGTCTCTGAGCTCTATGACTGGTACATGAACCAGAAGCCGAATATCGAAGTCAAGCTGATCAGTCAGACTTCTGGCGGAACTGGTGAGGCTCCACGAATCATTGCCAGTCTCCAGGACATGCAGTTCGGAAAGGATTCCGAGAAAGGAGACTTCGTTACGGTGAAAGCAATGTGCACGAGAATCAATCCGGGAACTGCACTCTACAAGGGATGCGCTTCGGATGGCTGTCAGAAGAAGGTGTCCGAAAACGACGGAGAGTACCGATGCGAGAAGTGCAACAAGAGTCTCAGCGACTTCAAGTGGCTCTACATGATGCAGTTGGAGTTGTCGGACGAGACCAGTCAGATGTACGTGACTGCCTTCGGAGAAACGGCTGCTAAGATCGTAGGAATGGCACCATCGGCAGCCGGCAAACTGAAGGACGACTTCCCGGAAGAATACAACGCAGTATTCGAACGTATCCAGTTCGTTCCCAAGATGTGGAGACTCCGTTGCAAGATGGAAACCTATAATGTATGAATATTAAATTGCAAGGCCAAGTGTGAAACTGTCGGTTTTTAGGAGGAAGTTCGTCAAAAGATGACGGTCTACGGTGTCGAGGAAGTCAACCAGGATAGATACATCGACAACCTGCAACAGCTCATCGCCCAGATGGACGAGATCAAGGAGGAGAACAACGGCTACTAACGTTTTCTTCCGTCTGTTAATGATTAGATCTCGATTCATAACATTTATTCCTACTATGCTTAATTCATTTCGTTCTTATCGTACTCTCACATGTTCGCCACGAATGAACAGTGGCTGATTGTGCAATGTCTACTATTTTATCTTTCTTTGCGAATAAACTATCCGAAGTGTCTAGCACGTAGAAGTAGTGGCTCTATAAGTATATCTTGGAGTAGGAGAAGAATTGACCTCGAGATGAGGTCTGAAGTGACAGCATCGGGGTCGACGCAATGTCCTTGAGAAGGGTCGGCTGGCCGACAACAAACGGCCTTGGCTGCCCCCTCCCGTGCGTCCAACCCTCCACCACCAGCCCGATTTCCACTCTTAACCGCCAGGTTCGGGTGTTGCCTGCGAGCTCTCGCTGACTGCTCGCCGAGCTCTCCGTCGTCGTCTCTCTGCTTCGCGCTCTCTTTTTTGTATTATTATACGAAGACATCGTTGGATTAGGCACGAGGGCGCCGCTGAAGGTCTCAAATTCATTATCACCTGTCTTCTAATTCCAGCAAATCATGTTAATCTTTCGCAAATAATCTGCACTTATTCATTTGAAAGGATAGAGAAACCTGAAAAGATCGAAGCCTGAGGAATACAAAGCACTTTTTCATTAAGACACCAATGTTTTCCCGCTCAAAAAGCAACTCTTTCCTCCGCTGACAGGTCAACTTGCCTGCCGAACAGCTGCGAGTTTACATTGAACTTTGTCGAGTGGGCGCATTCCGTCGGGCCGTGCTTCCGGCGGGTTCACGCCTATTAAATCGACCTCAGCTCGATTTTTCCTCTTATTATTTTTATGCTCCACTCGCCCTCTCACCTAATCTCTTTCCCACCAGAACCCGTAAGATTTGCACACTAGAGCCCACCTGTATGACCTCTCTGGGCGAGCAGCGGGACACAGTCCAATACCTCCAAATAAGGTCGCATTTGTACTGCGAATGACCTCGGTCTATCAATCTTTCCGTTTTTTTCCCTCAATCCGTTGCATAACTTTCGAAAGGTGAAGTGTCAGCAGTCCCTAAGTGTTTTCTCATCAATAGAAAGTTTTGCTTTTCCTTTGCCCAATAGCTTTTTGATTTATTATCATTCACCGCGAACCCATTGTTTCTATTCCTTCCTTTTATTTTCCGGTCTCCAGGAGATGCTCGCCAGCAATGCACCGCGAACGTCGAAAATAAGTCGAGATGTGAGTTTCAGATTTGAATTGGCGCCCTCTCTGGAGCGTATTTACAACATCTCAATTTTAGGTGAGCAACTTCATAATTACACAAGTGCTCGAGAGAAGCGACGACCTCATCAAGAATTCGTATCGACGATTGACTACAGAAAATGTTGCCAGAAATGAGCACTGGTCTCGGATTGCCGAGAAAGTGAGCGAATTTCGCAGATTTCAAGATAACGGGCTCTTTTTTTTAGGTCGCCGAAAAGTTCGATATTCCTGCCGAGATGGAACGCGTCAAGTCGCACTTTCACAATCGAAAGAAAGTACTTTTGGCACGAATCAAAGACGAACTCAAGTAAGGAGCCACTAATTACTAGGAAGAAGCATATGCCCATCTACTTTTCAGAAATGTGAACAATTCAGCGTTGTTAACGACTGATGAGAAATTGGAGGAGCTCGTGAAACGGAGAATTTGTATTGGGAATACGACGAACAACTCGCGAGAGTCTGTCTTGACATAGAAGAGGAAGAGAAAGGACGGACTGAGCAGGTGAGGTTGAGTGATGTGAAAAAGGGAACGGGCCGTTTTCAGTTCGGAGGAGATCCCATGGGACAACCGCTCGGTAATTTGTTTACCGAAACCAGCCATCATTCTCTTCTGTGAGTCCAGATTCGCAAGTTCCCGGAACACAACTTCTCTTCAGATCACAGCTGCTCAGCACTGCTCCCAATCATCAACCGTTGCTGGATCGTCCGATTGCTTCTCCTCTGCAATCTGCTTCGAGTAGAGAATCTGAGCCACACTTCATTACCACCATTTCGAATTCAAGTGCTCGGGCTCCACTGCTCAGCAAGTTACTCTCGGACCCTTCGACGTCGAAGGAGAATGGAATCAATGGAAAGAAAGAGGGAATGCATTTGCGACCACCGGCTATGATACAGAGTCTTCCGATGATCATTCCGGATCGGAAGCGTCGCGCAGCTACTCCATTGGACCCTCGGTCTCCAGTGCTGCCAAGTCCGAACGGACAGTACCTTTCCCATCTGATCGTCGACGTCACATCGCCCCACGAGCTGAAGAGACTTCTCTCTATTCTGGTTAGTTTTTTTTAAATGAAAGCGTTTCAAGAATCAGATAAGAGATGATGATGTTGCATTGCAAAAGTCAGAACGGAATGATAGACGTCTTCTGATTGCAGTATTATTTTCGGTGTCTCTACTTCCTAACCGGTAAATAGTGCGTGCCGATTTCTTTAACACGTCTTCTCGCTCCTCTTCTTCCTCATCCCAGTCTGTGTTTTGTCTCCCTCTTTTTGCAGTCACATCTTCTCGGAAGATGAGATGGGGTCTGGCAGCGCGCGCAAATTCCCACTCACAAACAGCGAAAGAGCAGGCGCCGGATGAGGCGCCGACCATGAGTGCAGGCAGAGAAATAGTGAGCGCCGAGACACTGGGGGAGCGGCGGGCGAAGAGTGGTGCGCGAGCGTGTGCGCGTTGCGTGTGCCTTGTGTGTGGCTTTCTGTGAGCGGTGAGTTGAAACTATTCACTACAGAGATAAAGTCGCCAAAAACAGGTACGGAGTGAATTCAGAATGAGTGATTGGTGCATCTTGAGAATCTCGAAACTTTCAGATCGATCATGGATTCTCTCGATTCCAACACGTCGGAAGCACGGATATGTGCTCAGCATCCGTCCCAGCAGGTGAGGATGCTCTTAAGAACTAACCAAACTGGGCTGACCTTGATCAACCACTGAAACTTGCTACTCTGGGAGAAAACTCACAGACACTCACTCAACACGCTGACGCAGCTGACTAGGCGGAGACAGTGGAGACGAGTAGTACTACGGCTTGCCCGTTAGAGCGCAGTTGCATTGCAGGCGTTAGAAGGAGGAGATTTACTGTCGCACTGATAAAAAATGATGGAAAGGACGGAGTGGGGTTACGGTAGATGAGAAAGCACGTTTTCATTGCAGGAATCAGACGAGCTCCGATTAAAAAGACACCATCAAACGAGCCAGTGATAGATGATTTGTTCGAAAGGTACTTACACAGCCACGAAGTAAGCGAATTTGGATATTTGAATTCAGAGAGGCAGATACTCCATTTTGGTTGACTCAGTCAAACGATGACGTGGCAGCTCCACATGAAAATGCGATGGATTTGATGAAGGATATTAGTAGCCGAGTGGAAAGAGTAGAAGTGAAAGTGGAGCCGTGCTGTGAAGAAGACGAAGAAGAGGACGAAGAAATGGACGAATCGACTGCGGAACTGGAAGCACAACTGGCATCTGAAGCGTTGACGAACGGATTGGCTCTTTTCGACAAATCACCTTCGAAAAAAGCGAAGATTAGTGGAAGTACGTCTAGCAGTGTGAATGGCGACATTGTGCCTGCGGATTGCGAGTTGTGTCGGTCGAGAATCCGTTTGAATTCGGGTGGATCGAAATGGAACCTGTATGAGCACGTGATGATGAAGCATTCGATCTACAGAGCATTCAAGTGTCCAATTTGTCCGTACCAAGCCGGCCGGAAGGTACGCGTTCGTCAGCACTGTTTTTCGCAACACAACAAGGAATCCGAGCCGATAGATTTAACGTGAGTGGGCTCTAAAAATGAAATAGAGTGCGGCAAAGTTAGAAAACCACGGTTGTATTGTCAAATTTCAGAACTCCGGAAATCCGTCGTGAATGGCTCGAAACGATGTCTCGGTGCTTCCCGCATCATCAATACGGAAAACACACACTTGCCTCTCGAACTCAGTGAAGAATCCCGAAAAAGATAATTTTACTAACGCGCAGCATAATAATTTGACATACTCTGATTCCTTTTAATTTCACATCTTGCCAAAGATCGCAGAGTGAATAGATATGCGGTTAAATTTTTCTATTACTTATTCAACTCGTTGTTACAATGAAATTTCCACTTATCATTTCTACCAAACGTTTTTGTTTTTATTGGCCGTGTCGCCACCGAATAGTCGATTCTATTTGTGAATACCTACGACGGCGTCACCCGTCACTCTCCTCCGCCTCACCCGATCTTCTAAAGGTGTCGTCGTCGTACCAACAGAACCCGGGCGGAATGCCGAAGTTTGTAGTTATCGAGCTGAACGACGACGCATCGACCATCGACGTGCTCAGCTATTGCGTAAGTCCATTCCAAATTAATAATTTCCTTTTGTTGTCGCCCGCTTTCTATCGATCACGCATTTTATTTGTGCTCATCCTTTCCCTCATTCAAATGTGTGTTGTTGAAAATCAAAAATATTTTGATTAGTGCGCAAGTCTTTAATCTTAATTAGTGCGCTAATGCATTCATATCATGTCGTCCTTCAAATGTAGAATGTCTGCAATCTGTCTAGACATTGCGCTTTGTAGAGCTTTGAATAACCTTGATACAAAATGGATACACGTTGGATATTATCCACAGAATGTTCCTCTTCTCAGCCGAAGTCCCCTCTGTTTCTGTTTCCCTCACTCGTTCCATTCGTCATTTTCTTTCGCACGGTGCTCATTTCAAATTCGTGGCCGTGGCTCCCTGTCCTCTCTCTCCCTGTACACTTTTATGGAATCGACCGTTCTTTTTCGACGGAGCGCTCGCATAAATGTGCAAAAGCGAGCTGCTGCAGCCACGCCGCTCTCGCCCCGTTCGACTTTGCATTTTCTGTTCTCTTTTTCCATAGACGCGAGCACACCGTACTTTCATGGCTGGAGACAGCACGCAGTGAACAGAGAGCAGAGAGTCTCTTCTTGTACGGAGCCGCCCCGCTCTATCACTTCGCCCGATAGACGCTACTCGTCCCTTCGCTGTCGGTGACACGCAACAGTTTCGGTAACTTCCCTCTTTGGCCGACACGTCGAGCAGCACGCCAATGCCGACCTTCTCTCTTTGCTTTTCGCCAAATTTGTTCTTTTCCCATTTGAGTGGGATACAGTAGGCAGATAGGAAAACAATGAAAGAAAGCTTTCACTTTCTGGCGCGTCAACCTTTTCTCTTGTGACTCTGCATAGCTCCAGCGAAGAGAAAAGTCCGAAAGCATTGGGAAAACAATTGCAAATCTAGATTTGATTCGGGCGCTTCTTCTATTGTGCTCTCGGCCCGTCTGTAAGAGCTCACAATAGAATATGACGGCGTCGTCGTCCGGAATGTACATGCCTCTTTTCGTCTCCCTTTTCCCATCCCTTTCTCTTGCCCGGGTAGAGTGCTGTATGCACAATGCACACACCTGACAAACTGTACTCGTCGTCGTCGTCGTCGTCGTTGTGCTGCTTGCGAACAACAACAAAACTGTGCGCTGTTTCCGTCATTTCTTTGCCGTCTTCTAAGCATCCGAGAGCGATATCATAAAATCGCGGCACAATGCCTAAATGTGTGTGAGCGAGTGCAAATATTCGGAGCAAGGAAGAGCGAGCACACCGTCCGAGGCAGACAGTATCATGCTCGCTCTCTTCCCCTTTCTTTCCGTTTTCCCCTTTTCTGCTTTCTCCCCTAACTGCTTTTCTGACTCCATTCAGCTCATCCATCCTCTCATCCCAGATGAGTCTTGCAAGTGTCTACAGTCACTTATTACAATTATCCACGCTGACAGAGACCTCTTCGTTTCCACTCATCCGTCGCGCACTAATCCATTGAAACTCCTCGACTTCTTCTCCTGTCTTCCACGCATACATCGCTCTTGACTCCAATTCATTCCCATGCAATTCGCCGACAAGCGCCCGGAATAAGGTCAAATTGAGCATTATGTCGGAAGAAAGAGAAAGTCGCGGGAAGAGTAGGATCTCTTGAAAGCGTCGGTTTAAAATACTTTCAGTGCGGCGGATTTACAATGTATGGCGACTGGAAACGCATTACTGTAACAACCTTGATCACAGGTTCTCGTTTTGACTTCTCCTTTAAAATAAATCTGAAATAGAGCAGGTCAGCAGATGTATCTCTAGGATATACTCAATTTACCGCTCTTGCCCCCTCGGTGCTTGCAGATTCTAATTTAATTTTTTTCTAATTTCCGGAAATTTTGGCTCGAGTCTGCAAACACCGAGTGGGAATAGCGAGAAATTGAGTTTATCTTTCAAGTTTCCTATGTTCAGTCCCTCTCTTCCGAATCTTCTCTCTTCAAATTCGTATCCAGACCGGCATTCGCTTCTTTCGTGCGATGAGTTTACGGCATTATGTGAACGTTCGCGCACAGTGCGCATTAGTCGTCTTCTCCTCCGATCTCCGTAGCGCATATTATTTCGATCCGTCGACTTTCTCTTCTTCCATTTCGGCCTAGTGGAAGGCAAATGCATATCTCCGCGCAGTCACCCGTCGAGGCCGCCCGGCAGCAAAGACGGACACCCGTACTTTCGGCTCGCGATGACCCAAATTTTCTGGCTACTGACGGAGGAAGAAGTTGACGGAGGTGTGACGCGGCCTCTCCGGTCTATAAATCGGGGTCGATTGGAGCCAATTCAGTCGGTTCGCGCACGCATGCCTAAATCGGATTCGTTCTACCAGCGTGATTCACACAACGCCCGGCCATTATTGCACACAATAGAATCGACAAATCGAGGGTTGACGACGACAACGAAAAGATGAGCGGGCGCGCCGAGCGAGAGAAGGGCACCACTCAAACTGGTTTTCTCTGAGTTACAACCAGGACGGACAGGCATCGAGGCCATCATTCGTTTTATTGTCAGAGCCAATGTCAGAGGCGTCGTTAAACAGCGTGCATCAAACAGTGATTGAATCAGTCAGTCAGCGAGGCAGCGAAACATAATCGGACGGGTTACTGTAGATATAGTGCGGAAGAGCTTTCGAGTGTCTGATAAATCAAAAAGACTAGACAAAGGAACCAAAGTCGGTTTGATGAGATAAACACTCGTAGGAACATCACCCAATCACTACCTGTAGATTTACGATGACTCACAATCAGTAGTCATTCACTTCGCCAAACAGTCCCTTTTGTTTCTCCGATCTTGTTCACTCCTCTTTCATCCCTTCTTTCGTGTGCACAAATCCCCTCGAATTAGAGATGAGCCTGTCCTTTCGCTCAGTGTGCATGGGAATCCCATAGACCTAGACAACACTGTCGCATCACATTTTTCAAACTCTCTCACTCTTCTAACCGAATTCATTCGCCCTCTAAAATGTCGCAAATGTCTCGTAAATATAAATGAGAGCACGCGACATTTGCACAAAGAAAAAAGAAATTCCGCCGTATCCCTTTCTAGGACGTTTGTTCGTACGAATACGCGCTTACAAGGCCATTCTACGGTGCACCTCTGTCGTGCAAATGTCTTTAAAATCTGCTCGTTCCAAGGACGTCTTTCTTATGTATTGTTTGAATATTTCTTTCGTCTAAAGTCTGTCCTTGCTATCCCTTTTCTTGTCTGCACATTCACAGATGCTCGGCGATACGATCCCCGGTCCCCTAGATCAGCGATTTTGACAGTTGTGAGCGACATCGTAAGCGTAATCCGGTCGGTCGCGCGGGCTTTCGTTCCTCCTCCTGTCTCTCAAGTTGGAAATGGGAGCAACGTCGTCGAAATGCGCGATTCGGGTGCGTCGGGGCGATAAAACTCATGACCGGCGGCGACGTTTGCGCGAGAGACCGAAACTGTCTGGTCGTACGTTCGTCTCCCGGCATCTCTCGATCTCTCGCGGTGACGACGACGACGACTCGAATTCCGAAACTCGTTGTGCTGCTGCTGCTTCCGACGATAACTTGGCCGGCTGCACCGTATCTCTTCGATTACGCTCTCGCACTTCGCCGCGCTATTTCTCCAGAAGGGCGCCCGTGCGCGCAGTGGACAGTAGCCGTCGAAAAATAAAAGAAGATGAGCCAGTTTTGTCTTCCACCACTTCTTCGTCTTGCGCTGGCGCGCACACACACAGACGCATCCTCGCCCCTTCTCTCACACATCTTCTTCCTCTTCGCCGATTCTCAAGCGATTCCCCGGGACGCGGGAAGAGGGACTGGCTCCTGTCTGCGTCTCGCTGATTGGTGCTGTGTGCGATAGCAGAAGAAGGAGAAGAAGACGGGTCTCTCTCTCTCTCTCTTTCTCTCTCTCTCTCCCTCCTTCTCCTGGCATGTCGCTCGTAATAACAACCCGACTGCACACAAACGATGCGCACGCATTCCGATAGAATTACGGTGGAGTGATGATGTGCAAGGCCGGTTCTAGGCCAACCTACGGACCAATTATTGACCGGATTCACCGACGCATGTCGGAGTTACGGCGTTGGAACGTGTGCACAGATGGGAGCAGAAAGCATGGGGAAAAACATTAGACGACTACCACGTGAACTGTAATGAACATCTCAAACTTAGGTGAACTGGAGTGAAAGTGTGAACAACGGTGTTTTCATCACTTTGGCCGTTTAGTGTAATAATTATAGCACGTGAGACACCTAGACAGTGATGGTGAGACGCACTTAATCAGTAAGCGCTCTTCGGTGTCTTACTAAAACTTGGCTCAGTCCCTTAAGGGTCTCTAGTCCATCGAACATTGAATATCAAAGAGCCGATTTCCGGTTTAGACAAAAGAGGGAGCCAGCCTCCTGTGTCGGAATCCCTCAACATTCATCCGTCACTGTCTCTGAGCGACGATCGACTCCAATTTGTCATCATAATACAGCCGCCTGTCGCGTGTGTCTCTTCTGAGCGTCTCTGTCGGCCTACCAATTGTAGCCGTCGGTCCCCTCCCGCTCGCGCACTGACGCCACCGTGCCGACACTCTTCTACCCATCAATTTTAGTTCGGGCGGGTTGTTTTGATACATACATACAGTGCTCGAGTAACCTCCGCCGCACCTCACCTCTTCAATTACCATGCGCGGCCCTCCGAAGTGCTCATTTTACAATGCGACAATTACGGAAATCCCCGAGAGTGCGATCGTCGGGATCCACAAAACGTGCCCATGAGCAAAGAGCGCATCCCCTCTTTCGGTCGTCAATTACTAAACAATGTCCTTGAGCCCGCTCCCCGTTGACGACCGTCTACCGATCGCTTCGCACCTCTTCCACCTTCTTCTCCAACTTCCTTCGCCACTGGCTCGTCGGCGGTGGCAATCAGGAACGTAGTCACAATGGTTGGATCTTCTGTCGCCAGGTGCACGGTCCCCGACGGAGCTTGTTTTACCAGCCGACTGTCCTTCGGAATGGTACAATGAATAATCACGCAAAGTGTGAAGGCCGACTGAGCCGAAAATGGGTGTGCGCAGTTTTGTCGCGAGTTGTTGTTGCGCATGAGCGGCCTTCCGTTTCAAGGACGATTCGGAGATGGCCGTAGGCACCGATAGAACGATCGGACGGGTTGAGAAGATGAGCAAAGAGTTTGAATGACAATGAAGACGATGGATCGTGCGCATTGGAAATGTGCGAAGGTGGCCTAGATTAGTGCGCGGTAATGGGAATGTGAATCAAAGAACTCAAACAAAAATCTCATTCGCTGGGGAAGAATAAGAACAGAACGGACTAATCCCACGACAAGTACGAGAGCCTTGCTCTTTATGCGACAATTTATGCTAATGCTCATTGCGTTAATACCAGGGTGGTAGATCAATCTTGCCAGCGAAGGTGATATTCAGCGGATGACGTCGATAGACATCTGAGCACTGACGAGTCCCAGCCGGTCGGTCGTTGCACCACAATCCAATCGATCCCTACCATACGGTGAGCATTTATTTCCTTGAAAGCGTCGTTGTGTTCACTGCGCGAAGACTCGTTCCTTCCTTGTTTTTGTTAGCTTCACACATCCATCGTTGCAACATGGCTTGTGTGCGGACGGGCGCATCAGATGATCGTCGTCCTCGTCTGCTGCTTCTTCTTCTTCTTTTCCATCTTCCATTCAATTCGGCGCACACAGCAGAAGCACTCTCATCCGCAAACCGGCTTGCCAGTCACCCCGGGCGCCCTTCTCTCGGGGGCCATCGCTCCGTCGTGTCCCTATTACACTCCACCGCTCACAGTTCGCCTCTTTCTCATTTTTCTCCTACTTCGGTGACGACGACGATGTCGCCAATTTGAATGCGCGACTTCTTCAGAGTGTGTGAGCGCGCTCTCCGAACAAGGGATACAGAAGAAGTACGGCGGCCCAAATTGCTTGCCATAACAATTTCGGGCCGACGCCGACAGCAGCAACGACGCCATTTGCTTTTTGCTTATCACGAAGTGAAGCAAGAACCGGTTGGCACTCGTCGCCGACACCAACGCCATCACAAGTGCGTGCTCGTCTTCTTCTCGTAGCCACTGCCGACGCCTTCTTCTTCCTGCTACTTGAGACTGTATCGGTTCCACAAGAGTTTTAGTCCTGCGGGATCCCTCTGCGAGTACAATAATGAGAGAAGTTAGAGTGCGATCCATAATGCAAATGACTATGTAATGCAGGTTATCTAGATGCCTCCGGGAGCACCCCGCTCCCTATCTTCTCCATCCATCTTTTCACTCAAATCGGAGATTGGCCTTGACTCGTACAGTAGTATTTGCAGTCTTTCATTTGTCGAATGGGTCAGCTCTTCGTTTAATTTCTGTCTGACTCATCATTAACTACTGCATTCCCCACTCTGAAAAGTACTCTTCTTCGCCGTGACGGCTGCCGCTCAGTTGGCGAGCGATTCGTTTCTCCCTCTCTAAAACTCGTTGTGTTGGTGACAGGCTCCTGAAGGAGGAGAACCGCCCGACGTCTTCTCTCGGCGTCGTCTCGCACACTATTTCGGTGCCCTCGCAACGACTATGCGGACGTACAGAAGAAGAGCCAAAAACGAGTTTTCTGTAGATGGACGCGGAGAAGGAGGAAACACAGTCTCCGTCGGAAGACGAAGAAGACGTTTCTCATTCCTCGACGTGCGCCGTCTCTTGCTTCCCCGTGATCTTTCTCTCACTTCATAGGCGTGCGGCGGCGATGTAAACAGTAGCAGCGCCCCCAGGAGACAGCGGGGTACTGTAGAAAGAGAGTGCTCGGCGAGTAGTGCGCAGAGAACCGTGATTGGGTAATTTATCGAATGATAACCACAGTCCTTAGTGTCTCAAGAGACGAAAAGGGGAAATGACTTCTATGACTCTCTCGTGCTGGTTTTCATCGGGGGTTTGGCTTTGACAATCAGAAAACCTAGACACCAATCGATCACTTTTCCAATGTCGGTGATATGAACGTCTCTCGGAGAGTTCATTTATCTTGTCCGTCTTCGAACTTCATGTTCTACTGAGCGTTCATGAAATGCAAATTGCGATACTCTCATCCTCTCCCGTCAATCGCCGCCGTCTCGTCGTCCGTTTCTAGGTCACCGGAGCGGCGACAGCCCTGATAATTGATATGTGCGCAGTTTATGACACATTCCCAGAGACCTTGACGAGCTCCCAATTCCTTCCTTTTCACATCCACTATTACAATTCTTCCGTTTCGTCCGCATGTTTCACCTCTAAAAAATGATTCCCGTTCAGATTCTATTCATGAATTGAGCCGGCTCCGCCTCCAATGCTACTGTAGGTGGAGTTTGTATCTCACCCGGGACGCCACGCCCAGTCGCTCCTCTCCCACAACTTCACTCTTTCGGGCGTGTTCCCTTGCCCCCTCCCCGTACTCGTTGGAGTCGCAGAACGATTACGGTCATGACCCAGTCGGAGATTTGGATCTCCGACGGGCTCGCTGAGTTGGCAATGCCTGTGGGTACGTCTCTTCCTTCTGTGACTGCCAACCATTACCTGTTTTATTCGCTCTTTTGTCTTGTGGCCTTGAGCCTCCCCGGTCGCATGACTATTGATGACGCACGGGATACCGGCCTCATTTCTTCATTGCTCCTTCTGCTCATGCTCAATTCTTGTGCTCCGATGCTCTTTTCGAAAGCTGTTTAGTTATATTCTCGCTACCACAGATGAATAATTTCTAATTAGTCTGCTTTTTGAGCATTGATCGCTTACTGTACGCCATCTGTCTTCTCTCTTCTCTTTCGTCAAGCACCCTAACATATGACCTCAATGTTTTCGTCACTGAGCCACGCGCCACGAAATCCTTCGTCCGCTCTGCTTCTCCGTTCTGTCTCCAATCTCTCACTCACCTTGATCGTCGTTGGCTCTGAGGCACGCCGACGCTCCGCCTTCGCGCGCGCGCTCCTCCCCTTTCCGCGCTCGCTCACGCACAAACCGGCCATTCCCTCACTCGCCTCGGGCGACGCACCCTTCGCTTCCTTCTGCTCCTTTAAAATCTTCTATTGAAATGTTGAAATATTCTAGGTCAAGAAGAACTTCGAACGTGTTTCGCTGCTCAGTCGTCTTGAAGACCATCCATATCTTCGAGATGAGCAAGACGTTGTGCAAGACGATGCACAATCGACAGGGAATGATAGCATGCTCCTGCAGCTCAACGATGAAGAGCGACAGCGGCTAATGAAGATGATCAGCAATCCCGGGCCGCAGACTTTGAGCATGGAACGAATACAAATGGCTCCGGGACAGGGACAACATCTCATCCAGCAACACCAGATACCATCGACATCCACCTACACTAATGTGAGTTACTCAGAATTTAAGTTCGCAATCTATCGATATAGTCTTTAGAGCTCCTTCATCTACATCAAAAGTGACCAACAATACAAAGATGAATCGGCCAATTCGTCCAGTCAATTCGATGCCACAGTCAATTCTGTGGCCCACGGACAGGCAGGGCTCTCGAGTCTGGAGATGTTCAGTTGCAACGGAAGTCCCACTGGCGGAGACGTTCTTCGTCGGAAAACACCTACACGAAAAGCGGAAGACTCCATCAAAGCGACGTGCAAGGTGTGTGGACACGATGTGATGTACTCTCCTCAACGGACGTGGAATCTGATGCGTCACGTGTGGATCATGCACCAGTCGTCGAAGCCCAATCAGTGCTCGATCTGTGGATACTCGCACATCAAACCGTACGTACGGAAGCACATTGAATCACAGCACAAACACGAAACCAATGCGACAATCATTGACCTAAGTAAGTTTCTCTCGCATCGAAACAGTTCAACAGTCGCATTTTGTAGATCGCCGGAGCTAGAAGCTGAATGGAGTCAGTTGCTGGATCAGTGCTTTGGAGTAACATATCGAAAGTGGAAGCACCACAAAGAGGACGCTCAGCACACCGGTGGGTTACTGTTCGATGACGACGAGTTGAGAGGGTGAGCGAGAGAGCCGATGTCCAAGTCCGTTGAGCGCCAGTGTAGTCTTTGCAGCGGGTGAGGAGGACTATGCTCATGAACATAACTTCTCTCCAGAAGAAGACGTGATGACTACACTCTAATCACTTTTTTCCATTCCCCAAACGCATGTAATCCTAAGTCATAAACTGTCTTATACTTCCTTCATCTTGTCATCTCCCCATACTTCACTCATCCACTGCCTTGTGCAATGATCCCGTATTTCAATTCTTACTATTATACCCATATATTTTGAATGAACAATATGATTATAAACATTTTTCCGTCTACATTAGTTTTCCTTACAATGAGTTGCTTCAACTCTTGAATACTTGCTCTTTTCTGTTATATTTGTCTCGTCTTTTCCTTTTTCCTTAATCTAATGCTCATTCGTTCACTTTCAGATGCTCTCCAAATTTGTTGTAGTCGAGGTGAGCAACACGCCATCAACAATGACACTTGTCGAATATTTGGTAAGCCACCTCTTCATCTCTTCATGATTCTAATTCATTCTTTTCCAGGTGACTCATGGATTCGATAAATTTGCAGTCGTCACAGATCTGATGGACCATCCGTCCTTTAAATACAAAGACGGTCCCTCGAGTCCGGAATCTCCAAGCACGACCATCTCCTCAGCAGCACAACACACTCCCCCGAGGACCGCCATTTCAACGCCCACATCGAACTGCACTCCGGTTCCTCCACATCCGAACAAGCCGAGAGCATCAATAGACTCAATCGCAAAAGCATTGTCTTCTAAGAAGACCTCCCCCACGCCCGTCGAGAGAAATCATCACCATCAGCAGCCACATCCACTTCTGAATCTGCAGCATCAGTTATCAAACCCACACTCCCTGACACAATTGCACAAAATTCTCGAGGAGCACCAGAAGATGAACATCCAGAAGAAGGAGCAGGAACGTCAACAGGCAGAGATTCAGAGGATTCTACTTCAGCAGGCAGCTCACGTTTCCTCGCTCGGATTCGAAAGGCTTACTCCCGAGTACGAAGACAACCATCACAGCGAGACGATCTCAAAGGCCAGTTCAGAGGATCTGAAGACGGAAACCGACACCTCTGACTTCGTATCCAGCGACGACCAAGTGCGCGCTTCTATGATACACCTTCTGAATCCTGCGTTCGGATCTGCATTCGGACTCCTCGATGCCGAGAACCTGTTCGCAACTGTGACAACCCCCACGTCGACCTCCAACAAACGACGCAATGGTGGAGAGTCCGGACTTCCATCGAAGAAGCACCGCTGGCTGCCAGTCGATGAGCTTGAAGAAAGCCGCTCGTCGCGTGGAAAGAACTGCGGAAGAGTTCACTGCAAGGCAACCTACAAGTGTGCCCTTTGCGGAAAACCGACGACTCTCAACTCGACGGGATCCCGCTGGAACCTTCTTCGCCACGTCATCATGATCCACTCGGACTGCAAACCATACAAGGTAAGTGGGGGACGTCCGTTCCGGTCATGCATGCTTGTGAAGTGTCATTTGAAGTGCTTTCGTTTCCCTTCCTTACCTGTTGTGTGTTTCTAACCCTGAGTGTCGTGTGTGTGCAGTTTGTAGCGGTGTTTCTTTTCAGTGCTGGGATTGCGACTTCACCGGCATAAAATCGAACGTCATCTCTCACGCCAGACAATGCCGTCATCGCGCCGACGACGCCCACGACATCACGTAAGTTTATCGACGGAAAAAGAATATAATTGAATAGTGTGAAGCTGTTGTTTCGAGATTCTAGTGTTTTATGCATGGAGTGTGTGATACCTCCCTCTTTTCCTTCTCCCCATTCCAAAGCTTCTCCCTTTCCTTCCCCACGCCTCAACTACAACCATCCTCTTTGCCAGAATCTCTTTAAGTTTGTTCTTTTCAGTACCGACGAGATGCGTGCCGAATGGAATCTCCGTCTCCACGAGTGCTTCCCAGACTATGTGCGTGCTAAGGAACGTGGATGGCAGCCGGAAGAGACGCCAGAGAAGAAGCTGGAACTCGAGTCGGCCACACTTGTCAAGCAGGAGCCAGAGCTGGCAGCTCAGATCGCCGAGACCCTTGGCCAATCACTTATTGCCATAGAGAACTAGAAGCATTCCGACGTTTAGTGTTATCGAGATACTCTCGCACGACCTATGCCCTTGCCCTTCAGATGTCATTGCGGCGGTGTTTATGATGAAAGCAGTGCCTTGCCCCGTCGTTCCCTCTACCATTCCTCCAAAAGTACCCCTTGCCCCCGTCACCCACCCGCATTCCTCCCTTTCTGTGATACATTCCGGCGTGTCAACTGGAGTGCCTTCCCTTATCTACCCGCAGGTCCGGTTTCCCTGAACTCCCACTTAACCTTGTTCCCATTCTCTGCCTTTACGCGCTCCTTATCGTGCCTTACTCTCCTCTTCCTGTATCCTCTCTGTTTCCTCACATTCTATAGTGTATTCCTTCACTTTTATTACTTCTCTCGACGGGTATTCATGATGTGTTATCTGCCTAACCTTATCATTCTCGAGATTTCCAGTACACAAAATTAGTAAGAATATGCGTAATACACTCCCTGTCATTCTTTTATCTGCACAATTTGTTAAGCCCTGTACGGATGCGTTGTTATTCTTTCAAGTCCCCCGAAGAATAAACCATTTTACTATTAAACTTTGAATTTTTGACGTGAACCAGCCAATTAGACAAATGATAGCCACGGAACATAATTCAAATCACTTCGAAGCTGGCGTTGTGATAATTACTCAAAAATTACGCGATTGAAATGAAATGGATAATATTCTTGACTCTCGGATGTCTCCTGGCTTTCTCCTTTCTTTCTCATAACTCTTCCGATTCCGACGACAGATTGACTGGACGCAAAAGTGAGTTTTACGGGGATGATACTTTAGAATCCGACTGTTTAGCTGAAAATGTTCGAGAAAAGCGAGGAATCAAGACGGAATTGTTGAAACATTTGAATAAAAGGAAAGTGAAGGCGATGAAAGTGATGAGGAAGTTCGACGAGAATCAAAGAGATCGCGAGTTCGTTGTGGATCGGAAAGACGAGGAATCCATGGTTGAGTTTGCGAAATACAGGTGAGGAATCCACAAGAAAAGAATGGAAACAAACTGCAGTTTCAGTGGGTCCACATTCGAATCGCTGGAATTCCGGAACTTCAACGCCTCCGCGGAAGACGTGCTGACTGCCAGAATGATTAGAGGAGCAAGGTTGGACTTGCGGAGAAGATTCTTCCGATACAAAGGTCCCACTTCAGAGACAGATGTTTTGATTTTCTTTCCATTTACAGAAAGAAATGAATTGGTCCTGAAGGACTGCTATGATGGCTGGTTTCCATTTGAAGAGTTCGAAGTTCCAGTCGGATTGGTCAGAAATGTGATCCGCGTGGAAATTACTGAAAAATGGGAAGAGGATCAGTGTCGGAAGTACGAGCGACTCGTCGACGTCTTCGGATCATTCGCGGTTCGCGTCGACCACGCGTGCAATTGGAGATATTGGAATTTCGATGCCTCGAATGTGAACTTTGAAGAGTACAATCTGGCCCAGAGAGAAGATCTGAAGCACAAGGGAGGCGTCCCCGTGGCGTACATGCAAGTCAAAGGATTCTCGAAGAACATGGATATAGTGGATGCGTGGCTGGTGAAGCCGCTCCGTCTTGACTGGATCCGAACAGTGGGACTGAATAACTTCGGTCAGTTGGGAGCTCACCTTCTATTCCAACCTAAAAAGTTCAGATTACAACGATGGATGTCTCAGATTCCAGAAGGTTGATCCGATGAGCGTTCTCCTGTTCAAAGAACTCACTCAACTTAATTACGACTCTCGAAACTTCAAACGATCTGCCCTTTCGTCATCGATTCGTCCACTGATCGGTGTTTGTCTTTCGAGAATAAAATCGAGCTCTGGGAAAAGTTCGGAATCGTTGCTCTTCAAATCATCGACAACTGTCCGAGCAAGAGAAAAGTGATAATTCTGAACGGACGACAACCATTCGACTATGTCATTGACAGAGAAGACATAAAGTTCAATCCCGGAGACGTCATCGAATATGCCAGAATCCGAGATTTTACAACGGAAGATCACCTGAAGAAGTTGAGTGCGTGGTTCAAGGAATTGAGGTATCATGAAGTCACTGAAATCGGAAGAGGCGACGTTCCGACTGTTCCGGAAGTCACAATCACCGGATGCATCACCGCTTTTGTACCATTTCCATCACTTGACAGCGCAAACAGAGATTACAAATCTGCCCCGAACTTAAGGTTCACAGTAAGTACATTCTGACTTCCTCATCCTTCCTTCCATATTTTCCAGCTCCCCATCTACTTCTACTACCAGAACACCGGCGCCGACTGCCAGAACCGAGGCTCTCTCCGCTACCTTCGCAGTCTGCTCGGCCCGCTCGCAGTCGCCAGTTCCCGAGACTGTGAGTGTGAGCCTTCGACGTCTTCCGAACTCATCTGGAGCCAATGCGTCAATCATCGTGGCACAATCGAAATAACCGGATCACCGTCGGATGAACAGCTTCTACGATACAGAAACATTCGCAGAATCGAACAAGGACAACTGTGGATACACGACACGAAGACCGTCAAGAATCTGAGTTTCTTGTCAAATTTGGAAGAGATTGAATGCAGGAAAGAGGATGCGATGCTGAAAGAGAAACGACAATATTCGGCAGTTCGCGTTGACGGAGAAAATCTGAAATTGGAGTCTGTTGAGTTACCGAAACTGAAGACGGCAAAGGAGTGCGAGAAGTTTGTCGACGTCGTCGGGGATTCCGCTCAATTGCCATTGTTCTTATCTTGTCCGTGGATGGTAGGTAGTTGAACGAACTTGGAATCAGAGAATACAAATTCAGGAGAAAACTCTCGGCTTCAGCTCAATAGACATTCAGAACCAGGGAAAGAGTGAGATAATATTGTCGTGTCTATATTTAGTAGAATTCGTTTTCAGAATGCACGGCTTCTTCTGGATTAGGAGGCGGAAGGAGGCTGAGTGCGCTCACGGATTGGAGAAATGCACGGAGATACACGGAGATCTCGTGGTCGATGGATCCGTCGACGACGTGCCCCGATTGACGACAGCACTCAGAAACATCCGGAGAATAAGAGGGAACGTCGAGATTCGCAATCTCAACACTGCGCACTGTCGTCTATTGCAATTCGTGAAGATCATTGACGGAAACCTTACGTTCCAGAACAACCCGTTCCTGCGAAAAATGACACTTGGGTTGCTTTCGGTGCACGGACAGATTCGATTGATGAAGACTCCTCGGATGTGCTGGGAGCTTCAGAGAATGCGTCTGTTCGTCGATGGGCTCAAAAGGAAGGTCATACTGACGGATTGTGCCTATCGTGAGTTTGTACCCATTCTGGGCACACCCTATGAGAATGATTTCAGAACGAAACGCAATGTTGGACGCATTTGAAGATCGAGAAGGAGACGTGCACAGAATGTCCGATCTGGGCATTTCGTACGCGATGGCATTCACCGTCTGCTACATGATGTACAGTGTATTCTCCAACTATGCACGAAGTCTGAATATAACTCGATGGAGGAAATGGACCGAGTTGGACGAGCATTTGAGAACCGATTCGCAAGCATATCTGGACGAAGATTCATCGGAAGAAGAGCTGGACGTGCTGACGTGGAAGAGGAAGACTTTGATGAAGAACAGGTTGGACGGCAGAGACATCGAAGGAGAGAAGATCGCCGCAGAACGGAGAGAGTACAGAGAGAGCCGACGAGGAGTGACGTGGAAGGATAAAGTGAAGGCGTTCGGAAAGAGCATTCAGCGGGCCGACTCGGACAGTGAGTACTCAGGACAGAGCTGGCTGAGACGGAAACAAGCGGGTGCCAAAGAGAAGAAGAATACGGATGGAATGATGTGGAAGAAGATGATGATGGCCGGAGTTGTGGATAGCAAAGAGAATGAAGAGCCGGAATGGGCGGAGCCACTGCGATTGAAACCATTGGATCGGCAGCAGTTGGACGATCAGGAGGCCGCTTACATGGCCACCCTCAACGAGATTGTGAGGAAGGTGGCAGAGGATGCGGTGTTGACGGAAAAAGAGACTCGGGATGCGATCATGAGACACATCGAGGATAGAGTTCCAGGACAGAGAAAGAATGTGACGGACATAGAGGAACTGCAGAGATTGATGAGCAAAGCGTACGACTACGTGGCAAAGGAGCACAAGAAGCAATGGGAAGAATTTGTAAATAAGAGGAAGAAACTGCGGAAAGAGGCACTAGAAACAATCGGAGAACAAAAGGAGATGAATCTGAATATGGAAAGAGCCCACGAGGAGGAAATGAGGAAGGGAAGAGAGCAGCAAAAGAAGAAGGAAGAGGAGGAGAAGAGGCAGAAATGGAAGGTCGAGAACCAACAGAAAGCTGTGGAGCAGAGAAAACAACAGGCCATGGAGTACATGAATAAGGCTCCGGAGGTGAAAGAAACGAAAGCAGTGAGCGAAGATCAGGCGGAGACGAACGAAAAACCGATAGGAGGAATGTTCACAACTGTCGCTTACGAGCCGGTTTTTAATGATGACGGCATGGCTACTGCTGGAATTGTGGATTTTGTGGTGAGTCAAAGTAGAAGACATTTTTCGAAGTTTATTTTTCAGAGCAGCAGAGCCCGAAAGTACGGCCACAGAACCCGACCGCTGACGAATCAGACATGGATGTCGGGGATACCCAGTCCGAAGCTGCTCCTCAATCGCACGCGATGGGGCACTCAAGCAGAACTGCCAGATATTGAAGTGTATTGGAATTTATTTCTATAAATGAAGCTATCCTTTTGTTTTTGGAATATGTTAATGTTAACCCTTCAAAAAAAGCCCAGTACTCCGAATGAATTTTTGGTTTCAGAGTCGCACTTTGGCATAACGCACAACTGAATGAATTAGAAAAACAAATTAAGAGTAATTAGCATGAGCTAATAGGCAATAGAAATGTAAAACTCAAACAAAGTTCGATGGGATTTCGTCGAAGACCGATCGGATCGGCAGGCGGATGCTGGTTGCCGGAGACTTCTGCGGAGTGCTCTTGAAGTCGAAAGCGGAAACGGACGTGTCTGAGAGAGCGGAGTGAGCTGGAGGAGAAAGGAATCCACGACCCGCCGGAAGCTGAATACATTTATGCTTGCAATCCCGATAATTGATTAATACCGGATTCTGGCTTCCAGAGTAAATTGGGGAGGCGAGAGGATCCAGTTTTTTCTCTTTCCTATAAAAAAAAACATCAATAAGACGAGAGCTGATCCAAACGGAACTGTGGTCGCGATCAGAGTTCCAAACGGAACTGTGGCCGGCCAGTTCAACTGACCTGTAAATATAATTATCCGATTCTGATGCTTCCGGAACGTGCATCAACGTGTTTGACTGCGCTTTCATCTCGAAACCGAGCGCCACCAGTTCGAAGCGATCGCTCAGAGAAACCTGCACCAGATTATATTACACAAAATGTAAGACAATTAACGTACTTTTCTGTGAAAGTTGGTATTGTAGTTAAAACGATCCGCGCACTTGAAGGCAATATTTGCATCTTTTTCAATGTCCAAATCGGATTTCTTCAGATCTTTGTCAATTCTCTGCTGAACAAAGATATCTGCACGATTTTCTAAATTAACAAAAAAAACTTACTTTGAATGGTGTAGTTGAAATAGTAATGTGGGAAAATTTACGTGGAGCCGCCATTGTTTGGACCTTCGAAGCAAAAAGAATTAATAAAGCAATGGACAGATTCACGATGGCCGGTTACAGTAAACTTTAAAGGCGCATGATGTGTTTTCAGGTCTCGCCACGATAAACAGGATACGGTAAGAAAGAAGAAATTCATTCGACGAATGTACAATGTATTGCAAGCGTAGTCTACCTATTTGAGACCAGTTAACGAAGAAAAAATCGGGAAAATTACAAAAAAGGTGCAAAACCTAAACTCTCGAGTCAAGAATGTCGGAATCTGACTCGAATCCATCGTTTTCGTGGTAGCTCATCGAGTATTCCACTTCAGACGTCTCCTGGAAAAGTGGAGCAGGCGTGGCGGGATGGTTCTCGTGCTCATCGTAAACTGTTATTCCGTGATGCTCTCTCATGTGCTTCCCGAAATCAATTTTCCCGTTCGGAGTCGTTCCATCACTGAAAGTCCAGATTGGAAAAGAAAAGAAGGGAGAAACTGACACGACAGTATTGGTCCGGCTTCTCGTGTGCTCAATCAGTGCTCTCGTGAACACAAGGTTGCTGTTCAGGTCTCCACGAGCGATCTTCTTTGCGTCTTCATCGACCAAATGCTGAACTTGAACTTGTTCCGTCTTCCTATAGCTATTTACCACCCACCTTGTACTTCCTGACCAACTTCGTCTTATCCATTTCTTTCAAAGTGTTCTTGTTCACAAGAATCGGTCTCAAATAGTTATTGTTCACACTCATCCACGTGTCACGAATCCAGTGATGCCCCTTGAATCCGGCGATGTCTTCCATTCCAGCCATTGTGGTATCGATAAGCTGAAAGTGGAAATGGTGTGATATGAAAGGGGGAAGAGATGGGACAAACTTGACTGTAAATGTGTTCGATCATGTTCTTCGAGTGCGTGTTTTTCTTCTCGACTTGAAGGAACTCCGCGATTGGTTTCAGCGTGATTCCCTGAAATCGTGGCTAATTGTCGGTAACGGCTATGCGCGGGGGGTACTTGAAGGAAAACAGTGAAATAGATGACGATGATGCAGCTGGTGACGAACATGTTTTTGGCTGGAATGAAGTCAGGAATGGCGACGACTAATCCGTAAGCGATGGCTCCACGCAGACCTCCGTAGGCCATGATGAACTGATCGACCTGCAAAGGGACGTTCCTTCTGGACACAAGAAAACACACGGACAGACCTTTGTGTACTTGTTGAGACGGTATTTGTTGAGGAATAGCACATGACGACGACTCCAAGAGTACGGTAGATGAGGCAGAAAACGACGGTGAGGACGATGAAGGAAGTGTCCCAATGATGGTCGGAAGAGACTGTGGAGAGGCCGAGGAACACGAAGATGACGGTTTCGGAGGCAAGAGAAAGCACTTTGATGAAGGATTCCGTCGATTTGACTGTTCCCTCGTCGACGTTTTCACGGCAATACTGACGCATTGCGGCGCCACAGAACACGATTCTGAAATGGAGAAGGGAAATTCGAGGAGAGAAGGAAAAGGTAACTGACGCCATGATACTGGAGAGACCGAAAAGTTCACCGCAGAGGTAGCACGTGTACGGGAGAATGAGAATAAAGACGGAGTTGAGCACTTTGATCTCATCTCCTCGCGAGTATTTTGTGAGCAGACTGGCGAGGAAAGCGAACAAAAGTCCGATTCCGATTCCACCGAAAGCGACGACGAAGAACGAGATTCCTCCGTTGATGTAGTCGGAAGTGATGAGATTCTCCGTTCCAATCTCCGAGAACGTCAGGAACATTCGGTAGAGCACGACGGCGACTCCGTCGTTCAGAAGCGATTCTCCGAACACGGCAATGAAAAGCACTTCGTTGACCTGCAAACTTTGATTTCCGTTCTTCTTCCCAAGCTGTGACGTTATCGGAGCCATTAAAATTTAACGATGCTCACCTTGAGCTCCTCGAAAATGACAATCACGGCCACTGGGTCGACGTCTGCGGCGACGGAACCAAACAAAAGCATGTGTATGAGCGGAGTCTCGACGGAAAAGAGTCCAGTGAGTCCGATGGCCCAAAGGGAAAGCGCTGGAATAGAATACAAATGAAAGGAGGAAAGGGCAAGAGGTACCGATGGCAACGATGTTGAAAGTGGTTCCGAGCATGGCGAAGCAGATAATGGATCCGAAGTTGTCGAAGAAGTGACGGGCGGGCATGAAGTAGCCGGCATCGAAGACGAGCGGAGGGAGCAGGTAGAGCATGAACACCTCGCTTTCGAGGAAGAACGCATTCTTGTTGACTCCGATCAGTTTGAAGATGATTCCGATGATAAGACCGATCATAATGAGAAGAGCGGAGTCAGGGAAGAGTTCGTTGAGATGAGGGATCAGGTTGAAGACTGAAAAAGAGTGTAGGGTGACGGAAAGAAGGGGCACGGGAACTGACTGATCTTGGCAATGGAGGCTCCGATCAGCCAGAGACAGATCGTCATAGGGATCTTCACATTTTCCCATTCAAAGTAGGCGATCGGGTATCTGGATGGATATTCCTCTTCCTCTTCCTCGCACGCAGTTGCCGCAAAACTGACGAGCACGAGTAATAGGACGGCGAGCAGCCAAGGCCTCCGGAGCAGAGACATGATTTAAGAACTGCAAAAACAACCGGAAATAGGAAATCTAAGTTCAGAATAGAAAAAGAGGGACGAGAGAGCAGTGTGTGCTCTTGATGTGTTGATACAAGAGGGGACTGATAACAAGTAATTGATAAAAGGCAGAGAGGGACGGGGAGGCGAGAAACAGAGTAATAGGATTGGAATCTCAGTTATGACGGCGAGACCGCAAAAGCAAAAAAGATTACGGTCTCTGAATCATTTGAACAAATGAGGTTAAAACACAAAAAAGGTACAGTGAATACGATACTTCCTAATATTTACAACCGTTCAGTACATCAAGACGAACGATTCAGAGAGAGGAAGAGAGAGAGAGAGAGACACAGAGAGAGAGAGAGAGAAAGAACACCTCCTATTTCCTTTATCAACCAACAAGAAACCGCGCCATAACCCTATTTTACGCGTTGCTGGAAATGGACTTAAGCAGCAATTAAGTACGGAAATAACTCTACGAGCGGTTTCAAAAAAACCCCGGCAAGGAAGCCACGTCCGCATGACAGTCGGTAAAACGGGGAAAGGCCATAAAGATAACGGCCGGAGGAGGGAAACGTGTACGCGGATGCACACTCCGAAGGCTCCGGCAACACCGGCAGCCAGTACATCCAAAATAGTTCCAGAGCCCCCAGCTTCCCCATAAATGGTTTAAGAGGCTCTGATCTTTCACTAACATGTTTTCTATGGCTAGGCTCACAACTGGCAAAACATTTCTCTGAATCCTTGACGTTTAACTCAGTTGGAGTTATCCGATTCGACCTTATGAATTTCAACTTTGAAAGTTGCAGCCTGATAGGACAACGAGGTTCTTCTAAATTGTTTCGTGAAAAGCTAGGGATCAATAGGACACCTCCGGGGGGTTCCTGGTCAGGTCGCATTTGACATTGATCTGTTTGTACTGGTATTCGTAATTCAGTGTTATCAGAAGCTACCTTCTCGGAGCATGAAACCAAATCGATACTGCTGCCATCGTCGGAGTGCTAATAAATTAGCTTGTTAAACTTTTGGCAGTGGCGTCAGCCCCGTCTCCAGTGATAAGACGGTCAGCATATTACATGCAAAGCAGTACACGTGGTGGTCGATTGTGGTGAGACTGATGTTCGGTGAAATATTTATTAGGGGCAAAAGTTAGATACAATATGATCTATGGCATGGAATGATACTCTACAGTTCTTTCCATTTGTTTTCCAGTTCTTCGAAGCTTCTGACCGGACGATCACACACGAATCCTTTGCAAATGTACACTGCCGGCTGGGGGCCTTTCCCATCTCCTTATGAGATGGTCCCAGGGTGCCCGCGTCGGTTTCCGAGCGAATGTGAACGACGGACACATTGGGAATCAGACTGTCGTTAAGGCGGTGACGGACGGCGCGGAGCAACTCGGATTCGGGATCTCCGACGAGCACGAGAGTGGTCGATCCGACCTGCCAACGATGAAGAGATATTGCCATTTTGGGAAGGGCGATGGGCGCACTGAAAAATGAGTATGGAGGGAGAAAAGAAAACGATGCAGTGCCTATTGAGACGTTCAGCTGCTCCACGGAAGCACTGATTCGCTTTCTCTCGGTAATCATCGTTCTCCAGAATGTCGCACAATCTGAGCAAGTTATTGGAGGCAATTGACGTGGCGGTCGGCTCTGCTCCGTCCTGATCTGAACCAATAAAAGTTAGGATCTGCTGATGAAGTCATTTGTCAACCTTCAATCATTCGAACGGAAACCCCTTCGTCGCTCTGTTCACTGATGAAATATCCGTTTCCATTCCAGAACTTTGCATCGCAAGTCTTTTGCAATTCGACAGCTCTCTCCAGATATTTGTCCTTTCCAGTGATTGTATAAAGATCGAGAAGGCCTTGAATCAAGAATGTGTAGTCGTCGGAGAACGCCTTCATTTTTTGATTTCCCTGCTCGACCTCTCCATTGGCTGCCAAGTACACGGCCCTCTTCAGTTCTCCGTTCTCCTCCAGGTTCTTTCCGACGAATTCCGCGCACTTCTCAGCTCGTTCCAGGAACTTCTTGTCTTCCAGTGCCTGATAGGCCTTCACGAGTCCTGTGATTGCCAGTCCTTGCCACGCAGTCACCATTTTCGAGTCGAGGTGCGGACTCGGCCGTTTCTTTCTCACTTCCCACAGAATCTTCTTCGCCTCTTCTATCCCTTTCTTTAGTTCTTCCCTCGCGATTCCGTGATTCAGTGCGCATTCTTCATCCGAGAGCAGCTTTCTCAGCACGTTTTTCTCCTTCAATTCTCCGTGCGGATCCGACCCTCTTCCCACATTTCCACCATCTTCCACGTCGAAATAATCACAGAAAACATCGAACATTCTGGCTTCTCCAATATTTTTATCGCCGAGCAGCTGCCTGATTTCCTCCTTCTCCCACACACAGAATGCCCCTTCTGCCTTCTTTTCCGAATCGTGACGTGGCAGAGAATCCGCGTCTTCTGCCGCATAGAATCCTCCGTCCTTGTGGCTGATCTTCTGCATGTACTCGAAGATATCCTCGATAACTTCGCCAATAACTTCGTTTTTCTCTCCTGTCAAGCGGTAGAAATCCGCGTAAGTGGCCAGCAACTGACTCTGATCGTACAGCATCTTCTCGAAGTGTGGAACGTGCCATTCGGCGTCCACCGAATATCGGTGGAATCCGTTTCCGACGTGATCATGAATGCCTCCTTCGGCCATGCATTCCAACGTCTTTTTGAGCATCCGAATGCATCCTTTTCCCGCGTCCTTGTTGCGATTGATCGCAGCAAATGCGATGAGAAAGTCGAGATCGGAGGCTTTGGGAACTTGGGAGCTCTTCCGAATCCTCCTTGTCTAGTGTCGAACGAGGACTCTTTGTGCGAGAAAATAGCCTTCAAGACGTCGTCGGAATGATTCACATCTCCAGAAGCGGTCCCCGGTTGCAGCAGTTTTATAATGTGAGCTCCCCTTTTGGTGAGGCTCTCTCCTTCTTTCAGCCACTGAAAAAAGCATATATTTATTTTCAGTGAGGAATTCCAGCCAACCTCCGAGTGAACCATGTTGAGAATACTTGGGAATCCGAGCATTCCTCGACTGTCATCCGGCGGGAAGTATGTGCCGCCCGTGATCGGATGAAGATCGGGGGTCAAAAAGACAGACATCGGCCAACCACCGTGTCCACTGACTGCCTGAACATCTGCATTACTGTGATCCTTCTGAATGCTCCCACCACAACGAATGCCATGTACAGCTTATCGACGTCTGGCCTTTCCTCTCTGTCAACCTTAATCGCCACAAAGTTATCGTTCAAGATCTTCGCGGTGCCTTCATTTTCGAATGATTCTTTTTCCATGACATGGCACCAGTGGCAAGTTGAGTAGCCAACTGGATTATCCCACTATTCGCTTTCTTGTTAGGAATTCTCAAACCTGACAGGAAGATCGGCTTGTTTCCGTCTTTTGCCTTTTGAAACGCTTCTGGACCCCACGGATACCAATCGATCGGATTGTTCGCATGTTGGAGAAGATACGGACTTTTCTCTTGTCCCAAACGATTTTTGAACGTCGACGCCCTGTTTTCGGATCATTTTCTATTCTATTTTTTCTCAAGATTTTACTCACATTCTGATAACTCCTGGTGCAAGTATCAGCCGATTCAGCATCAACTTTTTACCTTCAGAATACGATTTACACTGGGGACAAATCATGTGTAAGGTATTAGATATGTACTGGATATCTCAGATAAGAAAATGAAGATAGTAAATATAATTCGAGATGGAGATCAAGTTTATTTTAAAACGTATAAACATCACATTAGTAAAGGTCAGGCGTCGTCAAGAGGATTCTTCTCCGGCGGTGGTCCGCACGGCTGTATCATTCGGTTGATGAGGTTGAATCGAGTGCGTGCACGACTCTCGTTCTCCACCACAGCGATGAAAGTGTTCATTCCTGGATGCGACATTTGGAAAGCACGTGTGTCACGGTGCTGAAGAATCGATCATAATTGAGTAAGATCTAAAAATAGTATACCTGATTGACAACCCATTCGTGTCTGTTCATGTCGGCATGGCCGGTTCCAGTGTATTTTGACTGGAGATGCTCCAGTTGAGCAAGAACGTGGAATCGCTCTCCCGGAAGAGCCATTTTCTGAAAAAAAAACGATAATAGTCACGAGAAAATGGACTGAAAATGACTAAGGACCAGACTGGTCACCAGACTGGTCACCAGAGTCGAACAAAACGAAAACAACAATGTCGTCGAGTGTTGCGCATGCGGACTGCGTGGTGTTTGCGGAATTTGCAAACCGTACACCTTTTCAAATTTCGGAAGTTAAGTTTTCGAGTCCGTGACAAAAGGTCTTGACCATGTTAAATAGTACTCACTTTTTCGGGGCTTCGATCCTAATTTAATATTAAGGGAGATGAATCCGTTGAGCTTTTTAAAAAACCTGGTGAAAATACACGTGTCGTGCCGAACAATCGGATCCCATTAAAAGTGCAGTTAAGACCGGCAGAGAACTGTGTCATAGACAATAATGGAAACGGAACAATCGGGGCACAAAGATCCGCGACTTGTCGTAGGCCACAATTGCCCGCAGAAACTTAGTTCGTGAAGCAGAAGCAGGATATGGTCTGTAATACGGATGAACATGTTTAAAATTGTATGCTCTGAAAAACTGACAGTGTAAAGACGTAGATACGGAAAGAATATGAAATGGTCGGCGTGGCATCGACGAGAAATTTCTCGTGGCGGGAACATCGACGGAGACGCAGTCTGGTGATAATGTCCACTTTCTTGATGATTTTCATTTTCATCTCGACCGGCATATCGTTCCAGTTCTTCGCTTCTGGCCCATTCCCGGCCGCTTTCTGTATTCGACAAGCACAACAAAACAGCATTTGAATAGGAATGGTTTATTGTGATGGAACAAAGGTCTGATAGTGGAGTCTCATGTTTTAAAGGTCTTTCAATTAGGCAAAGTTAGTTGTGCACGGAAAACTATCAATCTCCAAGTGCCGTTCCGGGCCGGCCCAATTGGGTCTATGAGTTCAAATTTCAAACCGATCGGAATGTGTTGAATGCTTGCATCCCAAATCGGAAATCCTTCAATTACTTATCACACTTTTTTCGAATCCTCTTGGCACGGTGCCGTCACGCCCACAGGGGTATATAAAGGCAGAAATAGTCATTTTATTTATTGCCGTCTCATTTTTTTTCATTTTTACCCATGTGGTGCTGACGTTATTGACGTTATTGCAATGCAAGAAGTCAACCCATTTTTTGTTCTTCGTGACTAAGCCTCCTCGCGGCGAAGAACGGAAACGGGGGTTTCCGCGTTACTGTAGTTACTGTAGAAGTTTAACTTTTCTTTGAGAAGCCAAACACTTCGGCCAATTTTAGGCCTTCTCGTTTTCATCACGACTTGTGGAGTTCCCTTGTAAGGGCCAGGACGGTGAGGGATAACGTGACACTTTGACCGAATCCCATAACCGATTGATACCCAACAGACTCCAAGGCCTTCACGCTTTTACGGTGAGCTGTGGCCAACAAAAACTAACAAATAGGCATTCAGTACATTCTTACCTGCCGGAATAGACCAGAATAAATGGTGTCATTCGGTTGTTGAACGAACGGATGAAGCGTGGTCCTGTGTGCCTCTTCTCTGTACCGAATCAGAACCAATGCGCACTGAAAATAGTTCTGACTCGGGACAGTTTTAGCTCGACGGAGTGTGCTTTCTCGAGAAATTTCTGACGGCTGTGTCATTTACTTTGTTGGTATTTTAGTCTAAATTGTTCAGACTTAAATTTTATTTATTGTAGATGTAGATTTAAGAATCGATTGGAAGTGCAAGTGATCGACTGATGTCTGAGCAGCCGCTCGACTCGAACGGATCAGTTAACAACATCGTAGTTGATTTGTTTTGTATTCGTGCGATTATCCAAGCCAAACTATTTTTTAATTTATTTTTATGGTAAAATCAGTTCATCGCTAAATTGCCGTTTAACGACACTCCGAAATAACGGCAACGCGCGCGGTTTATCGTAAATCTACATGAATTCTTTTAGCCCAACATTTGAGTCCGTGAAAAAAGGTCGGAAACCGACTTTTTGTCACTTTTTTCTTACCTTTTGTCACTTTTTTCCGACCTTTTGGCCTTCCGACCTTCTGCCTTCCGAGCTTTTCGGTTTTCCGACCTTTTGTCACGGACTCCAGTTTTCAGCAAAATTCTGTGTTAATTGTGAAATGAGCGATCATCTGGGGAGTTCTCATGACGAAGGAGAATTATCCGATGAAAGTCACAAAAGAAGTAAGATTCCGAGTTGCGTTCAATGTCGTGAGAACATCTTTTTAGGCCAACGCGCATCGAGCTCTGACGACGTCAAACCGAATCGTTCAAACAAAGGTACGAAAATAATGAAACCCTTTGAAAGCCGATTAGATTTTAAGGTTTAGAGACAAAAATGCGCGAGAGCATTCTGAGTCGGCTGACAAAGCGAAGGATGAGCGAAAGCGATGACGACACGACTGAGAAACGCTTCTCGATTCAGCCGAAGGAAGCAGTGAGTACAGCGATGAAGTTTTTCGAAACGAGCTAATTTCAGCAAAAAGCAAAGGAAGATCGATATCGTGATAAAGAGCGAGAGAAGAAGAAAGAAAAAGATAAACGGGACGACAGAAAGGGAGCAAGAGATGTTGACGGTCGTCAGAGAGAACGGGATTTCAAAGGTAAGGACAACCATTTATGCTCCCTCCACAGTTTCGAATTAATTTTTCAGAACGTCACGAACGATCTGGACGGGAAGGAAAACATGAGCACAGGCATCGAAAGCACGACGGAGAAGGCCATCGAAGCCAGGGGAGCCGGTCCTCGGACAAAGATCGGGACGCCGACAAGCACAGAAAGAAAGAAGAGCATCACAAACATCGACATAGAAGGTCGCGAACGTCGTCTCCCGAAGAGGAAAAGGACAAGTCGTCACCGAAAAAAGCAAAGCATCACGATGTTCCGGAAGACGCGAGACTCTTTGATAGAAGTGAGAGATTACAGACAGAAACCCCAATAAATATGACATTTTACAGTCCTTGATCCAAATCATAAGCGTAAAAAAGATGAAGTGTTAATGGTGGAAGACGTGGAAATGTCGCCGATTGAGATACTGGAGGAAAAGGTTGAGAAGGAAGTCATTGACATAACCACGGATTCTCCAGCCGGACCGAAGAAGTACTCAAAGTTTGAGAGTGATCCGGAGACCGAGGACGAAGAGGACCGAAAACGAGAGCGCAAGAGCCCTTCCACTGATAAAGGCAACAAAAATACAGAATTCACAGAAATTTTGATAATTTTCAGACGACGACGTTGTCGAAATTATTGAAAACGACGGGCATTCAGATGATGAAGATGACAGCGACGAGGAAAAGTACGCAAAAACTCCCGAAGATCATGAGTGGGAAGAAATGACGGAAACTGAGCAGAGGATGCACAAGGACATGATGAAGAAAGGGAAACCCAACGCCAGAAAGCCCTTGTATCCCTGTTGCCTGTCTATTTTCCGGGTCTGATGGGCTGCCGGAATATCGATGAGTACGAATGTGTGAACCGGGTGGATGAAGGAACGTTCGGAGTCGTTTACCGTGGAAAAGACAAGCGTACTGACGAGATTGTGGCTCTGAAAAGATTGAAAATGGAGAAGGAAAAAGAGGGATTCCCGATCACAGCGCTGCGAGAGATTAACATGCTTCTCAAGGCAGGAAATCATACGAATATTGTGAATGTGAAGGAGATTTTGGTGGGAAGTAACATGGACAAGATCTACATGGCCATGGAATTTGTGGAGCACGACATGAAGAGTCTTCTGGATACGATGAACAGAAGGAACAAACGATTCTCGACGGGCGAACAGAAAACTCTGATGCGACAACTTCTTTCCGGCATTGAGCACATGCACAAACTGTGGATCCTCCATCGAGATCTGAAGACGTCCAATCTTTTGATGTCTCACACTGGCATTCTCAAGATTGCCGACTTTGGACTGGCTCGTGAGTATGGAGAGCCTCTGAGGAAGTTCACTTCGATCGTCGTCACCCTCTGGTACCGCTCCCCAGAACTTCTTCTCGGCACCAAACTCTATTCGACACCAGTCGATATGTGGTCAGTCGGATGCATTATGGCCGAGTTTATACTGCTGAAGCCGCTGTTTGCGGGAAGAGGAGAGTTAGATCAGATCAAGAAGATCTTTATGGAATTGGGCACTCCGACGGAATCCATATGGCCAGGAGTGTCTGAACTTGACGGATGGAAAGCACTTACTTTCGAGAAGTATCCGTACAATCAGCTGAGAAAGAAGTTCCTAGCCGGCAGACTTCTCAACGACACCGGATTTAAGTTGCTCAATGGGTAAGTCGATGGTGCTCAAGAACTTGCCGACGAATTTTCTTTTACAGGTTGCTAACTTTAGATCCGAAGAACAGATTGACAGCGACGCAAGCTCTCGATCACGACTGGTTCACGTTGTTTCCCCTGCGATTCCGCCTATCCCAATCCATCGTTTTACAGTGAAGATCCGCAGCCAGTTCCTCCGGAAGAGTTCCCTACATTCCCTGCGAAGAGTGAACAAAACAAGGCTCCGCCGCCGGCTGCGAAGCCGAAACAGCTGGAGAACCGATTGGCGCACGTGGATCCGGAGACGGCGAAGCTCCTAAAACAGTTCGAAGTTCGTCCGGAACAAGTGAAACCGGGCGGATTCTCTCTCAAATTCGACCCCACAAGGTTCTGATCTCTGTTTTTTTTTCGTTAGCAGACATTTTTGTACTGTTTATTCATTTTATTTATCGTTGAGACTTATAAATATGGGCATTCAATAAGCGCTCTGTTTTTTTTGTCCGTTTACTTTTTCTATCAACTGACCTCATAGAAGCGGACAATGCCATTTTCAGTGGAATTCTTTTCATGGGGATCGAGGGCTCCATTTCAGAGTTTTTCGTGTTTTCCTGATTGACGGTGGACAATTTTTATTCGTGTGTTGAGACAAGAAGAGAACACCCATAGCAAGGCAGGAATTAAAGAAAGCGAACATGAGAAATGGGAGGAATGTGGTTGAAACGGAATAATCGGGCGAAAGAAATGTTAGGAAGGCGGTTGAGAATCACAGGAATAGATGGATAAAATCGGAAAAAAGAGTAATGCGAGAAGTTCTGCATAAAACGTAAAATGCGCCTAGAAAAGCTTGACGACGATTTCGGAGCGTCCACCGACCATCGTGATTCCCCATCTGAAAGTTTAGAAAAGTCTGAGATCATTGAGATTTATTCTGCTCACCGCCACCATCCGACCGCCTGCTCCGGAGTCTGTCTTCGCGAAGAAATCATGGCCCTCAGCTGTCGGAGCGTCTCCGTATCCTGATGGACTCCGTGAGCATAATGCGTGGCCACGGAGAGCTCCAGATTCTCCTGAGTTTCAGGGTTCGGGGCAGCTCCACTCTTCTGGAATTTAGAGTTCATCATTGCTAATTAGAAAATAGCTCACGTGTTCCAGAAGGATCCAGAATCTACGAACTTCCGGAGCTTCGTGTCCGTAGGTCAAGAAGACGAAATAAGTTTGCCGACGGCCGAACTCTTCGATGTCAATATCAGTGAACGACCAGGAAAGGAGGTCGTAGCCGTTGAGAGGAGTCACGTGCAGGGACATCTTGTCGTATCCACCACGGATCTGAAAGAAGACGATGGGAAGACAATGGGACAGACAGAAAGTTACTTCAACGTCAGATTCAGGTTTTTCCCGATCGCTTCACGTGAAACCAGCTTGAGATCGATCGGGAACGGAAGAGGGACAGGCGACGGAACGGGCACCCAGAGGGAGTGCTCCGGGGGGAAGAGCTCGTGGATGGCCGTGTAATAGGGCATCCGGCAGTACTCATCGACGACGCCCGTGCAGTTCGGAGCGGCAGTTCCCTGCAGGAAAGAGTGCGACGGCAGATCGGAAGCTCCCCTGTAATCGAGCGAATGGACGAAGAGAGCGTTGTCCTTCTGCGTGAGCCGTCCTTCGAAATCGTAAATCGTTCGGTTCGCGTGGAGAGCAATGATCCGACGGAGACGAGGGTTTTCGGCAGAGTACTCGTACGGATTGCCGACTTTGGTGGTGAGCAGGACGAGGATGAAGAGGGCGAAAGGGCGAAGAGAACTCGAATGATGTAGTTCATTTTTCGAGAGATGTAGAAGAGATTGTTGACAAACAGAATGAAGCTGGATGCGATCACCAGACCAATTGGACCCATAATGAACTCAGGGTTGATAGCATTTCCAAGTCTGGAATCATGAGATGAAGAGGGAATACAGGGAAAAAAGGACTACCTTCCCATGACTGGAACGAAGAAGTCAACACATTGACTGATTGCGTAGGCAGCGAAGACGAACGTCGGAATGAAGCAGAACAGTTGAGTGAAAAAAGGACGCGCGGAGTGACTCTTCTGATGATTCTCAACAAACCGAGGCTCCAGATGATTATGTCTTTGAAGACGGGAAGAACGAGATTGTTGAGAACGTAGAAGGCGGAGGACAGATTGTAGATTGTCATCACCAGAAGGATAGAGGCGAACGAAAGCAGGATTGTGTCGTATTGCACCATTTCGATGTTGTTGATTCTGTTGTAGTCGGCGTAGTGCGAGTGAACAATGGCTCCGGCGATGAGCATAGGAAGAACGTAAAGCGGTCCGACGATCTCGGGCATTTTGTACCAGCACATGACGAGGTCGAACTGAACGACGAATGCGATAATGACGAGCATGGTGACGGTCATGGCGAAGAAGGCGACGACGTGGTGCTTGTAGGCGATGATCAGGTCTTTGGAGGAATAGACACCTTTCCGGACTCGCAGCCAAACGAGGAGATATGTGCCGACCACTGCACAGTAGTTGATCAGCTTTCCCACGCTGACCGAGTAGTAAACGGTGAACAGGCCGACGACGTCGTAGAATACCCATCGGTTCTCCTCGTCAAAGGTGGCCGGCTTGTCAAGATACGGGGAAGTGAGGATGGCTCGGACGACGGCCAGCACGTTCTCTCCTGCCCGCTGGATGGCTCCCTCCTCAATTCTCCATTCCTCGTCGAACTCCGTGTGATAGAACCATCCGTTCTTCGTGTAGGCGATGTCCAATCCAGAGATCCTGCCGTAATCACGGAAGATTCGGAAATCAGTGTCCGATGGGATGATTCCTGACTGGAAAATCTCTTGAGCAAGCACCGAGCAGAACGGATGAGGAGCATTCTCGAGATACGTCTGAAGGAGCCACGAGTTGCCGGGCCCAGCTTGGAAGAGAATTTCACGTCCTCCGGATCCAGTGCCTTCCAGGTTGATGAAGGCGCGAATGGTGTGACGCCACGGGTGTTGGTTGATGAATCCGTGAGCGGCCTGCAGGAAGTTCTCCTCTGCTCCGTTGAACAGAAACACGACGTCATGCGGCAGTTCGACATTCGAATGGGCGAGAACCTCGAGCACGTCCATCATAATCGTGCACGCAACGGCGTCATCAGTGGCTCCCGGAGTATCGGGCATTGTGTCAAAGTGACAGTTGAGGAGAAGAGAATTGTCAGTCGGTCCACTCTTCGGTCCGATTCGCACAGCCACGTTTGTGATCTTGTGGTAGCAGAGAGTGAATGAACTGAGGAACTTGAGGTCAAAGCATCCGGAAGGGCGTTGCACGTCTAATTCCAAACGATTCACGCCGACGCTGTTCGCTACGTTTTGAATAATTCCAATACGCTCGCGGAGCATTCCCAATGCCTTCACCTGAAATGTTGATTTTGCGCGAAAAACAGAAAATAACGTTTACTTCCAAGTTCACAGATCCACTGGGACGGGGGCCGAGAGCCGTGAGCTGCTTGAGGAGCACGCGTGCTCTTTTCTCGCTGAAATTGTCGAAGGAGGAGGCGTCACGGACGGGTGGCATTCTTCTGTGCAACGCGACGACTCCGGCATAAACGACGGCGACCGTGACGACGAAAATGATCCAATGGCGGAATCCGATCGAATTGTTCAAGTTCTTGCCTCTCGCCGCTCCACGGTCCCGGTGTTCCCTGTCCAGTCCTGACAGATCACTCCGATCCGCTTCTCTGTCGTTTCCTCCACGTCTGCGGATCATTACGATCTGAAAACGAACTGAACAATTAATCTGTACAGAAAAGAATGAACCCGGCGCAAAATAATGTATTGTTGGTGGTAAAATGTGCAGAGGTCAGCACTGATAAACGATAGAGGCTAGAGAGGGAGAGAGGGAGAGAACGAGAGAACGAGAGGGATGAGTCAGGGCCACGGTGGCTACAAACTGACAAAGTGTAGCCAGACTAAATATTGGTTTGTGCTCGTTCCTCGGATTGCTCCTGGAGTCTTGTTGACAGAGCAAACCGATCAGAAACGCACAAAACGCAAGATATTCGTGTACTCTAGACACAACTCAAACTGTCAAAAATGAAGACATTCGATACATTTTATCGATAGAAGATCATCATAAATATATTACCAATAAACCAAAAAATGGGTTAAATGATCGAAAAATTAAACGTTGATGAAATATTGATCACTGATGCTGTGAAGAGGAAACGAGTTGACCACCCGGAATTGAATGAGAAAACACTGCTCAGTAACGACGGTCACGATCGCGTCTGAAAAGTGATTGGGAGCGGGAATGGGAGAGATGGCCTTCAGCGATGGAGACGCAATCGGATTTTTCAAAAACGAGGTCATTATCACATTCGTGATTTTAAATGTCCTTCGTTTATTGTCTGCTTACCTGTCGCGAGAGTCTCGCTCGTATCTTCGGTCCCGGTCGTCGCGTCTGTAAGAACGATCGCGCGAACGGCTTCTGTTGCGGTTGTCACGACGATCACGGTCCCGGTCTCTATCGCGATCCCCTCTGTAGTCACCTCTATCTCCGCGATCACGCCTGTAATTCCCACGTTCACTGGCAACCCAGTTGGCGTTTCATTTACCGATTGTAGGACTCTCTGCGTCCGTACCCTCTCTGAGATCCGAGCTTTTCCTCGCGTTCTTTGCGACGTTCCTCGATCGTCTCTTTCATTTTAATGTACGTCTCGCGCGTCTCCACCATTCCGATGTGCATTTTTCCGTTGTAATGATCGGCAATACGCGATTCGTGATCCATGATATTCAACTGTGCTCCACAGTCCTCACAGACACGCAGTTTGGCAGAATTTGATCCTGGTCCAGCTGTTTTTATTTCAGCTTGACAGTCCTGGAAACAAAAAAGTTAATTAGTTAAGGGATCCGATGAGGTAAGTACCTCAATTTCCTGAATCTTTTCTCTCATTTCCTCGACATGTCTGTGCAGTTTCATCGACTCTTCAATCTTTCCCTCGTTCCCTAGCTTTTCTATCTCGTCGACGTTCTTCGCAATCTTCTCTTCTATTTCCGCCACTTGCTTCGCTTTCGAGTCGGCCGCCTGGCTTGTCTGGGTCTTCACGTCGTCCTCCAGTTTTCGCGCACTTTTGAGATTTCAATGTCGACGAGATTGACAGCGTGCTCGATTATATCAAAAGCCTGAAAAGATTGCGAGACCTCAGAAAAGAGAAGGGAATTTACTCACATCCACGTCATAAAAATGATCCTTTTCCTTCTGCGCTCTCTCGTAATCTGCCTTGTGCGCTGGTTCGTGCACTTTCCGGCAGGACACAACGTTCTTAAAGGAGAGTATGAATCACTGGAATAAGAAGGGAGGTGAACAGTTGCAGCAGACACAAAATCGAATAAGACATCCACAAATTTCCTGGTGTTTTCCAGAAGGAAAGGAGAGGCTCAACTCACGAATTCATCGCTTCAGAGACTGAGATGATCATTGATTCTCGATGCGGCTAGTCAAAAGTAAGACAATTGGCAGAGTTAGTTCATTCAAATGTCAAATTTTCGGAGAGAACTCACAAAATAACCCTGGTTTGCCGACGATTTACGGTACGCTCGCAGCACTTGCGGGGGGCACCTAACAGTTCAGTCTATAGAGAAGAGCTCACGGAAGAACTGAGCATACTCACCTGGAGCCGACTGTCGGGCACCATATCGTGAGGACAAATGCCGAGAAGGAAAGCGCGGCACACATTGTGATGATCAAATGGAATTGATGGTTTTTCTGAACAGAATAACAAACGAGGTTAAAAGAAAAGAAGGAAGAACTAACCTTTGTAGTCAACGTGCTGACTTCCCATCAGCTGGGCGATCATATCGCGCATTTGGTCCGTCATTCTGAATGCTTGAGTGAAAAATAGCATAAAACGAAATGAAATATGAATACAGTTGTGAACTGTTCAGTAAGGCATGAAAACGAATTAATGAACGGAACTAGTAAATGTTTTACTTTGCATCTAACGAGAATCAAAACCTAACGAGCCATTTTAGTTCAATAATTTACAGTGTAATGTTATACAAACACGTATCACTTTATGCAACTGTTCAGTTCTTTCCCTTCTTTGCCTGATTCTCCAGAAGTCTCTTGCGAAGCAAACGGCCATATTGAGTACCTAACCAGGCCAGAATCATCACACCAATGATCAGTTCGATCAATCTGTAATAAAAACAAGCTTGTCAGCTACACGAAGTTGAATCACTCGCTTTAAAGTAGTCATTCCCTGGTACAAATCGATCTGCACACCTTGTGATAATCCTATTCCGAGTTCAGCCTCCGCTTTTCGAATATCCGCCCAGAATTGTTGAGCATTTTGTGGGTACTCAACAACCACCGACTGATCTTGTGACTGCTTTCCATCGATAACGGCACCGGGATGGAGAATTGCGATAGCACGAGCGTTGGCGGGGACGAACACGATCCGCTTCACTTCACCATGCTTCAGATATCCCTCGATGAAATTCTTAACAGGAATTCCAGGCCTGAAAATCAATTTTCTATTTCGAATAAATTATTTTTCTAAATTTACCTTGTGAAATCCTCGCTTTCAATTCACCCGAAAGCTTCCGATCACCAGTGAACATATCAGAGAGTAGGAAAAACGAAGAGACAAATGAGAGACCGGCGACCGCGAGCACGTAAATTCTCAGCTTCCGAACTGAAAAGTTTGATTAGGTTTACTGTTTTCAGTTATATTCATCTGGAATCAATCCGACTTACTGAGCGCTGGATCGATTTTCTTCTGTTCGTCCTTTTGTTGCCCTTCAGTTTTTTCTTCATTTTGTCCTTTTTCTTTGCCTTCTTCATCGCTTTTCTCGTGCTTTTCATCCGGATATCTCGCTCGAATCGAACGAATATCTGGAAATAAGGTCGATAACCTTCATGCTCTGAAAGTTGAACTTACTTGTTCCGTACAAGCCTCTCGTCTGCACCAGAACTCTTGATATTTGCTTCCGAACGAGGAATGCGTCGTGGCTGGTGGTCGCAATCACAGAGAGTCGTTGTCCGATGCATCGCGTCAGTTTGTGCGTGGAGAATGCGAATTGTGAACGCATTTTCACCGCCGAGAACAGCAAAAGGGGCGGGGCGACAAAGAAAACGCAAATAGCGCGCGCGTTTTCGCAGCAGCGCCGCACGGAACTACTTGACTGCAAACCAAAACGACAAAAAAGTTTACTCTTCTGATGTCCTCATAGCAGTAATCAACAAAAACAGTGAATGCAAAGAATTATCTGAAAAACGAGTTGTTCTATAATTATTAACTTGGTGTAAACAACATCCTAAAAACAAGGCTCCGACCCATCCACAGCAGTGTTGAACGGAATTCCGTGTGCAGTCTTCCGTCTTCCGTCTTCCGTGGATTTTTCGTTCCGTCTTCCGTCTTCCGTCTTCCGTCTGCCGTCTTCCGGGAAAAAAGTTTGCTTTCGTCTTCTGCCTGCCGTCTTCCCTAAACAATTTTTTCTTCCGTCTGCCGTCTTCCGGGATTTTTTCTTCTTACCGTAAAAGATCGAGTAATAGCTTTTCAGAAGCCATTTACTAATTTTTTTGTTGTTTTTTTGTTTTTTTTTTAATTTTTTTTTGTTCTGTCTTCCGTCTTCCGTTTTCCGTGTTCCGTAAAAAAAATTTCCTCCGTCTGCCGCCTGCCGTCCTCTGGATTTCAAAATTCCATTTCCGCTCAACTCCTCAGGTAAAATTTCAAACTTTTCTTAGCTATTTTCAAACTTTTCCAGGCGCCACCTAAGAAATTCTTGGAAAAGTTTGAGAATGTCTTCAGATGAGCCAAGAAAAGTTTGAAATTTTACCTGAGTCTGATCCACAGACGTTCGAGACGACATTTTTAAATAGCTTCGAATAGTCCCTCGAACTTCCATCTTTTAGAATTCTTCTTTTAGAATTCTTCGATTACAGAACAACAACATAGAGCGTCGTGTAAATTGAGTTGGCCAAACGAATCACTGAAAAACCATTGCCTTTTCCACCTGCCTCTGTTTTCCCGCTCGTTTCGCTTTTCACTCCTCTAAAATTACCCGTCGCATGAACCTTCTGTACTCGCCAGTCTTCAAATGTCCTCCAGAAACATCCGCACATTGTCAATGGATGTACTATTTCACTCACTTCGAACTGCTCGCAATGCTCTTCGAAGTTTCGTGCTTTCTTCTGGTCATTTACACGACAATCAAGAGTCCGTTTCACTACAATCTCAAGTTCATCACCCTCTTTATGCTTCTCGGCTACTTCGTCTTCCTCGTCGGACGATTCATAACTTGTCTCTACGAGATCGGAGCGATCACTTTTCCGGGTATATCCGTTTTCAGGTGGAACATTCAGCTGATGTCTTTGCAGATGAAGATATTGCGGATGAGAAATATCCATTGTCACTGCTCATCAGTTCACTTTTACAGTTCTTTTATATGGGCTGCGCGTGTGGAATGTGGGTTAAGTAGCCTCAGAATTAACACGTTTTCCGAATTCAGAAGTCTTGACGTTGCCTTCGAAAGATTTTTCGCCACGTACTTCGTGGATACGTACGAAACCCGAAAAAGGAAGTGGATATCCCTTCTGGTGTGCTCTGAATTCACATTCTGTTGCAGCCTCGCTTCTTTAATCATACTTTTCGGTACTTTTTTTCGAATAAGTTATTTGCTTAAATCTCGCTCATTTTTCAGATTTCATTCCTTTCGTTTTCATTGCATTTCTTGGGTTTTTGTCAGCTGCGCGTCTTTTGCCGTTAGTGATGTTTGAAATCAGGTTCACTTCCGATTTTTCCAGTTTTACATCGTTCTCTTCATGATGAACCGCCGTCGACTCGAAAAGATTCAGGAGGAGAGAGTGGACGACAAGTACTCGCTTAGCGTTCGATTTCAGCTGTCGGAAAATCTGAAAGTCATGACGGTAATAGAAAAAGTGTGCATGAGATAACAAAGATTAGTCTGCAGCTTCTCCGGAATGTCGTCATTTTCTCCGGTGTGAATAATCTGATCATGGGGATCATTCTGACCCTCTACATGACCAAATCTTTTCAGTCGGCACATCCAGTAGCCACTTTGTATCTTCGTTTCGCATTCAATGTCTGTGTAATCATGTGAGTTTATATTCATTTCTCTTCTCCTGTACTCCTCATTTCCAGATATTCTCTACTAATTCCTGTCATAATGATATTCAGTGTCAAGCAATACCGTCTCCACTTCTTCTCACTCGGATTCGTCCGTAAGTTCATTCTGAGATCAACCGTATTCCAATCCATTCTCACAGGTTTAATCCTGTTCCCAGTGGTCGGACGTTGCTTTCCGAACGAGTTCAGCTCGTCCTCCACTCAAGAGAGAAAGATGACGATCAGTGCGGAGACCGACTGCTATTTTGCTAATCTTTCCAATCAATGGGACAAAAAGTTTGACAAACAGTTCTCGCATTAAATAAAACATGATTTCGTTGGTGTTTACAGTCATTTGGCCTTGTAGAACATTGAAATGGAACCAGAAAGAGAGCAGAGATACAAAAGGGAAACTAGGGAAATCTATTGGCCGAGGGACGATTCTTGCGTGGATCCTCCACTCGATTCCAGAGTGCTCAGTTCGACACGTGGGAACTTCATCTGGAAATAGTAGAAAGGAGTGAGGATCTAGTATCAAATCAGGTGTTACTCTTGCCAATCCTCGTTCTTTCAGTCGCCGTTGGTACTGTTCTTTGCTGGTTTGCAAGACAGAATGACATCTCTCGGGGACCCGGACCGTGAGACTGCCACGCATGGTTTCCACGTCGAGATATTCTGGAAATGCAGCAAGAGTTTGGAAGGGAGCAGGAGGGAAGCACTCACGAGAATCACTGCCTCTTCTGTCTTGTCTAGGACGAGGAGAAAGATCGGGCGGAAGGACGAGGTTCGGCATCAGACTCGGGATTTCGATGGCCACGTGACGATTGTCAACGACAGTATCAAAGTCGAATTGAGTCGGTTTATCAGGAATCAGAGAGGAGCTGTGGAAGAGAGGCGAGCGGCACACCTAAACATACAGAGCTGAGAAGCTGGTTGTCATTCGACCTACCTGTATAGGTGGTTTCGCTGCAATGTTCGAGTTGTGCATGTACTGCACCATGTGATGCGGGACATTTCGGAGTGCGGTCTCCGCGATCCGAGATTTGTTGAGCCACGGGGCTTCTGCTCCGTTCAGAAGCGATTTGAGATGAATGAATTGGACGACGTCTCGGCGGCCGTCTTTCCGTTTCGAACATACTTTCTGAAGAGGACCGAAGTCGTAGTCGCCCATTCCGATGATGAGAATGGACAATGGAGCATCGGAGGCGGCGTTGAGGGCTTGTTGGATTTCCTGAAAACGTGTTTCCGTTCTGAAGGTAACTTGTTGCTCACTCACTTTCATATCGGTGACTTCTCCCCTTGTGAACAAAGCGAGCACGTGGTAGTGGAGTCCGCGGAACCCAGATCGGTGGGACATTCGAGTCACGTAATTGATCACTGGGGACAATTTCGACTCTTTCAAAGGGGTTACCATTGTCTGAGTCTTCCTGTAGGCTTCCATCACTCCGTCCAATCCACGACAGATCGGATCCATTGAGAAGTTCTGTAAGCATGTAAATAAGGGGTTGAACGGGTTTGATGCTGACTTACAAGGAAGAACTCGTTGGACTCGTGGAAAGTCGGAGGGATCTTGGCTCCAATTCCGAATGCGGCAAACAAACGATTTCTGAAAAAAAACACTTTTATAGGGAAGACCAAGAAACAGAATCCATACGGTGTGTAGTCCCTAATGATACTTCCAATCGCTCTGATCGCCATGTGCAACTCCCCGTCGAATCTGCGCTGATCCAACTCGTGCACTGGCTCCGGACTTGAGAAGTCGACACCGATTTCGAAGTGAAGTTGAGTGCTGCAATGCAAAACAAAACGACTCGTTTCCACTTGAATGCCTCCTTTCAGAACACTCACCCACTGACAATATAATCCAGAAAAGAATAGAACGAGACGTCGGTGAACTTAACGAGCTCCATTTCCCGCTGTTTTCATAGCTCTGAAAGTCGAAAAATACGCGTAATCTCCATCGAAATCGTTGTATTTTCACCTTCTTCTGCGCCTTTTTCACATCGTTTATAACGCTGTACACATTGTCGGAGCCAGGTCCGTACTTCATCTTCGCATACGTCGTCAGGAACTTTCCGATGTAACCTTCTTTCCCATCCACGTCCTTGTACATCACCCAAATCTCCAGAAGACGATTCCTGTTGTCGGCGGCGTCCTGAGTGTCTAGACGGAACTCCGCCCACTGGGGATGCGAATGATTCTTGAGGGCTTCACTTTCATACAGAAATACCAACGAATCATCGTCCTTTCCTTCTTCGAGACGGAATACCTGAAGAAATACAGTAGAAAAGGGACTTTTCAGATTTTAGAATTACTCTGAAGAAAACGGCAGTTTCGTCCCACAGAAAGTCCTTCCGATCCAATGATTTCCCGTGGAACTGCACTACAATTGGCTGCTCTTTCTCCGGCATTTCGGCCGACACGATGATCCCTCCCAAGTACTCCTCGCTCATTCTCTGCGTTCCGGCAATAGACTGGGCGATTGTTCCCGTTTTCTGAAGTTGCCGACGCAATTGCAATCCGAACGATCCAATGAGTTCGTCGACTTTGAAAATGGAAGTGGCGAGAATATCACTGCTTGAGCTGCATGGTTTGTCTTTCTCGTGGCACCGAGAGAAAACCGCTTTGATCAATTGTGTCTTCTCGAAGATGTACTGATAGGAGAACTTGTCAGCGAAGACGATGTTCCGAGAGAATCGGACCGGAGAACTCGAGCCCACTTTTGTCCATTTCTCTTCGCTTTCCGTCTCGTTGTCGTATAGCTCGCAGACAATCTGATTGGCGGTTTCAGTTGTCGCAAAGTCACTGAAAGACAACCACGTTAGCTGAAGAAACACTACATGCAGACTGACTGTATTGCGATGGAAATCTCGATGGTGTTCGACATGTTGAGTGGGTGTCTCGAGGTGAGGGGGCCACAGTTATTCGTGGCGAGACCCGAACACCGGCGATTGACTGTGACCTTCTGAAAGGAAAAAAAGATTGGGATGGTCGGTGGACGCAAGTCTCCGGGGAGTGATTCATCGCATCTTTGTCTTCTATCTATGTGAGAGGCTAAACAGAAAGCAAGGATGACGTGGCAGGAGGGATAGAAGAAGGTCCTGTGACTTCCCTCCGTACGCAAAGAAGCATATGCTGAACAAGTAGAGCATAGAAGACGGCACAATACAATGAGATTTGCGGGAGATGCGGCGGAAACATGTGACCATAGTGACCTTTTCGCCCAACTTACTTCACCATTCATCCGAAAGCGAGCGGAATTCGGATGAAAATAGAGTGAAAAGACTGACCGAGAGGTGTCCGTTTCCACAATAAACCCGGGGGGACAATTGGCTCGGAGCACGGAGCAAAAAGCCGGATAGAACATTACAAAGCAATGCTCTTAGGTGTCTTAGGTGCCAGTGATAACTTTTGAAGGATACCAGAAATCACAATTCAATGAATTCAGTGCTCGAGAAATGAATATTCTAGAGTTCTAGAGACATATTTGAGCAAAACCAAACAAACTCCAGAAGTGTCTTTGCAAATTGTTCTGCGCAAGTGACTCAAAAAGGGAAGAGCTGTACACGTGCGTGAAAGTGTAATTGAAATGGCAACAAAAAGAGGCGAGTGCGCGTCTGCCCCTGCGCCTCGCTTCCCATATCCATCAGCGACTTCTTCTTCTTCTTCTCCTCCTCCTTCTTCTTCTTCTTCCTCTCTTCCTCTAGTCTTTTCCTCTTCATGTTGCACCCGTCAAAAATAGATCTTGAGAGGATGGGCAGCGGCTCCTCTTCACACTCAATTAACCTCCCTGAGAGAGCTTGGAGAATATGACGGAAAACAATAACAACACGGATTTGAGAATGGAGAAGAGGAGATGAAGAAGCAGAAGAAGAAGGAGAAGAAGCCGTGCTCCGTTGATCAACGATAACAAGCGAAAGGAAGAGAAGGAAAGGCGTTTCACAGAAGAAATTCAAAGCTTTCTTTCACTCTTTCGCTCTCGTCTTCTTGTCTTCTTGTCCCATTTCCGTCGCCCGTCGAAGATTGAATTTCGCAAAAGACATGGAAAACTAAAAGGAAACGAGAAGGAAGGCGGAGAGGACGGCTGAAAAGGAAAAGGGCGGCGCCAGGGGCCCGCACAACAGGTGCCACGTCCGCTTGTTTTTCTTCTTCTCGCGGCCAACGACTACTAATTGGCTGTTTGCATAGGTGTGCTCAATTTGTCTAGCATCTTCTGGGAATGCCTTTTTTTTCCTCGTTTGGGAACTTTATTTTCCGGTGTGGTCAACTATAAATCTGCATAATTTCCGGGCAGAGTGAACGAATCAGCATATCTCTCCTTTTTTTGCACTTTTGAATTTGTTCGAATGGGCACTAGAGAATAAAAAAGAAACTGAGCCGAAGTGATAGTCACGAGCTTTTACAGAAATGCTCAGAAGCTCAAAAGAATCATGAACAATACTCGAGAGAGAAGTCACAAAAAGCGGCAGGAAGAGCCAATTTGAATGCAAATTATGTAAATGGTGCACTCGCGCCTCCCTTCTACTGAAAGGCCTCCCTACTTCCTACAGTAACCTCCCGGATAAACTTACCCATTTCCGATGGCTAACGGCTTCAGCTGCATCCTTGGTATCATCATTTTCTTGTTGGGTTTCAAGTACTACACTTCGAAACCAGCAACTCTCGGCACCGAGTATCAGTGGTGGGAATGCATAAAGTTGGTCGGCGAGTGGCTGGCATGTAAGTTTCGCCGGGGGTGAGTGTGCCCCCGCCGAGTATGTGAGTGTGCAATTCAGGCGATTAGCAATTCAGTCGAGAGTTCCGGAGGAGTACAATCCCGGGTAGGCAAGAAGGCGTCGATGACGTCGAGAGGATGCTTCAGAAGGCCGCCGGAGCAGACGGCACGACTCCCGCAGACAATCGGAGTGCGCACTTCCGTTCACTGACCAGACCACACCTCTCGATTATTGTTTATTCTTCTTCTGGAGACCCGTCGAGCAGGACGACGATGGCGGCGCGAGAGGGAAGAAACACTGAGGCGGAATAATTGGGGCACCGTGAAGAAATCGGTGGACGGAGCAAGAAGAGCACAATGGGAAAGGACGGGAAGATCACGCGATCCGACAGAGAATGCAAAAAACTGTGCTTTAGAACCCGCACGTCACTCTCTTTTCTTTCTTGCCTTTCTTGCAATCATTACCAATTCCAGTAGCAAGTTTTTAGGCACAATGCCCTTCGTTAGTCACGCCACTTCACTTACAAGTCACGCGATCTGCCACGTCATAAGTGGGCTTCTTCGTGACCTTCCAACTCCTTTTTTGAAAACTACTCATGTCTCGCCACGTCATCAAGCTGTCATTTTTCATAAATCAAGTAGAATTTGCATGGAGAAGCAGTCATCCATCAAAGAGACCCATAAACAGAAGGGACGGGCGGACGAAACGAATCCATAGGATAAAAAGACGATGTCTAGACGAGTTAACACAGAACTCGACGAAAAATACGAACCTCTGAGTGAACGGGCGGCTGAAGAAGTCGTGAAGAGCCTTGGTGGACCTGCGTCGGTTGATACGGGCGGTCGGCATCACGATGATGTTGTTCGTCATTTCACTGAAAACAGAAGCGTGTCGGGGAAAAGCGTAACAAGTGAAAGACGAATGAAAGAGCAAAGAAGTCGGCTAAAAAGAGCAATTATCAACTCAAGAAGGAGAGGGAAATCTTCGTGGGAATCAACACTTTTGCGGCCCGGGAAGTGCACCGAGTACACGGAGAGAAAGCCTCGGATGTAGGCGTTCCCAGTGTACGTTTCGTGGTTAAGAGATCCAAAAAGTGAAAAAGATACAGACAAATAATAATAAAACAGCAGGATTTGGGGAAGGATTAGGAAATGGATATTGGATGAAGAAAGAACGGGATTACGAGGGTTTCGAAAGGGCGACGGGACGGAAAACAGGAAAGAAAGTGACAGATGAGGAAACCAAAACGGGCGGTACGTCAGAAAGGAAGAGGGATGGGTGCACGCCGAATTCGATTTCGAATCGAACCAAACCCAATTGTCCGTTTGAAGTGTGACGGCGGCGGCCGCAGTGGCATAGATAGTTGCCATTTTGGGACGTCAGGATCTTTGAGTCTTTCTTCCAACTCAAAAGGGACCGTCTTGAATTATTTAGGCCTGTCATTTGTGGGCAATTGCATGACGATTTTCCGGAGAAAACGAAACAATCACGAGACTTTTCTTAATGAAAGCACAAGACACACCGGTGCAGGAAATATCCAGTCCGTGCGGTTTTGCTGAGAGAGAAATGACGCGCTCCAAAACTTCTGATGCGTTCTGTTCGAAGAATACTGATTTATTTTTCCCAATTTTTTGGGAAATGAGTTCATTATGATTGAAACTCGCAAGCAGCAACGAGAAACTCGCAGAAATGTCTAGAGATGATTGCCATAACAGCTTTTTGAAAAATATGATCGCTTATGCGTGTTTTTTGTGTCTCTTTGTTAGTTTACATCAAAATGAACACGTTTCTAAAAAATCAAGTGAAATGAATATTCATCCGACGGCACGCATCTGAAGTCTCAGAACAGCCAAGGAGCGCGCGGCCGGCGGACAGCCCAACTTTTTTTTTGCAGTTAAAAAAACTCATTTAATTTGAAGAAAAGTACGCGGATGATTAAGAATTGTACGGTCCAGTTTTTGAGAAAAATCTGAAAAACTTGTTTTGGTAGAACGGCTAGAAACCTCCGCGAGACCTCAAAGAGAAATCACCGTGTGAGCTTCTCCTGACTCATCGTCGCATAAAACGACAGATGCGTCCGGAAGACTCGGGGATCTCAGATCCTTCCGAACTTCTTTTCTTCCAGATGTTGCCGAGAACCGAACGGATGGAAACAAATGAGGTAGAGGAGGGGCAAATCAGAGTTCGGGACACGAATAAAAAAGAACCGCTTGTAAAAGAGTTTGGTGAGTCTTGGTTGACAAGTGCGAGGACAAACAGAGCAGAGACCAGGGAAGGTACCCGTGGCACCGGATAATAGCGCTAGCGTGGCCTTCGAGGAGCCACCGAGACGAGTTTAATTAATAGCTCTAGAGAGCACAAAATCCAGCGAGATCCAGCCGGTCGTTTCCTTTTCCTCTCACATTTCTCTAATGTTCATTTATTATTGTTATTGTGTTAAAAACGGTGATGGCGAGAATAACAGAGACGGAAAAAAGAGAAAAGAAACAAACTATTCTGCAGTTGGTTCGAGAGCGAACAACGAACTGATTCTGTGCAGAATCGAATGAAAACACGCGCAAAAAGCACAGCAACAGAATTATGAAGAAGTGGGCGGGCAAAAGAACAAAAGAATGTTTTATGACGTGGAAATAACAGGTCGTAGTAGCTCTCGGGCTCGCTGAGCAACTGAAGTGACACCCGCCTTCAGAGGTCGGCATATTCAAAACAAGCCGGCAGTTTTTGCCAAAGTGCCCGGCCGTCGGACCGGGTAGCCAGTGCACAAAGTGCCCCTTCAGATCATAGTGTAAATCAGATTCGGCCTGCGGCTCACCGGATCACACACTCTCTCGTTCCAGTCGCTATCGAGTTTCAATTGTGAGTTGAGAAGAAGTTGTAATCCACGATATGATGGAAGGCTTTTGTCGAGGAGAACAGAATGAAAGAGGCGTGGTCATCATCAATAACAGAAGTAGGGTAACGTGAAGAGTTTGCGACGACGGCTCAATTATGCTGGAGACGTGGCTCTAATTGGACAGCTGGGAGCAACGGATGGAAGTGGAGAGAGTTTTGAGCTGGACACAACTATACAGTGAGCCTGGCAGGTATCTGCGAAGGCTGCTCATGTTTGACGACCTGTCATTTTCCGAAATATTGACGTCGCATAAATATGGTTGAAAACCACGTGGAAGCAGACAAAAACAGGTCAATTTCAGGTACCAAGGAGTGGCAGTTTATGAAAAGAGGGCAAGAAGCCAGACATTGACGTCGAACTCTTATAATTAAGACTAAAGTTCTTTTCAGCTGCATGTATGAACAGCTGAAAAAAGGAATCAAGAATACATGAGCATTTCTAAATTAGCAGGTGAATGACAAATTTCTCTATATTTCATCATCAAAAGCTCTTTCTCCGAAAATAAACGTTTTCGACTAAAAATAGGCGCGTGTGTGACCACTCGGAGGGCATCAGATATCCGATCAACGCGACGCGGCGAAAACGAGTAAATGTTCTCAAAACGAGCCATAAAATTCGTCTCGTGCGAGCGAGGGATCATCATTCATTTGGTCGAAAACGCAAACGAATTATTTACGTATCCGCGGGGACCACACACGGCGACAGAAAGCCACGGAATACGTAATTAGCGGTAGCCGAGAAAGGTTATCGGATTACAAGAAAGAACGCGAGAAAGAGAGAGAGAGAGCGAGATAGAAAGAGAGAGAGAGAGAGAGAGAGGCGGGTTGCAGAGTACTTACAGACTTCCTCTTGACGATACTCTTGCGGATCTGATTTCGAGAAGGACATTTTCTGGGCGGACGAGAAGAGGAAATATGAAATTGGGGCTGTTTTGTTTGACGAGAGGACGGACACATGAATTATGGCGCCCAGTGCGCACCTTGTAATTATCCGGGGAAAACGGGTCTCCAGCTCTTTTCGAATCGAATAGGATGACGGCGGATTGAAGGGAGCTGAAGTGCTTTTTCAGATCTGAAATGAAACTTGCTCAACGCTCAAGACGCCCACGACACCCATGCGTTGGAGGACAAAAGTCATCTGGCTCAGATCTCAGATTCGGTCCTCCTAGAAACATTCCATCACATTCTGGAGGTTATGATACCCGACGACATGTGTTTGACGGAAAAGTGACTCGGCAACAAGATCTCGCCCCTTCTCTCTTCTCAATATTTCTTTGATTGTGATTATATAGTGGATTGGAGAAAAACTTTATTATGTTCAGGTTTTATTTGGAGCATGTGTTTGTAGAGTTGAGTTTAGTTTAGTGGCTCCTTACTTTATAAGGACACTTTGATAACGTTTCTTTTTTTTTGAATTATACTCAATTTCGGGCAACTAAAGTGGTGACCTATGCGTTAACCTGAACCTTGCACAAGTTCCAACAAAGTTTCACAAATAAGAGCGGCCAACGGACGGCCGGACTCCCGTCCCAGGTTGTAACATCCCCGGCGCTTCTTTTCGCTCCTCTATCAGCTCCAATTGATTGTTCTCTTCATCATCGGCTCTCGAGAGAGTGTACTGATGGCCGAGGACTCAGACACGAACGACAGGCGCCCGAAGGAGCCGGCAAGGCAGCGGGTATCACACTCCCGGGCCCCCTCTTCTCCGCATCTCTCTCCTGTTTCCATCGCCCCCACACATCCGTTATCACTGCCTGATTTCCCCCGGTTATTGATTGATCGTGTTATTCTTGTTGGCCGTTCTGAAACTAAAGTACATGTCTGAAACATCTCGCGTTCCTCGAGGATTGCTGAAATTCGATGGCAGGGACGACATGTGTGGTTCCAGTCGTAAAGTTGCTATACGAGCTGTTCACTTCATTCCCCGATTTTCCCACTTCTCAAAATTCCACAATTCCTTGTTACACTTTTATTCAAATCCAATCTTATATTCGGATCATTTAACCGCTACATGACGTGGCACTGTGCTCCCTTCCATCTCCACACACACACACAACAGCCCCTTCTCAAGTGTCTTGTCAAGCTTGTTCCCGTTCAAAAACCATTCTCTCCAGTCTGTTCCTCGAATCCTCACGCGGGGACCGTCCGTCGATTCTTTTCCTCCTCCAAATCACTTTTCCGCGTGGTGATAATTACCCGCTTCTTCGTTTCTAACACTATGTGCAAGAAGTCAGAAGCTCAATAATCAACAGCTGTCTGTCGGATTTTTGCGGGCAGAATGGATTCCTCGCTCATCCATCTTTTCTATGATCTCTGTCCTCTTTCTGTACATTCTTCCAATATTGCTTGTTACTATATATAATTTTTACCGCTTTGACTTCTATTTCATAAATCAGAGGAACACAGTACTCTTCTACTTCAAAGGGCGACCTAGTTCAACGAGAATCTTCTTCGAATCCTATTGTTTTGAAAGTTTTCAATGCTCTTAGTTGAGATGAAAGACGTCGCAAACGACGAAAATATAATTTTGCTGAGAGTAGGTGAGAGATAGGGGGCACTCTTGGCACTAGGACACATGTTCGACAAAAAGTGAAAGGAGAAGGCATCGGGGTCAACATGTCAGAAGAAGAAACGGGAGCAGGAGCAATCGGAAGAGACTTCCTTTTGGTTTTCACTCCAACGCGGATAACAAGCCACTTGGCGGACAACGGCACGGAAAACTAGATCAAACAGCAATGAGAACAGGGGGGAATGAGCAAAACAGAGAGTGTGTGGGAATGATTCTGGAATATACTGAACTGCTTCTGCCCTTCTCTGCCCTTCCCTTCCACCCACTCACTCCGTTGATCGCTAATCACAAACACTCGTTAATTATTTGCTCTCGATTTTGTCGGCGTCTCTCTGATCACCGCACTATTTCATTGCGTCTTTGTGAAGCTGGTGGCAAAAAGAAATGTACTGGTTAGTGTAATCAAAAGAAACATTGGTTCGATCACTCGCATTCGCTACTTTTATTCGAAATGAACGACTACGAAATGAAAGGCTTACCCGGGTCTTCCCCCTCGATGACGTCACTCCATCAGAAGAAACCTTCTACCTATTCTGAACACGCGATCGAAGCGGGATCCGCAGGAGAATCAGATGAAGTTCAGTCTGATCTGGATGCCGCTTCCCCCTCGCAGACGTCTTCTCAATCGAGGCTATCGTCAACTCCACCACCCCCAGAAAACCACTTGAGTGGCGGCTTCGAGAAAAAATCTTTACTTTCCTCTCGGTGTGCCGTCTTGCCGCAAACAGCCATTCGCACCTGTCAAAGCATTGATACGAGCCATCGATTGGCAGATGAGTGTCCTTCCGTGAGCTGCTTCTTCCGCTCCTGCTGCCGACTCCTTCTCGCTTCCATTCTGCCTGATCCTCTGGATCTTGTCGCCGCGGCGGTCGGACAGTCGACCGCCCAAGCACTTCTGGCAGCACAGGTAATTACTGTTTCCGTCGGAATTCGAAGATATCCCTTTTCCGCTGCTGCGAGTGGCTCTCTCTCTCTGCGTATGCAGTGCTTCGGCCACTTGAACATGTGTACAGTCCTAGAGGCTTCATCTACAATCCCTCCTCCAAAAGACATGATAACCTCTTGTTGCACTCGCAGTTCCACAATAGATTTTCCCTTTTCATTTCGAAAACTTTTCATGGAAACCCTAACAACATGTTCAATGTCGCGTGTTCTGTCCCGTTCATTTCTTGTTCCAGATCAGTTGGATGGTTTGTGTGTGTTGTCGTTGTTGTCTGTGCAAATGTGTCGCGGGCGGCAAGGCGGCTCGCGAAGCCCAGAAGGTGCGACTCCGTGAGCCTACCATCGCCGACGACGACGGACGGGATCGTCCGTACGAAAAACCCGGCGCCATCCACATTCCCAAGCCGGTGTACGGAAAGAAGCTCTCAAAGTCCCGTTCGTCGTCCGCCCCACATGTCGCCGTCCCGTCACTCGTATCGTCCGGCGCCAACTACAAGCGCATGTCGATGTGGGAAACTTCGTTGAATGTGCAGACTGATGTGGAACCTCTGCACACGCCGCCACTCGTCGTGCGGCCGAAGCTTGACTATATCGACAAAGAAGGAAATAATCCAAGTTGTTGTAGAGAAGGAGGAACGCGCAAACCTGGCTTCCGACCGCTGAGAGGATCAGGATCACCGTCACCGCCGTGAGTTTTCTTCCGAAGTCGTGCAAAAGGTCTGAAAAGATTCTTGTTTCAGTGACACCTCAACGTCGACGCAAGTCGCTGTGACGTCAGCATCAGAAGTCAAGAAGACCAAAGATCACAAGAAGCAGTTGAAAAAGGAGAAAGAGAAAAAGAAGAAAATGGATAAGAAGCAGTCGAGTGGAGGTGGATTCTTCACGAGATGGTTCGGAGGTTCGAGCAGCAACACCAGCCAGCAGAACCTCGCGGAGGAAGTGATCGATGCGCGAAGCGAACGAAAAACCGCGAAACAACGCGAACAGGAGTTATTGCAACGATCAGAAAGAAGATCCGGGGTGAGAGAAGCATTAGGTGGATCCAATAATAAGAGGAATGTTACAGGGAAGAACACACTCCCATGAGGAGTACCGTCGTCATCAACAACCAAATCTTTTGGTGAACACCAACTTTGATGAAGACGACTATGCAACGATTGACAGAGGCCGCAGGTCTGCCAATCGAGAAAGTAAGCAACAGTTACTTTTTCCCACTATTAGTTTCTTTTTAGTGTCAATGCCGGCTTCTCCACGCAACGTCCATTTTGTCGATGAGTCGTCAGGGCCACTCAGCCGAACGATGAATGAGTCGGCGTTCGGGGACCGTGCCCATCTGCAATACCGTCCACGAGCCCAGAAAGGAGCCGCCGGTCCAGTTACTCGCGGGGCTCCAACGTCTTCCGTCACGAAGCTCGACGAGGCGACACTTGACTTACTCCGTCTTTCCACGGAGCCAAGTCCAGTGCCTACCCGACAAGTCCTTCCAAAGTCGGCTTCTCTGAGCTCAATGCAGCAAAGACAGCCGGTAAAGACAGAGGACGGAGGGCAGCTGAGAGCTGGAAACGTCTACACTTGGGATCAGAACAGCGTGGACACAGCGACAGACGATGAAAGAGGAAGGAATTTGCTCAGAGGAGACCGGTCGAGCAGACTGTCCCCGCAAGCAGAAAGACGCAATGAGAAGCGTAAGTCTTTGTCGAGCATGCTGAAAATAAGAGTTGCTCTTCTGTTTCAGAAATTCAAATTCATCACAGAAGTGCCTCGAGCGGACCATCCCATCGTCGTGAAACTGAGATTGAGTACGAAGAAAAACGACAGAAGCCACCAGTGGTAGTACTGAAATTCAGGAAAACTCATAATCACTAGTTTTCAGGTACGTACAACCGTCGAAGGAAAGCTCAAAATGGAGAAGATCGTCGGAGCTGACTTGATCACAGTGGACAGTTGCATTTCGAGTGCATGGACAGTCAGGGATACTGTCACTAATTATAAGGTGAGCACCGAGTGCGTACAGACTTTATCAAAACCACTTTCAGATCAAATCCACAGTTGGAAAAAAGAGCCTGATTTTGGAAGAGCTGAAAGACGGCCAATCCAAGTACAAAGTGAGTAATTTGGTTATCAATCTTTATATTGTATCAGAAAAATTTAGATCACTCTTATCGAAAACGGCGAAACGAAAATGGAGAGAGAGGCCAGTCTGGATGTTCCTGACTTTGTGAACAAGAAGGACTATTTGGCAGAAGTGAGCAAGAAACTGCTCACAGAGCTCCGTGAGGATTCTGAATCTGTGTCCGCTCTCACCCACATTGAAGTAGAAGTCGTCGAAGACGTCACGAACATTCTGAAGACGTATGTCATCGGAGAACGTGCTGATGATGTGCTTGCCGAGGAGCAGCTCCGTCTGCATTACGAACAAACTGCTGACAAAACACCGCCTCCGATCGCATACGAAAAGGTCGAGAAGATTTACGTCGACGAACTCCAGAAGGATAAGATTGAGCCAGAAGACCCAGAGAAGGCGGACATTCATTTAATCAAGGATGGACGTCACTTTGAAGGAGAAGGCGCTCTGAAGAGGATCCGAAGATTCGAGACGGAGGAGAGCATCGAGAAACCGACGGTCATCCGAATGGAACCGCGCTGTGCGCATGCATTTGCAGACTGCGACGTCGCCAAGAAGAGGATACTTCCAATTTCACTGTCAAAATTGCCGTTCCTCTTGTTCACACCATCACTTTCCTGCTCAAGAAATCAAAGATGATGAGACAACAGAAGGCAGCTGGATATGAAATGGAGCAAGAAGGACAGCGATTCGAGGACGAGACGACTCTGAGAAGAGTGAAGAGATACGAAACGGAAGAGGAAGAGGAGAAGCAGCACGTGGCAGTGGTTCAGCAGGTCGAAGAGGTGAAAGTGGCCACGGTGAAGACGCAGAAGGAGGTGGAAGCGGAAGGAGGGCAGTACGAAATGTCCCAGGAAGGAATCCATCTGCGAGGAGAGATCTCTTTCAAGAAACGTGGAAAGCATCTCGACTCGGAGTCTTCCGAGGAAAGATTCTTGGAAAGAGAGGCTGAAGGAGGACAGTACGCCATGCAGATGGAAGGAGAACGACTGCTGGGAGAGAAGAAGTTCAGAAGCAGAGGACGTCACTACGAAAGTGAGTCCGAGGAGTCGGTGGCTTCTTGGAATGGAGGATCGCCCACTCAGGTTGATCTGGTAAAGAAGGAGTCGTCATCCATTTTCGAGGCTACTTTTGAGACGGCCAACAACCATTCTCCGATTGTCGCTGAAATCAGAAAACCGAAACTGAAGAAGGAGAACACGACAATCGGATGTACCATTGCCAACCAGAAAGCCACTTCTGCTGCTGCCGAGTTGACGACCAGACACGTGAAAACGGAGAAGGGAACTGCCAAGTTCAGAGAGCTCGCGGAAGAGCAGGCGATGATGCTGTGCGGCTTCGAAAACCAGAAGAGCTCGAAAGAAGAAGCCGTCGGAGTTCGCCGCCAGAAGAACGAGAGCAAGGTGGCTTTCGCCGCTGGATCCGCTGAGACTGAGAACACGACGCTCTCCACCACCATCTTCCATGACACGGATTCATTCGCTGTGGAAGGATCATCAAAAAGCGCCAACTCGACTGCCACGTACGGTCGATTCAAAGAAATGTCAGAGGAGAATGCATCCAACATGGTTTACCTGCAGAAGAGTGAAAGCTCGAGCTCCAATTTGAGCCAGACTGAGGCAAAGATGAAGGTTTGTGATACCGCGGGAGTTTGCTAATTGAATTCCGATTCCAGCACGTGCAACGTCAGACCTCTGAAGCTCGTTTTGCCGAATTCAAGCAAGTCGCCGAGAGCTGTGCCGTGATGATCAAGAACACCGGAGTGGAGCGTGGAGCGACATCTTCTACCCTCGCTGAGGCAGCTACAGGTTAGTTTATTCACTTTTCGGCCCGTAATTTCCCTGAGAACACCCCGGCACATCGTTTTCTTTCTGCGTGACTTTGATCTGATCCCATTTCCCCTCTTGCACACACACCCACATCCACCATCTCTCCATGCACCGAGCACGCGCACGCCCTAAGAAAAGAAGCCATGACCTTTCTAGATACGTAAAAATTTCTGTGTAATGTACTGTTGACTTCGTGTTCTTTCGTGAAGCGTCGCGCGACCAGTAAATGCCGCCCAGAGCCGTATTGTAAGTGATCACGCGTCCCCGGCTGCCGCGTGTGCTCACCGATTCCCCCTCAACTGATTGTTGTCTCAAGATCTGCGAATCCGTCGCAAGGATGCGAGAGGCGAGATCACCGTGTTCGTGCTCTTCAAGAGAGTCTTTGGCAACTATGTGCACGCCTCGATGCGACTCGCTTCTTCCGGAGTCCACGAGGAGCTCCGCGAGCAGAGGAGCAGCAGCAGTGTGCGCCAAGAAGAGTACAAGGAAGAGTCGCACTACTCTCATAACAGTTATGAGCACACCAGCGAGCACTACTCGCACTCGTCGTTCTATCATCAAGGTAAGCCGGCACTTAGTGCCTTCCGCTCGTTGCATCTTCTTGTCCGTGTCGGTTTCTTTTGAACTGTGAGAACTGTTTGAGTGACTGATGTTATGCTTAAGTATGAGACTGACTGTTGACCACATTAAGATAAGTTTGGCACCAGGTACTCTTGGGATATTTTCGGTATTCTTACAGAATCCAGTAGCAGCGTCAGATCCAGTTCGATATACATTGAGCTGGGCGACGACATGGACATAATTTGTGAACAAGAAACTAAACACGCAATTCTAGCTTACTGAGAAACCCATCGTCGTCTGTTCTCTCTTCCGTGTAAATATGAACGTAGTGAATGAGTAGAGAGCGGGGCTCACACTGTCAAAAAGTCGTTTGTCTCTGTAAGTCCCGAGTCTAACGCTGCTTCCTAACTGTCGTGCCTGGATGCCCTAAGTTGCCTAGTTTAGTGTCGTACTAGTTGTGTGAGGAATGGATAGGTTTTCTCTTAAAAAAGACTAAAAAGTTTCGCAATCTCTATTCACCCATTTTCGAATCTCTTTCTGAAAGATGAATGATAATAAAATGTCGGCATGAGCGCCAGTGAATAAAGTTGACCTACATTCCAGAGAGTGATGAGCACGGCTTAGAGCCGGACCAGCAGGTTTCTAAGCAGTTGAGCAGTATCGAAAGGCAGCTTTTGAACATAGCGGAAGTCGTTATCGGGGCTGAAGGGACCGATGTCGTCGAGGTGAAAGTGACTATCAAGAGGAGAGAGCAGCACGCAAATCAACTGATTGTGGTGCTCGAGGAGCCGTGGGAAACGGCCGTGTCGGGAGGAATCAAGGCAGTGAGAAGGTCCGTGGTGGACACGTCACTGGAGAGCAGAGTGAAGAAGCTAGAGCAGAGTTCCTCTTACTCGATCATCAAGAGAGCGTCCTCCAAAGAGTCAGTTGTTCATTCGGGAAGATCTCCGCTTGAGAGACAAGCCAGTCTTGAGGGCAGGTTCCGAATGGACGAGAGCTGGTCCTCGGTCGAGTGCCGACGTCGTTCTGTCTCCACCGACAGGGCTGCTCTGCATCTTCGGGCGTCTCAAGAAGAAGTGTGCACTGGATTCTGGAACACGTCGAAAGGCGAGAGCACGAGAAGAACTCTGCTGCAAAAGGCGAAGAGTACGGAAAGCATGAGCTTCAAGACAAAGTCAGTGACCACTTCGAGTACGGAGATGTCTTCAAAGCTCCAGCGAGAGCCTGTGGGGTATGACACTTCAAGGGAGCTCGCTGCGCAGAGACGAGAGATCGTTGCTGCCGCCTTCGGAATATCTACTCAATCGCTTGAACGTCTTCTGAATTCCGTTGAAAGTATTGACTGGCAGAATATAACCATGTTGGACTCTCAAAAAGAACGTCTTTCTGCAAACCTTTATGCCCTTACCAGTGCTCCTGTAATGTTGAATGTCCCAAGTGTTTTGGGAAGAATTGTGGCTCCGGCCGAGCAGGAAGAATCCTTTGATCTGATTGTTCGAGACCGTTCGGAATCGAGAGTATTCGCTCAGTTGAGAGCATCGGCCGGCGAGATAACCAGCAGAGAAGTGGCTCTCGGATCAATGAGCCCTCTGGAGCAGGCGGCATTTATGAGCCTTGTCATCACTTCCGTTTCCAGATGTGATCTTCGAACTATTGCGACGGGTAATGTGACCGCCCACACGGAAATCTTCTATGACGTGGCAGAAGAAAAGATGAGTGCAAGTGGCGTGATGAGAAGAGAATCGAGGAGAGAATTCGGATCGAAGAGCTTTGCGTCTTCAAGGGAAGAATTTGTCCAAGGATTCTGGAAAGGCGACAGAGAAGACGAACGGGCTGTGAAGACGTTGAAGGAGAGGATGGAAGGATTCAAGCAGACCCTGAACACCAAGTCTGCCACGTTCACCTCCGAAACTGCAACTTTGGGCATAAGAAAGGCCGACCAGAAAGCAGAAACTACGAGGGCTCATCAGCTGACTTCGAGAGAAGTTGTGAGCCAGGCGTTTGGAATTACGGAGAGCAAAATGGAGCAGTTCTTCGAGGTGATGGGAAAGATGGATTGGAGCAACGTCGAGATCGGAGAGAAGGAGCATGCCGCCATCTCCTCCAACATCAAAACACTTGCTCCCGAGCAGAAGGACTGTTCTGGAGTGCTGGGAAAGCTGCGAGCACCGAGACATCAAGAAGAAACCGCCGATGTGAAGCTGACGGAAATCCAGAAAGCAAAGGATGTTCTGACTGTTCGTGCCGCCCTTCAGTCTACCATTTCTACTGATTCAAACTTTTCTCGATCCGTTTCTGATACGGAGAAAACCATGTTTTCCAACTTGATCAGTGTGATGACTTCTCACAATCTTTCAACTATTGCCACGTCATCCGAAGCAACAGCTGTCTCAGTTGGTTACCAGGATATTCCGGAATCTCTTAGCGTTTCCAAGACATGGAAGTCACTCAATTCTGGAAGACTGAGCGAGAACATCAGAGAGCCAGTCGAGCAGATCGTCGAGTCGTTCTGGAGTTCCGCGAGTGATCAGGAAAAAGCTGCTGTTCTGATGAATGAGAAGATTGAGTCGATCTACGAATCACTGAAAACTGTGGCGGCGAGTATGGCGAATGAAGAAGTTAACCGAGAGTTGGTCAAAGAAACGGAGAGCTCTGAGAAAACGACGATCCAAACTGTGAGCTCACGGGAAATTGTATCATCCTCTTTTGGAATCTCCAGTAGCAGTCTTCAACAATTATTCAATATTTTGGAGAAAATGGATTGGAATGAGATCACTCTGCCAACTATTGAGCATTCCATGATTTCCGGCAACATCAAAGCACTTGCTCCGCCTTCTTTCGATTCTTCGAACATCCTGGGAAAACTCAGAGCCCCCGAACTGCAAGAACTTACTGCTGATCTCAAAGTTCGACAGGCGCAGAAAGTGAAATGTGTTTTGGACGTGAGGGAATCTCTTGAATCTGTCATCACTTCATCGGATAGCTTATCGAAAATTCCGGAGAGTGAGAAGACCGCCTATTCAAATCTCGTCGGGATCATGGCCACTCAGGACTTGAGCACGATGGGAACGTCTTCTGAATCCAGAACAGTGGAGATCAACTACAGTGAGGCGAAAGAGCATCTAGAGACCAGTAAGAAGCTAGTCGCAAAGAACCTGGAAGTGCTGAAATCGGAGATCAGAGAGAGCAGCGAAGAAGTCGTTCAGGGATTCTGGAGCACAGCTTCTGAGCAGGAGAAGATTGGAGCGATTGTCAGCGAGAAACTGAAAAGTGTTCATCATTCTCTGCACACGCACGCCATCCAAACGGCTACCGAGAATTTGAGCAGAGACATTCGGAAGGATCAGCAAGGAGCCGTCAGTCATCATTACGTGAAGTTGTCGCCGAGAGAGGTCGTGCAAGCTGCATTCGGAATCTCTTCCGAGTCGGTGGACCAGCTGCTGACGATTTTGGAGAAGATGGATTGGAGCAACATCGAACTCGGAGCGAAAGAGCATGCCGCCATCTCCTCCAACATCAAAACACTTGCTCCCGAGCAGAAGGACTGTTCTGGAGTGCTGGGAAAGCTGCGAGCACCGAGACATCAAGAAGAAACCGCCGATGTGAAGCTGACGGAAATCCAGAAAGCAAAGGATGTTCTGACTGTTCGTGCCGCCCTTCAGTCTACCATTTCTACTGATTCAAACTTTTCTCGATCCGTTTCTGATACGGAGAAAACCATGTTTTCCAACTTGATCAGTGTGATGACTTCTCACAATCTTTCAACTCTTGCCACGTCATCAGAAGCAACAGCTGTCTCAGTTGGTTACCAGGATATTCCGGAATCTCTTGGCGTGTCCAAGACATGGAAGTCAATAAATTCTGGAAGACTGAACGAGAACATCAGAGAGCCAGTCGAGCAGATCGTCGAGTCGTTCTGGAGTACCGCGAGTGATCAGGAAAAAGCTGCTGTTCTGATGAATGAGAAGATTGAGTCGATCTACGAATCACTGAAAACTGTGGCGGCGAGTATGGCGAATGAAGAAGTTAACCGAGAGTTGGTCAAAGAAACGGAGAGCTCTGAGAAAACGACGATCCAAACTGTGAGCTCACGGGAAATTGTATCATCCTCTTTTGGAATCTCCAGTAGCAGTTTTCAACAATTATTTAATATTTTGGAGAAAATGGATTGGAATGAGATCACTCTTCCAACTATTGAGCATTCCATGATTTCCGGCAACATCAAAGCACTTGCTCCGCCTTCTTTCGATTCTTCGAACATCCTGGGAAAACTGAGAGCCCCCGAACTGCAAGAACTTACAGTTGACCTCAAAGTTCGTCAGGCGCAGAAAGTGAAATGTGTTTTGGACGTGAGGGAATCTCTTGAATCCGTCATCACTTCATCGGATAACTTATCGAAAATTCCGGAAAATGAAAAGGCCGCCTATTCAAATCTCATCGGGATCATGGCCACTCAGGACTTGAGCACGATGGGAACGTCTTCTGAATCCAGAACAGTGGAGATTAACTACAGTGAGGCGAAGGAGCATCTAGAGACCAGTAAGAAGCTAGTCGCAAAGAACCTGGAAGTGCTGAAATCGGAGATCAGAGAGAGCAGCGAAGAAGTCGTTCAGGGATTCTGGAGCACAGCTTCTGAGCAGGAGAAGATTGGAGCGATTGTCAGCGAGAAACTGAAAAGTGTTCATCATTCTCTGCACACGCACGCCATCCAGACGGCTACCGAGAATTTGAGCAGAGACATTCGGAAAGGTCATGAAGGAGCCGTCAGCCATCATTACGTGAAGTTGTCACCGAGAGAAGTCGTGCAAGCTGCATTCGGAATCTCTTCCGAGTCGGTGGACCAGCTGCTGACGATTTTGGAGAAGATGGATTGGAGTCAAGTGAGCCTAGTGGAGCCAGTCCATTCGAATATCGCAGCCAACGTCCGAATTTTGTCATCTTCTTCTGCTCAATCGTCCGACATTCTTGGCAAACTGACACCTCCGAGAGCCGAAGAAGAATCGGTCAGCCGTGCAATTCGAGATGTGAACTTCGCGCAATGTGTTTTGAATGTGATGGGAACTCTCGATTCGACAGTCGCCGCTGATTCTACGCTTTCCAGAATCCCTGAAGATCAGAAGGCCGTCTTCTCGAACATCGTTGGATTTATGGCGTTGAACAAACTGATCACTTCATCTGAATCGTCGTCCTCCTCGTTTGGTTCCAACAACGTCTTCGAGCTGTCAGAAGTGGCGCCTTCGGATGTCAACCGAGTGTTGGAAATCATCAGGAGTTCGCAGAGTTTCCATCTCGTTCATACGACCATGCTCGAAGAAGTCAAGACAATTCAAATCAGAATGGATGTTCTCAAAAGAGTTCTGATGAATCAGTCAACTGCCGAAGAGCTTCTTCAGGAGGCATTCCAGAGCAGTGAACAACAAATGAAACTTTCCAACGAATTGTCGAGAACGTGAATTGGGAGGAGACCCGATTGACTGAGGAGATCGTCAGCAATCTGAGAACCAACTTCTCTTCTATTCCACGGTTCGAAGGAGCTTTGGGAAGTCTGACTGCACCTCCAGAACACTCTGAATCGACGGATACTTCTGTGCAGATGAGCCGAAGGGCAGAAGCTGTTATGAATCTCTTGGCGGCCGCCGACAATGCCATCTCCACTGCTTCGTCTCTCTCCAGAATGGATTCTTCTGAAAGACTACTCTATCAAACTATTCTGAAGACTATGGCTGTCTGCGATTTGACGTCTCCTGCTTCCTCTTCTGAAATGCTGGCTATGACGCAAGGATTTTACCGCGAAGTGGAAGAGTTCAGAACAGAAGAGACGATGTCAGAGCGGCTGCAAAGCAGAGTTGGAATGGAAGCGATGAAAACTTCTGACGAGGCGGTTCATGGTGTTTGGTCGAGCCGAAGAGAAAAGGAGTCATCGGAGAGGATTCTCAGAGCCAGCGAGCTGGAGAGGACCGCCCTTTCCGCGGCTGCCTGTTCCGAGGAAGCGAGCTCCATCTACACCGAACTGGCTGCCTTCGGATCGAAAGAACAGATTGAGAAGTTGGTGGCGCTGGAGCTCCGTGATATTGTTGAGAGTAGTTTTGGAATTTCGGAGCAAAGCCTGGAGAAGCTCATGGAATTGCTGCCGAAAATGGATTGGAGCAACCTGACCATGCCGATTACTCAGAAGGAGCTGGTCATCAAGAACTTAACGATGCTAGTTCCCGCAGAAGCGAGGGTCATGGAAAGTGTCGGAACGATTCAGGCCCCGCCAGAAGAAGAAGCGTTTGCTGAGCTGGATTTGAAGCAAGCGAGGGAAGCGAAGGTTATGATGGACATCCAGCAGTGCGTGTCCAACACCTGCACCGGCTACTCCGAAATGAACCGCCCGCAGGAAGCAGAAGTGACCAGCTACTCCACTCTTCTCGGAACCATGTGCATCTGCGATCTCGTCACGATGGCGGCTTCGAATATCCAACTGGACAGCAAGTACGACTACTACAGAAGGCCAGCACCGAAAGAAACAGAGACGACGATCACTGGCGCCAACTCGGAAGCACTTTCCTTTGCTCTGAGAGAGACAGGAGAAATAACATCTTCTGGAATCTGGAGCACAGTTTCGACGTCGGAAGCAGCGAAGACGACCATTTCCGAGAGGATGACGACTGTTTCAACTGCTCAATTGGCTACGAAGGCTTCCCGTGAAGAAATGGTCAGTGAAGAGAAGGCTCTGCAAAAGGATTCTGCATGCACCACTGAATTGCGGGTCGTCGAGGCTAACAAGGAATCCTTCAAGCAGAACTATTCCATCGACAAATCTGAGGCGAACGTTCAAATGGAAAATGCGACCGTCACTGGAGAATTGGAAGTGAAGAGATCTGCTCCGCGAGCCGAGAGTCTCAGTCATTCGATGAGATCTCAGAGCCAGAAGGATCTTCACTTTGGAGGAGTCTTCGGGGAGATCGAAGCGCCGCGTCCCCAGGAGGAAGACGTCGAGACAACTATCAGACAGAGCAGAACCTATCGCTCTTCCAGTCAAATCCGTGCTCCTTCGGAAGAATCCATTCAAAGGACGGAAGCTTTGAGAAGATCAGAATCGGTTGAATCCACTGCCCAGAAGACGTTCGTTGAGAAACGACAAGAGATTGTTTCGTTGAGCCGGAAGGCTTCAGTTGAACGGGAGAGGAGTGTGGATGCCAGAGTCGCGAGAACTGAGCAATCAGAACCAGCGGAGGGTCTTCAGAAGATGAAGACGAAAGTGATGACGTCATCCCGTGTGAGCGAACCGAAAGATCTGAATGTCACTGGAAACTGGGTGACTGCCAAACCCCCAATCGGAGCTAAAATTTCCATTCCGACGATGAAAGTAGAGAATGAGGTCACTTCAGCCACGATGACGGTAGCGAGTGCTAGTGTTGAGTGTGAAGTGGGACTAGAGAAAGAGAGTGCTCAGAAAAGTGATGCTGCAGGAACCCTGGTACGAGCGAAGAGCATTGAAGAGGTCGAACGAGAGTTCGGAGTGGAAGTCACGTCTATCAGCAAACTTTTGGAGAAGCGAGAGCAGATCGAATCGTGGATCAAGAGCATGCCGCAAGGTATGGAGGCCGAAGAGAAGGCAGAATTTGGCGATGATGAAGTCAGAATCGGAGGAGTCATGGGAACACTGGAGCCGCCGAGAGAGCAAGAAGAGGAGATGGAGAGACTAGTCAGCATGAAGAGGGTGGCCAGTGAAGCAAGGAATCTGAAGGCGGCGACGAAGGAATCCATTGAGGAAGCGGACGAGTTCAGCAAGACGGAAGCTGATCAAGAGATTCATGTCACCCGGAAGGAACTCGTCATTGAAGCCGGATCGTTCCAAACTGCAGCCTCGAAAGAAGTCAACGCATCGGCCAAACTGGAGTACTCGAAGGCTCCATCTGAAGACGTCACGGAACTGAGCTTGACTGAATCGAGAAGACAGTCAAATGCCGGACAATTCAAGGAGTCGAAGGGAGGAAGAGTTCGTCGGTCTGTGGAAAACTGGATCCAAAGTAGAACTCGCCACTAAGATTCTTCCTCACAAACCTCCGATCGACACTGCTGCTCTGAAAGCGAAGGCTGCAAAGGAGAACACCACAGCAATGATCGGAAGTCTTCAGAAGTCCCCCTCAGCCGAAGCACTCGGTGTAATTGCCCAGAAAACCAAGGAAGGCGTCGAGAGCTACTTCGGAATTGCGGAAGGAGCAGCAGAAGCCACGTTGAGAGCTGCAGATGGATCCGAAAACGCCAGCCGTGACGTTAAGATCTCGAACACCGGATCCGCTGCCGAAACTGTCAATCAGTTTTCAAATAAAGAAACTGGTGTTGGATTTGGAGCTTCCAGTCTGGTTGCACCTGCTCCAGAACATGCAGAAACGGAGCATACGCGTCAACTCGCACCGCTTTCGCAAGCGACGCTGAGCAAGAAGGCAGCGGGGGACACTGACGCAGTCGTGGAGTCGAAGATCCAAGCATCTGGAGATACCGAAGACGACGTTTCTATATTGAGAAGAGTGGCTTCTACTGAATCAGTCATGAAAGCGTTGCAAGCTTCGAAGGACTCTGTGGTCCATGTTGAGTCCAGGCAGTCCCGCGGTTCTGTCTCTGATGAGAAGAGTGACTTGAAATTGACGACGGCGAATGTGGAGAGTCAGAAGTTGAGACTTGCTGAGGCTAGGGAGGAGGAAAGTGGTCTGTTGGTCCGGTCTAATAATGAATACGAAGAGACCCAGAAGACGTTGAAGCATCGTAGTGTATCCCGCGAGTCCATGATTCGGAGCGTAGTGGCTCCAATCAGTCAGGAGGTGAATGTGAACGTCGATAGGAAGGCGGAGGAGTCCGTAGCAGAAGGCGCTCTGAGCATTGGACTTGTGAGAGAGGTATCCCAAAGTGAGATCATGAAATACACCGAACGGACAAGCGAACTGGCGAAACAGTCGTTGAATGAAGAGGTTGCAGGAGTCCGAGCCGTCAGTGAGACGAGAACGGAAGAGTTCAGAGGCAGGGAACAAGGAGATGCTGAAGTACGGACGGGAGCATCTATGGGAAGGATCGAGGCACCAAGACCACAGAGAGCAGAGGCAGAAGTGACGCAAAAGCTGAAGAGGACGTTGAGTGTGGAAAGGAAACAAGGGCCAGCGAAACCGCCGAGTCTCAGATGACTGCTCAGATTCAGAAAAGGGAGGATTCGCTCACATCTGAATACTCCGCCAAGGACACTCTTCTTCTCAAATCATCCAGTTTTAGTCAGATTGCCACGCAACAAATGTCCGAACATCTTGTGACTAGGAGCAAAAGCGAGCTGCACATTAGTGAGAAGATCCAGGAACGACTTCAGGAGAAGGAATCGTTCAGTTCTCAAGAGTTTATCACTGAGAACCAAGGAATGCACACTCACTGGGATGTGATCGACAACCACGGAGATGCTCTCATTTGTTGGAAGTCCGCCGAATCTGAAAAGAAGACGTTGGATGCGAAGACGACGACAGATACTTCTGCCGGAACGACACTCGATCTGACCGTCCGAAGACCAGGAGGAAAGGACGAGGAGAGAATTGCGGAGCATGTTGTTGCTGGAATCAGCGAAGCTCTCAGCATCTCGGAGACTCGAGCTGACATGGAAATGACCAGACAGGATGCGTTCTCCGACGATGCCACGTATGTAGCTTCTGATATTCTCGAGGAGCACAGTCTCTCAACAGTCCACGAATTCGGAGAATCTGAAGCATCGACAACGTTCGGAATCGGCAAACTGGTGACCAGAAAACCGCAGAAGGAGGAAGCTGATTTCAACTTTTCCGAATCTCGAAGAATCCAACAAACTTCTGAAGTGGCTGCCGTCTCGGAGCTCACGACGGAAATGGACAGCGAGATCTTACGCCTGCCAGAGTGTGACCAGAGTGCCAAGCTGATTGCTCAAAAGATTCAGCAGAAGGATGCGAAGGATCTCAGAGCAACTGTTGAAACTTCGGCAGTCCAGGAAGCTGTTCTGGAGAACCGAGAAGTGAGAGAGCAATCTGCCGATATAAAGAAGATTGAAAGAGAAGCGTTCAAGATGCGAAGAGACTATCGGAGCCACGGAATGAGAACGCCCTCTCTCAGTACACGTCGGATACTGTCGATCTGGAAGAGAAGACTGTAATCCCTCTGACCCGACAGAACTCCACCAGTGCAATTCTCAAAGCACCGCAGACGAATCGCACGGATCGAGAGATCAGCATCGATAGAGGAGAAGCCAATCGGATGGCGAGCAAGAACGTGATGCAGAGAGCGATGTCCCGTGCTTCAGAAGAACGACGCTTCCAGATCCAGATGACAAAGTCGGAGAAGATGCTGAAAAAAGAGGACAGCTTCGACGAATCTGAATTCGTCACTTCGATGTCCGTCAAGGATGAGATCAGCTCTGGAACATTCCGCGAGTTTGGCGATGCCAGCGTTGAAGTATGCACTCTCTTCGGAAAAATCGTCCAGAAGAAGTTTGAAGTGGAGGAAATCGAGGAGGTTCTCCCGATGGTTCGCAGATGGGCAGAAGTACTCAGTATGAAGGCGTCGACAAGTGTGGATGTGCATTCGGAGAGCAAGATGACCCGACCGGAGGACGGAGCTGAAAGCCAGAAGAAACTGAAGACGGCCAACTCGGAGAGTCATCGCATTGCCGTGAACGCCTCACACGAAGAAGTACTGTCGGCCACAACGGCTCTGGAATCCAGAAAACCTCGAGAAGACGTTGCGAGCATCCGTCTCCGGGATAAATCGAGAGAGCGAGTTGAGAAGAAGTACCAGGAGAACCAGTGGAATCTGCTGTCAACGAATGCTGAATGGGAAACACTTCTGAACGACCTGGAGGAGTCCGTTACCATTGCTCAGAGGGTCCAGGATTCAGCCGCTTTCTTTGCCAGAGCATCGACGACTGCCAACTTGACCAGCGAGACGAACATTAAGAAGAATGAAGCAACGCTCGGAATCCAGGAGTCCATCTCTCAGTCCAACATCGATAAGACCGTTGGACAGTTCAGCAGCGCAAACATTGTCAATGAATTGCTTGTTAGCAAACTCGGAATGGATTTGGAAGAGATTGAGAAGTTGGTCGACGAGATAAACAAAGAACAGGCGGTCGGAGCAAAGATTCGCGAATTCGGAAGATCGGAAACAGGAGGAGGAATCTACCTGGTCAGAAGATCGCTGCCGAAGGTAAAGGAGACTTCGACGCACACGGTCACTGTCGCCACCAGCTTCCGGCAGATATTCTCGACGATGAGTGCTGGGAAGAAGCCAGCGAGGCTAATGTTGAACTGACGATTCCGAGCACTTCTGTCGGCGCTGAGATCAAGAGCACTGTTGCTCGGAGCGATTCGATGACTTTCTCGACTGCGCATGCTTCGGAATACACCGCCACGACAGTTGCAGACTACGCCAAGGACATTGCTGTGTCTTCCTCGACGGCGGCAAGAAAAAAGGCGATTCCAGTGGAGAGATTGAGTCACAAACTGAAAGAAGTCGGCGCAGATGGCGTGGAAATCTTGTCTCTCTGGGAAGGAATCGAGACTGATCTTGACGCGAGCACTCAACTCGTGGATCTTCTCAAAGTCAAGTCATCACTGCAGACTATCGAGTCGACGGAAGAAGTGGAGAGAATCAACCAGTACTTGGAGATGCCGGAGGAAAAAGGACTAGTCATTCATCTGATTCATGTGCAGAATAAGGACGCTTGCGAGAGAAACTTCGCCGTTTCAATCTGCTCTTTGGATACTGTTTACTCTAGAAAACTTGAGATCCCATCGACATACTCTGTGAGCAAGGTGTTGACCGAGAAACGTGTGCTCCGTGAAACGTGGCGTGTGACTGAGAGTGGCAACGTGCGATTCAACGCCGTCATCAATTTGCATAGATACAGTCTCTCGAAACCGACGCTGGCACAGGAGACCGTGCTTCGAGAAGTGGTTCGGATTGCAGCTCAACCCTTATTCATCTCTGCAGGCGACATTGAGAGCGACGTCGTCTGGAGCACGCATCAACTTCAAAGAACGGCCTTCGTTGAAACGACTGAGAAGACGATCATTGGAGCGAGAAGAGGAGAAGGCGTCAAAGAAAGTTGGAGGAGTCTGGAGACGAGAAGGTGAAGCTGAAGATCGATCTGATTGGAGGTGTGCAGCCGGCAGAGTTCTGTGAAAGAGCATGGAAGATCCCGAGGCTCGGCGACCGAGTGAAGATGGAAACGGAAGAGTTTGAGTTCGATGAATGTCTGTTTTATGGGCAAATCAACTGCAAACAGACTCATTTCGAAGACAAGGACGCAGTCGTCAAGATTCCGCGAGTTTCCTCTCTCCAGCTGTCCACTCTGGCATCATCGGAAGATACGAAGGAGGTGAATGAAGCGTGGTCGATTCCGGACAAATCAGAGCAGGCTGACAAGCTGATCGTCATTCCGAATGCGGGTCAACATACGTACATTAGAACGAAGGAGTCTTCGGAGGATATCGTCGGCGTCGGAATCGCATACAACGTCCCCGAAGAGAATCTGATGTCAGCCATCAAGCTGAAGGAGAAGGCAACTGGAGGAAACTACGAGTTGAACACGAAGGCAGCCGGCGACGAGTACAAGTTGCTCAGCTCTTCCCTCTCGAGAACTCAGGAAGTCGAGAAAGTCAAGGGCAAAATAGTGCAGAAGGTGCTGGCGAAAAGTGATATTCGTGTTTTGGAGACCACGACAGAAGCCATCAGTGCCAACTTCAACTACGAGATTCCCGAGGAGTACTTCAAGATTGAAATTTTGAAGGCCTGCTCGAACAATGCTGCTCCGTTCACTGTCAGACTTCATGAATGTCTTGACTTCTTCGTGAAGATGTTCTACAGCATGAACAAGAAAGATGACTTGGAATCTGTTCTGAAAACGATAATCATTTCCAACGGAATCGAGCCGAAGAAGTTGGATTGCTCTGCTGCCGAATTCGTAGAATCTATCAGAAACCCGGAGTTCAGCAGACCAGCCGAGTTCCACGAGCTCCACAAGACGGTCATCACCTTTAATAGGATTGACGGAGCACAGTTGAGCACTTTCGAGCCAACCGTGGAGAAGTTGGCTCTCGGAACAATGCTCAGTCGTCAGGAGGAAGCTTCTCGCGTTGAGCACATTGTCAAGGACAAGAATAGAGGAGCCAGTCTGAAGTTCAAGTTCATGGAGTCCCGAGAAGAAAAGCAGACGGTCTACAGCGCATTTGACGTGGAAGCGGAGAAGGAAAGAGTCGAACGAACGATTGATTTGGTACGTCAAGGAGGACATTTCAAGTTGTCCACGGACGCCACCGAAGACCACGAAACCACTTTGCACCGCGATATTTCCAAACCACTTATCACGCATCACGACACTTTGCACTGCTTCACGCTTTCGAATTCTGCACCGCACCAGTCGTTGAGCACTTCTGGAGCACGTCAAGAGCTCCAAACCATTTCTGCACAACTGTCGAAGGCGGCGGAATGGCTGTTCGCCGAGCTGCTCATCGTTGCCAAGAACACCGAGCAGCCGGTGACGTGGCGCGCGCTGGAGTGTGAAGAGTGTGTGGAAAATGTGCACCCGATCTATCGTAGACCCGACGACATATTCGATTTAGATGAAGTCTGGCACATTGCTCGCAACGGCGGCCGATTCGAACAACGATGCAAAGCGAGCGGAGATGAAAAGGAACTGTTTGAGCAGGAAATCAAGAGCCGAGGAGTCAAGGATGCTCAGATTGATAAGAAGTTCATAGTCGGAAACAAGGGAGAGTCAATCAATCTGACGACCATCGGAACTTCCGCCGTCGCTTCGTCAATCTCTCAAGACATGAGTCGATTGGGAGAAAGGGAAACTGTGAAGAAGGTTCTTCAACACTCCAATAAGGGAATCAATGTGGAGAAGAAGTTGATAGAATCCACCGAACTCCGTGAGACAATCAGTGAGCAGTTCCGAAAGTACGACCAATTCGACAAGGCTGATCTGACTGTCAAGGATCGCAGAGTGGGCGGAACTTACGAGCTCTCTACCAACGCTGCTCAATTGAGCTCTTCGAGCATGTCTGGCGCTATCTTGTGTCCTCGTCCGAGTGAGCTTTCCACCGAAAAGACCTTCATCACGGCACAGACCATCATCCCGGCTATTCTCGAGTGCAAGGCTTCCGAATCCATTGGGCACACCGTCACGGAGAGCTTGAATCGCCCGAACGACCATTTTGGAATCTCTAAGATCATCACAGACTCCAACAAAGAAAACGAACAATTCACTTTCCGAGAAGCTGGCGAGGAGTATCACACCACGAACTGCTTCTACACTCGAGAGCAAGAGGACAAGGTTATTGCGAAGACGTTGCACGAGGCGCGACAGGGAGGCAGTCAAAAGCTGGCGACGAGGCATGCCACCGACCGATCATTGGATGCCGCCCAACATCTGGAGAAAGTGCGTCTCGCGGAAGCAAGTGCCGAGAAACTGTTTGTGATTGGAAACACCGCCGAGCCGTCATCATTGAGCACAGTTGCTTCCACCGATGTTCAACACTCCCAGCTAGTTGATCTCAAGTTCTCATCCCCTTACTATTCTGTTGAAGTTCTCAAACAAGGCGTTAATCTTGGCATTCCCACCTACTTCCACGCCAGAGAGACGACCTCGAAGACAGAGAACGTCGCCACACAGCTCAGCAGGAAAGAAGAGAAGTCGGATCTTGGAACTGTGCGTGCCACTCCGCTCCTGGCCGAGCCTGTCGTCTTTGACACCAACGCTTCAAAGTCGCATTCAATCTCATTGGACAAGAACCTGACAGCTGCTGGAGACTTCGAACTCGACGCCGTTGTTGTCATCGTGGACCAGAACAGAGAGCAGCCTCAATTCTTCCGCTGTTCTTGCACAAAGGAAGCGTCCACTTCAGCCGCTGCCGCCCTCTCCGCCGGATCGAAGACAGAGAATTGTAAAACTGTGCTTGTGGTAGCCAACCGGGGTCAAACGGCCAGTCTAGTGTTGCGTGAGAGCAGCTCGGTGCAGGAGACCAACAATGTGCACTATCAGCGTGACGAGCACCATGAGCACGTTTCAGAGACTAGAGCCTACCCGAGGTACGGCGGAAAATTCGTTCTGGAATCGAAGGGGAGCACGGCAGAGGACGTTCGGATTGAGAAGGATCTGGAGAAGAAGTCGGACAGAGAGCTGGAAACGGAGAAGAAGACGATCATCCGGAACGAAGCGGGACCAGTCGAGATCTTTGTTTCTGCAACGGAAGAGTCTGCAGCAGGCGTCACGGCGAGCTTATCCAGAGCCAACCCTTACGAATCGACGAGCATCAAACAGACAGCTCCCAACAAAGGAGAACCTGCCTACTCGAAGGTCAAGGAAACGACAGACCTCACCGAAACGAACAACGTCCAATTACGGAGAGAAGAGGAGCATCAGGAGCAGGAAAGGATCGTCAAGGTTGCTGCTTCCGGAGGAGCTGCTCTTCTTCGTGCCGGATTCGCTGATGAGAAGTTCGCAGACGCCGAAACCAAACTGTCCAGAGAGGCGCAGTTTGAAGCCACTCAGATTGTTCGGAAGATCAGCAACGAAGAGAAGAGCAATCTGTCGATCGGAGCCAGTCAGGAGACTTCCGTGAATTTCGACAAGACAGTGGCCTGCCAGCGGAGCACTGCGGAAGAAACATCGATCACGAAGGTGGCCAAGAACATCGAACCACACGTCATCTTCAGAAGCACGGAGGCATCAGATATGGCTGTTGGAATCCATTACACTCTCCGTAGCAGTGAAAAGGTCGACGAGACGGAAGAGGTCAAGAAGATTGCCAGAAATGGAGGATCTTCCACATTCTCATGCTTTGCTGCTGGCGAGGAATCTCCTGACAGTGTCAGCGCGTATTTGACGAGGGAGTCAGAGGAAGGAAGTGCCCAGAAGCTGTTCCCGACTCCAATGATCGACGCTCTCAGATTCCACTCGACTGCTGCTGAGGAGTTCGCCGTCTGGAACACAACGAGTTTCAGAAGAAAGGACAACGAAGCGGAGCAAGAGAAGGTGTTCAAGACGTCTGAATCTGGTGATCAAGTTACTTTCGCATCCAAAGCCTCCGAGGATGAATCGGTCACTTTGGATGCCGACTTGCATTTCGGAGTCGGATTCAAGGAGCATCGTCAGGTTACGAGAAGCGAAGCGAACCAAGGAGAAGGAACTGGAATGCACTCGGGCGTTTCCGAAGAGACCATCTTCAATCTGGGATACGACTACTGCAAACAACCGACCGAATTCACGACTGTTTGTGTTACCGAAGACAAACTTCTCATTCAAGGTGCGTACGGCTTCCGTGCGGCCAAGGAAGAATCCATAACTCTTGACGCGGATCTGCACTTTGGAGTCAGCTCTAATGACTTGCGGGCGATGGGAATGCATGCCTCTAACAACGAGATTGAGGGCACCGGAATGCGCTCGACGGCTTCTGAAGAGACCGTATTTAACCTGGCATACGACTATTGCAAGCAACCCACCGAGTTCCGCACCGTCTTCATCTCCGAAGACCACCAATTCGTTCACGGCGCTTTCGGCTTCCGCGCCGTCGGTGAAGAGCACATTGAAACCCAGGTGCTGGAGCTCGAGGCACGCATGGTGGAGGTCATGGTGGAGGGCAGTGTGCACAACCTTGCTCGTAGGCATGAAGATGAACCGTTTGTCTTGTATACAGAGGTTGCCGAGGAGACCATTATCCGTGTCGACGAGCGCATCGAAAAGAAGACGACGGTGGTGGAAAGTGAGCAGACTTCGGAAGTCAAGATGAGAGAGAAGGGCGAGGAGCGCAGAAAGGAGGAGAAGAGGTGGAACAGAGTGAACGGAGAAGTTCGGGGATAACAGTGAATGGTTGCAGAGTCAGTTTCGCCGCCGAAGTTCAAGAGAAGACCATGGAAGCCATCGACAAGAGCCTGGATTAGACACTTCTATGGAGGTAATGGGGAGGGCGTTACTGTTCCCTAGCACTTTGTTTCAGGTGGAACCAGCCTTCCAGAAGCCGTCGATCATCAAGAAGCCGATGAAGAAGGAGAGAGAGCGCCGTGGAAGAGATCTTCGTCAGAACGCCGCGCCTGCTTTGTCCGTCCTTTCCTCATCCTTCCACTTCTATAAGTATCCTTTTCCAGCAAACCCGTCCGTCGCAACTCTCTGCTCCAAGCGCTCGCCATCGGAAGCCCGCACAATATTCCTCATTTCAAGACCCTCGACGACATTGTGAAGGCCATCAAACACGTGAGTCATCTGCCTTTTTCCAGTCGAAGTTCTCTTACAACACCGAGTAATAATAGAGTGAGAGTGCCATTAGACTACTTAGATTTCTCACCCAAACACTGAATCCATTCAGACCTATATCGGCGATTTTTACGGCAAGTTTAAGAATCCACTACTCTCGATTTCCTTTCCCTCTGCATCTTGTCTCTCTTTTCGGCATGTCTTCTGCACTTTCAGACCGACTCTGTGCACCTTTTCATCTTCACTGTTCTTTTTGGGATAGGGAGTTCATATCAAGAGCTGATAGGAACGGTTTCAGGCTGGTCTCGAGTACTCCAATTTGATTTTCGGAATCGATTACACCAAATCCAACTTCTATCAAGGAGAACGCACATTCGATAAGAGACCACTTCACACAATCGATGCTGCCGAACAGAACCCATACCAACAGGTGACAAAAGAGAGTATAATTGAGTCAAACTGATGTTCAGGTGATCCAAATTGTCGGAAAGACGCTGTCTTCCTTTGACGCCGACGGACAGATCCCCGCCTATGGATTCGGAGACGAAGAGTTCACTGATCAGGGAATATTCAACATTGCCGACAGATACGATCTGGATAAGGACTGCAATGGATTTGAAGGTATTGAAGGGACGGAAAGATGTTGAAACTAAAGTTGAGCTGAATTCAGAAGTGCTGCGAGTGTACAACGAAGTGACTCCGACCATCGAAATGAGCGGACCAACCAACTTTGTGCCTCTGATTGGTGAGTGAAACGAAACATTGTTAACCGATTGTTATCGATATTCAGACCGAGCCATCGAAATCTGCAAGGAGAAGCACTCCTATCACATTTTGGTCATCGTTGCTGACGGACAGGTCACCAACGAGAAGATCAATCAGAAGGCCATCGCCGCCGCTTCTCACTACCCATTGAGTATCATCATGTGAGTTTCGGAAAGAGACTCTTCAGCAAATTGTAATTATTATTGCAGGGTTGGTGTCGGAGATGGACCATGGAACATGATGGGACGATTCGATGATAACATTCCGAAGAGGCTCTTCGATAACTTCCATTTCGTTGACTTCCACAAGGTATCTCTATAAATCTTGAATGAATAAGATAAATACACGCGAATGTTTTGCAGGTGATGTTCAATGCTCCGAACGCTGATGCCTCATTCGCTTTGAATGCTCTCATGGAGATCCCGGATCAGTACAAGGCCATCAAAGAACTGGGACTTCTGAAGCACAGCCGTCGCGGATAACTCTTTCCTGTTACCTAGATTCGTTTCTTTCTTGCTCAAAATGTGATGATCCCTGCCGCTTGTATATTATTGCATTTTCTCCCCATTGCTAGTGAATTTTTCAGAAATTTTCTCTCAAAACTACCCCTAATAATCCATTTGATTGTTGACCCCCGTCCCTCCCCCAATTCTTTCGCAATTTTTCGTCCCTTAATCATCGTTTATTTGGCAATTCAGACATCAAAGCACAGACATTTTAAGGTATATATATATATATAATTATTATGGATAAACATTTGTCGAACGTCGATATGCGAGTATAAATAAGGGGGTTAGTCGTAGAGAATGGGGGAAGAGTTCAATGAGCAACGGAAGGAGGCAGATGGTCACCGATCACTGAGCAACGTTCTTCTGCACTTTCCGACGCAGTTCTTCCTCGACGCCACCTTCCAGAGTATCCTGAATCATACAGATAGACAGGGGAAAACGAAGGGGACGACTCACAATTGTCTCTCCGTTCTTCGTGAAGACGAACGTCGGCATGAGCTTCACGTCGTACTTGGAGGCAAGATCATCCTGGAAACATTTCTTCTCATAAACTAACTATTTCGCATCAAACTCACCGCCTCGTCTACGTCGACTTTACAGAAGATGACTCCTTTGTGCTCGGCGGCCAGCTCCTTGTAGAGCGGAGCAATGGCTTTGCATGGTCCGCACCACGTGGCGAAGAAGTCGAGAATTATCACCTTCTCCGGATGCTGACGGACGAGATGCTCGAATTCGGACTGCAAGCTCTTACCGTAACGTAAACCTTCCAAGATCAAATTCTCTTTTGACTCACCAAATCAGTCAGTTCGATAATAGGTTCCTTGGCCAGAGACATGATGATGATGGGAATGAGGAAAGAATGAGAGGAAAGAAGCGGCTACCTGGTATTTATGGAAAAATGAAGAGAGAAAGAAGAGGAGTGGGCAGACGGGAGGGTGGAAAGAAGCTGACGTACGCACGCCTACATAATTTTGGGGTTCGGGAACGGAGATTCTACGAAACGCCGACTAGCAGAAGGGAAGAGTAGGCGGAGCAATGAGTGGGTGAGAAAAGGGAAAATATGAAGTAGAAGAAGTAGAAGCAGAAGGTAATGACTGTTTTCGACGGAGCTCTTGGAAGCGGAGACGGGTATCACTCGGAGCCAGCTCTTGATGGGGGAAGTGTGTTTTATCTGGCTAAGAGGTCCCTGATCAATGATCAACAGACTCTCTCTTGATCCGACACAAACAATATTTTCATAAATATTGTCAGGAGGTACACACAATTCTTGAAATGTGACATAGTGCAGTAACCTTCGTTGTCTGGGTAATCCGATTTGGAAGAATGCATTCCAAAGTCGTTCAAAATTCGAGATGACCAAGGTCGGCGAGGGCCCAGTATAAAAGAGTCTTGGCCGGACGGAATTATCAAAAGATGTTGACAACTCTCATTCCTGTTTCAATTGTTTTCTTCTTGGTCTGCAATGCAGCTATTCGCACTCCAAATCAGACGGTCCATTCGGTGGTGACGGGTTCGAAAGTGCCGATTCGTCCGAAAGGCTTCGCTCCCGGCCACGATCCGAAGCAACTGGCGATTCAGAGATTCAAACTGTTGGTGTCTGACTTCCTGACGGATGCCCAGCTTTCAAAGGTCGTTGCGAATGTATTCTATTCTCAAACCTCTTATATTCATTTCAGAGTATTGACGTGGCAACAGTTGGAATGCACAAAGGAAAATCACTGGAGGATATAATGGATGGTATGAAACCCAACATGATTTCAAGCAACTCAAGAGTAAATTATTCAGGTGTTAATGTGCGTCTTCGCAGAATGCTCTCCACAAATCAGTTAAGTGAGCTGACGAACGCGCAAAAAGGATTGGTGGCTGATTTGGACGAAAACACGGCTAGATTGGTGAAGTCGAGGATCAGAAGGATGATAGTTTACTCTTTCGATCCGGCCGCAGAACAAATCCACACTTTCGCCACGAAGCCGTCGATGGCATTCGCTTTGATTGCTGAAACGCTGAACGAACGATTCGTCGGTTCGGTGAAAGGACTGATCCGGGACGTGCTGACTGCCCAGGAATACGACGCCTTCCGGAAGAATTATCATGGCATCTTCAAGTTGGACGACGCGAAGACATTGAAGAGTTCGGAGAAGCATGGAGAATCTGGAGAAGAGAAGCCAAAAGAGAAGAAACTCGGATAATGTACTCTAGTGTTGTTATTTTATCAGTTTTTTTTACACTGGAACTTTTCATTCATAAAGATTACTGCTAACAAGGAAAGAAAAATAAAAAAAATTTCCCGCTAGTCCCGACTCAAACCCCATGTCGCAGATCGGGTACTTTCCTTGTAAGTTCAATTCGCGCCGAAAAAACTCGAGCCCGAGATCAGTTTCGCAATAGAGCGAACTTACTGTGTGAAACTCCATTTCCAAGTGCGGTCGCCCGGTCTTTTTCGTGCGTGCAATTTAAAGTTTCGCCCCTGTCTTTTTTCATTATTGATTTTTTACCAGTGATGCCCGCCGCTCCGTATGCTCCAACTTCAACAGATTCTGTACTCAATGATAAAATGCTGGGACCAGTTATGTCCAAGGTAACATTATTTTGTCTATAGCTAAAGCGACGTGGAATCTCCTTGACAGATACTGGAAGAATGCCAAGCGAAGAAGCTGAACCGGAGATCGAAAGTGACATTTTCGATGCCGAAGGTGGAATTGCATGCGCATCTCTCAGGAAGTCTCTCGATGGAAATCGTGCACGATCTTATGAATCGAAAATTTGATAAATTGAACAAGGAGGCGGCGCTGAGTTTTTTGAAACATGACAAAGATGCGGACATGGAAAGGTTAGTCGGATTATTGCAGCCGCAGAAGTCTGCCAATCGCTCTCTCTACCGCTCTCCACGTGAATTCAGTGCGGTACTCTACGTAGAGCGACCTTGCCAGAACGCTGAAGTGCTAATACATGAAATGACGAAAAACATCATGGTGTGTTTTCAGCATTTTTGCAAAGTTTCCGTTCGTTCACCAACTTCTTCAAACACCCGAAGACGTCAAATTGGTAAATACTCGAGCGCCTCTTTCTCTCAACAATCGGTTGTTCAGGCTATGAAAAGTGTGATATCCGATTTCTGGGCTGAAAATTGTGTGTACCTCGAGCTGAGAACGACTCCGAAAGAGACGGAAAACATGAATTACGAGCAATACATTCGGGGTTGCTTAGAAGGTTCTCAGGATTGCTCCCTCGCAGTTTCATGACGCATCACTTTCCAGCTATTGAGACTACGCAGTACGAGACAATGGAAGTGTTCCTGATCATCAGCTTTGACAGAAGAATGTCCGTGGATACGGCGAAGAAGATTATGGAAGCAGTCATCAGACTCCGTTCCGGTTCGTGACATTCTTGAGATGAATTAGAAATATGCTTTCAGAAACGAATCTGATCGTCGGAGTTGATTTGTGTGGAAACCCATCTGTGAATGGCCGCCATCTCCTGGAAATATTTGAAACCGCCCGTTCCCATGGACTCGGTGTCACAATTCATTTAGCAGAAGTGGAAAGCAATCTGGAGGAGGTGGAAGAATTCCTTTCGTACCGACCGGATCGCATTGGGCACGGCTCGCTCCTGCATTTGAATGAAAAGCACATTCAGATGATAAAGAGGGCCAAGATTCACCTAGGTAGCCTTCTAATTCTTACCTTCTTCCCTTAAATTACAATTTCAGAAATCTGTCCTACCTCGAATATCACTTCTTCTACTTTCAAAAGCCACGACGAGTCTCATTACGGCTTCTGGAAAAATCACGACGTGCCAGTGTCATTCAATGTGTGTTATTTTGCATAAATCACATTTGAAACGGTAAAATTACAGACGGACGACAAAGGAATTTTTCCGAACTGCTCGTTGACAGACGAATACCTTGTGATGGCCAACGAATTCAATCTTTCTACGGAAGATCTCATCAAAATCAACAGAGACGCATTGACGGCTTCATTCGCTCACAAGTTTAGCGTCGTTGAACTGACCGACACGTGGCGAAGAATCGAGAACAATGATATGATCTGATCGCGAGTGCTCACTTTTTCTGCCCATTTTCTCATCGTCACCTGCTCTTTTCTCATACTTTGCTCGATCAGAAAACCCTCGAATGCGCCGATTGACGCAGCGAAACTGCACCGCGTGACTGCCACACTACAGTTTTTGCGGGTTCTCTGATCAGTATCCTCTATCCCTTCTTCTTGCTTTTCCGATTTTCAGTGTACTTTGTTCGAATCGGTACGGTTGATCTGCCGTCAAGTTGGGCGCATTTGGTTCCGCGCCAAGCCGTGATTGTGTTTGCACTGAACAGCGGCGCCAAATTTTAAAAATTCGCCCGAAGTTTTCATTAAATTCGCCTCGAAATGAGTTCTTTTTCTGTTTGAAGTTGTATACCTTTTGCGTGATTTGCGTGATAATATATATTTATTTGTCTCAAACTTGCTCTTTTGTCAAATTGCAAAAAAGTATAGCATTTTACTTGCGAAGGCGGTCTTTGTCTCGCAAAAAAGCATGACTAAGGGCGCCCCAGCGAATGTGGAAAAGAAGAGAACATGGAAGAGGGGGGCGCCAACAAAACGCACTAGGCCGCCCGTCCATCGTATCCTCTGTTTCTCTCCGTCCAACGTATCAAACGCAGTTCTCTGCTCACCACGTGCCTGTCAATTGAGCGTTTTCTGATCGGCGCCCGGGTCGTTTCGGCCGCTCCTCCTCCTTTTCCCTTGCCATACTTCTGCCCCTCCGGCACTCGGTCACGTTGTTTTGCAGCAGTCAGTCGTGTCCTGACTGCACTCGATTTCTCCGCTCTCTCCCACTGGCACGTAGACTTCCAACTCCCATGAACAATTGTCTGTTTGAATGTACAACTTGGTCGTCTCATCTCGAATTGAAGCGCGTCCTTTCATTTCATTTTACACAGTTCCATTCCAACACCAATTAGTTGTTAAATTTAGGCAGTCAATAAATTTAAAATAGGAAAATAGTGTCTATAGTCTTGGCAGCAAAGAACAACACCGACAAAACACTTGAGAAAGCGCGCTTATCGACAACTGTTTGTTCTGCGCTTCTCTTTTTCTTCCCAGTATTTCGTTCAATGATACCTTCGAAAATTTAACTCAAAAACATACAAAATTCATCAAACAGATCAATGAACAAAACAGTGTAACCCGCTGGTCGGTCGCCGATATGATCTCTTTCAAACAGAACAAAATTGCCGAACAATTCATTCATTCTTATGGAAATCGTGAGAAATTGCATCTGCATCGTCCCAGTCGACTGTCTTTCCTGCATAGAAAAGCTCACAAAAGACCATCGAGCACTTGCGAATCTAATTTCGCGAAGTGTATCTCTCCATGCTCCCATCAAACTGAGCACTTAAAGTGCTAGAAAACTTTCTGGAATCATGGTTTAGTTCATCCACATCAATCAGCAAACGCCATGTGCTCTCCAAGCGCAGCCCATTTCACCGACCAAGCAGACCTGCTGTTTCTCCTCCTAAATATTTACTTGCATTCGCCCTTCATCTCCAATCAGTTTTCGGTTGTTCAGCATCTTTTGAGAACACTCTATCGATAAGGCGTTTTCCTTGCGCAATCATGCCACTCGCCTGTATCACCTCTTTTCGTCACTTGTTATTCGTTTTCATTTCCACAATCTTCCTCGTTTGCAGGATGCTTTCTCGACTCACTTCCCGCTCGTTTGGAACCTCCGCCGCCTGCTCCAGAACCACTTCGATCTACGGAGACAAGCGAGAGGTTGCTTTCCCAATTGCCGGAAAGTCGCCGAAGGTCGTCTCTCTGGCCGATGCCGTTCGTGACATCAAGAGCGGAGACAACGTCTTCGTGCACGGAATCGCCGCCACGCCGACCCCACTGCTTAAAAGTCTTTCGGAGCACGCTGTCGGCAACAACCTGAGCGGAGTGAAACTGCATCACTTGCACTTGGAAGGAGCCACTCCCTGGACGGCACCGGATGTCAAGAGTAAGAAACGCAGAACAAATTGAGCATAGAGCGAGCCGAGCTGTTTCAGACCGCATCCGATCGAACTCCCTGTTCACTGGACACAACCTGAGAGCTGCTGTCAATGACGGAACCGCCGACTTTAACTCGTGCTTCTTGTACGAAGTTCCACTTCTGTTCCGCAAGGGAGCCATCAAGCTGAACGCCTCTCTTATCCACGTTTCTCCCCCAGACGCCTTCGGATACTGCTCCCTCGGAACATCGGTTGATACTGCTCGTGCCGCCGTCACTAACTCCCCATTGATCATCGGTAAGCAGAATAACATCTCCCTGCTTTCATTGGTGTCTGAGGAACACCAATGAGAAGGGTTTAAATGAGTGGAAATTGAACAAATATGACCCATGAAAGTAATTCAGACAGTTAGAACAACCTGTTACAGTCCGGGTAAACTGCCAAATTTTCACCTATGCCTGTTTTTTCAACGTATACTTTCCAGCCATGATCAACAAGAACATGCCACGCACGTTCGGAGACGGAATCATCCACGTTTCTCACATTGATTACCTCGTAAATGAGGCCGACGGATTCGAGCTTCATCAGCGTCACATTGGGCCACAAAACGAGCAGGAGAAGAAAATCGGAAAGATCATCGCCGAGAACCTGGTCGACAATGGAGCTACTCTTCAGATGGGTACGGAATTTAATTGAGATCTGTATAACATGTACCATCTCATTCGTTTTACAGGAATCGGAGCTGTGCCAGATGCCGCTCTTTCGGCTCTCAGCAATCACAAGGATCTCGGAATCCACACTGAGATGTTCTCCGATGGTGTTTTGGATCTGATTGAGAAGAACGCCATCACGAACGCCAAGAAGGCCATCCATCCAGGAAAGTTGGTTGTGTCCTTCGTCTATGGATCGACCAAGCTCTACAAGTACCTCAACGACAACCCGCTGATTGAGTTCGGAGACGTCAACTGGGTCAATGATCCGGCCATCGTTCGCAAGAACCCTAAGGTCACCGCCATCAACTCTGCCGTCGAGATTGACCTGACCGGACAGGTCGTCTCTGACTCTGTCGGAAAGCGCTTCTTGTCCGGATTCGGAGGACAAGTCGACTTCATCCGCGGAGCTGCCATCGGAAACGACGGACTCGGAAAGCCAATCATCGCCCTGCCATCCATTTCCAAGAAGGGACAAAGCAAAATCGTCCCAACCATCAACGACGGAGCTGGAGTCGTCACTTCCCGCGCTCACGTGCACTACGTCGTCACAGAGTACGGAATCGCTCAGCTCTGGGGAAAGAACATGCGTCAACGTGCCTATGAACTGATCAAGATCGCCCATCCGAGCCAGCGGGAATCGCTCGAGAAGGCCGCTTTCGAACGTCTGAAGGTGCTGCCGTCCGCCGACTAAATTATCCAATTTTTCTCTTTCGTTCCGGGTTTTCTGTATCCTTCTCTTTTTTTCTATTTTCTCAGTAGGATGTAATTTTTTATCCAATGGCGTTGTTTTTTTTGTCTTTGCCAAAAGTCTCTATGCATGTACAGTTGTAAGAGCAATAATTGTATCTATGAATGGGTTTGATTATAATTGAATTCAGAGTTGTGAGACGAGTCATCCCAATGTCGGGGAAGACGATAAGGAAAAAGCAATAAAAAACAAGCTGATAGGGGAAGGTAACTCTGTAGTTGGAGTGCTCCAGCTCTCGTCAGTTGTCCAAAGTTTCAGGGCATGTTTTCTCGCGTCTCAGTTCCTTTTATAGGGCCCAATGGCTTCAGTTAGGTAAGCAGCCAGCTACATAGTGATCAGAAGACGTTTGAAAAAATATCTTCCGATTCTCTGGCTACACTATAGCTTATCATCTCTCTTTCTCTCCGTCTCCCCGTTCCCCATTGTCTCTCGTACTGACCTTTGCGGTAGGTGATAAGGGGAAATAATGATGAACTGAACACAGAGACGACTGCAGAATCCGCCCGATTCCCTCTGAAATAATGGCGGTCCTTTCGAAGCTTCAACTGCTCGGACAGGCCATTCCCGCGAGGCAGTATGCACCCGGAATGCTCGGAATGCTCGCCGTGTTCGCACTTGTCAAGTTGTACAAACAGGATATCAGGTACAATTATATCACTTATCATTCAATCGATACTACCTTCACGGGTGTTCAGTAGAGCTAGTTTGCATTCTGTTAACTATTATCCTATTCAGAGCCACAAAACATTTAGTGGCCAAGACGAATAAGGCCGGTACGAAAGGACACAAAGCGCATGTGGACGGAGTGTTTCTCGGGAAATTAGCGAGAATTCTCAAGATTCTCGTTCCGAAATTCTTCTCGAAAGAGACGTTTTATCTAGCGCTCATCGCAGTTTCTCTGCTCTTCCGTACTTATGCCGACGTCTACATGATCATCACGTCCACGAAAATCGAAGCGTGCGTTTACTTTCGCTTTTTAGAAGTTGCTTCTTTCATTTACAATCTGTTTTCAGTTCAATTATCGACCGTAATCCTCTTTTGTTCGCTCTGGAAGCATTCAAATACGTGCTCAATCTGCCAGCCATTTCCGTGACGAATGCCCTTTTGAAGTTCGGAATCGCTGAACTGAAACTGCGATTCCGTGAGAGACTCTCCACGCACTTGTACTCTCAATATCTGAAGGGATTCACTTTTTATAAAATGTCTAATCTGGACACTCGCATCCAGAATGCCGATCAGCTGTTGACTCAGGATGTGGACAGATTCTGCGATGGCATCGTCGAGCTGTATTCTAACCTTTCAAAGGTAATTGAATTGCTTTCTTTTTTGATGAGTAAACTGAACTTTAAAACGTTTCAGCCAATCCTCGATGTCTTCCTGTACCTGTTCCGTCTGGGAACCTCCCTCGGCTTCTCTTCTCCTTCCATTCTCTTCTCTTATCTCATTTTCACTGGAGTCGGATTGACATACATGAGGAGACCAGTAAGCCGAGATCTTTGCCAAGGAATCTGTAACATGTAAATCCGCATTCAGATCGGAAGATTGACAGTGGAAGAGCAAGCGCTGGAAGGAGAATACAGATATGTGAACTCTCGGTTGATCATGAACAGCGAGGAGATCGCCTTCTACCAGGGAAATCAGAGCGAGAAGGAGACAATCATGAGCACATTCGCCAGTCTCGTTCAGCACCTAAGAAAGATCATCCTCTTCAGGTTAAAGACTACTTCAGTATTGATTTGACAATGTCTAACTTTAGATTTTCGATTGGATTCGTGGATAACATTGTTGCCAAATACCTGGCCACAGTCGTTGGTTGGTACGCCGTCGGAAGCTCGTTCTTCAACAAACAGCACAAACCGTTCATCGGAATGTCCCGCAATGAACTGATGCAAGAGTACTACAACTCAGGACGCATGATGTACAAAATGGCAGAAGCACTCGGAAGATTGGCACTGGCTGGAAGGGACATGACCAGACTGAGTGGGTTCACGAGCAGAGTGGACACACTTCTGAATGTGCTCGACGATGTGAACAACGGAAACTACAAGAGGACTATGGTCGGAGAGAAGGACGACTCTGCCCTTTCTCTTCTTCGATCTGATCTTGTCCCTGGATCGGGTAACCTTCGTGTGCAGGACAATGTGATCCGATTCGAGAATGTGCCATTGGTCACTCCGAACGGAGACGTGCTCATTGAAAGCCTCGAGTTCGAAGTGCCTTCCGGAAGAAATGTGCTCGTCTGTGGACCAAACGGATGCGGAAAGAGTTCCCTGTTCCGTGTGCTCGGAGAGCTCTGGCCACTCTTCGGAGGAACTCTCACAAAGCCGGCAAAAGGAAAACTATTTTACGTGCCACAAAGACCGTACATGACATTGGGACACTGAGGGATCAGATCATCTACCCAGACAGACCACTTGACATGATCAGGAAAGGAATAAATGACACTGACTTGGAGAAGATGTTGGAGCACGTGCAACTGACTCACATTCTGGAAAGGGAAGGAGGCTGGTCGGCAGTGCAGGACTGGATGGATGTGTTATCGGGAGGAGAGAAGCAGAGAATTGCGGTAAGAACTGAGTGAGAGAGGGTGGAAACATGATTTTTCGTATTCCAGATGGCTCGTCTCTTCTACCACAGACCTCAGTTCGCCATTTTGGATGAGTGCACGTCGGCAGTCAGTGTCGACGTCGAAGGTATTCCATTCATTCTTCCGCGACCTCCCAATTAAATCCTTTTTAGGAGCAATGTACCGTCTGTGCAGAGAGATGAACATCACTCTGTTCACAGTTTCGCATCGAAAGAGTCTCTGGAAATATCACGAGTACTCCCTCTACATGGACGGCCGCGGATCGTACCGATTCGAGCAGATTGACGACCAATCCGATCAGTTTGGATCCTAAAAACGATTCACTTTTTAACATATCCAACTTTAAACTCGCCTAAATAAGATCAATACGCATGTAATATTCTTGAATAGAGCACGGAATGAAAACAGAAACCACGAAAGATGATGGAAAGAGGATCCGGTGCGGGTCGGCAGACAATCACTCGGAGCCGTTATCGAAACGGAATTCCACCCGTTTCTTTCCTTTCTCGTTCACGGAATAAGCCTCTTTGCATAAGGCGGTAGTGGTTATCAGTTATCGGTTATCAGCTCGTCGTGCTTCGGTGCCTCAATCATCACTCAACGTCTCTTGATTTATCGCCCCGAAGGTACTTGTTTCAGTTACTTCATTATTTTTCTTTTTTTTAAACTCTACTCAGTTCTGTTCTGTTTCCAATTACCAAAACATTTTCAGAAAATGGCAGTACTTTCGAAACTTCAACTTCTGAATTCAACGCTAACCTACAAGAGCTGGTCGCCAGCTTTTTTCGGAATATTCGGATGCATCACTATTGCAAAGATCTACTCAGCCAGTTTCAGGTACTCTTTCCCTTTCGATTCTATAGTTTTCAGTTCTAAGTCTATTCAGAAATGAAGGAAAAGGCCTGTCACTGTCTGAAACAGTTGGATCTGCGTCTGCGAAGAAGTCAAAAGCCTCTCTGAACTCGGAGTTCTTTGCAAAACTACAGAAGCTGCTCAAGATTCTGATACCGGGTCCGTTCTGCACAGAGGTCTTCTACATGATCGTCATCGGATTCGTCCTTCTTGCACGGACAATCGCCGACGTCTACATGATCACAAATGCGACGAGCGTGGAAGCGTAAGCCTCATTTCCATTGATCCATCTCGACTGAACTGTTCTCCAGGTCGATCATCGACCGCAGTCCCATAATGTTCGCCATGTCGGTGTTCAAGTATTTCCTCAATCTACCCACCATTTCACTTATCAACGCCCTTCTCAAGGTGGGTTTTCTCTTATCTTTGGCGTTTCCGTTTTAAAGAGGAATTAAAAGTATACCCCCAAAAATTCAAAAATCATGCCAGACTCTGTTTTCAGTTCTCGTTGTCCGAATTGAAATTGCGCTTCAGAGAGAATCTCACGAAGCATTTGTACGGAAAGTATCTCGGGTACGTGGACGAGTAGGGAAAGAGCAAAAAGGGGGAAAGCTTCTATTTCAGAGGATTCACTTATTATCAAATGTCGAATCTCGACAATCGCATCCAGAATCCAGATCAGTTGCTGACTCAAGACGTCGAAAAGTTCTGCGATGGAATCGTTGAATTGTATTCGAATCTTTCCAAACCGATTCTCGACGTTTTCCTTTACGTCTTCAAGCTCGGAAAGGCTCTCGGATGGGGCGGTCCGGGCATTCTTTTCGGGTATCTGATGGCCTCTATGGTCGTTTTGACAAAACTGAGAAAACCTGTGAGTTGGAGAGTCGGAGAGTCGAAGAACTAGGTGCCGTTTCAGATTGCCAAACTGACAGTTCAAGAGCAAGTTCTCGAGGGAGAATACAGATATGTGAACTCGCGATTGATCATGAACAGCGAGGAGATCGCCTTCTATCAGGGTAACAAGCCGGAGGAGCAGGCACTCATGGGATCATTCAACAACTTGGTGTACCATTTGAGGAAAACCATCATGTTCAGGTACTTGAAAAAGTTCCATTATTCAACTGTTCTTCAGATTCACGCTTGGTTTCGTAGATAACATAATCGGAAAGTACATCACGAATATCGTCGGATGGCTCGCTTGCGCCAAGACCTTCTTCGATGTCAACAATGAAAAGTTTAATGGAATGGATCGAAACGCGCTGATGCAAGAGCTGTACAACAACGGAAGAATGATGTTGAAACTGTCGGAAGCACTCGGAAGATTGGCTCTGGCTGGAAGGGACATGACCAGACTGAGTGGGTTCACGACGAGAGTGGACACTTTGATGAGTGTGCTCGACGATATGAAGCCGGAAAGTTCGAGAAGGCACAAGTGGCAGATGAGAATGGAAACGAAGAAGTGCAAAGACTGACACTGAAGGCAGGAGCAGGCAAACTGGTCGCTCTGGACAATATCATCAATTCGAAGACGTTCCGTTGGTCACTCCGAACGGAGACGTTCTTATTGAGAGCTTAAGCTTCGAAGTTCCTTCCGGAAGAAATGTGCTCGTCTGTGGACCAAACGGATGCGGAAAGAGCTCGTTGTTCCGTACTTTGGGAGAGTTGTGGCCAGTGTTCGGAGGCACTCTGACCAAACCAGCAAAGGGAAAACTGTTTTATGTGCCACAGAGACCGTACATGACGCTAGGAACGTTGAGAGATCAAGTGATATACCCGGACACTGCATTCGACATGGCAGCCAAGAGATTAACGGATAAGGACTTGGAGAAGATGTTGGAGCACGTGCAACTGACTCACATTCTGGAAAGGGAAGGAGGCTGGTCGGCAGTGCAGGACTGGATGGATGTGTTATCGGGAGGAGAGAAGCAGAGAATTGCGGTAAGAACTGGGTGAGAGAGGGTGGAAACATGATTCCTCGTATTCCAGATGGCTCGTCTCTTCTACCACAGACCTCAGTTCGCCATTTTGGATGAGTGCACGTCGGCAGTCAGTGTCGACGTCGAAGGTATTCCATTCATTCTTCCGCGACCTTCCTATTAAATCCTTTTTTAGGAGCAATGTACCGTCTGTGCAGAGAGATGAACATCACTCTGTTCACAGTTTCGCATCGAAAGAGTCTCTGGAAATATCACGAGTACTCCCTCTACATGGACGGCCGCGGATCGTACCGATTCGAGCAGATTGACGACCAATCCGATCAGTTTGGATCTTGATTGTTTTCTATTTGATTTAGTAATGTCTGAACGATTTCATGTAAATAAAGTGTTTTGAATGATTGCAATTTCGGTCTAAATGCATCACTGATGGGCTAGACATCGAAGGTCAAGACGGTCAATGATAAACTACGTTTTCTTGTTATTTTTAATCAGCAATGCAAACATCACTTCTTCTCGCGTTTTCCGTTTTGACTTTCAAAGATCGGACACCTCAGACGAGAGAGTATTCCTTGCGTGGAGAGCGTTGTTTCGCCCGCTCACACATCTTTAGTTATTGATTCGGCTGCAGTGGTCTTTTGCTTTTGTCCATTTCTTGCACTGATCTCCTTTCCTTTTCCGTTAAACGGGGCACGCCGTCCGTCCGGAGTGTCGTACTTTTTTCATCTCTGATTTTCCACGTCACATTTCCAGTCTCTCCCATCCATGCAGCAAGTTATGTCCTTCTTCTGGTACTTTGCCTACGGAAGTAACTTGCTCGCCGAGCGCATTCGATACAGGGTGAGTCACGGAATACACATTACGGCTAACAGGGATAGGTGTTCAGCAAAAAGGTGCCGAGTACGAATGCAACGGAAAATTGGATAACTTCCGTTTGGAGTTCGCCAATTATTCGCGAAGATGGCAAGGAGCACTCGCGACGGTGATCGAGGAGCCGGGGAAGGAGGTGAGAAAAAGTGCGCTCGATTGGTAAATAGAAGAGTTGAAGGTGTGGGGATGTGTGTGGAAGATGCCGATGGAATACTCGGACTCTTTGGATGAGCAGGAGGGCGGATACCATCGACTGATGGGTAAGATTGCTATTTTCGGCAGTGAAACATGAGATTATTGCAGTTCCGATTCAAACGCCTCAAGGAATTATTCAATGTCGGACCTACCAGTATTCGGATCTCGAGGCCGACCCAATGGCACCTTCTCCCCACTACAAATTGGTCATCGTTGAAGGTAAATTGAGATGTTTCTAAAATAAAGTTGTGATTTCTGATTGCAGGAGCCAAGGAGCACAAGTTGCCGCAGGAATACATCAGAAGACTCGAGAACATTACGGACAACGGATTCGTTGGCTCTGTCGACGTGGATATTCCTCTTTTAGCTACATTGAACAACAAGAAACACGATTTGTGAATTCACTTTTATCCATGTTCTAGGTCACCGTTTATTTATTATTTCATATTGAAATCTGTGATAACTTATTTGTCATATTACACATTTTGTGTCACTCAGGTTCATCGAGAACCTTAAAGTAAATCATCGCCTCCGTTACTACCGCCTTTCAGTGTTTTTCAAGTTGTCAGTCTGTTTTGTTTCCAACGAATGGACCGAAGAACAGAAGACAAACAAGTTCCTTCGAACATTCTGACACTCTGCTTTTCTCGCTTTAATTTGATTTGACTTTAGAGGACTGCACTTTACCGTTTTTAGTGACTTGACACATGGGATTCCCTCATTTTATTTTCATTCGATTGTCTTTGATTGTCCGAGACTTTGTCTGGCATTTGATGGTCCGTCTAGACATGCCCATAAAAGTTATGCTTCCTGTCGTTACCAAGTCCAGCATCGCATTCTTTTCGCATCCCGCTCCTTCCCTTCAAAGTATTGTTCATCTTTTCTTCCGATTTGCCACGTCATCCCATCGCTAATTCATTTTTAGTCTCTCCATGTCACTAACAATTAGAAGGGGATCAACACACGTATTTCTCGCTGACCGCTCATTTGGACTGATTGATGCGGCCTTGTAAAATCAGCAAACATTCGTTTGAAACAAGAATGGAAGGGCATCTTAAACTGAAACTGGAATAGGAAATAAGAAAACAGTTAGAAGAGAGACAGTTTCATTATCAGTTTGTTTTCGGTTTTCTGCTAATCTCTTGTTTTTGGCGGTTAATCAGAAATAGAACAATTGGTGTGAATACTCAACTGTTTCTCTTTTCTCATGTTCAGACAACTACAATTACATTTTCAGTCACGTTGAGGAATACATCTTCAAATACACAACGTCTGATCGTTTAAACTCTTTTGTGTTCTCAGGTGTTCGTCTGTTCTTTGCCCTCGATTAATCGAATCATTCGGTCCTTCAACTCCTCCCTCCGACCTCAGACACTTCCAGTATTTTCTCCTATTCACCATTCGTTTCAGGCAATGGAAAGTCGACGACATTCCATTTCTCAAGGCCTTCAAAATGGAGTCCGTCGGTTTTCCGAAGGATTTCTTCAACTTACGAATGCAGACGTGAGGACTTTTTTGAACTTTGGTTTTAAGGGCACTCCGTTCATTCAGGACAATATATCTCAGCTGCTTATTTAGATATCAAACAGTTCTCAACTGATAAATTGCCTGGGAACACATAATGCACATTTTATCAGTTGACAGCTATTTGATATCTCGAGTGGTTGCTGAGATACATGGTCAGGGAGTGGTCTTCTATTACAGTATTTACAGTAGAATAGTAACTGCTTGTTCAGCGTATGCTGGATCTTCATGATCTGGGAATGCACAACGTGGCATCCGAGTACCAGTTGGTTGCGAAATGGGATCAAGACGAAGAGAAGCCGCTGGGACCTCCGCGCCGAAAGCTGACTTATGTGGAAATGAAGGAGAAGATCACGTGGGTTTATCACCGTCTTCTTTTGTCCTGGAATAACCGGATTCGGGTGTGAAATGCCTTTCAAAAGTGTCTCGGGGGGAGGGTAGTGCAGAAGTGTTTTCTCCCGTTATCATGCAACTCAAATCCCTATTTCCTTCACAAAACCGGGACGATGTGTCGATCGGAGAAGATAAAATTGGGTGAGAGACGCAGAGAAAATTCTGATTTTTTGGAGACGAAAAGTGCGAATCCGCGGTGTGATTTATTAAGGTGCCCTTTTCGAATCGTCATGATTCTCGTTCTCGCCTCGTACTTGCATGGCATGAAACTAGGAAGTTGAAGAAAGTTTTTGTTCTGGCCACCAAAACCAGCTAGACCAATCTTTGCCTTTCCCGCTTTCCTTATTCTCCCTAACAGCTATTATATATCCGATTCGTAAAAGCGAAAAATGACTGTCATGTTGCCATCCGAAAGTATTGTTAATCTGGAGAATTTTCAAAAAGCAATTAGGTACAGAACCAATGATTACTGTAGACGATCACAAAACGTTTTCAGTTCGAAATTCGCGCTCATCAATCTGATGAAAGGAATGCTTGGTGCCGGATGTTTCTCAGTGCCTCTCGCCTTCAAACAATCTGGATACATGGTTTCATATCACCTTATTTTCCCACATTATCTTTTCGTTTAGGCCGGTCTTTTTATCATTCTCGTTCTTGGATTTCTATCCGCATTATGCATGATCAAACTCGTCAAATGTGCTGGATATCTTTCGAAAATGCAAGTTCTTCCAGTATTATTGTACTCTCCAAGAATGATAAACTTTCAGAAACCAATCGGCTCCGTTGGACTACGGAAATATGGCCTACAAGGCTACACAAGCTAGTTTCAAACCCATTCGGAGGTTGGCGCCCGTGTCTAGGTTTCAGATTTCGGGTTTCAGTTCAAATTCGGGGTCTTTCAGAGCAATAGTGAACACTTCCCTTTGCGTGCTCCAGTTCGGAATCTGCTGCTGCTTCTACATCTTCGTAGTCTATCACCTGCACGAGGTACCGTGCCCATTCTTCTCCTACCTTTCCACTTTCCACATGTTTGTAGCTCCTCGAATTCGTGATGGAGTCTCCTCCAAGCCGGGAGGCACTGTTCCCCATCGTCCTTCCCGCTTTCCTCCTCCTCGTTTCCCTCTCCTCAATGCGTGCGCTCTCGCTCGTCTCTCTTGGCGGAAACTTTCTGATGCTGATTGCATTGGCTGTTATCATGTTTGTGAGTTTACAGAAGGAATCTAGAAAAACACTTGCTCCAAACATTCCAGCAACTGATGACGACGGAGCACAAGAAGCTCGAGGAGCTGCCTCCGGTGACCGATCTGGTCGGAGTTGTCAGTGCGGCCGGAGCCATTTTGTATGCTCTGGAGGGGCAGGCAATGGTACTTCCCCTGGAGAATCGGATGAAGAAACCGGAGGATATGACGGGTTAGTTTTATTGAAATGGAAATGGTGAGCGACTAAAAACTGAAAACTGACAATACTCAATCGAAATGACCCGTTTCCTTCACGCTGCACGACCTCTCGAATGAACGCGAGAATCTGGTGTCTCAACTCGTTTCTGTCGACGTCGTCAGCACCGACGGAACCATGATTCACATTAGGCTTTGGAGTATGCTATCAAGAGCCTTTTTATCAGAACCGTACATCTTCAAAATGAGAGAAATCTGGAGAGTTAGGAGAAAAACGAGGAAAACGGCATTATTGGAAAGAGAGGGAAAGTTGTAGGGAAAGGATTCGAACACAAATGATTTGCTGCCGAATTTTCGCTGTGTTCGGCACGTGTACAACTACATTTCTTGCTTAGCGGACAAGCTCCGATGCTTCATCATCCCGTGCGGCCGAGTGGCCTCGTAAATTATAGGTTCCTTCCGCGGAAAGGCAGCAAGCTGAAAATGAAATGAATCACGTCGGCGTCTTGTCGGACCGCCATCTCCTTGCCACATTTCATCCGTCTTCCAATCTTCCAACCCCTTATTACTCGGCCTCAATTCCGATTTTGTTCCCTTCCTTGTCGCCGAATGTACACCACAAACCAGGAGAACAACCACTTGTACTCTTTTCGAAGAAGGATCATGAGGATGACGTTTGTGAGAGCCACCTCATTCGTCAGACCATTCACTGCGAAATGGGTAACACTCTTTTTCTGCTCTTTTTTCGTATTTCACATTAGCTGGCCAAAGCGGCTCTTCGCGCCCACAAAAATGGAAGATGAATTGGTTTTAGAACGGACGAAAAGGCGGATTTATTTTATTAGAAACAGAAAGGGTACGTAAGCAAAAAGAAAGCTTCAGAGAGAGAGAGGGAAAGAGGAATAAGCTTCTAGTCGAGGAGAAATTTCTGCGAGAGTGTACGGAAGACTATTGGATAGGGATGGTTATCAGGAAGAAGATGTGTTCGGGGGAGATGGTTCGTTTTGGCCGACGTCTACCGCTTCTTGGTGCTCATATTCCTCGACGACGTTCGGAAGAGCTGAAGTTTTTGACTGTTCGTCAGTTGTTAGAATGATTCAACTCACCTTCGTTGCTGTTGTTGTTCAAATCCAAGCCCAAACGCGTTCGGAGACGTTGTTCGAGAAGAGCAGTCTGCTCCCGAATGACCTGCTGAAAGTGCAGAACGGTGTCGTGAAGGACTCGGTTTTCCTGGACAGCTTCTTCAATTGAACGCAGCAGACGAATCTCCAACTCGAGATCCTCCGGATCTTGCTCATTGTCAACGGGGTTCACTTCTTCTTCCACTTCCACCTCTGCCGGAATAACAGCTTCTTCGGCTTGGACTTGAACTACAGAAACGCTAGAAAGGGACGATTCCTTAATTCTTGAACAGCACATGTTCGTACTCGGACGGCGAATAAAAGTAAAAAAAGAGGTTTGGATGTGCTGTTGGGTGTCGAGCTACGAATGACTTGAGGCCGTGCTCGTGGGCCACGCCTCCTTCAGAAGACGTTGTAGAGAAGAGAGAAGAGGAAATTTGGAAGGGGAAAGAAACGTCACAGAGTCGCAATGTTTCAGGACCTTTCGGAGTGCTGAGTGTTGGCGTCGGAATGGTCGTCGTCATTTACTCGTTCGCTGGATTCTTCGGTTTCTTGGCTTACGGAAATAATGTTCAGGACTCCATTACCCTTAATCTCCCAAATGATCAGTAAGGAAAGCAAATTAAGAAACGTTCAGAGAACAAAACATTTCAGTCTCGGCATTTTCGTGAAAGCAGTGCTTCTGGCAGTTGTGTACTCTGGATTCCTGATTCAAATATTCCCGATCGTTGCGATGGTGTGGCCAATGATTAAGAAGAAGCTGAAGAAGACGTGCGGAGTGTCCACGACCACCAAAAGAGTCGTCCATTTCGCCTTCCGCTATGCCATTGTGCTCGTCGTCTGTGAGTTTACACACGAAAAAGGACCATTCCGTTCCGTTCTTCCAGTCATGCTCTCCTACGCGATTCCCCGTCTGTCCGACATGGTTCCGCTGGTCGGAGTGACTGCTGGAATGCTGCTCGCCCTCGTCTTCCCCTCCCTGTTTCACCTCCTCATCTTCCTCCCTCAGTTTGAGTGCAGTCCCGGTTTCCTTCTCAAAATCCTCCTCGACATCGTCTGCATCATCATCGGAATGTTCTTCGTCATCTATGGCTTCATCTGCAACGTGCAACACCTTTTGCAATGAAAGCGGTCGGGTCTCTCTTAGCTGTTCATTGTTTATTTTTTTTCTTTAATAAAGTGAAGAATGCTTTTGCCTTTGCTCTACAATAATGTGGGTGGGAGGCGTTTCTTTCACAATCACGGACCGATCTGGTATAAAAGAACAGGAAAAGGAGCATGAATACGTTCCAAGATGCTTCTCAAACTTGCCGCACTTTCTTCTATTCTTGTTCTTGCCTCCGCACGGACTCAACTGACCAACTGTCTCGACGACAACAAGTACTGCGTCGGTCTTCCGAGAGGATGTCTTGGTCCGAAGTGCATCGTCGCTTTCAGTTCCATCGTAAGTCTTTCTAAAAGATGCCAATCCCAAAGCTGCATTTCTCTTTTCTTTTTAGTCGAATGGAACGCACACCGAAATCGAGATCTTCGGAAGTGACATTCTTGACAAGACGTGGCTCGGAATCGCGTACTCGGCCGACACTGAGATGAAGGACGACTTCGTGGTATTCTGTATTCGTGACGACAAACGACCAGAGGACGACTGGAAAAAGATGGCCGGACTCGCATTCAACACGGACCACTTGAACGAGATGATCGGGACCATCGAGCAGATTGAGATGTCGCCGAAGAAGGACAAGTTCAAGCTTGACCTCGATATTCTCGAGTACGAGAAGGGAGATAAGACACTTTACTGCAAGTTGACGTGGGTGAAAACTAGATTTGCTTTCTGAATGGGAAAGAGTTTGCAGACATCGTGTCAATCCGATCACCGAGCACTTCAACATGACAAAGGTCGAGATTCTGGCAGCCAAGGGAGTCTGGATCAAAGACGCTGTGACCTACCACGGCCGCACTCGCAACAATGTCGGACAGGTCGATCTGTCCGGAAAGAAGAGTGAGTGTTTTGTGGATATCCAAAACAAGCATTTCATTTTCAGAAGCGGCGAAGAAGTCGGCTGCCGGTTCGTTGGCTCTTCTCTCCTCCGCCGTCACCTTCATTGTCGCCAAGATTCTTCACTTCTAACTTTTGAATTGTTTCAGTTTTCCAAATGAATTTACTCACTCAATATCATCTAAATAGGCGATGTCTCCAATAGCAACACGAAGAACGTCGCGAGCTTTCTCTCTCGTAGTCTGCCTGGGTCTCTCCGTCTTTCTCGCTCTCCCTTCCGAAAACTCCATTCATCTCTGGGCTTCTTCTTCTGCATCTCTTTTTTTCAGTGTAAAATACATCTCTCCGTTTCGCAACCGGCTACTCTTGCCACGTCATTCCGTCGCCTCTCGACACCCTCTTCATTGATATTCAATCGCATGATTCATAAAAGTGTTACGACCTCACAATAGCGACGAACACAAAGAAATGACGACGAGTATCAACTCGGTGGTCACCGTCTTTCAGAATGTGTTCACCAATCATGGGAGCACACTTCTCAATGGAATTCTGATTGCGACGACGATCGGAGGACAGTCGGTGAGTATTTGCTTTTCAATAGAATACAAGAGACCCTTCTCCTGCGAGAAGAACGCGGCAAACGTGGTTGAGTGGACGAACATGTTCAGAAGTCTGCCCGATTCTCAACTCTTGCAGCAATTTGCTGCAAGAAACGGCACGGGTCCCGACTGGATTCGGCACCCGAGCCGATTGCTGCAGCAAATTTTCGTTTGTAACGGCACTTTGCCGAAAATAAAACTGATCAGTTTAAAATCATATTCGAAACTTGATTCTTTCTCCGATTTCAGTTGATCCGAAGGCTGACATTCTCGTGTCCTTGTTCGTATCCTCTCAATGTCTATCACTCGCTCGTCTTCATGTTCGGTCCCACGGCCGCTCTCCTTCTCATCGGAATCACTGTCAATTCGACCACTTGGAAACTGGCACATGGTTTCTTCTTCCGGTAAATGTATCTCTTTCATCATCTACAAAGATATTGTTAATTTGCAGAGTCCGAGACACTCGTCACAGCTGGAAGACGACATTCGTGTCCTGGTTCGAAGTGCTCCTTCAGTCCTGCATCGCTCCGATTGCATGGCTTTTCGTGGTGTTCCTGGACGGCGGCTATTACAGATGTTACCGTGCTCACGAGTTCTGCTTGATAGCCGATGCTGTGCTTTGCAAGAATGCAACAGTCCTCAACAGTTACACAACTTCAAAGTCGTTTGATAAAATGAGTGACAATGGAAAGGTAAGAACGTATTTCTCGGCTGCTTTCTTGATTTCGCCTCTTTTCCAGTACTGTCCCCCGTGCATCTGCATCCCGGAGCCCACAGATGCGTCCTATCTCGAAGCGGAGTCCCAAATCTACGCATGGGCTCTTCTGGTGATCACTGGAGCCGCCGCTTTCCTCGGTGAGTCATCAGGTCCTCCACCTCAAAACAGTTTTTGTTTTTCTCCAGTGATTTCTTGCAATCGAATGTGTGACAAGTACACGTTAGTGCAACGGCAGTACGTGGAAACGTACAAAAATGTAGAGATTCAAAAGTTCGACGCTATCGCCAAAGTAACTTGCTTTCCCTATTGCTTCCTGTTCGTCTTGTTGCTTTTTCTCTGTCCTTTTCTGTGTTCCTGCCTGTGATATAATTCAAAGAGGGGCTTTCTTTTTCAGGAACACGCTTCCCAATTGGCCGAGCATAACGCGCGAGCATTCTTCGCCCAGAAGGATTGGACAAAGAGGGACTGGGATTGGGTCTCAGGTATCTTCTGATTCCTATAACATTCACTGATGCTTGGTTTTCTGGTATCCCCGAAGTCAACAATCCTCTGTTCGCTCGCCTCCGTCTGATCGCTGCCGAGAAGACCCAACAGACTATGTACACTCCTCTACAACTTTGGAATGACAACAAGGGCTACCGTATCCCGCAGCCGGACCTTCAACTCTCTCAGATTACCGTCGACGAAACGAAACAAGATTGATGATAACTTTCCGGGTTTCCGCTCCACTTTTTCTCGGGAAAACAACTCCATCACGGATTCAGTCATTCAGCTCAAGGTGACCGCCTCTATTTCTCCTTCAGTTCATAATAAATCGAAAGTAACCAATCATTTTTGTGGGCAAAACACCCTCGAGACGTTCACCCAAAAGTTTCACTCAAATTACGAACGATTATCGTTCCTTTTGTTCGCCGTTTTCTCCCTTTTAACGGAAGGAATATTAATGGAGCGCTTCAGAATTGGCGTCCCTTCTCCGACAAAATGAATTAGTTCATCAAAATCAGTGGGTCATGTCCATCCGAATGCGGGCAGCCATTTTTGTGTCGAAAGGGAAACCGATGGAATGAGCTTTGGGAGGGTTTGTTTGCCGCACCGAAAAAGGCCGGTCCTCGTCGTTTTTTGTACGATTATGCGCTGGTTCTGGCTGGTTTTTTGATGAGAGAAAACGAACGCGTTTGTGTATTATTGTTATTATTATTACAACTAGGTGCCTCCTAGTGATATAGTTGTGGTATTCTCCATATAGAATTATGAACATTCTGCCAAAAAAGGTTCCATGCTGCTGATTCTTCACTTCATAATAATAACAATAATATAACAATTGAATTTCGTTTCCGACAAGATGATCCGTTAGCTGACAGTGCGTGTCAGAAAGGAGCATTACCGGGGGAGAGACGCAGAGAGCGGGCATGCTCTGATTACTGTCATTAGCGGAGGAACGGCCGCGAATCGACCATGTTGCGTGTTCGGACGGAAACGCTTTTCGGGATTATAATTTGATGGGTTTTGGATGAAGTGTGGAACGGAAAGGATTGAAATGATTTATGCGATTTATGGGGATGCGAGGAAAAAGAATCCAAATGATCCGGACGGTTTCTTCCCGAGTGCATTCAGAGTTAAACTTCCTTTGTCTTCGTCCGATGAGTCAAGCTCGAAATGTCGTCCCCAGTCGGCTCCTTCAAAACGCGGCTCCCGTTCCTTTCATTCATTACTCATTTCCGTCGTTAAGCACAGCCAACTTAATGAAACCGTTCCGTCTGCGCCTCCTCACTTCGCACACTCTCTCGTTGCCTTTCAGCTCCTCAAAGGTCATCGGTTCGAACGGATGACAAAGCGCTCCCTCCGCTTCTTTCTCGCGCACTTCTCTTCCGGTACATTCACGCGTGTTTCCCTCCGCTTCTCGCAGGTGTTTTATGACGGTTTCTCGCCCGTAAACTCTTCTCCCAACACATGGCCGGGCATAAACTTTGAGAGCCTCAATTAGCAGAGGACCTTCGAGAAATCGGAGACATCCTGTCAATTTATATGCAAAACACTAAATTGTGAAGAAGAGATTTGTTTATTGTCGGCTTTGCCAATTTCCGGACGCCCTCCCCCGGTCCCCTTCTTTTTACTTTTCTGATGAATGCCTTCAGAAGTACCTCCTGGTACGGGCTCTTTTTCCTTCCAAGAAAAAAAGGTATTTGAGTGAGGGAGCAGCCACCTGTGCGCCCATTCATCGCCCGATTAGTCATGGTACGCGACGATAAATTGGTTCGAGGTGAATGCCGATAGATCGCTCTGCCCCGCCCACTTTTCAGGCTTCCCGCAAACCGATTACCGCTCGGTTCATAGCCATTCCAACCGGTCACTTTATATGCCGACCAGTTGGCAGAGAAGTTTATCTGGTTACTGTCTGCACCTGCTGCTGATTGAGACAGTACAGAAACCTCAATGAACCTTTCGTCGCTTTCATCTCGCGAGGTTATTAGTCATTTCAAGATTGCGATCTTTCTCCTAAAAAAGCACCGAAAGGAACCGTCAATCCGATCCTCCTACTTCTTCTCCTTCTTCTTTTTTTCCTTCCCCTCCACCCGCTCACGCACTATTTTTCATTTCATAATCGGAAGAACGCCCTCTTTTTCCCGCCCGTCCGACTCATTCAGGTCTCGAGTCAATGAAGTGTTTTCATTCGAATACACTACAAAAAAGGCGAAATGTTTGCGGTTCCATTAGGTTTCGCGATTTGTGAAACGAGGAGAAATTGAGAATTTTTGGAAGAATGAGAGTGGGCATGCAGTACGACTCCGCCCGTCCGCCCTCTTTTGTCTTGAATCGAGAATGCATAGTAATGATAATATGAATACGGCCGGAATCATACGAATACTATTCACACTCCTCTTCGTGTCGGATCTGAAGCTCGCCATACTACAGTACTCTGCCAAGTCATCCTCCTCTTCTAGATCCTATCACACGTCGTGTCGTACCGTGTTTTCTTCGTATTCTTTTTGCCTCTTTTTTTGAGTTCCAATTTCCCGCACGGTACCCGGCGGCACCTTCATTCCTCTTTTTGATCGAATTCGCAGATAACTCAGCTTTTTTTTCGTTTTTTAGTTTGTAAAGAGGACAGTCCTCCGCCTTTTATTCGACCGTTAAATCACAAGTGTTTCTAGCGGTGAATGACCGCAAGTTTCCGGTCAATGTTAACAAAATGCAAATAGAGATGAGTCGGTGAGCACTCGGATCCTTCTCTTTTATCTTTTCCGTGTCCTGGGTCTTTTTTGTTCTCAAAATCTCAAAATCATTTTTGTTTCACATTAAAAGTAATAAGTTATGAAAGGTTTGTGATTGCGTTAGGCTGACTTACTGGGCAAACAAATCCGCGGAACTGGTTCGTAATGGCAGACTGGGACGGTCAGGGGTTAGGCCCATACTATTATGGGTTTCATGTTCCAGTTCAGTGTTCGCCTACCGTATTGGTTGCCTGCCTCCGAAGAAGAGTTCCCACCTTGAACCGTTTACTCACAGTACTTGACAGCCGGCGGTTCCCATTGTCGCCTCTTAGTTATGCCCAGCAAACACTCGTAATCCACTTTTCACTCTTTTCACGTCATCTCTTTGATTCCTTCAGAGCTCTCCCTCTCTCTCTCTCTTTGACATTGGATACTTTTTCATTTTTATTTGAATACGGTAATTATGACACCTGAGCGGGGAGACTACCGGAAAGTGTTGGAAAGTGGGAGAGCGCGGAGAAAGTGCGTGATGGCACGATCTTCGAAAGGATTTGGCGGCTGGCCGGCTCGTCCGTCGCCGACGGCGGATATCGTACTTTTTTCGCAACTTACGCATCTAGGTCATCAATATGAGGCGTGAAACAGGATTACTGTGGCAGATAACTCTTTTTATCACGCAGTTCGTACCTCTCGGCAGAGACTGTACAAGAGCGAATGAAGACGTCGCGGGGCGAGGAGGTGAGAAGGGACGACAAGTGTTTACATCGAGCACTTCTTCGGAAGAAACTCCGTTGCGACCTTGCGTCAGCGCCCCTTTGTCCCTCTTTGCACTCGGAAACCACCGTTCGCCCGTTTCTGCCACGTTCTCCCCCACTTTTCGCTTCGCTAATTTCTCTAATGATTCCCGAAATTCGTGTTGCTTTTCGACCCGTGATAAAAGTGAACGGACGCCATCAATTAGCCGCTCAAGGTCGAAATCCGAAAGCTTTTATGAATACAATCCCTCTCCTTTTAGGGCCCGCACGAATATGATTGATACTTCAGGGGTGGTTGCATGTTTTGCCTCAAGAACTCTGATTCATATTGTTTTCTTTTCCATTCTTATTCTGCTCTTTTCTCAATCTTCATTCAACACTGATGTGTTTTCAGATGCGACTCTGGCAGTTTTCCATCACCGTCGTCGCTCTTCTGCTCATGGTGACAGAAGCCCGCCTCAGAAGACACCACAGAAAACGGCGATTCGTGACGAACCATTTCGACGAACTGTACTGCGGAGAAAGTGCGCACGCTCAATCACAGGTCAGCCAACGTCTTACAATCCAGAAAGAAGTTTCCCATTTTTCAGTTCGAAGAAGAAAGAGAGTCAAACTCTTCGAAGACGTCGAATGTGCACAGTACGCAGTTCAATTGGGGACTCGACAACACGATATGCATCAAGTTGCAGAATGTGGTGCACGTTCTCAAATACGAAAGGCTCGAACAGAGATACCCAATCGAAAGTATGATCCATCAGGATCCATTGTGCTTCTCTTAATTCAGTTTCTTCAGATTCCTATACATTCGCAGTGCCGTTGATCGACACGAATTGCAAATGTCATTGTTATGGTCTCGGAGTCAACGACGTTTGCAACGTGGAAAAGTACGCGGACGACAGAAACTGCTCGACTAGCTCCGAGTTTCCCACCTGCTACACCAAGTACCATCCGGCAGTTGAGCCCATCGACTGTCCGGTGACGAGCATCACTGCCAAAGCTTGCTGCGACATAAAATGAAGCCGAAGGACGGAAGGGTGTTCCGTGCCGTGAAACTACAACAACCGATCAACGACATGATCATCACCCATTCCATCTTTGCGAACAACAGCGGAAAATGATGAAAGTGTTGGGCCCGGAGGAGTACAGAGTATGTTTTAAACTCAGAGTTTGAATTTTGATTGTGACCCTTTCAGATCAACCTGCTGAAAGGAAAGAACAGTTCGAACTCAACGAGTACCACAGAATATCAGTTCAGTTGGTGGCTGCTTCGCCACACCAACAGCTCCGTGAAGGAATGTTCTATTTTCCAGAGGGTGAGCATGACTTCTTGACTTTAAATCTGAAATATATTGTAGAAAATCACAATGATCTACGGGAGGGAAAGATAAATGAGATAACAGAAGCGGATCTGGACAAGCTCGGATGGTACAGACGGGTGGGAAACGATTGGACCGTGGCCACGAGTGGACTGCTTCTCAGGAATGCTCATGTAGGTTTTAAACAGATCAGAATTGAACACATTGTTTCTGTTTTTCAGAAAGTGGTTATCAAAAATTGCAAAGGACAAATGCACATGGATCAGTTCTCTGGAACGAAGAACTTTGTGCTCCGGGGGACTCAGTACAACGACACTTACAGTAAGGGGACCGATTTGAATGCATTGAAACTTTAAAATGATTCAGATGAGAAACGAGTGAGCGAGAATAACTTTGTAAGAAGTGTGAAAGTGGACGAGGGGACTCGCGAAGTGACGATAACTCACGAGCACGGAACTGCCGTTCAGGTCTCTCTGAAGACCGACACTCGCCCGAATCTCACGAAGAGCCAGTCCGTGCTGGCCAACTTCACAGGCAGCATCACACTGGACCACGACGGAAACAGAATGCTTAACGTCACTTTCTTCGGGGTAAAGGGAACGGTGCACATCAAAATGTACACCAACGATCGGAAGCTGATCGCCACGTTCGCCTGCACAGCTCAATGTGAGTTCTTCACAGTTCCAAAAGTCCCTTCTGATTCATTTCTTTCAGTTGGCACGACGGTAAAGGACGATGGCAGCCGGATCAGCCTGCCGTCCTCCATAAATCAGGCGCAATGGGTGTGCATTCTGCCGGATGAGCAGCCGGCGAAAACGGAGATTTGCAAGTGGATTCCTTACGAGGAGAAGGCGATGCGGGCGCCGAGGCAGGAGCAAAGATGGTCGGAGGGACACTCTCCGTGCTCGCAGACTGAGTGAGACCTTTCATTTGCAGCGGTTCCATTAGTGATCTGTTTCAGATGCAACACGCTAAAAGGCGGGTTTAGCGATTTGTTCCCTTGGATTGCAAACTTTGAGTACCTTTACTCTCATGGCGGAGGGCTCAATGAGGTATGTTAAAATCTAGCAATCGCGCTTTACAGCACTCTGGAAGTTCTGTAGAGCGCGATGACGACAATTACGTGCACTTCTTATCCCCAAAGTTCGTTTTTAGTGGCTCAAAGTGATATTCCATCTTCTGGTCGCAGCCGTCCTCATCGTTCTTCTGATTCTTCTGATGACCAAAGTCGTCATTCCGTTATTCCGATGCGCATTTTCAGTGCCCTTCTGCAGTTCTTCGTCTAAAAAAGCCCGAAAATAGGCCACGTTTTCCCTTCTGAATCCCTTTGTATTTCTTGCTCATATACACGGTGTTTTCCCCCTAATTTCGCCCTCCATTTCCATCTTTTCCCCCACTTTCCCGTCCGATCTTTCTCGCTCTTTCTCATGAGAAAACGCTCGTTTTCTTGCCAGAACATAGTCATTTCTACAGGTAGTTTCCAATGCTTTTTCTGACTTTCGCTCCCCATGTGCTTACTTTGTGGTGCTGCCCCCTCTTCCGACCAAATAAATCACATTGTCCTGCAAATGATAATGCACAAAGAGCCATCACAAAAGACAGAGAAACCTCTTTCTCCTCGAAACGATGGACAGAACACACTCGAATTTATGCGATTTCCTATTCGAAAACGGCTCGTTTCGCCCCATTATTTACTGCCTTTGTCGCCCATTTGGTTGTCCCGCGCACTCGGAATCGCCCTCAAATCTGTCGCACATTTCCCGAAATTTCCATGGACACCATGGAGTTTCCCACGACAGATCGTTCCAGTCGAATCCCGTCCGTTTGTCGCATCGGATTGTTCTCTGGATGCGTCGTTCCTCGTCAATTTCCTTGTTCATCGTAGCACAAACACTGCAATTAGACCCCTCTTCCTTTCGATCGTCAATCGTTCGTTTAAATGGAAGAGACGGCAACGTTCCCCCGCGATTGCTCACTCTCTGTCACTTCGCCGCCCAAGTGTGACTAACCGCGTCGCAGCTTTTGAGACTCATTGTTTGAGGAGAAGACGGCTCCTTTCGGTAAGGCCAACGCGTACTTTCGTAAAATTTGAAGTTGCGCATTCGTTTTCCAACGCCCAAGGTCGCTTTGTTTTGTAATGTATGGGAATTGGGTAATTTTTTGTTTCGTTATCGGGCAGACAAATATTGCCAATTTTTCAATGCCATTCGGAAGAATACTGTAGCGTACTTTACTCCAAAAATTCGCATTTGCATTCGCCCGCTCGTCACTCACTCAAATCCCCCCGTTTTATAGCATTCGGAGCCTCCAATTTTCTCGACGATTAGGCCGAACTACGGTACATGGAAGCTCTTTCTGTTTTCCGTCTCTATTTCGTAGCATATCTCGTTTGTACTCAATTTCAATGGCCCTCCTTCCACTTTTCTGCTTCCAAGACGCTGCTTTCCAGTTGTTTTCCTCCGCTAAACACTTTCTCTTCTCGTTTTTGTTCTGAGTGTAATAGAGAGGTGGATGAAAAGCGGGCGGAGCACCTCGTTACAGTCATCTGAGCACGAGTCGATCAGCAGGTCATTCGAGTGATCACTGAGCTTTTCTGACTTGTTTCTTCTTCTCCATCTATCTCTTCTTCTTTTCTTTCCCTTTTTTCTGAGCAGATTTATCACCCAAGTATAAATCATCACCGTCGTAAAAGCCATCTGCTCGAAGCCGAGGAGCCCGGGCGATGTGTAAAAACTAAAACCGCCGGGCTGCTCTTCCGTTCTCAGTTTACCGCAATTTCAACATTTGCTACAAAAAAAATTGCGAAAAAGGTCGTAGATTTTCAAAACAAAGGCTCGCGAGGAATTTCGAAACGGCATAGGGTACGTAGCAATCAGCTGATTCGTTTTTGCTAATGATAAGACTATGCAGGTGTTGAAACTGTTAAGAACATTCAAAAACTGATACGGCATGTTTTCGTTCTTTTCTGTGCTAAAAATAAAACATTTTCGCGTTTGCGCCATAACATTTTGGCGAAAAGAGACCGTACTACGTACTTCGATTAAAGGCACATATCATTAATCTTGCAAGGGGTCCTGCCGCGACCGCACGCAGACTGTCAGAAATTGTCAGAACAATTTCGAAATTTCGGAATTCCAACGATTTTTCCGTGTTCTCATCCCAGTTTTCTGAATATCGTGGTTTTTCGGTTATTCCCGTGGTTCCCGGTGCTCTCTTCGCTCATCGTGTTAGTGACAGGTGCGTTTCAAAATTGTTGTTTTCTGGATGCCAGGCGGAACATTGTGCGGAGGAGTGCCGGGCGGCTGGGCGCCATCTGGCACTCCGATTGGAGGTTATTCCATACGACGGCCCAATACAAAAAGAACTGTTCGCTCGGCAGAGGGCTCAGAAAACGAAGAAAGGTACGCCCAGTTGTACGAGTTGAAGACGAGATGACATCGGCTCGTTTCGTCGCAATGAAACCCTATACTCGGAAAGAAATTCTGCAACGACGAGCCGCGGCTCCTTCGGGAGCAGCGCAAATTTCCTGTGCAGAAGAGGGCGCGGAGAGTGCGCATTGCTCAGTGATAGCGCTGCACCGTGAATAATCATTCATTTTCCTCCCATCCCTTCTGCAATCAATTTCAGTTTCTCTAGTGGTTTTCTCGCTCTCTTTCGTTGTTCGATCCCCCGGTGTTTTCTGATTATCGCTGCCTAACATATCGTCTGCCTCCTGCCACCTCCAGTTCCGAGCGCACAAATCACTAAAACTTTCGAGTGTTTGACAAAAACGCGTGTTTACCATCAGGCTTCTCCCATCTTCCGCCGAAAAGTAACTCGAACCCGCGGGGCCAAGTAGAAGAAGAAATGGGGCGACGGGCCAATCGTATTTGTCGCCTGCTCTCGAAACGCGTTCGCTTTTTCTCGGAGCTCTCAGATGTATAAGACGAAGCCCCTTACTTTTTCGTGTCTTCCCTTTTTCGAGATGGCTCTAGGGGACCCAGTTGAATTGACAACGCCTTTGGGAGTTCTCTCCATCTTCTATGTGCGTCTTGAAAAAGAAGAACACAAGCGTTTGGCTGCCCTGCTGGGGCCGAGTACATACAAAAGACAATGAAGAAAAGAGACACAGAGCGTTTGTGGGAGTAGTCAGTGTGTGTCAGTGCGTGTGTGTGGTGTGTGTGTGCTGTCGTCACGAAATAGTGCGTTACCTGTGGAGGCCGCAGAATATTTCGGCCGGGGGTCGCTCTACGTCTGTGTCGACGATCTTTCGGCTCCTTCACCACTCGGTTTATTTCCTTCTCATTGCCTGGCTCTTCATTTTCGCGTTCGTGAGCCATACGAGACTGTAACTCCACAGCCCCAGCAGAACTGTCCAAGCCAACGTGACTGTTCTAAGGAAATTCCAGAGATCTAACTTCTATCAGCATGGCTGAAATTTAATAAAACCTAGCGGATGATCGTAAAAATCAGTATTTTTTGAAGAAAAACCGTGCCTATTAGTCTAAAGATTGAACATCTCCAACTCAGCTGCCAGACTCCGCAAACGCGCTCTATCGTACTGTTTGCGACAAATGATTGGCGGCGCGCGAAAGAAGCATGTTCAAACGGCGCTGATTTTTTCGGTTTCCCTGCCGACGTCGTCGTTCGTCCTTCAAATTTCTTCCCGCATGTTTTCCATATTCTGTCTTGGCGAATCAAAATCGAATGAGGGAGTGATTCTTGCTAACGTTTCATCAACCATCTTTTTTGTGACGCTTATCAGTTCGGAAAATGATCGATAAGAACTGTCGGAGTCTAACTCGTCGTCCTCAATCCACAGAAACGCCTCGTGTTTTTACAGTTTTCGGCATTAATACAACGTTTTCCTCTTATCTTTTCGTGTATTCAACTGCAAATTGATCGCGACGATTTCTCGAACCGAATGGATGAAAAAGCGGCCGCCGTTTTGTCGCCTAATTCGTTCTTCTTTCTCTCCGATTCGCTTCTTCTCATCTCACGCTCCAGAAACAGAAGTGCGAGTGTCTTTTTTGGCGGTGGCGCCTTCACGTGACGCCTTGTTCTGTTTTCGGCCCTCTCCCGTCGATATCATCTCTTTTCCGTCCGTACGTCAGCCTTCGAACATCTGGCATGTCCCTCCCCGTTGCTTCGTTGCGCTCGTTTCAAATCGATTGAAATCCGCACAACTAAACACGTATTGCAGATGATTCGATGAAGAAATGTCAAGTGTAGACGATCCAGAAAAACACTTTTTGGGTAATCTTCTCGAAGATGATCCAGGCCCGTCATCGGCGGCCGGTTCAGTCTCGGGAAGGAATGGTCAGTTGTCGATATGAAAATCTGCAAACGAGTATTTTGCAGAATCAACACCATTAGGTCTCACTTTATCACAACTTCCGAACGTGGGACCAGTGATGCGTCCTGTTTCGGACCTTTCGATGTCGAATGCATGGCCGGAACCTCCTCCGCCGTACTCGCCTCCGCTTGATTCGTGGGCTCTTCCGTCAAATGCCAACACGACGCTAACAAGTTCCACGACGACAACTCCGACGAATGCCAACTGGTATCCATTCACGGTAAAACTGAAGGCTTGTGCAACGAAAAATTTACCGATTTGTTAAAGGAACGTAAAGAAACGGAACTGCTGACTTCGTTCAACATTGGCGGAAACTCCTCTCCGGTGACTCCGTCCACTCCGAACCGCGTTTCGCTTCCACCGTCCCCGCAGATCCATCATATCCATCACAACCTCCATCATCACACGCATACGCACAATGTGGTTAGTCGGCGTTCACTTCTGATCATTTTTGCATCAACAGTTTAGCAAGTTCAAAATCATTACTTCGGTGCTCCACCGCCAGGATTGGAATCGTTCGGACCGAGAGCGACAACTGCGACCGCTTCTTCCTCTCCTCCCGTGCAGAACAACGTCAATCCAGTGCCACTGTATGATGCTATGACGTCGCCAGTCTGGAGTTACAATGGAATCGCCAACATAAAGACTGCGAGTGCTCTCATCGCGCAGTTCATATCAATTTTGTTTCTTTTCAGAATACAACCAGTTTGCTGTTCTCTGATTGGAAGAAAGAGAACATGAGTCAAGCATCCGCCGAACCGACAATCGCCTCGGATTCTTCAACTTCGTTGAAATCGATTGGGTTGGAAGAAGCGGAGGCTGAGACACTCCAAATGCCGCTGTCACCTGCAAAAGTTGTTGAAGTTGCCAAAGAGAAGAAGAACGTCTCGAAAAGCTACGCTGAGCATTTGTCCAAGTCTAGTGCAGGTTTGTTGCATTTTACAAATTTGAAAATCTTACTGATTTGTTTGTTTGCAGCTACTCCGAAAAAGGGAACTCCAATTGGTGCTGAAAAGAAGCAGAAACAAGAATTGGCGAAGAAAATGAGCAGTCAAACTCTGGGCGAGAACTCGGCGGCTCGAATACTCGTGAAAGGACAGCCTCATTCGGCTCCGGTTGTCACCAAAATGCCGTTCAGTTATCGCGACGTCGCCGCCCGTGTGGAACACAGCTCCAGTTCGAATCACGCCATTCACCAAAACGACGAAGTAAGTTCGGCTCAGCAAGAATTGTTTACTGCTGCTCTCGTCCCGCCTCTCTTCATCCGGTCATCCGCTTTCGCAGTAATCCTACGGATGTATATAAATGAGACGCGAAAGGGCGTATATTTATCAGTTAGAGAGCGCATTGATAAAGAGAAATCCGAAAGGTTTGCACTTCATCATTGATTTATAGCGAAAAGGGACGACGGCGGCAGAAGCGAAGCCGAGCGACGCGAAGGCGGTGCAGTCGAAGCAGAGCGAGTTGCTGAACGACATCAGCAAAGAGCAGAACGAGTCGAGGAAGAGCGAAAGTGGAAGGAAGAGCCGTGCGGATAACGAGTTCCAGAAAATCATTAACCGGAAGAACAAGAAGGAGAAGAACTCGAACGCCGTGGTTGCTCCTGTCGTTTATGAAAGCGTGCATCCGGTTGACGCATCTTCCCGATACGACGTTCTCAAGAACTTGGAGTCGTTACCAGCTCAACAGCGAAAGAAGAACGTCAGCGGAAGACCGCCACTTATTCAGGAAATATTCTCACGTTCGAGCTCTCCGGCCGACGGTTCGTTTCTAAGTCATACTATTCGAAAAGCAACCTATTCTAATTACAGATTTAGAAGATACTGAAGGCGAGGAAACGCATCGCAACCGTTCTGCTTCCAACCACGCTCATTTGAATGGAAATAATCAGATGAAGAAGGAACAGAAGAAGCGTGTTGTGCAGACGAGTCAGCGCCGTCGTAAAGCAAGAAAGACTGAGCCAACTATGTTCGACAACTTTCTCACTTATACTCGTACGTTACTAGAGCCTCTTACATTTCACAAGGTTTGATTACAGTGGATCTTCTCGTTTTCTTCTGGAGTTGCATCGTTGGAATGTTCCAATGGACGTTCGAACTGATTGTCGAGGTGTGCGTCAAGATATACGACGTATTTCTCTATTCTTCCGAATGGTTATACATGGGCGCCTGGAAAGCACTGCGTAGAGTGTTCATGTTCCTCATCGCATTGTGCATCTACATCTGCATTCTGCTCAGATATTTGGCGTTTTTCTTCACTTCCGGCGCCTTTGGAAGATGGTATGGAACGGAAGAGAAGGCCAAAGAGGAAGAAGTGAAAGAGCTCGAATGGGGATGTAAAAAGGAGATTCCGATACCGACGAATGCAACAGAATACGCGGATAGACTGTCTCGTGAAACTGTTCGTGATGCGTACACAGTGCTAGGACTCAAAAGCGACTGCTCGGACGACGATATCAAGAGAAACTACAAACGATTGTCTGCACTTGTCTCGCCAGATAAGGTATCACAAAATTTGTGGCTTTCCTCAAATTGAAATGTTGCCAGTGTGGTATCGAAGCTGTCGAGGATGTCTATGCACTTGTTAATGCCGCTTTTGAAGCTATCGGATACCAGGAACCAAGAGCTGTTTACACTGTCGAGAACATGAAGGAAAATGGATTGGTATCCTTTTTTCCAATCTTCAACTAAAATTAACTCTTCAGCACGCCGCTCTGATCGATAAATGGAATCTCATGAGCAATAATATCGAAAAGGCTCGCAACACGATATACTGTGATTGTAGCAAACCTCACATGCGTATCGCCACCGAAATTTCCCCAGCTCAAGCGAGATACTGCAAAAGATGCTCAGCCACACACCCGGCCAAGCAGGTAGCGCATCAGTCGATAAATTCCGCTTATCAACTTCTCTTGGCTTTAGAATGACATTTGGATCGTGAAAAAAAATCTCGGACTGACTACTGCCTACTTTACTTGTACTGATAACGTTGTGTACGACATCACCGAGTGGGCGATTTGTGAGGTAGGTATAACGTGGAGTCCGATCATCTCGGGGAATTTCTCCACACTGAATGCCGCATGCTTGGCTGCCACTCACTCTCGGGTATCTTTACGAGATGCTTCTCCGCCTTTTTTGCTTGACACACTAACACTATCACGGTTGCGCTTAATTTCGTTTACACATCCGCTCCCTCCCCGATCTAACCTCTCTCTCCCTGTTCACCTCCGAATCGCTCACCCTGAAATTCATCAATTTGGAGAAGAACAAGAACGAACTGCATCTGTCTGACACTAACTGCCGCAAGACGAAGGATCTTCAACACAAAAGGTTTGCCTGGTTTTCTTATATATTCACAAAAGGGCTTTTTCGTTCGGGAGGGACTAATGCAATAGTGGGGTGTCGGTGGTGGTAATGGTGGCAGTTGTGTCGTTTTGTTTTCGTGAAAACCATTAAAAGTCTGTTTGTCACACGTCACCAGAAGCCTCTGATACGTCGCTGGCACTGGAGTTCACTCACTCACTGTGTGTACTTGGAACAGGAAGTCCAGAGGAGATTAGCTGCTGCTGCTGCTGCCTCCGTCCGTCGTCCTGAGCTGCAAGCGCTCCGTCGTCGTCCTTCTACTCTTCCTGTGAAAATCATTTCAACCCCACCAGCACATAACCTCCGCTGTCGGTTCTGACTTTACTTTTCCCACTCAAACGCTTTTTTTTCCATAATCTCTCTTCCTAATATCCCCTACCTTATGTTAATAGATTGAGTTCTAATTGACATACTTTGTATTTTGTTACTGCGTTCACTATCATTGGATTTATGTTGTCCTAAATCTGTTATCATTCCACACTGTGCATTTTCCCAGTTTTTATGCGCCTCCCGTTTTCCACTTAGACTCCCGATCACAGTTCATTCGTGGCTTTCCTCACTTTAAAAATTGTGCAGTTGTCACCCTCTGATTATCTCATCAACCCTCACGAAACCAACCACTTATTCACCCCCTAATCAAAAATAACTGTTTTCCATTCCCGTCTCTCTTCGTGCCCCTTATATCTGTTCCTTCCCGACTCGTCTGTCCGTTTGTTGTGACTTTGTATGCGTGTATGAGCTGCCTGTAGAGAATCGTGATGGTGGTGGTTTTGCGTGGTGCGATCAAAGGTGTTCGCTTGCCGAGAAACGAAGAGCAATGAGATCAAGTGCCGAATTTCAGAGTCAACGAGCCATGCTCAAGAACATGCGGGCACACACTCACCATGTGCAGTATCGGCTGTTGTCGCCCATGGTAAGCGAGCCCCTGCCCAATCTCGTGAAGCTCATCCCTGCCCAGTTATAGACCGCTGACTACGATTCGTCGTCGACCTTCTTTGGCTCGTCACTGAACTATCCGTCCTCTTCGACCGACGCCCGCTTCCTGAGCGATCTTCAAGAAGAGTATTCTTCACGTTAGTTTGATTTCCCATCCGAATAGTTTTATCAGATTGTCAATTTTCAGTTCTTCGTCAACGCAGTCTTGCCCAAATTTCGTTTAAAACTTGTGAACCGCGTGAGGAGGATCGGAGTAGACGTGCAGCGAATCGACGACAAAAACGATGGCGATGAATGTTTATGTGGTGTTTCTGAAAATAGGTGCCGTATTCCCATTTCCTTTCATGTCCCCCCTCTTTTATCATTTTTTTTGTTTCTAACAACTAGGTCATTCAGAGAGACAGATTTGATTGCTGTGCTCCTTTTTGGCAAGGGGGGGGGGGTTCTGTTTGCATTTTTCAAACATTTATTCTCATTTCTTGGCAGTTTTAATCGGCATTTAATGTACTCTTCTTTCTGTTTTCCCCCTCCAACTGCCTTTCCGAATGCCTTTTGAAGCCTACGCTTTTCTCCCCTCTCTCTCTCTCTTATACCCCAATTTGACTGATACTATTATTTTCCATGTCTTCTAATTCTTTTGTCTCTGTGTAAATCCGTTGACAGCCCACCTGACTTTTAACGTGTTCCTCTCCTATTTCTTTAAAAACGAAGTTTCTTTCTCTCTGTATGCACTTTATTCTGTCCCAAAATCATTTTCAATGTTCTTCGCTTGATGTATCCATGTCGTATCCTTGCTTGTTGCAGTGGTTTTCAGCGCACATGCACACGATTTTCGAGCTCTTTTGCCGGCATCCAGGTGTCGAGTGTTCATCAGAGCATCCTCCGAACTCTTTCAGGTTGTGACCCCCTGCAAAAATTCAAAACAATTGATGAGAGTGGGATTCGAACCCACGCCCCCGGAGGGACTGGTGCCTAAAACCAGCGCCTTAGACCACTCGGCCATCTCACCGTCCAGACGGCGCTGACTAGTGTGCCTAGATGACTGCAGCGTCGAAGGAACGAGACGGAAGGCGAGAGAGAGAGGGAGAGTGGGACGAGAGTGTGCTAACAGGGACAGACCACTCCGTTCGCGTCTAATTTGGAAAGCATTCAGAAGAGGATAGACGCCGAGAAAACGCACCTTTTATTTTGTACTCGTATTCGCATCCGAATTTGCACGATTTGATTGTGGCGAACTCGGTCTTCGAGAATTTATAGCAATCGTAATTAAAAACTCCGCCGAGCAGAATGGCATGAAAAATGAGGAAAAGAGTGAGACTTTGCATTGGCAAAACGGAAACTTATGTCCGGACTCGCGGCGAAATGGCCTTTTAAAAGAAACGGGAAAAGGCCAGCCAAGGACCGTGTTTCGCGTGTAACAGAAACGTCAATGGCACGAGTAAATACAGGTCAAGATGAGTGAGAAATGTTGGCTCAAGAAGCACACTTGACAACAAACTGATTGCGATTGAGAGACGATTGGATGCCGCGTCATTTAATGGAAAAAAGAGCTTGAAAGGGGATGTGCGGATGGGGGAAAAGACGAGAGTTTCCGGAGAGACACACGTGTTTGTGGTTTGGTTTGATTATTTGGCCTCTCGGAATATGTTTACCGTACTCGGGTACGGAAGTGAACACGAAAATGTAAGTAAATAAGTGGTTGCCAATGCTGATCATTAAAAAGAAACATGTCACTTCCGAAGTGTATCTATTCGGACGAAGGGAAATTTTGAATATTAAAACTTGATATTATCATCATCATCCTTATTTGATAAAAAGCTAACGGGTTCGAAATGTCCGTTTCTTTCTTTCTTTCTCCGTTTGTCCGGACACTTTTCCATTTCTAAAACGGAAATAGTTGTAACGGGAAAATTGAGAAATGAACACGTGAACTTTCAAACGGCTATGAGTAAAAAACAAGCGTTAGCTCGGACCGCGTAGTGGGCCCAGTTCTAGAAAGTCTTGTATGCCAAATAAAAAAACAAAGATGGAAAGTTTTATTATGAAAAACTGGTCGGAATGCAAGTTAAGTAGCGATTCATCGGCTCAGACGGCCATGGAATTCTTGTCAGTTTGGAATGGCGTTTTCGGCCTCGACTCTCAGGTTCTCAATAATCTTTCCGGTGATCGGAAGGGCGGCGCTTTTCTGAAAATCCCTTCGAGATCAGATTCCAGGGCTTTCGCACTTACCAGAATAAGCTGGTGACAGTAGAGAGCGGCCTTGCTCGTTCCGATGTTCTGCACTTCGGTCATCAGTTGATCAATGGAGTCACATGCCGAAATGGCCATCATATTGGATCGGAACAAGCTGACCGCCACCTTGAACAGCCATTCATCGCCCTCGTAAATGAGACAATCCCACAGACGGAGGACCGTTTCCATCGGCAAACTCTCGACGAACCAGCAGACAAACCACTTGCCGACGAGCATGTCCAGACCGACGTCGAGCTTCTCGAGGGTCACAATGACACGTGGACAGTGCTCGCGGAGCAGACAGTGCAGAACGTGCATGTCCCGTCGCAAGCCGATCATGTTCGCTCCGTAATAATCGCGACGTTGGGAGACCAGGTGGACGAGCAGGTCGATGGCTCGTGTTTCGTCGTTGACAACGAGCAGAATGACGCCAGCGACGAAGTTGAGACCCTGGCAGTAACCGATGTCCGGAATATGCTCGGCGACGGCGAACAGAGCTCGTCCAAGGGTTTTGCGAGTTCTGAAATGCTCAATGAAATCAGTTCCACCTTGATCTCAATATCATACTGCTCATTCTTCAGGAACTTGTTGTCCGGGAAAGTTCTCGGCAGGTCGAGCTTGATTTGCTTGATCACCTCATCCGGGACTTCGTGAACCGGCCAGACGCCATCGCTTCTCGCAGGACAACTGCGGAGCCAGAGTTCTTTTCGGAAGGTGTGCGGGATTCCCTTCCGGACGAATCTTTGCACTGAAATATTTTTCTCTTCGACCACACGAAAGTCGGTATAATCAACTACAGAGATGCTGGTTTCTGCGTGGATTCTCCTTCTCCCACCGACATCGCCGTCTGACGACAATCGGAAGATAGGTGGCGTACCATGCCTCGTACTGCTTCTTGCATCCGCTCTCCTCCTGAGGCGACCACGGGCGCACGAATCCGAGATCGTCGACGTCGCTGCAAACCACGTCAATCCAATCACAATAACTACAATAGTTGTGTTGATTGTGAAGGAATGAATGAATGACTGATCGAAAGGGAAATGGGAACCAGTTCGGAGTAGTCAAGTGGGGCACGTGCTGCTGATGGATGATAGCGGAGAACGGACTGGACTGGCTGAATTCTGATCGCATTTTTGCTACACTAATGAACTGTGTGATAAACGCATTGTGTACTCATCTCTGCTCAAAATAAACACGCACAAGGGAAAACTGATTTCCAGTTTCTACTTTCCCCCAACTGTTGAATAAACATTTCAGAGAAAAATGGTTCTACAACATTTCGTACCCAGTGTACTTTGGACGTATCACACACTGGTCATAGCGGTTTGATCTCAAAGTTCTCTGAGTCACATTGACTGACAAGAATTGATGAGGCCACAGAGAGATAGAGTGAGAAAAGTCCTCGAAAAGTTCAGGGATCCGAAGGAGATTTCTGTTTTAACGAAATGAATCAACTGACTCTGCAGCTCCAGAACGTATATACTATCGGCACAGGCGTCTGCAATTCTCGCTCTACCGCATTTCTCGTGGCCGCGGCCGGCAAAATGAAAATGCGGTGGAGCGTGACTGTACGCGGAACTAAAAAAGATACCGTAATCGAGTCGCGAACAAAGTATTCGTAGTCTCTTATTGTTCAAAGAACGGTGAACTGCGTTGATAACGAAAACTGACCGTTTGAAGTCGATAGAGGCGCGAGGAGTGGGGTAGAAGTTGAAAACGTACATGCTTCTTTTCGCAGACTGACCCGTCCCACAGATCAAAGCGCTGTTTATATCTGTCGCTCTCTCTCTCTCTCTCTCTCTCTCTCTCTCTCTCTCTCTCTCTCTCTTTCTCTTCGCAGCAGTAGCTATCAAGTGTCTCTTCTAAACATACCTTCCGGGCGGACCGGTGAAGTGCCACGCGGTCATCGTTTGGGGCGAAAGTATCGAATTCAGATGACGGCAGAGAAATATTGTCAGTCCGAAAAGGGACTGCGCACTCCTCAAATGGTACACTATTTATTCCCTTTGTGACAGTTGATCAAACGGGCGAGAACGATTGGATACGGAAGAGGCGCAGAACTGCTAGTCAAATAGTCGGGGAGAGTCATCTTTTTATGAGTGGGAGCGTCAGCAAACGGCTTTTCAACAGTAAACTTATAATAATTTGTTTTTATTTCAGTTTTTTTTGTTGCTTAATTTGACGATGTTGACTGATCATATTTACTCACAAGTCGCAGTTCGAAATTACACAGTAGGTCGGATTATTCTGAGGAATCAAAAGAAAAACATCAATGGAATGAAGACACTTTGGTTCCGAGAAAAGGACGGATGATGGGAGAAATTGGCTGAAAGAGAGAGAGATTCAAAAGGGGATACATCAATCAAAAGCGAAAAAGTTGTAAAACATAACTAAGGCTAAATAAAAGTCAAAAGTGTACCGGTTCCAGATCTGATCGAGGTTTGAGAATGGGAAGAGATTTAAAAGGAAGGGGGTTGGGCGCAGAAGCGGTAACAATTGAAACACTTCAAACGATCCAAGGGGGATGATTTATGAAACAGAACAAAAAATGCACGTATGAAGAGATGATGTGAAAGGGGAAAACGGGACTGAGATGAGAAAAGATAGCAGAGAAATGATACCCAAACAAGGAGTGACTATACAACTGATATTTGTTGGAAGGAGAGGTCTGAACCGGGACAAAACGCTTGAAATGGGATGGAGGAGGACAAAGTGAATTTACGGGTGTTGGGAACGCATAGCCGACTCCGCTTGAAGTCGTCGCATCATTTCAGCGGCACCTGCCTGACCAGCCATTCCGTGCTGCAGCAGTTGCAGTGGGTTGGCACCGGCGGCTGCCTGCTGTTGCTGCTGAGCATGAGCATGAGCTTGCGCTTGTGCTTGGACGGCTTGTTGTTGGATTTGATGGAGAAGGGCTGGGTTCACGAGCATTTGCTGGAGGAGGAGGTGATGCATCTGCTGCTGTTGCAGGTCCATATGCTGAAATTCAACCTGGATAACTTATGCATCTTGCAGATCATATACTCACCTGAGCTTGTTGTTGTTGTGCGGCTGCAGCTGCAGCCTGAGCTTGGGCCTGAGCCTGAGCTTCTCGTTCACGAGCTGCCTGCGCTTCACGTTCTCGTTGCTCCCGCTCTCGCTGTTCCCTTTCTCGTTGTTCACGTTGTTCTCTGTCACGTCTTTCTCGTTCTTGCTGCTCGCGTTGCTGAGCTGCTATCGCTTGAGCCTGCATCTCCATCATGCGAGAAATGTCTTGCGGGGTAACGGTTCCTCCTTGGATCTGCGCCATAATTTGCGCCATCACTGGATGCATATGCGAGAGTTGGCTGGCAGCAGCTGCAGCTTGCTGCTGTTGTTGCTGTTGGAGAGCTTGCTGCGCCTGCTGCTGCTGCTGAATTCGTTCTCGTTCGCGTTGCTCTCGCTCGCGAGCTGCTTGTGCACTTCTTTGCTGTTCGAGGATTTTCTGTTGTTGCTGGTGTGCCAACTCTTGCTGCATTCGAATGTACTGAAAATGACCCAGATTATGCGTTGCTCGTTTCTTATAAATACCAACCTGTTGGGCTTGATGTGCTTGAGCCTGCTGCTCCATGTGTTGCATGGCCAAATGTTGCTGAAGAGCGGCGACTCCTGGCTGCTGTTGGCTGGCCATCAGTTGCTGCATGATCATTGCAGTTCCCGGATCGAGACCAAACTGATGAGGCATCATTTGCCGGATCATCTCTGGCGGCATTTGTCCCATCATAGCTTGCATCTGAAGTTGCTGCATCTGTTGTTGAGCGGCAGCGGCGACATGTTGCTGAGCTGCTTGCTGATGTTGTTGCTGAACCTGTTGCTGCTGCTGTTGCTGCTGCTGTTGCTGTTGCTGCTTCTCTTTGAGCATCTGCTGCTGACTCAGCGCCAATTTGTTAGCCTCTTGCTCCTGATTTCTGGGAGGATGAGCTGGTGCTGCCGCCGCCTTTTTCTTCTCAGCCTTTTCTCTCATGGTCCTGTCCCAAGTGCCGTTCACTTTTATCTTGAAGCACAAGTCAGTTCGCGCGCAACGTGGTCCACACGATCTGATGAAACGCCTGACAAACAACGCGTTTCTCGTTTCGAAGTCGACACCAATGCCAATGGTGTAGGTGTCCGATTCGCTGTCCGGCTCGACGATTTCCTCCTCCTCGTCGTTGATAAGTTGCAGATCCGGTTTGTTTTCGCTTCCATTCTCTCCGGCACTCAGTCCGACACACACGGATGAACACTCCGAGGTGTTGTCAGCTCTATTTGAGCCATTCGATGTGGTTGGCCCATTCTCGATGCCATTCTCCTCCTTTATAGTTCCATTCAACTCCAACTTCACTTCCTCCATTAGCTCTTCTTTCTTGAATCCATTCAGAACAGGCATCGGCTCGTCGTCTCCCTCGTCAATGGTCATTTTGCCGACTTCCTCGTCGTCAGAGTCCTCATCAATCTGTTCCTGTAACGAAAAAAATAGATTATCTACCATCCCTTAAACTATTCTTACAATCTTCATTTTTTTCGTGGCAGTCTCTCCGTTCGGAGTAGACGGTCCTGGAGCGTGTCCATTGGTCAGTCCGTTCGTCAACTTCGGAGGAGGGCTGGACGGTGATGCCGGTTCCGTACTTCCAGCCGTTTCCATGTTGTTCAGGATACCGTTGTGCAGCGGCCGCTTCGCTGATCGTTTGGTGGCCCCGTTCAACCGTTTCGTCGGTGTCTCTTCGGCGGTCAAATGAGGCGCACCGTTCGACACACTAGAAGGCGATCTGCGATCTGGAGTCTCGCTCATCGATGAAGGCGTTCTGAAAGCGGAGAGAATTTATGAATGAAGAACAGTCGATTGGTGATGAAAAGTGGACTTTGAATGAAGATATTTAAAGGGATAGACGAGGGCGTGATAATGATTCTTCTAAAAACCGTCATCTCGTTATGATAGCGAGAAACAAATCGAGGGCATATCACAAGTGGAAAGGAGAGAAGAAGAAAACTGAGAAGATATCAATACACATTGCAGGGAGAGAATGAAATTCGGCCCGCACCGGCGGGGCGCCTGTTTTTTCGTCGTATTCTCATCAAAATGGTTGAAGGAAGTCAACGACAAGAAGAAGAAGAAGAAGACGAAAAAAAGAAAGATACTAGAACAGACTCTGAGAATAAACACACTTGCACTTGTGGGAGAAAAATTAAAAGGATAGTATGACGTGTTCTGCACTCTGGAACTTTCAAAAACAACATTCATTCGGCCACTGCCCTTTTAAACATGAAAAAGGGCGAAATGGGCGAAGGAGTGTGGCACATCTGCTTTCGTCTGGTGAGATGTGACCCACGTTAGCAACCGAAACATCTGCCTGCGAGGCAAAATCACAGAAAAAGCCGCCGAATAGAGACAGAAAAGGCCAGCAGTAGTGGCCGGATTACGAGCGAGCGAGTCAGTCCGTTAGAGAGATAGGGGAAGAGGGAGGGAGAGCAGTATGCAAATTCAAAAACGGATTAGTTAATGATGGGCGGCAAACGGGATTAGCGGAGTTTCCTGCTTCCAAAAAATGTATGGAGCGGCATTGTTACCTGCCGTCCCGGTTCAACTTGGTACTGCGGAGCGGCGGAGGATGAAAAGAGAGTGGAATGGTGGTGGTCGAGTGTGTGTGTACCCTTCTCCCGCGCACCGACCAATCAATACGCAGGCGCTCGCGGTCAGTCTGTTCGTCTGGCCCTTGTGCCGACGGGGGGCCTCATCCTTCTCGTCACTGCGGGCAGCATTGAATTGCGCAATTTTTCCGGTACATTCATCGCAATGACTGAATGACCGTCTGTTGCCGGTGCGGAAGAGAGGTGTTGCGTGTGCACAAAGGCTGACAGAGACAAAATACATATTGATCCGGCGCGTGTGGCAGTGCGAAAAAGAGGCGACATGAAAAGTCGCCCCGTGCGCTGAATGGATGGATGCCCGGACACCAGCAGAGGCATTCTGCTCGCCGCCCGTAACCCGCCAACTGTGGGTGTCATAAACTCATTGAGGCGGCGAAAAAAAAGGTATCGGTCACACACACGCACACATAGGAGAGGGGAACTGCGGCCGGACGCCGGTGACAAGACCCCTGACGGACGGACATATACAACAGGAGAGAAAGTGGAGAGAAAGAGAGACGAGCGAGGGCCACAAAGAAGCAGAAAGAAAGGGAAGGAAGGAGACGGCGGAGTCGTCGCCACGATGGACGCTTCTTCGCTCCTCTCGCTTCGCGCAACCGGGGGGCCAACGCGACAAATATGGGCGTGGTCCGGTGCTGTGCAGGCGGGCGGGCGCTGTCCCCTTTCGTCTTTTTTCTTTCTTCGTCTTCTTCTACTCGTGTTGATGAGCAATGAAGGCAATTTTGTCAAGTGTGCATCACTCTTGAGGAATAGAAAGATGAGGAGCCGAGGGCGAAGAGACGGCATAAACGAGACGAAACGGAAGAGAGCACGAAAAGACACCTTCTCCGTTTCTGCATGCTAATTAACTATGAATGGCGGCTCTGCTCTGCGCGAGTAAAATGAGATGAAGCTTCCGATGTTATCTATCGAAATAAACTATTTAACTTTGATGCGAAAAGAAACGGAAAGAAGAAGTGACACGCTGCAGACAGCGTGTACAACCGAAAGAGATAAGCATCTGGAAGGAGGACTGCCGCCAACACGGCGAGGTGCGACATTATCTCTGTCGGCAGTGTGTTCGGGCACGCGCCAGCAAACGAGGGCGAAAAATGTTGGCATGCTGCCAGCTGCCTGCTAGGAGCGCGCGAAAAAAGAAAGTGTCAAGTGGCGGGGAGAAGGAATTGGAGAGGACTTGTCGAAAGAATAAGAGGCGGGGGTCGCTGCTTGTCAGACACACTGATTGATGGTGAAATAGGAGCGGAACATGGGCCCGTGGGGAGTAAGTAAGACTCATATCAAATGAATTGTGTCTTGTGATGCTTTGATGATGACCAGAAGAGCCGAAAATGTGTCGCACGACCACAAAATCTATTATATTCTGGTCACATGTGAGCTCGCGTTTTCGAATATTTTGCAGTCGTCCTTGTAGAGGTGGCTGATGAAGAGGCAGAGTCCAAAACAAAAAGAGAGGACGGCGGACAAATTGGACATGGCGGTTAGAAGCGCGCTTAGATGCAAAAGAGGGGCACGAACTAACAAGGGAAGCCAAAGGGGGCCACTCCAGGAGTCCACGAGTCCATCTCATTTCCTGCATCCGGAGGAACTAAAGAGACGAGGAGCGAGTGACGGCAGGAAACAGCGAACCAATACCGGATATTGGTGACCGAAGGGGCGAAAACCTAATCAGTTTTGGTGGAAGGAGCTTGCCTTCTCCCACAGCCACGCCAAAATTGCTTTTGTTTCTTCGCCGTTTGCGATCGAATTCAATCTCGACTTGTACACAGACGCACACATGCTCGCGTATGGATAATGACGGACCACGAATGAGAGAGAGAGAGAAGGAGCTAACGCAATTGTAGGTTAAGGATATAACGAACGGGAGAGGAGGATTATTAGCCCTTTCACCTTTCTAATCGGCTTTCCCCGCTGGCCACCGAGAGGAGTGTTGCACCTGCCGATCGACAGCAGGTTGTTATCCCGGAGCAAGAGATTTGAAGATTCAAAGAGAAAGAAGCCGAGAATGTGGTAAACGGGACGGGCGGAATGGAGCCGGTGAGCAGCCGTAATGCATACGAGTTTTTCTGCTTGACGTGTTTCATTTTTCTAATTTCAGACTAGAAAACCTTCAATTATTTGGAGTCAAGATACGTAACTGGTGCGTATTGTATACAAATAGGAAGAGAGCACAAGAGAGATGACGGAGGATACATTCTCTTCGAGAGCTTTCGAAAACTCACAAAGAATGCGGACGAAAGATGAGAACAAGAAAACGGAGACGGCAGGAAAGAGAAAGAGAGAACGGAGAGCACGCGGTCTGCGAGTGGTCATCAGCAGCAACACCATCGGTTTCTATCACGACGGGCGGCTCGACAGATGGGAATACGCATGAGTAAATACCTGTTGATGAGGAGGGAAATGAGAAATAATGTCTGTGAAAGGGACAGCGGAAGGGGAGGGTAGAACCGGCCCCAATAGACCAGAGCGATAAAATAAATTTGATAGCAGTGAAAAGACCGCGGGGCAGCATATCTGTCCCCATCCATCTTCCCCGTATCTATCTTTCTATCTACCGTGTCATCACACAATTCTTCGAGAATAAAGAAGAAGAGAACGAAAAAGTGGCGAATGTTAAAACGACGGCGATGACGATGATGGGAGAAAGAGGAGTCGGGTGATAAGGTGATAAGAGGGTTCGGCAGAGATAAGGCGAAATTGAGAGACTCATGACTCGTGTATCATAATCGATTAATTATCCTAATATCACAATTCTTTCTCTCTCTTTCTCTCTCTTTCATTCTCTCTTTTTGGCCAGAGGACGACGGACCGACCGCTGGCTGGCTGCCCGCTCGTTATCAACTGACGCCTCGAGACAAACATGAAACGAGGTAGCGAGAGAAGCGAGAGAAGCAGACGGAGCAGAAGACGAGGAGGGCCCAGAGAAGAGCAGAAAGCGACAGAGAAGTGTGAAAACAAAGATATTCAACTATTGTGATAGTGATGAGAAATCTATTAAAACCGACGTACCTCCTCCGCTGCTCTTTCTTTCCTGCTCTCGTTCGCACACCGCTCTCTTCTTCGTCCGAATTGGAACGTTTGAAGAGGCAGGCTGGCACTTGGGTTGGTCGATTCGCCACGTGTCGCAGCTGTCCGTACTTTTTGTAGTGTAACCGGCAGTCGGTGCACAGCAAAAGTCCGTTCGCGTGATGCCAGTCCTTACTTTCTGCAAAAAAAAACAACCTTTAGTCTATGTTCAAAATTCAAAAGAATTACCAGCTCCGTAGCAATGATGGCACGCTCTTCCGGACGGTCCGTTGTTCTCAACGTCGCTTTCGCTGGCAGAATCAAAGTCCAGGTATTCAGTGGACGTTGGTCGTGACACCTTCACCTTCTCCTTCGTTGGCCGCTTGATACTCGTTGGATTGACTCGTCGAGCCGCTTGCTTCGGCTTCGTCGCCTCAGGAGTCTTTTTCCAGAGGTAGTAGTAGGAGACGAGCTGCTCCTGCAAACAGAAACACATCGTTCACGTTTTTTTCGGACTCCTCTTCATCCGTCTTCTCCATTAAGTGGCAGTTACCCAACACTAATGCGAATAATCGGGTGAGGAGCGCCTGCTGACTGATAACGGGGAAAAGAGGGGAGAAAAGAGAATAATGGGCGAAAAGAGGAGTGGCAGAGAGCGATAAGAAGTGAAGAAGATTTCCTCCTTCTTTCTGTTTCTCCCCCTTTTCGCTTGTCATTTGAAAAAAGTTCATGGTCGTAAATCTTGAGACAGGCAAAAGGAAATAAGAGAGAAGGGGGAAATGGGTTCGGTTATTGGTTTTCGGCCGCGCCCGCACGCAGGAAGAAAACGGAGAAGACGGAAAAGAAGAAGAAGAAAGGGAGAGGAGACGGAAGGAGGAGAGGGGGAAATGAGAGTGATGATAGTGTGTTACTCTTGGCTTTTTGTTCTTCTTTTCGAATCTTTTCCCAGGGACACGAGTACCCAGCCCAAAAAAGCAGTCGCGTACACGAACACAACGGCTCTCAATCTATTTGCTCTTTCTCTCCCTCTTTTCCCTCCGGGAGGTGGCCGATGAGAGCAAAAAAAGCAAGAGACAAATCGGGAAGAGGAGGAAAAACGTGTCATGTTTACCCACTTGTTCTTCTCCGCACCACCAGTTCAAACCAAAAGAGGAGAGGAGAACAACTGTGTTGTTCTTTCTTTTGAATTTCTATGAAGCGATGCGCGAAGGCTGTTTTACGCCCCATCAAAAGGACAGGATCTTCTTTTCTGGATACTCACCCGACTGTGATGCGGCAGCAGTTCCCGGTGTATCCGTGAAAAGTTCTTGCCGAGCTGCTTGATTCCTTTCGCGAATTTCTTAGCGTCGTCTTGTGTCATATAATCGACGTCTGTGGTCAGAATGATATCATTTGCGTTCAACTCGCTCAGAGCGTCGTCCACTTTGTACCCACTCCGATGTAGTTGGATAATTGCTTCATCCATAAGCAAATCGCTGACCTGAGACTGGAAACAGTAAAACACATGCACAGTCGGATCAAACGGGACACTCACTCTTGCGTTCTTCTGCGAGTCGAGCATGTGATTCCCACTTAGCGTGTATGCTCGGAAGCACCGTGCCAGTCGGATGTAGTCCTTCTCCGTCTCCTCGTCAATGCTGTCCGGCCTGTACAGAAGCTCGTCGCGATCTTTCTCGTCGCCCACAGAGCATTTGGCCATCGACGGCAGCTTAGCCTGAAATTCATCAAATATTAACATGAGTTTGGGACGGACGCCCGTTGAAAATTCATGAACTGCTATTCAGAGATTGACACTACAACGTTTCTTTTTTGAGCTTCTCACTCTCACTGACCTGAAAACAGCTGCCGACCCGTATTGCGTAGTGTGTCGACGCCAGTTTTGTCGATTCCTGATTATAATGAAGGCAGAAGAAGAAGGTGTCGTTGTCGAGCGAGAATCGGCGACGGTTCTCGCCTGCCGAACGTCTTTCACGTATTCCACAATACTCTTTCCTCTGAAATGTTGGGAACAATTGTTTTAGGAAACGGAAACTGTGTTTCTCGACACGACTGTTCAAAATTTCCACAAATCTCGTGCTGCGCCTTTTATAATTACTGTAGCTTTTTTTTAAACTGGTTTTCATGGCTTACAAGCGAGAAAACGTTCAATTTCATCGTTCTTTCTCGGAAAAAAAATTTAGTTACCGAATAGGATGCACAAAAACGAAACCAAACGCGAGAATCTAAGTCGACAAAATGACAGATGGCCGACGAGGCGAAGAAGAATCGAGGGAAAACGGGAGAAAGTGATCCACTGAATCGAACGAAATCGGACAAACAACGTTTTTCGATGCCACGTCATAAATGACAAAACTTTAAAACTGGGTGGGGACGGACAAACGGATAAAGAAAGAAAGTTGCAGACAGACCCCGTAAGCTTTTTATTAAATAAGAATGATGATATTCTCAATTGAAGAAGACCGCTGGAGAAAGTCTCAAATGAACTGGGAGGCGATTGCGTGTGCAACATGCCGAGCAACAACAAGAAACGAGGGGCTCGTGTTGTTGGAGGGCGGAAAAAGAAAACGCTGCTCAAAAAAAAGCGACTTCTGTGCTCCTCCTGCTCCTCCTCTAGGCTTCTTGGATGTGTTTTCGTGAGAGAGAAAGAGAGAGAGAGAGAGTCCTTCATTGCTCTCATCTCATCACGGGTCACTCGGATAGGTGATAAGTCTTCTGCAGATTAAAGGGGTATCTATTTGGCTAACTGGTTCCCTTTGATAAAATTGAAAACAAAAAAATTGTGGTTTGCCACAAGTGACCAGCAGAGCGGAAATTAAAAATGGCAAAGGGACACTGAATCATTTACAAAACAAAAAATTACGAGCGCGACCAGAATTCAGAGTGGGCGCTCGAAATAGACGGAATGTTGTTGGCAACCTGCCAGCGGGATCGCCGTTTCAAAAAAGGGACACGGTGGAAAACGAGGAAAACCCCAAAGAAGAAGGAGGAGAAGAAGAGGAAGAAGAAGATGGAGGAGAGGATGAGAGGGAATACACACTTCGGCTGCCGCGTCATATGACAGCAGGGAGGCCAAGAAAAAGAGCGGTGGCGGACGGACGCAGATGGGATGCGCATGGCGCTCCTCGGAACACCGAGTGAAACCCGAGAAGCTCCTGCCCCTGCTGCCGAGTAGAAACATTGGAGGCCCAGGACAATCACGGGCGACTTTCAATGGTATCATCGGATTCTCGGATTAGATTGCCATCGGGTCGTAGTAGATCAAAAAGCGGATGACGAGAATTTCTGTGCGCGAAAAATATGGCGAGAGGAAACATAAGTTTGCAATAAAATAAGATTTCCAGTGTGTTGTGGTCGCCGGCGGCATCATCTTCTGCCTTCATCTCCCCGGGTGGTCGCTTCGGAGCAGCAAGTGTCCTTTATTAAATTGAGCTTGCAGAGAGTGAGAGAGCGAAGGACGGAGAGGCTCAAAGACAGAAAACAGTTTCCTTCCGGAGGCAGAGAATTACTGCCAGAAGGATAGAGGATATGACGGACGTATAGAGGGAAAACGAGGGCGGTAAACAAGTGGAATAATTGATGTCCCGGTCGCTCTTCCCACCATTTTCCGACACGTACAACACGAGCGACCATCCGTCCTCTGGCCGTCTCGTCACATCAATTAATTCGGTCCCAGGGGAAATGTGCACGCGGAACAAGAGAAAGAAAAGATGATTGAGTAGCCACTGCTGATAGGTTCTCGAACAGAATGAGCCCCTGCGGGATGCGGGAGACCAGATAGCCACTCGTGTGACGTGGCATCTGTTCTGAACGCAACGAAAGCTGATATTCAAGCGGTGCAGGGGTCAAAAGTTGAGAAGAGACGCCGAAAAGACTTCCGGCACCCGAGGGAGGCACACAAGGGCAGCGATGGCACCCGTCTCGATTGAGTGGGGGTATTCTAATTACAGACTCCCCTTCCCCCTGTCGTCATCATTCTTCTCGACCAACCGCGGCTCCAATTTCAAAACAAACACCACTGCTTTCTTTCTAAAAAGAGGGATGCGTCCCACTTCTCTTTGACATTATAACACCCTTCGCTTAGCAAAAAAGCAATTTGAGAAGAGGGAGACAAAAAAAAGGGAAAACTGACCTTAAGCATGAGACCGGATGAGTTATTTGAATATCCGAGTTGAAGAGTTCCCGGTTTAGTGACTGCTGCAAAAGAGACAAATTGACGAACGATGTGATTGCATGGGTGCATGTTTGCAAAACATTACATACATGTTTGTTTTACAAGCGAACATCTGGCGACTGGGAGACGAGGGACTTACCGGGCACAGGTGGGGGTTAATTTCGAGCTCTGCTCGTTCTTGTTTCATCAGGTTTAATGATATCTCCGGAATGTCTTCAGCTCGAAAGTACCTCGTAAGTTTCACTACCACGTGTTCTCGTTTTGTCTGAAAATGGATCGGATTGAGAATGTGTCGATTGTTCACGATCCCCCGTATTAATGTACTTTCTTCCTCATTTCCCCCCACATGTTCAAATCCCTCTCCTCGTTTTCTCATTCGCCCACTTCGAGTGTCATTTCTTTGCGTGGCGGTCTCTTCCCTCCCGTAAACCCGTTTCTCCTTCCACAAATTACCTCTTTTTTGCCTCCAAAAAGTGTCTATCTCGTCGTCCTTTTTAAGTTCCGAACTGAGAGAGGAACAGAGAGAGAGAGAGAGAGAGAGAGAGAGCGCGCGTATTATGAATGCCCGAAACGGCAATACTCTCAGCTGGCCGTCAACGTGCTGTGTCAACAATGAAAAGCATTACGCTGTGCTCTCAGCCCGCCAGTCGGTGACGGTGTAAACTTATTATTCGTCATCGTCATGGGCATAGTCAAAACAATCCCAAATGTTTCAGAAACAAATAAAAACAATGTCCATTTCGATACAAAAACACAACAGAAAAAAGGTTCTTTTTTCGGTCGCTCTCCTCCTTTTGACTGCCCGCGCAATCCGATTATGACACGGTTTCGCGGAGGCGATGAAGGACGAACGATCGGATTGGAAAGCGAATGGCAAGTGACTCAATACAAAAGATATTATATGTCCCCTTCAGAACAGTTATCACATCCGAAGAGAATGGGAGAAGAAGGAGAAAGCGAACTCACTAACACTCTGTCAATATTTGGAGACGATCGGCGACTCACAAAACAAGTAGCAGAAAGAGCAACCTATGCGATATTAGAAAAAGAAAAAGAACAGGAGGTGAATCAGAAGTGTGACTAGGCTGTTTCGAAAGGTTCAGAGCACAAATGACGTCAGACAGATATTGGTACTTGGGAATCAAATAGTGATACCAATAGGAAGCGGATCAAAGTGCTTTACAACTTTCCAACTTTCCCCGTTCAAACGTTTTTGAATCGAGCCTATGTACAGATCAGAAACCATTCCCTTGCTACTACTACATCATCACTTTGAATTCGAAACATTCCTTCCTTATCTTATCTCTCCCACTCACTCACAGGTTCTGCTTTCCCTCGCTCTTTCGCACCTTATCATCTTTCCACACTATAAATGTATTTCGTTCCGTCATCTCAGACTAGAACGATGTTCTCTTTCTCTCTCCCTCGCGAGTTCAGAGAAACGAACAAAAACAACACTTGCGTAATATCAAGAAGCGACCACCGAGACTGCATCATGTGCTCCATCACTATCTCTCTCTCTCTCTGTCTCTCAAAGTGTAATATTCTGCTCTTCATAACAAACATTCCAATGATCTACTGACTCGGTTCAACTATCTATTCAGAAGAGAAACATCCGACTTGAGAGTTTGACCCAAACAAAATGGGCGCGCATATAAATCAGGCCATCTGCCGACATTCGGAGGGAGAGACCCATCACTCACATATTTGAATCCGCATATTGCTGCAATCACGTAAGGCTCGTTCTGGGAGGTTTCCACAAAAACCGAGTCTCGTAGCCTGTACATTGTGCCATCATGTGATTGAAACCCTTTTAGATCACCGTCTGCTCGATACCGGTATACCTGAAAATGATTGGGAATTAGGTTAAAAGGATATGATCGTTCGGACAACTGTTTCAGATTCATTTCCAAGGGCATTTTTCTTCTTGCTGCCCTTGCGAATTCCACTTTTTTCACTCTCTCCCAATCCGGTTCTGCCCGTTTGTTCACTCAGAATGTACTACTCAACAAGTGTTCGATTGACCTCCTCGTCTGCGTCTCTCTTCCTCTGTCATTTGACACCTCTGACGAGAAAACGTTCAGGTCATTCAGAATCACTGACAACTGCCACCATCATCATTGGAGTAGCAGAAAGAAAGAGGGCGTTCAAAATAAACAAACAAATCATCATGATCATCATCTAATGCGGCAAAAAACACTATGCAAGAAGTGTGTCTGTCTCGCATCATATCTGTCCCCTCGCCATCCCTTTTTATTTGTACTCTCTTGGGGGAAAGCTGCTCTCGGGGTCTCTCCGAAAACTTTTGTTGGTTTTGCTTTCCTTGACAGCGGAAAAAAAAAGCAATTGTCTCATATTTCAGATCAAAAACTGGGAGGAGGGAGGAGGGTGTTTTGATTGGCGTGCGCGAGACTCGGATAGCCATCCTCGCTTTAATCGAGTCAGGAAAGAGTCATCGGAAGAGGTCAGCGTGTCGTCTGTATCCGAGGCTCGCTAGTGTTTGACTTTCTGGTTCTTCACCTTCTCGATTGGAGCTCGCAATGTGTGCTCATGTATGTTTGGGGGGTTTAGACGAGGAGGCGATCGAACCGAATCTCAAAGGAACGAAAAAGCGAATCGAGGAGGCATTTTCCTCAAACTTGGCGGTGTTCTTCCTCTTGTCGGGAACATTTGAATTATGGACGCCTCCCCCCGCTGCTGCTGCTGCTGCTGCCCCCCTTTTCGTCCCTATCTGTCCTTGTCTCTGCGTCTCGACGCTTCAGTGGAACAACAATTAATTGGTTTTTCGAGTGCCGAGACAGTGTCGAGGTCGAAGAGACGCACGCATAAGATGCCTCCTCCGATTATAAATATAACAGAGTACAGCTGAGTTTAGGAACGGGCAGAACTTCCGGATTTTTTGGGAAAATAAACCACAAAATACTCACTTTTCCACGGCAATTCCTATCCGATTTGCCAGTCATGCTATAGTAACATGGTTCGATGTCGTAGTGTTTTTGCGAGAATTCGGGTTCATCACCGTTGTCCATCGGCGAAGGGACGCCGTCTGAAATTGATACATTTATTTGTGTTGTTTTTCGAACTAACAACTAGTCAGCTGAGACCCGGAAACGGGTACCGTATCACGCAAACGTGCTACGCGTACTTTCGCAACCTCCTGGCACGGTCTCTTCTGGACGAATCATGATTAGAATGATTCCAGCGCCAACTGATAAGACACTTTTTGACAGAAGGTCTAAGTTCCAAAAACTGTCGGATTCTTCTAACATGTATGTTCGTGCATTTGCTCGACTAATCCGCTAAGCGCTAATCCGCCGCGGGAATCATAACATTTCACGCTGGACTGGGTTGCGGGCGTCTCGAAAAGAAAGGCCCCTACCGGAGGCCGAGTGCCTGACAGCGTTGACGGGCAGGCAGGCCCGGTACGGATCGCTTACAAACCTTGACTATCCTCGGACGACGACGGCATACAGTCATCCTCCTTGTTGACGTCTTCGCTGCTGCACTGGCTGTCGCGGAGGCTCATCTTCTTGGTCAGCTTCGTTTTTCCAGTTTGTTTCCCCAAATATGATGAACTATTCTGTAAGAAGTGTCATTAGCTCAACGGAGACAGATGGGGCGGCAAGATGAAAAACGAGAACGGACGAGCGGAGTAAAAGATGACTGAGCAGAAGTTCTCCCTCTCTCTCTCTCTCTCCGGATCCCTCTAGAGCCTAGTAAAAACACAAACTAGAACAGCACCGAGGGAGAGAAGGAAGAAAGAAGAGAGAGGAAAGGGATGAAGACGGGGTGGGGTGTGGGAGTGGCGTGGGGCGGGCGAGGGTCGTCGTCGTCGGTTAGTGGGGCACATACACAGAGCACATACACGACTGGCCCGCGAGGAAAAGAGACATTGGCGGCACCGCCGTCGCACCGCATTCATCAAATATTTTGGTGTATTTAGCAGCCGGAGCAGGACCACCGAGCACCAGGACCTGGGCACCGATTGACTGGAGGAATAGGCGCCAGAGAAAAAAAGAGAGACTGCACAAATCGCAACATCGCCATCGTCCTGGTCTCATCGTCCGGTGCGTCGCTCAAAAAAAGTCAAGTGATGATAAGAAGAGAGAAAAGAGCGCCAAGTGTCGAGACTGGGCAAGGTGCAGCGGATGAAACAGGCTGACCGACCCACGTGACCCCTTGAAGCAGTGCCACGTGTAAACTCGGCAAACTCAACTGGGTCACTGTAACCGTTCGAACCACCCTGAGAAAGATAGAAGACGTGGGAAAGTGGGAAGACTGTGAGACGCAGAGACAAATGCTAGTACATACCGCAAAAAGGTGGAATAGTCGGGGAGGGGGACGGTGTGGCGGGGGGAGGAGGAGAGGTAGTCATCGGGAGAAAGAGAGACCGAGACATACGGGGCGAGACAAGCGATGTGTTTGCGATCAAAAACAGTTCGACGGTGACAGTGACGACCTCAAAGCAGCCGCCACTTACGGGAGGTGGCTTCTCACTATGACGTGGCAGCGCCACATTCGAAACATGCGCTAGATGAGGCCCAACTATTGAGCAGAAGGAGGAAGGCGAATGAAAAGAAGCGGATTAGGAAGAGAGGGAGGAAGGAGGCAGGATGACCCGCTAATGACGATATGCCAAACAAATTGAGGACCTTCGAGTGTCGGGGAATCCGCCTTCTGACGTGGCTAAAACTTTGGTTCAACTGATTGGGTAATAATACGTGGGAGAAACGGTCGTAGCAGGTTGTTGGTCAGGTCAATTGTCAGGCTAGGCAAACAGAAAAAGGATGGGAGGGGGAGGGGGGAGTCATGAACTAGAGGAGGCAGGGCGACTACCGGATAGTTCAAGTGGCACAGAGTTAGAAGTAGAGGAGATGACGTGGAGAAGGACTGAAACTATGTACATTGACGTAGGATTACACGCGGGGCGGATGGGATATTTTTTGATCTCCGAAGCTACATACTAATCCGTTTTGTATTTGAATCTCGCTTCCGGAGTCAGTGAATGCTGATTCTTCGAAAGCAATCGGTCTCAGTGCGATGTTCAGATGAGATAAGAATCAGAAAATAGGGATCAGAGGGAGTGATCAGTGACTGATGATATTCAGAGTGTCATCAACTTGTGAGACCTTTCGAAGGTCATCCATTCCCTTCACAGGAACACTCTTTCAGTCCGAATAAAAGTTCACGTTCCAATTCCGGTGGCAGCAGCTTCTGTCTACCTCTTCTCTGCGCCCTCCCGCTATCTGAACCTCTCGTCGGCCCGCCCGCCGGGTGTCGTCGGCGCCTCCCCGCTCATATGTTTGCGAGTAAAATTGCCCTACGTCGCAAAAATAAACACCGATTGTGTCGACGTCGTCGTCTCGAGACGAGCGGAGCGGATGGACGGACGGACGGACGGACGGGAGCGGCGAGAGAAAAGAAAGAGAGAAGGTCTCGCCACGATTAATTGTCGTGTCTTTTACACACTTACTCAGGGCAATGACAAATCGAACATCGGTTCGTTTCTCCGCTTTTCGGTTGATTAGGACAGAAAGTGGAAATGAAAAGCACAACCGAATGATAGATGCCACGTCAGAAAGGGACGAGACTGAATGAATTGTGAAGAAGGTTGAAATTGTGAAAGTGAAGAGAGGAAAAGGGATAGAAGGCGACAAGTGCCCCTTGGGATTCAGGAGGCCAGAGGATTCAGAAGACGAAGAAGAAGAAGAGTGTTCCAGGCTTATGCAACGGAAATGGTGGCGCGGTTTTTGAGCGGAAAAGCGGAGAAGGAAGTCAATCAGGAGCCACTACATTACGCGGGACGAAAAGAAAATGTGAAAAGGGGGAGTGGTGAATGATTCAGTAAGTGAATTCCAGAAGACGAAGCAAAAGGGAGGAGGGAAGCGAAGAAGACAGCCAAGTGCAAGCAAATAACTTCCAGAACCTTAGAAGAAGAGACCGTCTGCTGCTCGAGGAGGACATCTGGGGGAGGCCACGAGTGCCAAATCCGCCAAAACCACTTAATTGTCGCGTATACACATGACCAATAGGCTGATTACGGGCGAACGGCAAGGACACTGGGATGCTCTCAGGAACTCTGGAATACCACTGCTTCAGCTGCAGGAAGGTAGGGGGAGGAGAGTCAACAGCCATACGCACACACATATCTATCTGACACACAAACAATCATCTTCCTTTCCGAAAACCACCGCGAGCGCGCTCTCCCTCTGTGTCTCTCTGTTCAGAGGGAAAGGCCTCCCACCGAGAACTGACTGAATGACTGAATGAATGAGTGAATGGGTCGTTGGATGGTTGAATGAATAAGTGAGGAGCGAGCGTAAGGAGGAGAAGATTAAGAAGACGCCGAAGGAGATCATATCATCACGACTCTTCTGCAACAACCTCTGACTGCCGGATGGTCGTACCAAACGGCTGGATGCACATAAGCCACGTTACACCTCATTAACACCGATTACCTTCGAATTGAGACATCCTGCTGCCCGAAGGGTCATTCGAAGGTAGTATACATTCATCAAGAAAATAATGAGAGTTAGGTGTCAAAGAGGGAAAACGTGGACATGTGGACAAGGGGGAGGTTGAGAAGTGAAATTCGACACTCTAGCGGAATGGCTTACGAGCAGTAGCACTGGTGCATAAGAACAGAGATGATGAACACGGGGAACATGGTGTCAAGTGCAAAAAAGGAATGAGAAGAAGGAGAAGAAGCAGATGAGATGATGAGATGAGAATGAAAAGTTTCGAGTGAAAAGAAGACTTTGTCGGCGGGCGGTGCTGACGCGCAGAGACACACAGACACTTTGGTATGCCTATGGTCTTGTCGGCCACAACCAATTTCCACCAACCACCCAACGACACTCCTCGAGGACCTCCTGCCTCCTTCCGAAGCGCAAAAGACAGTACCAACAATTACTTTGTATGACCTCATTGTGTTATGACACTTACCGAATGAGGTACCTCTAGAGGAGCTAAACACTACTACTTATCCGCTCCGGGCGGTGTGCTCTCTGAGCGTTTTCTCGGCTCGCTCACCTGTGTGCTAACAAAGCAATGCTTGAGAAGACTTGCGGGACGACCGGGACAGAAAGGGGGTATCATTTAGGTGAAAGAGAGAGAGGAGGAAGGGAGGGATCGACCCTGGGGGAGGAGGGCATCGAGGGCTACCATCAGAAAACATCATAGCAGATGGTGCGTATTATAGTAAGTACAAGCGATGATGACTGACACAAACGGGCGACGGCATGAAAAGGGAAGGGAGGAGAAAGCAGGCGAAGGAACGGGAAATCGTAGTGGACGGAGATGACGGAGAAGAACGAGAAGGAGGGAAGGAAATTGGAAATTAGCAAACAATTGGAGATGGATCGTGGTTTAATTCTGGAGACAAGTACATTTCATTAGGAGCAAACACCTTCCGAGAAATATTGGGTCAAAAGGAAAAGGAGGGGACAATATCGAGATAGACTCAAAAGACATACAGGTGATTCTAGAGTGACCTAATCTAAGGCAGAGAGAACAAAAGCTCGTTCCACAATCACAAACCGATGGATCGATCCGCTCGCCGCCAATACTACTTGTCAAGTCGTAAATCTCGAGAAGGTCTCCTCCCCGCCCCCTCCCACTGCCTTCCATTCCTTCTGATGTGGCGAAGACTCCTAGAATACGCGTGACAAGAAATTAGAAGAAGTGGCGATGAAGATGGAGAAGAAGTCGGGGTTAGAATGCGTATAGAACAAACACATAAGGGGCACTGATAACGGTGAGGCGACAGTGATAAGCGTATTCGCCGGAGGAGAAGGTGATCACATGCTGGAGAGAGGAACTTCTCAGCTGCTTTCTGAGGACCCGCACAAAAAAAAACAGAGCGAGAGAAGCGGAAGAGGCTAAAGGTGACAATCGGAGGGGGGAAGCATTGCTTGTAGGTCGCGCACGACGATGTTGGCGATGACGGCGACGGAGATGAAGACGTCGAAGAGGGCGGGAAGATTTGGAGGGCGCTCGACACAGAATGGAAGCGGCGACGCTGCGGAGGGCCGGCGCGTAGCGCAAGCGCCAAAGCCACTATACCAAAAAGACAGTGCGTGCGGTGCATAGTCGGCAAACACGATTACTTGTATAAATATATTCAATTGGGGGAGAAGAGAAGGAAGGGCGACTGGTTTCATTTATGTGTTCTCTTTCCGTGGGACCTTTGACACGGAATCGTCATTAGGACACAGTTTACGAGCCGGCGGCACTCTTTTTTATGTGGTCGATGGAATGATAAAAATGGTGGTTTACGGTAGCAGGAAGAGATTGGAGCGAGGCGGAGGAGATAAGTGTACATTAAAGTGTATTAGCCAACCGAAGGAGGTCTGAACACCGCCTGACGGGGTGTTCGAACCGAAAGGCAGGAGTCAAAACAAAACACACGCGGGATAGCGGGGCGGTCCAAAAAGAACAAGGCATAACAAATGTACACAGACACATTCTCTCGCACGCACACACATATCTACTATAGAAGTTTGACAAGTGAAAATACGGTAGATAAGCACAGGCGACAGGCTGACGAAACGCGCGACCACCTAGAGAGGAAGTGAATTGAAGAGACATAGACAAGTGAAGGTCGGGAGGAGAAGGGGGCGGCGAATGATGACAGACGGACGGATGGCGACAATGGCCGCAAGATTTAGTTAGTGACAGGCAGCAGTAGCGTGCGAACGAACTGGTGCCCGGCATTCCGGAGAGGTGCCAGGTCAGAGGGCACTAATCGTTGGCGCGCGAAGAGACAGGCGCCACACACATTGTGCGGGAACTTCAAAGTGGCAGGAAGCACGGACGGCTCGCCTCCTTTCTTTCTCTTGGTCATAGCGAAACGAGCGGAGGGTGACCGACGCATTGTGAATTATGAATCACACTCAGTAGTGGTACTAAAATGGACATGCTTACTGAGCGAGAGCCTACTAGGAACCGAAAGATCATCATCAGCATCATCTCTCGAGTCATTGACACCGTTCGCGCATTGAACGAATGGTTTGTCATTTCTGTTCACAAGCTCAAGAAGCCTCGTCGGAGCTCTCACCACCCGAGGGGAAATGGTGACTTCCGGTGGCACGCGCCGGCGGAAACAAATCGTGGAGGCGGAGTCGCCTGGCGCTGCCCTGCTGGAGAGTTTCGCAGCGCAAAAAGTTTGGAAGCGGAAGGGGAAAAGACTGAGGGAACGAACGAGTGACAGGAGTGACAACGTGAATGCGTACTCATACATGGGACCAAGTAGGGAGAGAGAAAGGACCATCAGTGGCAGTTTGCCGGCTAGCAGAGGAGAGTGTCTAATTGGTGTGACACGGGTCGGATGGGGGACCTTTTCCACGATGTAACAAGATTTGGGGCGGGAGGAGACCTCCCTCCGTGACGGCGCGAAGAAACCGAAGGAGTAGCAGAAGCAGCAGCCGAGCAGTAGGGGCGGGCAACGATGGCCCCAAACACGAAAAAGAGACATAACGAGAAGCGAGGACGCCAGGGATGGGACGACGGAATTGAATAGGGGTCGCGCAGGGGGGAAGGAGTGTGTCGGATGACGAGAAATTGAGACATATGAACGGCTTATCGAAAGAGCAAACAACTCGACGGTCGATTTCTGTTGATGGGGAGGAGACATTGGGTAGTGCAAGCTGTAACTATTGTCACGTCAAGTTCACGATCAAGAACAATTAGTGTCTCAGCACCTGGAATGAATAACTAGACAACTGCACCTGGATTCTATGACACTGGATGCAGCTTTAAAAGCCATTTGATGGCTCTCCAAATGGGCTATTTCGTGCCGCTGTCTCTGCTGCTGCTTCTGCTGTTGTGTCACATCACATTCAAAGAACACAAACTAAAATCGCAACATTCCCTGCTCCCTCTCATTCTCTTTTTCCTCGCCTGCTCTTCCTGCTCCGCCCATTTTCTTCAGAGCTCACCAGCTGAGTTGGAAAGTGCAAAAATCACTGTGGTTTCTCCGCGTCCTTCCGAACTGATATTGCATGTCATTCGCATCTACCGAAATGAGAAAGCGCATACTCTTGCGGAGACGGAGACAGCGGTGTGAACAGCTGAGAGCGAGGGGCTGCAGGCAGCCGGCGGGCGCTAATTGAGGCCGACGAGAGGGGGAGAGAGAGATCATCTCATTCATTCCCACACCAGATGATTTGTGTGTTCGGCGTGTGTTGCGATGATGCCACGTCATAACAAGTACTCCAGCGAACCTTTGCGTGTGCCTACCGATGCGAAGTAGGAGGCCTTCGGCGTTTGTGTCAATTCGCAAATACGTTTTCCCTCCATCCTTCTATAACAGACACACTGCAAGAGGAGAGGCGGCAGCACTTCGCAGACCTCTTTTTCTCTTTTCTTGACCAAAGTGTCGAGGATGGAGAAGAGAACACAAAAACCAGCCGCTTCGCGTCGTTTGCAGTGGGCCAAGGTAGTAATTACAGGCAAAAGAGGAGGCAGTGTTACGGTAATGGCGTGGAAAAGACAACACAAACACCTGGGGGATTAGGTTAAGGCGGGGTAGATGATGCCGCCACAGGCTGTACTATCGCCTTGTTAGACAACACGGCGCGTCTGGTCTCTCGGACTGATAGCAAACGGGAGGAGACGCGACCAGATGAATTATGAACTTTTAGCAGAAAGAGAGATAGAGAGTCCAAGATGAAAACGAAATTGTTGCAATTTGATAGGCGCGAAGGAGAGGGGGGAGAGAAGGAAGATGGGCGAGAGAAAGTTGGGCAAACATATGACCTCTCGGAAGAAAAGAAGGGGGAGAAGGAGAAGAAGGCAAACCGTGGAGGAGCGTAACAAACTGCCAGGGACCAGACACTTTTTGGAAGTAATTGCGGCGAACAATAGTTCCGGGGATCATTCGGTGAGCAGTACAAGTACAAGCCGTGGCCGTCGAGAGAGCCACCTTGTTTTTGCTTTTTGCTACATGCGAATGTGAAGGCAAAGAAGAAGAAAGCTTTGGGTTTTCAGCCGGGGGAAGGGGAGGGGCCGAGAGGCGACCACCTCACTGAATAATTGAGACGCTTTGGATGGCGGAAATGGAGACGAGCAAACTTTGTGAGAGAGTGGGACCACGGGGGCACCTGCCGAGAGCACACCACACGGGTTTTTGACACCTGATTCAAGTGAAAAGACGATGATGAATGGGAGGGAAGGGTCATTGAGAAGAGCGAAGGGAAGAGTGTTCGTTGCGCGATCGGTCGGATTAGATGGAGTGAGAGACCGCCGACACATTCTGAAGCGTTAATACATCTTGTTAGTGATCTACTTCCGGACGACACAGTGTAAATTGCACCTTTCAGAAATACATCTGAGACATTTCACGTCTTCATTCGCAACGGATCAGCGATCTTCTTCGTTCTCTGTTTACTGCGCTGCCTTTTTGTTCATAAAAGTCTCGCCACGTCATAGAGTTGTTTTTCAGTCGTGCCGTCTCCGTTTTCAGCCGCCCCGAGAGTTCACCTCCATTCATCTCCTCTCCTCTTCCTTCGTCTTCTTCTTCTTCTTCGTTCTCTTTTCGGACGACTTCCGCCCTTTCCGGGTCTCTTTCCCGTATTGCAACATGTATTTATACACCGAAAGAGAGTCGGGGTTACACGTGTGTTTGTGTAATAAAGCGTTCTCCGGTGTCGCGGCACAGAACAACCCCGTTCAAAACTCATAAAGATATAAATAATGAGTGAACGGCAAGAGGAGAAGAAAAGGGCGAGAGAGTGTGCGAGACGTGGATGCGCAGGGCGTGTTCTTCGTGAAAACCTGTAGACACCTAACAAGTTCTATTCAAGAAATAAGCGGCGGAGAGGGAGGAGAAGCCAGTCGAAGACGATCGCAAGTAGATAATACCTTGTGGTCAGAGAACAGTGCCACGTCACAGCAGCAGCTCCGCAAGGATCCTCCTCCTCCCGACCACGCAATCCTCAATTACCACCTTTGGCCTATTTTGCAATGATGATCGAACATTAGTTCAAACACAAAGAACGCGTGTGTCGGGGGGAGTGGAGAGCGCAGAGAAGAGGAGAAAACGACGAGAGGAGCGGCTGATATTAATTATTCATGAACCCCGTTGCCTCCTCATCGCAGCAGTCACAGAATGTGAAAGTGTCGAAGGAAGCGGACTAGGTACCAGAGGTTTCCGCCACGTCACTGCCCCTCAAGAGCCCTTCCCACCAAAGGCGCTTTCCGAGCAAAACAAACAATTTCCGGGCGGCTCCCACGTCTGATAATTTAATAATCGAGACACACTTCCTGCAGACCGCCGTTCCACATAAAACAAGTCATAAATATCATGAATAGTTTAGTGAACAAGTGGGAGGAGGCGGACGGCGGGAGAAGGACACACGAGGGCAGAAAACGGATGAGCGCATCAGATAACCGAAGAGGGAAAGGGGGCGATTTGAGAAGATGCTGCAGGCGAGGGAGGAATGGGAGAAGAGGGGATGGGGACGACGGGAAATGGCGGTGTTCCGGGATGCTTGTTTCCTGATTGAGTTAGCACTTGCCACGTGGCGAATGAGAGAAACATGGGCAAAAAACGAGTAACGGGCAAGTGGGAGACAAAGTGTCGGTTCGGGCTGACACTTGACAAATGACGATTGGCATCTGGCGGCTTCTTGGCCGATCGCCAGAGAAAACGACACACACACACACACAGAGTCATTTGCTGGCTGGTTGATGTGTCAAAACAGATGGCTTATTGGTCCAATGGGGATTCCGAGCAGCCGATCGTCTGGAAGTATCGGTGGACGCCACGTGGAGCTACCGTAACCCGACACCTCTCGGAATTAAGAGAGACAAAGAGAGGAGAAGAGCAGAGTACGTCAGTGGTGCGCTCTTTTTCGTCTAGGGATTCAAGAGAATCAACAAGGGTTCGCTAGTCCAGAGTTCTCCGAACTGAGCAAGAAACGTCGGATGAACAATGTTGTGGCACGATTCAAACAAGTAACGAAAGGCAGATAATCCGGATAATCTTGAGAGAGATTACACCTCCATTCCAGGGCGATTGGGTTTGCAGAAACCAAAATAGGAAGTGCACGATTCTTGGTCGCCACGCTGCTTCTAGTTCATGTCCTCCTCCTCCTCCTCCTCCTTTCTTTTTCTCTATCTTCATCTACTTTTTCTTCATTTTCCTCGCCGCCGCCGCGTTTCACGTCACATTGTTATCACCAGTCATCTATCAGATAGGCGCCCCGTATTATTGTTGAATTGGATGGAAATGGGAAAGTGTGGCGGTGGAAGTGGTGGTGGGGGAGAGGCTGCAGAAAAGACGAAAGAGGGACCGATTGATGAAAAGAATGAATTGAATTGGCCCGGAGGAAGTAAAGGATGGATCGGAAGGAGACTTGCCGGATCGGGAACTGAAAACCAATCCGACTCGATCACACATTCCTCACATGCTAATCACTTTTTGACTCGAGACACACTGCTGTCAGTTTTCCGAATGTATTTGCGCCCATAGTTCTGACCAGGTTATCGTTTAATCTTATCAACGCCTTTTCTCCTGTCCTTATCTTTTTGACCTTATCAAAGTGTGTTCAATCAAACTAAAATTTGTGCAGACCCGGAACACTCTTCAGGTCTTCTCTTCCAGGGCTCAAGTTTCAGATGCCACGCGACCGCTCTTCTCGACTTCACCGAATAGTTGGCACGCTCGTCCTGAATGTCTCCTCCACAACGCGAACAATCCATCATCCATTTACGTCCCTTTCCCTTTCTTCTTACCCCCATTCTTCAGTCCCTTTGCTAATCCGTCGACCGTATAACTAGGTACTATAAGGGGGTAAAAACACGTCATTCTGGGGTATGATCAAGGTCATAAATCAACAGTTTGTAACTTTAGACACCGGCAGAAGCAAAGACGAACAGCTGACTCTGTTCCAGTGGCGAACGCATTTGAAATGCATTGAAAGTTGTGTGTTGTCACCTTCCGGATGGCAGAAGTCAGTTAGCCCAATTAGTGTCTTTCCGAACAGATCATCCGTCATCCGCCGATCGCTGGATCGCAGTGAAGGCGGCGGCTAGATTGAAAGGAAAAGACGATGAGACATAAAAACGCGTGTCTTTTCTTTCTTCCTCGGGAAGTATCAGCTGGCGGGCAGCCTTCCGGACGAGGGTCCCGCAGACGCAGACACCGTCAAAACTTCTCATGTTGTTGTTTTTTTGTGTTCCTGATCTCTTATTCATCCTCCCTTTTTTACTTTAATCGAGAGAAAGAGAGAGGGAGAGTGGAAGGGAAACGGGATGGATTCGGGGAATTGGATTATTTCGAGCCGTGCAAATGACGTGAGACAACAACGAAGCACTTATCAAAAACCTAATCCGGGTGTCGTTTGCACATCATTTCTGACGTGGCAACATGTCCGTATCACAATACCCTTGAGACACTTTTGAAACCCGAGACGGTCATGTTTTGTGCCACTTGAGAGCAGTGAGATCTCGATGAACCTACAGTAAGCCGAAAGGTTTCAAACACTTCGCATCACCATCATCTTCCTCATCATCATTGTCGTAATCGTCAGGCAATGTGTGTGTGTGTGCGTGCGCGCGCGTGCGCGGCCAAGAAGAAGAAGACGAAGGAAAAGAAGAGATAGGAGCGGCGGCGACGACGGGCGACTCATAAATCGAGGCAGACAGCCCCATCCGCGCCAAGCGGCGGACGGACGGACGGACGGATGGAGACAACACCCGGGGCACGAAAGGGAGCGGTTTTTTGAGAAGAGGACAACCACAATGGCCACATGTTGAAAGTTCGGAAGGGAATGAATGAGTAGCCGGTCCGGGGGAGCCGAGGGAGCCACCGATTAGTCGCGGCTCACGAGGATTAGAGGGAGGAAATCGTTCGGCGCTGATTAGAAGGAATTCCATTGAGGTTTCTGAACTTGTCAAGTGGTGGCAGTCGACCCAATTCAGATTGTCCCGATAGCGATCTGCCATGACTTCAAGAGTCATTCATCTTCTCATAAACTACGGTATCTCTGCCAGATCATCATCATTACCAGACATGTGATTTCTGGAGCTCAAAGCAAAGAAAACATTCGTGACGGGCAACTTTGATCTATTCTGTTCCAAGACGTATTCCACACAAATTCATGTGCAACTGGAATGGATTATACTCTAATCCTTTCACGTTTACTCTACAATCATGTGTGACGTGGCGCTCTCTGTTGTTCTTCGTGTGTGCTTGTCCGTGAATTCCCAAATGATTACCAGTGTGACGTGGATCTGTCCGTTTCGGCAACTTCTTCTTCTCCTCCTTACTTTAACTCCTTTCCCTTCTTCTTCTTCTTCTTCTTCTTCTTCTTCTTCTTCCTCTACTGCCTGTTTTCGTTGTCTCTTCGAACTCTCCGCCCACAAATTGCATTTATTTGATGGCCAGGCGAGGCGCATCGCCTCCTCGTTTCCCGTCGGCGAAACGGAGAAGAAGAAGAAAAACGAAGAAAAAGAAGGCGAAAGAGGAGGAACACTTTGAAGATGTGAAACGGCTTGTTTTATACACTAGATATACACCAAGTTATGCTACTTTTCACTCAGGGATACTAACGGAGAAATTACATGTTTCAGAGATGTTCTTTAGTGTTAATGAGGTCAAACTAAACAAGTGTCATGGCAATTTCATGGGCACTTGAAAAATGGGAAAACAAGCAACACGAAGAGTGCGGGACAATTGAATAATAGGTTTTTTCAGAACTCTGTGTGATTTTAGCAAAAGTTGGGGATCCGATTGTCACTCTGTCACGGCCGTGATCACAGATCCGAATCTAATTTTTCTCTGAGAATGCATCTCGATCAAGTTTCAGATCAAACAGACTAGCGGCAACTTGACACCCTAATTTCTCCATTTTGACGTTATCATCGTCTTTGTCATCCAGTAACCTTCAGTTTGAAATAAAACAAGCTTCCGAAAGAACCAACAAAGAAGATCAAGATGGGATTGTTGTGAGTGTCACCTCCAGCTTCGAGTTCATTATCCTTGTTTTTGAGCACGAAGAAAGGGACCACCAGGAAGCCGTCGCCATCAAAAAATGTGAAAAGAGTGGAGAAAAAGAGCTCGAGCAACAACACGACCGAGGAGGAGAAACCGCGGAAGCCCGTGAACCCTCGGGCAAGGGAGGCTGATGAGCAGCAGCAGTCGACGGCGGCGTCGACAAAGGTAGTGAAGCCGAAAGCGAAGGTGCAGAAGAAAAAGGTGGAGAAGAAGACGGCGACGGCCGATGCGGCGAAAGCGACAACTCCGAAAGCGTCCACTCCTGCTCAGTCGCCGGATCCTCTGCAGACTCCGCCGGATGTAAAGGCCAAGAAGGACGTGGAAGACACGCCGACACTTCCTGCTCTTCTGCCTAGCAAGGAGCTGCCGCCGCCGAGCAAAGAGTCGATGAGCAAGGAGGCGATGTCATCGAAAGGAGCGGAGACACCGACATCCATCAAATCTGCCGCCACTCAGGGATCATCATTGACATCGACTACTGATCGATGGACGGGAGGACCCACTGCGAAGGGATGGATGGAGAAATCGGGTAAGAAGGTCGCTTGACTGGTTGTAGATTAATTGCTTTTTTTAGACTTCCTTGAGACAAAAATGGAATATGAGAAGCTGCAACAAATGCAAGTGAACGTGGACAAGGACTGTGGAAAGTGGAAGGCAAACGCGAAGTTCAATCAGTCCGAAGATTACCCCGCGCTCGACTCGACGCTAGTCAAATGTCCGGAAATGAAGGAATACGTCAACATCTCCAACCTCAACGTCCCTCTCCGTCGTCCAGTTCTCATCGGTCAAATCCCAGTGCCGGGTACCGAAGAGACATTCTGGAAGGCCATTTTCGAGTTGCGAGCCACCAGCATCCACCTGCTCGTCGGAGATGAGTCTGTTGAGTTCTTCCCCAAACGGGCGCTCGACTTCATCCACTACGGTTCCATGTTCGTCAACAATCGACGGGTCGAGCAGATTTCGGGCGACGACGTCTACAAGTTTGCGATCGAAGTGCTGCCGGCCGGACTGTCCAACTCGATCATCTGCAACGTGACTATGATTAAGAACTGGCAGCTGGACAGTGTGCATCCGAAGTACTCGTGCGTTGTCAAGGAGACTATTGAGCTCTCGAATGTGCTCAGCACTTCGGTCAGATTCTTTTTCCTCTATAGTGCTTACAACCTTCATTTCAGCCACCCGATGAAAACGCCCTCATCATGTCCCAGCACGGGTCTGGTCGTGCCGGATTCTTCGTCTCGTTGGCAGTAGCCGTCTACCAGATGGACAAGAAGATCGAGCCGAACTTTGCCGAAATCGTCAGAAACATCCGTACACAGCGTCCGAAGGCTGTCGAATCACTGCGTCAGTACGCCTCGTTGTATATCTCCATGTTCTACTACATCAAGAGGAAGTCGTCGAAGCTGGACGGCGACAAGAAGGCCGCCTCGGACCCCAACGACCCGCTCATCAAGAAGGCCGTGCAGCTGACAAATGCGTTCACGGAGGGACTGATGGCTGAGGTTGCGGCCAATCAGGGACTGTCCACGATGACGATGCTCATGAAACAGTGAGAGAGAAAACGAGTGCAAGAAACGAAACGTATTAATGGAACTTCATTGATCGGTCTGAATGAATAAATTCTGTGTCATGGCAAATCGTCTATCCATTCTTGCTCGTTGGGCAAACTTGCTTGCATGGACCGTCTGTAAATACGACATACTGTGGTAGATGATGATTTCCATTCGTTTATTCGTTAAAATATAAATGAAAAATTAAGAACTTATTCCATCGAAATCGGGCATTTCAAAAAGCGAGTGGGAACATTCTCAGCAAATAGACATCTATGGGGAATAAATAAAACGGGTCGTCAAAATAAATTAAAATATTTTTGGAATGAAGATGAATATCGAGTTTCTCAAAGTTTCTTATTATTATTAGTTCACCGCCTTGGCACTGAAAATTGCTACTCATTTCTACACATTATTCAAAACGGGTTAGGTTTGGGGAGAACGGATGCATTCAGGAGTGTTCACAGCCACTAAATCCTATGTACATCGAAAGGAAGGAAAGCGAAGAATGAATAGGGAAAAGCGATGAAAAAAGAATGGGAAAAAGTGAAGGATCGGGAGAAAATAAGGCAAGAAATGGGAGGAAGCTGTTGGGGGAAACGAAGAATCACTTCTTCTCTTCCTTCTTGTCGCCCTCTTCCTCCACTGGCCCAAGCGTGTGCCATTGAGCGATCGGACGACGCGGAGAGGCCAGCATGTCCATCCAATGCCTGAAAAGATCTCAGAATTGACGGCAGGGCTCTGTGACTCACCTGAGCTCGGCTCCAGTTCCATTGCAACCAAGCAGACACCGTCCGATGGCGTCGTTTGAGCCGAGTTTATCGTAATCCATCACAGTTATCATAAGCGAGACTTTCTGTAACGAAAACCCGTTGACCCGTAAAAGTGTGAAGAACGGGAGGAAAAGAAGTTAGAATGGATGAACAAAGGGTTAGGAAAGCCACCTGAATCTGTTCGAAAGGCACTTCGAAGCTGAAGGATTCGTTATAATACGGGTTAAGAGTGCACTTCTTGATTGACGTCTTCTTCTTTTTGAGCCGCTTTCCGCCCTGCATCAGCACTATTTTGACGTAAGGATCTGCAAAACACCCGGGAAATGGTTAGAAGAAAGAGTTAGGAAAGAAGAGGAAGCTGCAAGGGATCGGAGGGAGGGAGGGAAGTTAGAGAGAGAGAGAGATAGGCGAGAGACGGATTGTCTCGATCTCGGATCACCTTCATCTTGTGCAAGGGAAGTTTGTCAAACACGAAACTCTCGTTGTAGTACGGATTCAAAGTGTGTCTCTTGATCGACGTCTTCTTCTTTTTCAACCGTTTTCTGTCCTCTCCGTGCATCTCCAGTTTCACGTACGGATCTTACAGTTATACACTTTTCAAACTTTTGCGAAATGTCAAAGATCTTATTCTGCGAAGAGAAAAGGAAAGGGGTTTACCTGAAAGACCTCCGACGTCCATTTTCTTGAGGTTCTTGGCTTCCAGCACGACGACCGTCAGCTTTCCAGCAGTGGGCACGTACCGAAGGGAGAAGCAGATGTCTCCGAGACTCTTCTCCTGAAAAACCGATCATTTTCAGGACGACTGCCGACTTCTCTCACCGCTTCTTTGTCATCTGGAGGCGGTGCAATGTCCTTCCATTCCTCGATCACTTGTCCCAAATCAATCTTGCCGAGTGGAATTAGAACTTGTCCGATCTGATCGTGCTTGCTGAATCTGTCGAAGTCGTAAACGGCAAAGACGAGCGTTTTGGCGGTGATCTCGTTGAATGCCACTTTGAAAATGAACGTCTCGTTGAAGACTGGATTCAGAGTCTTTCTGTGCACTTTTGTCTCCACTTTCTTCTTCTTCTCCGGCAACAAGTACAGCTTGACATATGGATCAGAAGTACCGGACATGTCCATTCCGGGAAGATCTTCCGCCTGGATCACAGTCACTGTCAGCTGTCCTTGTTGGAAATCGTAGTCCAATTTGTACTGTATCCTTCCCAATTTCACGTCCTCCTTCTCTTCCGCCTGCGCCTTCTCGTTCTGTTCCATTGCGTCTCCGAGCTCTTCCAAGTCTTGAGCCATCTGAACTAATCTTCCATTATCATCTCATCTTTTCTTCCAGTACGAACCCCTTGAATATTCTTTCCATCGACGACGTCCTGTCCTTTTCCGAACAGTCCCTTGATTCCTCCCTTCTTGTTCTTCTCTCCGTGCCGTTTCTTTCCGAATAACTTCCGAATGATGACGAACGCGCAGGCGAGAACGAGCAGAATGAACACGAATCCGAGGAAGACAAACGCCCATTCGGGCACTGAAAAGTGGCGATCATTTTTCTCTTCTCTCCCCTTCACTTCATCAATCTCTTTCAGATTTCGTACAAATTCGAGTCTCAGGACTGCCGAAATCCAGGACATGTGTTCCGAGGGCTCCACCTAATTATTTCGCGCACTGTTTATCCGTCTTGCCCGTCAGCGCCGACTCATAAACGGCCGACTGACCACACTACTTCTAGGCTCGGAGATGAATGTGTTATTGTTCTCCCGCTCTCCGACTTCTTCTTCTTCTTTTTCTGCTCTTAATTCTTCGCGTTTTCCCTCCAGGGACACACCACTTTTTCGGCACATGCTCTTCCGTTTCTTGCGCCCAACGCGGCGACGTCAATGCTCCACGGCTACTTTTCCCTCTTTTCTCTCTACTCGAAAGTAAAAAATCTAGAATATTCAATGCATTGGGAGGAGGAAAGAAAAGGGAGAGAGAGAGAGAGGGCGTCTGCATCGCCACCGAATATCAAATTACAATTGGGGAAGGGAAGAGAAGCTGTGAAACTGGCCGGCGCCGTTGGTTTTTGGGATTTCGGATTCCGAAAGAAACGATTGTTCTGGAACAGCGAGGCAGACAGATATCTATGGGTGGACTATAGGCAGGTGTTCGATCGGAAGGATACAAGAACTTTTGCAAAACTGAATTTGGGTGGTCTTTTGAAATGTTTTATGAACTTCCGAGTTACGAAAGAGGCGTCTCGAATTTCAGAAACAAGGGAAACCCAATAAATGGCATCGAAGGATTATCATAGTTCACTTCTGACTTCTGCTCAACTGATTAGAGATCATTGAGCAGTCTGGACAACTACAGTAATCCTCCTATTATTCACTTCCTACAATCTCTTCCGTCCAAAACGAAAACTCCAAACTGGATCAAAATGACTCACTTCCAGTCTGCTGCATAACTTTCTCTTTGACGACGTCCTTCACATCGATCACTTTGTTCACAACCACATCTTTCAGCGTCTCTTTCGTCGTCGTCGCTCTGAAATTCGTTTGAGTGGGTGAAGGAATGGCCGATTTCCGTGTTCTTTTACGGCCCGTTCATGACATTTCGCGGCCGCTCACAGATTTTATACATTTCCCCGTTTTTATGTATTTCGCTTTTTCGCGCGTTCTTTGCTAGAAGGATGTGCGGAGAAACTAGAGACGGAGAAAATGGAAAGTGGAAAAGGATTATGTCTAGGTGAAGCCAATTTCCAGACGACCATAATAAAGAAAAACGGAAGGGTTCAAAAAATAAATATTATTCGTTCGAACCTCCGACTGTCATTATTCCACTCTTTTTTCGAATTATTCATAAACGAAAACATAGATGATGATGAAAATGAGAAAATAGAGATGAAATGTGAACACCGCATCCTTCTCGTTACTTTCAAGGGAATTGGAAAGGGAAAAGGCGAACGGAGGATGATTTTCATGGAAATGGTGATTGTGCCTTCTGGCGTTTCAACGAACTTTCAACGATCAACGATTGACGGTCAGCTTCAAAGCGAATGGAACTAATGAAACTTCAGTTTTCAGTCCCTCGCCACTTTCCACTTCCTTTTCCGTGTTTCCCCGACTTATGGCTCTTTTCCCCTTTCGAATGATACCATCTGAGATTAAGCGACTCACATTGAGGCCGTGCCAAAACGGGGGAATTCAGTAAAATCGCGGAAACAAAAATTGCGGAAAAAATTCCAAAAAAGATTCTTGCATGCGCCATACTTGACACGCATGTACAGTAAGCTTGCGTTTTTTGAACTGACGAACGCGTCAGAAACAGTGAACAATAAGAGTAACAAATCGAAACTCGTCGAAAGTAACTTTGCAAAATATATTTAGCCAAACAAAGTTGTATTCAAGGACCCATAATTTGGTTTTGATGGAAAATCAGTTAGGTTAGTGACACGTGCGCGTCAAGTATGGCTCATGCAAGAATCCGCGATTTTGACATTTTTATCCGCGATGTTGGTTTCCGCGATTTTAAAACGGCTCCTCACATTTGCTTCACCGCCTGCGTCGTCGTCTCCTCCATCGGCGCCTCTGCCATCACAAACTCCTTCGTCAGGTCGTCGTCCTTCTCGTCCTCTCCCGACAAGTCTAATTGTACCATGGTGACTGAAAGAAAAATGATATTCGGGCTGAGCTGCTGGAACTGGGAATGAGCAGAAATGGAATGGAAATGTGTTTACAGAAGCGAAATAATTAGAATTTTCAGAGAGAGAGTGGCCTTCGCCGCTTGTTTACTTTTCCTGAAAAGCCGAATTCCGGAACTGAAAACATGGGAAAGGGGTGGAAGAGAAACAAATGAATGATGGAGTTTACATCTGACGTTTTTCAGACGACGATGATTTTAATCCCATTATCCTAGGGCATCAATGAAAAGCCACGTCATTCCAGCTTGGAGGCTCTCCGAAGTTAGCTCCCTTGGGGACCAGGTCCATTTCCGAACTGAACCGCTCTCGAAAAAACGGCAAAGACATAGGCGAAACTGAATTCATAATAACTAAAAATTCGGAGAATTTGCATTTAAATTGGAGCTCGAAACCCCGATGGCTTCCCGCTGTTTTTTGTTATGTCGTTACGCGATTGGCCATCAAAAAACAGCTGTATCTGGAGATGGTTGAAAGCGGCAAATGATGATAATACGAATTGGTGGAGGGCGACAGAAAACGAAAGGAAACGCCGCCCGTCCCCCGAGAGACTGATCGATTTTTGGCTCCGAGAGAAGGCGTGGAGAAGCAGGTGAAAGAAGGGCTGAATGCAAACATGCAAACGCTGCTCTTGCCGGCCGCCGTCCCGGTTCCTGACTGATGACCTATCCGAATCGGAGGGATTCGAGCACATGTTTCAGTGGACTCAACGGTTTTCCCGGGGGCTCATGGAATTTTCATTAGAACGAAAGGTCAACCCACCGAGAGCAAGGACAAAAGCGAGGGGCGCATGCCATTAGTTAAATTCGAATTCGTTCTCGTTTGGGCATAATTGAAAGGAAGAGAGTCACAAGGGCAAGTACCAAAAACCGGAAGAATATTTGGACGGCGCAGGGGAAACGAGGAACCGAGAGGAGGGAACAACTCAAGTGTTTTTGAGGAGGCGGGGTCAGCGGAAATGAGTTGCCGTGAAGAAGAGCCAAAGAATCTGTTGAGATCATTCCGTTCGACATGAATTTGGTCAAGAAAAAACAAAAAAAGTCCGTTGTCGTCCGGCACCTATTCAATATTTTATAGTCCTTAGCTGCTCGTGAAGCACGACACACACACACAAGCTCACGCAGAAGAAGAAGACGACGAAGAAGTGAAAACGTTTTAGTGAGGAGCTGGAGGCCCGGTTGGCGGCTCGTGTGCTTGCGAGAGAGTGTGCTCCCTCCGCTTCTTCTTCTTCTTCTTCTTCTGCCCTGCTTTCTTCAACTGGCTCTTCTCGCGCATACTCTTTTTCGCAAAAAAGGAAAGAAAAGAAGACGAAGAAGAAGGAAAACGAGTGGAGGAGGGCGGTTGAAAACGACGTCGACGGGGCCTCCATACGAGATCGATACGAGCAAGGAGAGACAGAAAGAGTGGGGGCAGGCAGGCAACGTCTTCTGAAGGAATGGCAAAAACGAGAAGACGATTTAACGGGGCCGCCGCCGCGATTAGCGACTCACTGACTCACTGACGTGATGCGATAAATGCATACTATTGGGCACGGCGGAGAAAACGAGAAAAGAATTTGAAATACGAGTTTGAGGGGGAAATAGCTTCCGGAAAGGGTGGCAGAAGGTGGATTATTTGATTAGAAGCTTCACTTTTGGAGCTGGCCAAGCGTGGTTTTAGCTTGAGAAAGTATGTTTGATCACACAAATGCAGCTTATCCGTTCAGCTTAACATTTCGTCTTGAGAAATAATCAATTTCCGACGGGAGCAAGCATGTTTTATTCAGTTTCTCTCACACGTTTCCATTCATTACGGCATCTCGAGTTTGCACGGAACGAACGAGCGGAAATTGGAGGAATGCTTATTGGAAAGTTTTCTCAAAAACTTTGACACCGGCAGCTGCGAAAACAGAAGCCTGTCGGCCGACGTCACAATGAAACAGAGAACATTGCGATTGGCTGAGCAAATTGTTTGAGCGATTATGGAATGGGAACTAAGGGGTTGACGACCTTGTTCCGTAAAAAAACGAGGATTCAGAATTCTACGTGGGAACTTGACCACGAACTTTAGATGACCTTTGCGTTTCGATGATTCCCGGATCATTCTGTTCAACGCATGAAATTTTTCGCGATGCCATTGAAAGCAGAGTCGATTTTCAGCTTTTCTGTGAGTGATTCTTTCAGCTTTCCATTTAGATTCTTGCTGTCTAGGGACTGTTTCTCGTCGCTCTTGCACTTTTGCCATCTCTGGCCGGCTGTGACTCTACAATTGCAAGTCCTGTTTCCGCTGCTCCTGCTTCCGCTGCTCCTGCTTCTGCTGCTCCTGCTTCTGCTGCTCCTGCTTCTGCTGCTCCTGCTTCTGCTGCTCCTGCTTCTGCTGCTCCTACTGCAGCTCCTCCTTCTACTGCAGCTCCTACTACTGCGGCTCCTACTCCTGAGCCCACCACTGTCATTCCTACGACTCTGCCTCCAGTACTCGACGTTAACCCGAAGAGAATATTCGACACAAATGCTCCGTTGACCTCCATCTTCGGTTATTTCGCTCTCGATTCCCAGGACTTGTCAGTGACCCTCTTCCTGCTCGATATTATTGTCTTTTTTAAGTGAATCGTACCGTCCCTCATGGGCTTCCGTTTGGAAAATTGACGATACGCACGACGTCAACAACGGCGAGTTCCACATCGCTTTCTGGCCGCCCAAGTACTGTCAAGCGTGAGTTTAGGTCTTCAGAATTCGAGGGAGTAACCAGACAATCATAGAGTGTACGTGTGTATGCCATCCAAAAAGGACTACAATCCTTCGTCGCATTTCGAAACGGAAAAGGGCCTCTGTTCTGACAGCTACATCAAGTTCTACCCGCACGCGAAAAAGTTTGTCTTGAGTGAGTAGTTCCTCTGATGGCACCGGAATCAACGAGTCTGTTAAGAGGCTGGCAGTGCGCAAACGGAAGATGTGGAGAAGTTCTGGATGAGCAACCGTCTCATCTTCGATCTCAACGAACAGTTCGAGGCGGAACTGCATGTTTTAGACGCCGAACCGACGAACTACAAGACCTGGCAATCGGAGAGTGATAACAAAACGAGATTCAAGTTTAATCTGAAAGATAAGGACTTGTTGGTCTTGACTAACAGGTGAGCAAAGTGTGGGATGTGCAGGTTGAAACGAGTGAATTTGCAGTCGCATGTGCCAAGTGAACAAGATCGGCTCAAACTTCTACCCATTGTTCGGTTTGGAAATCACCGCTTCCACTTCTGGCGTCTTCCCTGAATGGCTGAATGACGGTGAAAAGTACGTCCGTACAGACTCCCTCCCGTCGCTTCAGAAGACTGGCCTTGGAAAAACGGTCGACTTGCTGGATGTGAGTTTTCATTCACTTTGTATTTCTTGTGAATTACGATGTTCAGTTCGTCACGAAACTGAAGTGGAGTAACGGAAACGTCGGCAAACTGACAAGAACTTGCGATCAGAAACGGATCCAGACGAGCGGCAGAACTGAGAAACCAAACTCTCTGTTCAGAAAAGTGTCTGCTCAATCGTATGACGTCAACGTTCCGAACCGCAATTGGAACGCTAAATCGGAGAGAAAGTTCACTTTGAGCGTGCAAAAATGTCACTGGTTCCGTCTCTGGGCCACCCACCCAGACACCAAAATCGAGGAGTACAAGGACAAAATGAAACTGGGAGAAACGTTGGACGTCTTCCTCAACGAAGGATTCTACTTGACTCCTGAATCTAGTCAGTTCTTTCCCCAATTCTTTCCAATCAACTTTGTTCTCAGATGAAGCACATCCACTTCCGGACGTCTATGAACTGACGAAGTTCACGATCAAGGCTCAGAGAGACGATACCGGGGACTATGATGATCTAGTCGGGTTTGACTCTAAAAGCATTGGACAAACTATCAATTCCAGGTCGAGATGTCGTACGGAGAAATGCAAGGAAGACGAATTTATCGAGAGTTTTTCAATATTCCGTGGTTGAAAGAGACGCATTTCAAAGTGCACATCATCAAAGCTCCGGGTTGCGAATTGGGAATCGACGGGGTCAGTTGGGATTGTCGGTGACTCGTGTATCATTCGTTCATTTGCAGGACACGCAGACATGGTCTGATTACGACACCGGAAGACCCAACCAAATGTGGGATATCAACAGTTGTGAGTACTCGTTCTTCCAGTAGTCTCTTCATAAAGTGGTCAATTTTTATTCAATTCAATAACATGAGAATCTGTGTAGTAATATAAATGAAGCAGAGCTTTGTGCTTACTCGCTCTCATTATCATTTCCGTTGTCGTCGTCCACACTATGATCGTCCTTTCTCACCACTTTTTTGTGCTTCATTCGTCTGTTCTGGAACCACGTCTTACTTGCGTTTCGCTCAAATTCAGTGCGTTCGCCAGTTCGATTCTCTCGGGAGTGCTCAAGTACCTGAAAGAGAGCTCTGTTCCGCGGCGGTTTCTTTTCTGATTGGTTACCTTTGCGACTCGAATCTCCGTTCCAAACCTTGCAATTGCTGGTCGCTGAACACAGTGCGCGCTTTCCTTCGCGAACTAAAAACGGGCTATAATGAAGACTGGAAACTTGGCACGTTACCATTCCAACCTCAGTCTTCGGTACGCTTTGTCGCGTTCGCCAGACGAATTTGATCGGCGGTCGTCCATATTCCGGGGAAGACTCCGTTGCGTTGAGCCATCAGAATACTGTGTTCAATGGGAAACGTGGCAGCGGCGAGCCAGAGCTGATCGGAGAGCGCGGGAGTGAGATTCGGAGCAATGTCATGGACGACTGGCAGCGAGTGCACGGACATCATTGCTTTATCCGAATTCTAGGAAACAATTCGAAATGTTGGAAGTTGACGTAAAAGAGAAAAAGAGAAAAATAAGAAAATTGTATTCTTCTGCTTACCTCATCTGAGCTGGACGGCGGAGTCGTCGCCGACTCTTCCAGTTTCATAAGTCTCTGAATCTCTTTTGAATGGCCACGAAGCAAATCTTCGATGGAGAAACTTGATGTCGAATTCATTCGGATAAGCAGGGTGTGAAAATGAGGTAAGCCGGTAATATGAAGGTCCCGAAGAGCCGGAGAGGGAGGAGCATCGGAGGGCCGAAGTGGGCGGAGTCTGCGAATGGAAGGATGGGTCCGAAGAGAAAAAGGCGAGAGAGGGGAGAGACACAAAAAAGAGTTGATGAGGGGGATAATGATTGTGAATGACAGTATCGCCCGGGGGCCATATTTCCACCCGATGACTGGATAAACAAGGATGAATGAAACGAGAGGCTGGAAATTAGGATGACATGAAGAGAAGCCAGCTAGGACTCCTTCAAAATGGATTTCCATCAATCTGACTACGAAAAATGCGAAAGTCACGCGTACGTCAGGTTGATAGGAAGCTAATACACCCGTTGAGTCCTGAGGAGACGAATTACTGATTGCATGAGAATTGCATTCTTCAGAATAGTTTGTCATGTCAAATATCTCGTAAAGCGGCCGGTTTTGCAGGCAGAATACGCTCAGAACCATGTCCGTTTCTTCCGTTCTGGCCACCTTCATCATCGCCCTCTAATTACGTGTTTTTGTTACAACAATGCGATTGAGCCCACAACAATTATCATAAGTGTGAACATGATGAGTCCTGCGGGCTAATAGCCATTGTGCAACTGAGCAATTTGAGCCCTTCCACAGATGTTCACCACTTCTCCCAACTTGTTTCCTATCACTGTACACACAATGTTGCCCTGCTACATCTGCGAAGAAAACGAGAGACTAAAGACAGAAGACGTCCCTCTTCGGCTGCCTATTATTGCATTATAGACGGCCCTAAGCGCTAGAAGGCTTTTAAGTTATTATGTCGAGCACACACACACACACACACAGACAAACTTATTAGGAAGATGTAGAGTGACGACTTCCTGTGGAGAAGTTGCCACGTCATCAGTGGCGGACAAAAGAGGGAACTTTCTCCCTTCCGTTTACAGTCAATTATCGCCATCGGCTGGTCACTTTGAACATTTGACACCTTCTGACTCTTCCATTGTTCGGACCGCAGTCGTGGGCGAGTCCGGCACGTCTTCGTCATCATCCAGAAGAAGAAGAAGAAGTAGCGGCTGCTCTGAAGACATCATCCACACCGCCGTACACAACTATTCCCAATTAATTTGCGGATTTCCCTACCGTAGAAGCAGGAGAATATAGTAGTTGTATTGAGGTTCTAATTGACACAACTGGACGCTGTTTTGTCGGCTCATTGATGCTAATTATTCGTACGAAAAGCTGTGTGAAATTGGTCGAAAACAAGATTTGATGAGAAGATGTTTGGAAGTGGCATGGGGAGATGAGCCCTTCATTGCGGAGCTGCAGCAAAGGAGAAAATGGAGGCTTGCTGAAACATTCAGGGTGATTCTGATTCCGGACCGATTTGCCTCGAGCCGCCCATTCGAATTGAAGATGTAAATGCGGGAATCTCGACGGCTCTTCAACCAATCACGTTCGTTTATACCCACTTGAACCCGTTGCAGGTGAGCGCGGCACGCACGTAAACGAGGTTTTCGAAAACTGTCTGTGGCCGGTCGGATTAGCCGATGGAGTGCGTCTGGCGGCCATGTTCCGCCTAATCCGACGACAGACAACTCTTCTTTTGATTGGGATGGCAACAACTAATGAATTGAGCAAATATTGCACTAATGGTGAGAAGACATGTGCCGCCACGCACACACCTACGAAAACAATAGGAACGCTTGCTTTGAGAGCAGAACGCTCCGGATTATGTATGTGTAGCCAATTAGGGAAAACGGAACGTTCTGAAGGATGACATGGTTAAAGCCTCCGAAGTTAATTGGCGTCGTTGCGAGTACCGGACTACTGTAATAACATTCGGAGAACTTTCCCTCAGAAACCCTCTTATCAGACCAAAGTTCGAGGCCAGATTCAAATATTGTCCGTCTATCTCTCTCTCTCTCTCTCTCCGTTTGCATTCCATTCCATATTTCACTGTTTGACCGGTTGGATCTTCATTGTTGCATGGCAAGGCAGAGAGACGCAGACACGTCAATGAGGGAGTCTCGTAAATCGACATGAGCGAGAGAGAGAATTCGAACCTCACCCCGTTAGTCCCGTCCTTCCGCCTGTTTTCCCATTGATTTCTCTTGTTTTTGCCCACAGCCTCGAACATTTTCCGGCTGAATTTCATGTGACGCGCTCGCGTGTGTATACACAAACAGCCGCTATCTATTATCACTCGGTCTTGTCTCGTTTCTTAGCGCTCTTTCCTTACATTTAGACACACTAAAAGTATCGATTTTCAGACGATGGACATGGATATGACTCTGCATTTCGGAGAGCGAGAGAAGATTCTCTTCAGCTGGTGGAAAACTGGATCCCTCTCAGGTTTGCTCTGGAATCTACTGGGTATTCGAATGAACAAGTTTTCTGCAGGAATGGCCGTCTCGATGCTCATCAGTTTTCTTCTGTGCATTCTCTACGAGGCCATCAAGTCATTCCGCTACTTTCTCGCCGTCTGGAACAATCAAAAACGATTGCAGCGACACGCGGAAGCGGCCATCACGAATCCAGCCAACTCTGGAGGCGACTCGATCTCCGAAGACTCGGTCCACATCGCTCCCCTCGTTCAGTTGTCCGGGTATGAGCTTGTGAATCTCTTCAAAAAGCAATCCTATGTTTCAGCTTCACAAGACGACTCTTCACTTCGTACCGCTTGGCTCAAGGAGCTCTTTACGGACTTCAGGTGAGCCTCAGATTCCCATCACTCATTGCTTTGATTAACCTCCAATATTGCAGGCTCTCCTCGCGTACGCGCTCATGCTCATCGTCATGACGTACAACATGAACCTGATCCTTTCGATCGTCGTTGGAGAGGCCGTCGGCTACTTTCTCTTCACTGGAAATCCGCTCGTCGACCAGCAACTCACTGACTGCTGCTGATTTTCTCGTTCTTTTCAATATTTTCAATCTCCCTCACCTATCACTTCTTCCATTCCTTGTCATTTTGTTTTCTCCAAGAATCTTTGTCAGTTAAGCATTCCACTCAGAATATGTTTGTGTGTTACAGGTATTTTCCCATTTCTTGATTTCTTTGTACTTTTCCTCAGAAACTTTGTCAGACAATTTCAATTATCTCATTCACAAAAACGACTCATAAATTATCACAGTCTTCTCTGCTCGTTGACTAGATTGATTTGCACATTTCGGAGCTGTCCATTAGGACGCCTCTCGTTCATGACAGGACGGATCTGTTGCATTCTGAAAGAGACAACTCTTTTCTGTGTTCCCTATCTGTCCGCCTCACCTGTATGAGCCCGTTATCTCCTCTGGAGAAAGAATTCTCTCAATCACTTTCGGAATTATGGCCGTCGGAGCAGGGGCGTAAGTCCCGTATCCAGCGGCCGGAGGCATCGTCGGCATCGCCCCGACTACCGTATCCACCTTCGTCGGCTGAATTGCCGTACTTCCGCTGTTGTGGTTCCGACGGGAGGGAGACGGAGATGCGATAGATCTCCCTGGATCTGGATCCGATTAGCGGGACCATTGTCGCGAATCTGTCCACGTGCGTGTCGTACTTGTCGAGAGCACCGTCGTTTTGACGGCGGGTAGGAAGGAATGGAGCTGAAATTGAAAATGGTGCGGATCAGTACATGTGCAATCTCACTTTGATAATCCTTGATAGGGGACTGACGAACAGGATTTCCGCTCGGAACAAACACTTGCGGCAAGCTTTGCGAACCCTTTTCGATAAACTTTGAGAGCTGGAATAAAGAACTTTTGAATCGTTCGCTCTGAATAACACTTACAGCAGTTGGTAAGTCGTTCGTACTCCTTGAGAGCAGTTTAGCAGCATCTGACCACACGGACGGATTCAGAAGACTCAATTCAGAAGACGACGACGCCTTTGAGTGATCCACGGCGCCGACTGTCTGCGGGAGCGGACCTCGGCAATCTTGGCTCCTTTCTGAACGATCGAGCTGAGAATGCTGTCGAAATTTGGGTTCTCGAGGAAACTTCGAAGTCCGGCTGCTTGATTCTTGATTACAGGTTCAATCTGAAGAATGGAACACGGTCAACTTGTTCGGTACTGGTTTCTAGTCTTTTTAGTCACCGGTCTAGTTGGCGGAAGATCAGGGAAGAGCACGTTCTGATGGGCTCTGTTTATCTGCTGAGGATGGATTTCAATGTGTTTCTCTTGAGGCTGGAACGGCATATTCACACGTGGAATCATCGATGGTTCTGAGTAAGTAATGAAAACGTGAATCAATTGTGACATCACATACGACATACCCTTCGGGAATAGCTCACTTTGCTCACTTCGCCGTTCATCCTCTTGCTCTTCTCTCTCTTGTGCCAGAAATTGTTGCCTGTTCTCCACCGAATCGGTGTGTTTCGGAATCGAAAACGAGGGCGGAAGGGGTGAAACTTCAATCTGAAAAGGAGCTGACTAGAATCAGAAGAGTCAACGCTCACTGGTTTCTCTGGCTGCTCGAACGTGGTTCCGTCGAGCTTCGGAGGTGATTCTTCGAGGATTTGCAGAAGCTGACGCTGATACGAAGAGGGAAGTGCTGAATAAAAACCTGGGAAAAGTTGGCATTTATCTTATTTCATTGCAACAAGAAAGTGCTTTTGGACTGAGACAAACGTTTCCACGTCATTGAGATCACCTCCGAGAGCAATTTCGATCTGTTGTAGACGTTCGTTTCCACTCAATCCGCCCGAAGTTGAGATCATTCGAATCTTCTGGGCGGTCTGAAGAATCAAAAGGATGAAAAGAATTGAAATGTATGCCCTTACACTGTACAATTCGGGTGGCAATTGACTCATTTTCTTGCTCATCTCTCCTTCTTTTCTCTTCTGAATCTTCTCGAACGTTTCTCTGATCTGATGCATCACTCTCGGAGTGATCGTTCCTTTTTCCAGAAGGAAGACAGACGTTTCCGCCATTTTCTGGATTGGAGCTTTGTTGCACGAGGACATCACCGCATGGATGTATTGAACGATTGCGGGATCTGTGATGTGTTCGGACGCCAATTTTGTGGCTGATTCTGCGAATTCCACGTCACAGTCTGTTGATATCTGCAAAAATGTTTAAAGAGATGAAACAAGAATGAATGGAAACAGACCCTGGATATGAGTGCATTTGTTCTGCTCACTAAGGCAAAGAGGAGAAAGGGAATAACTTTGAGGATCATCATGACATGCTGAAAATGGAAGAGAATGACGTCGGCATCCAAATGGACTGTGAAGCAGCCTCCTCCTACTCCTCCTCGTACGGCACGGTCCGGTTCTACTCTTCAGGGATTTGCGACGAATAGAGACCGTAACAACCGGTTGGGAGGAGGGGAGGATGGATGAAAAGTAGCATAGAAGGGGGAGGAAAAGTATGTACACTTTCGATTTGGCAAGTTGGAGAAAGTTATGGAAAAACGTACGAAAAGTTGATGGAATAAGTGAAAGGGAGTGAGGTAGTGTAGTGAACGGGAATAAAGGGGGAACAGCGGCTCTCAGTCTATACGGATGTGTACCTGTGAAAAGAGCGAATGAATTTCAACGTTGTTTGTTGTGTAACTTGATGCCGACTGACCACCGGCTGACTATGCGATCGGGAGAGAAAGCAACGTTCATGACGTGGCAATACGAAACGGATTCATTTTGGCAAAGGAAAGAGAGAGAGAGAGCAAAATCAAAACACCTGTAACAAGAAGACGAATGAGAAAACAAGAACAACTGGGAAGGAGAAGATGTTGGCAGCACTCGCCGACTCGCAAACCAACACGGGACGCGTCCGGGAGCCCGATTTGGTGCGAACGTAAGCCACGCGACATCTGGAATGAATGATCGGACTGAAATTGGAATCAGGAGACTCGACTCACTTCTTGGGCATTTGTTTCCTCCTTTTGATCTGATCGATCGGACGGGACGGTAAACTTGTGGAGGCAATGTGGGGTATTTTGAGGGTTCCGGAGTAGAAGTTGGAATTGTAGTTGTCGAGGGGACTGAGGGGATTTCCGTTGATGGTTCAGCAGTGGTTGAGGTAGTTGTGGTTGTAGTGCTCGTGCTGGGTGGGATAGTCACGATGACACGTGGCGGTAGAGCTCTTCCGTCGATAGGCGGGGGTGGAACTATCAGATCCATTTCGGTGGGATCACAAGTCTCTTTGTCCGGAGCTACAAAGCAACAACATATTGTGTGTCCCTGATGGTGGTAACATCGGTCGCCGTCACGAGATTGATGGACCAGGAGGCAATAACGATAGAATTCGTTGTTCAGATGACGGTAGACGCAGTGAGTCGACTGCTGCGGCTCTTGTTCTTCCTCATCTTCTGCAAAAGTTCAGCTCAACGGTACGGTTCTCAAAGTTCCTCTCACCTTCGTACGAATGAGGTTTCTTATTGAAGGTTTTACTTTTGGACGATGCTGACGAAGCAGTCGTCTTCGTTTTTGTGGAGGGACTGGGCGTCGTAGTCGTCATCGGCAACGTTGTCGTCAAGTCATCTGAATCCGAAACTGTTTTACTTTCCCGAAGAACTTGAACTAACCTAGAGACATTGGCAACTTCAAGCTCGGCAAAGTCGGAGCTAGAGTCGTCGTCGTCGTCGTTTCCTCAGGAGGTTCTCTGGCGATCAGTTCGAGGTCGGAATCTTCGAAGTTGAGCTGAACGGGACAGTGAATTCTATCGGATCTTTTCCGTGATTCTAACCTCAACAGCGTTCACGTAATCGTCTTCGTCCTCAATGTAATCGTTCAGAGCAAGTCGTTTGTACCTCCGTTTGCTCTCTTCTAAATTGAATTCGTTTCTGCTAACCGTACTTGAGACCATTCACCTTCGTAATCGTCGTATTCTTCTTCGTGCACAGCGTGCAGAAGGCACCGACTGCCCCTGCTCCACAAGTTTTTCCTTGACAACTCACTGGAGGAGCTGCGATTTCTGCTGAAAATGCCGAACTCACAAAGATGTTACTGTATGGTTACTGTACAGTATGATCAGCAACTCACGCAACGAGAAAGTGGGAGAAGTGACCAATCTCTGGAGGGTCGAGTGGAAAAGAGCACAACAGAAGCGGATTTCCGTGTTCTTCAGAAGTTCCAGTTTGATGTCGTACTCCTGTACAATGTACTTGACGAACGACGGATTCAGTTTGTCGACCGGCAAAGTGGTACACTTCGGAACGGCACCGCACATGTCGGAGTAGATCGGCTGAAAGCGCAAGTCTCCAGAATCAGAACAACTCCAGAATCACTCACGGCTCGATGTCGGTCTTCTGCGTCGTCGACTTCTCCGGAATCCTCGAAAAGGATTCCTCCGTCGACACAATCGTACACGCCAGTCTTCGGATTTCCGTTCCTCTCATCCGTACTCGAGAACTCGAAATAGCCGCAGGAAGTGGACGACGTCGGACACTGATTCGTCGCCTGAGCCGCCTTTGAGAAGCGACGGCCCTGCCGACACATTAACTGGAAACACGTGGGACATCAGAAGAGATCGCTTCCACTCACTTTCACATTATACGGAGCCAACGGAATGTCGTACTCTTCGTCGGCGGAACAGAGGAAAACGTAGAGAGCCAACAGCAGACAAGGCAAAAATCGTTGTGGCCAGTGCATCGGAGACAGTATCAGACCATCAGGGCAGTTCTGAAAAAACCATAGGGTCGACCAAAAAACGAAGGAAGTGACGGATGCGTAACGAGCGAGTTGCTCGTCGTTTACAATGAACCGAATACTGGTCAGCACGGGAATTCGCGGCGGAAATAGTGTGGAGGGGGAGGAAACGCAGACGAGGCAAGATGTTACAATATCTGCGAACTGACGTGTCTGTCCTATGTCAATTGTCACACGAGTGCTTACAAGTTACCTATGTTCCACAACGGTCAGCTGCCTAATATTTTGGGTTCTCTCTCTCGGTGGGCATGGAATTGAAGGAAAGGGAGTTCGATTACTGTACCTTGTAAATGATCCTACGAATCTCTGATAAAAGCGAGAAACATATATCTTTCTGGCAAACTCAGAAAATGAGTCAGCAACGGCAATGCTCATCTATCACTTTCTATTTCAAAATCTTCTATCTTTCTAGATGAACAAGACTTTTAGAACCTGGGACTTTAAGAACCAAGAACGAATAAAATTCTGTTAAATATTCGTAAAAACGCATTGCGAATTAACGTTTCCGTTCATCCCATCTGGAAATATTTAGCGAGAAATTTTTAAATTTAAAACTTGAGCTGTAATATTTTCAATGAAATGACCGATCAAGAAATGATGCGAACGAGAAGTAAAAACTAAAAAATCGTCATTTTTTGCGGATGCTCACGAAGAGCCGCATTTCCGAATTCTTCGCCGTGTAAAACCGAGGGCTCCCGGGCTCATTTCAACAGCTGTCGATTTGACGGCAAAAAGATGACCAGGGAGTGGCGAAAAACAGACACCGAGATGTGTGCACTTTCCGTGGAGAGCTCGGATTCGAATCATATTTCACAACAAGACGGATTGCTCAAGATCATTTACTGAACGAAACTGTCAGACAAATATTAAACAAAAAAGTACGGATGCATCAGTTCTCGGGTGTCTCTCATGGGACGTTTAGGAAGAATTACCAGTTTCAAAAAGAGTACAATATATAAATAATGAGTGGACAGAAGACAGGACTCAGTAAAAGCTCTGGTAACCGGGTGAAGCAAATGTGGAGCATGCAAAAAAGTTTGATGAAGTGTAGATAATACATGAAATCTAGACTGCAGAAATCTACCCAACGCTTTCGGGGCTGATAAACACGCAATTCGGGAGGACAATGGAAACTTTCACAGTGGGATGAACACGTCTTCACAGCGATATTTGGAACAAAAAAAGATAATTGCACATGAAAAAGAGGAAGAGTAAGAAGAGCTGAAAGTGGGGCAGAATATAGAAATTTTCACAAGAAAGCGAAGTGCAGAAAAGTGACATGAAATGAAAAGAAAGGGGGGGGGAAGTCTGTACAAAAAGGGTGCTAATAAAGAGAAAAATACTTTACAAAACCGGAATTTTAGAAGCTGAGCACATTTTCTCTCGGATCGTTGTCAGCCGAAGCGAGTGTCGGAAGGCCGTTATTACGGTCTCTGTTTGGCGGCTCAGCGAACGGATCACGGAACGGATCCTCCATCTGATGGTCTCCCTCCTCAGTCGTACGGCGGTAGATCGGGTTGTCGAAGTTGAGGGCGGTGAACGAACGGGGACCCAGCTTGCGACGAACAATAACGAATCCAGCGGCGATGAAACCTCCGACACACAGCAGCAGGAAGATGGTGAACATCGAGAAGCCAGAAGATGTTTCCAACTCAGCTGAAACTGAATAGAGGTTAACAAAAGAAATGCGAGTTCAATAGTCTCACCAATGCATTCCAGAGCGGCCGAAGCAGTGGTTCCTTCGCAAGCGCACGAGAACGGTCTGTCGTGCCACGTCTTCTCCTGGAGACGGTTCGTTTCTCTGTAGACGGCTCGTGGAAGACAGATATGGTCGCAATCCGAATCGGAGCATTTGTTCGACATGCTCGGCTGAGCCTGTTTGTGGTAAATACGGACGGTCATCGGCGACACGACTTTGTCCATCAGAACTTGCACATCTTCTCCGGTGAACTTGTTGACAGTGATGACACCATCATGCGCCCAATCAGTGTAGAAGATTCGGTTCTCGAAGACAGCCATGGAGAATGGATGGCTGAGATACTGATGAGAGTGTAGAACAGTCTTGATATTCTTTCCCCAGTAGTCGCAGCTGAAGATCGACTTGACTTTGGCGTCGGCCCAGTAAACACGCTTCTCCACATAGTCCAGAGTCAGTGCGTTCGGCCATTTTACGCGATCTCCCTCAACAAGCACAACACGGTGCTGTCCGTCCATTCCAGATCTCTCAATGCGAGCGGTCTTTCCCCAATCGGTCCAGAAAATAAGTCCGACCTCCGGATCAACGGCGATAGCTCTAGGCTCTTCCAGGTCAGAAGAATAGAGAACGCGCTTCTTGCCCGTCTTCAACTCGTACACGTTGATCGTGTCGGAGCCACCGTCCGTCCAGAACAGCAAGTCGTGCACCCAATCGACAGCAAGTCCGTCTGGAGTGACGACCGTACTGTTGTCCAGGAGAATTTCGTGGTTCTTGTCGCAATTGTCGGTTCCCAAAAGGGCTCCTTTGACAGTTCCAATCGAGCAGCGACGAATCGTTTGATTGTGAGCATCGGACCAAATGAGAGTCTGAAATCAGTTGGTTGCTTTGACATGTCTGAAAAGTGAAATGCTTACTCCATTGCTGATGTGGATGTCCATGGCAACAGCTGTTCCTGGGGACGTGGAGACTGGGAAAAACATTTTGTTAACGAGATCGAACTGGCGGATGGAGGCTCTGTTGGTGAGGAGAATGAGAGGATCTCCGCCCATGGCACGACATCTGTTCGCAACTCTTCCCGATCCGGCCTTATCGTCTCCGAAGCTCAGTTTGTATCCAGCATGGCAAGCACAACGGTAAGATCCAGGCGTGTTCAGGCAGATTTGATCGCAGACTCCGGCCGTCTCGCACTCGTTCACATCTGAAAGAAACGGAACAATTCGTACTCGCACATCACTTCCTGCTCCCCGATATATTAGCTTGCTCAGCTGCTCGTTTGAACAATCACAGTCCAATACCACTTCTTTTTTGCTTCCTTTCTCTCTTTTGCATTGTTTGTATCCCCGCTAAACCATTCTCTCCCTCTCTCGCAGTTACTCACCAACGCACTGTCCGTTGTCGAGTTTGTATCCGTCTTTGCAATGACAAACAGTGTTGCCGCGGATGTATGACGGTCGGCAAACGCATCCTTCTGAACCCGATTTGCACATCTCTGAAACGAACATTTAGAACGTGAAAGGATCATGTGTTTCATTACCAATTATGTTCTTCTGACCACAAACAGCGAGATTTCCGTCTCCACAGTCGAACTTGGCGCTCGAGCACAATTTGGTCATCGGGAAGCATTGAAGAGGAGTCGACGGACATTCATAGTCGATTCCCTTGTTGCAAGTGACTGAAACTAGAACTTCCATAATCTCGCGTCCTTTTTATTAGTTTCCAAATCCCCTTCCTCGTCATCTAGATTCATAAGTCCTCTTAACTAACCAGGAGTGGAAATATTGCAGTGTTTCTCGTCTCCGCCGTCCGGACAGTCCTCCACTCCGTCGCACCAAGCGGCCAACGGAAGGCATGTGAGGTGTCCTGTTTCGGCTCCGTATGCCGCGTACGTGGCTGGACAAGAGCGTTCTCCTTCGTTGCATTCTGATCTGACGTCGTGGCAATCTTCCTCATCGGAACCGTCAGGGCAGTCATCTTGTCCGTCACAGACGAACGCCTTGTTGACGCACTTATCAGAGGTCTTGCAAGCAAATTCCTGTAAAGATAGTCTCTCCGATACGTCATTTGTCCTAGAATATTCTGGTACACGTAACGCCAATTAAATGAACCGTTTAGCATCGGATCACACTAATCGCATAATGAGCGTGCCGGGCAGCTGTTCTCACATACCCCACTGAGTTTGCACGTGTGCTCCTTCTTCGGGCAGCTTCTCTCGTCCGAATGATCCTTGCAATCCACCTCTCCGTCACATTTCCATCGTTTCGGAATGCACTCGCCGGAGCCGCACTGAAATAATTCCCGTTATCATTTGTATTCAAGTTTCAATCAATGCGGTGACCACTGTCCGTTTTTGTGACAAGCGGTGCGGGGGAAATCAGACAGTGATATCAGGAAGAAAGAGCGCGCCTACACCGCCTGCACATTATCATTCGGTTCGCAAATAGCTAACTACTTAGCACACTCGATACTTTGTCCTCTTCTAAACAAAGTAACCAAACGCAAACAAATAAATATGAGAGGGGGTGGTCTGCGCATAAACAATTTCAAATGCCGGGATAAACACAATGAACGTACCTTGTGCATGTTGTTCGCGCAAGGTCTTGCAGTAGTATTGCAGTTCGAGGGTCCAGTCATCAGCTCATCGGAGCCGTCGGCACAATCCTCTTCGCCATCACAAACCCAGCTCTTGAAGATGCAATATCCGTTTGCGCACCTGAAAAAATGGAAATGTAATAAGGTCATCGGGAGAGATTGAATCGCGAGATTATATTGGACAACGACATACTGGAAGTTTAATTCCGGACACTTTTGCTTCGCCTTTTCGCAGTTTTCTTCGTCCTTTCCGTTCGTGCAGTCTCTTTGGCCGTCACAAACCCACGTGTCGGGAATGCAAAGGCTGTAGTCACCGGAAAGCTCCTCGCACTGGAACTGATTCTCTTGGCATTGAACATCTGAAGTTGGAGGATTCTTTTTAGGATAAGAACACTTCAAAAGGCGTACTTTTGCACTGATACTCATCAGATTTATCTTCGCAGTCGAACTCTCCGTCGCACACCCAGTTCTTTGGAATGCACTTGAATCTTTCCAGAGCAGATCGAACGGAAGTCACTTCACCGCATTTGTGCTCTTCGGCGCCACAACTTTCTGAAAGATTTCTTTTCAGATGAAATGTTCTAATAAAACGCTTACTCGGACAGTCCTGTTCGTCGTCTTCATCTTTGCAGTCAATGTCTCCATCACACCGCCACGATTTTGGAATGCATTTTCCATCTTTGCAGGAGAACGAATCAGTGGTGTTGCATTCTGAAATTGTCATTCTTACTTTCAAACTTCGATAGCTTTTTATTGATTTGATGACTCAGCAAACAGTTAGAGGTCATTGCGAAATCGATTGATTTGTCGGATAAATTTCGAATGGGAAAACTCACGTCTGGGAGTACGGGAGTCGGCCGAGGCGACGAACTGAACAGCGGCCAAGGCGATGAGAAAGAAACCTGTCAGGCCAAGACACTTTCTCATTACGATTGTTCTGATTGTCACCCTTGCTCGTGATTCGGGCGATTCTGGAACACAACAATGTGTTGAAATAAAGTTGGGAAAGAGGAAGAAAAAACGAGGAATTGATGAAAGTGAGCGAAAACGGAGCAGACGAAACGAAACGGAGAGTCGCACAGTTTGTTTGATAAAGCAGTAACGAGAAGAAGAGGGGCGGGGCTTCGTTGCGCCAACGAGTGACGACCGTGGGGACAGAATGGGAAACGATGGGAAATAGGGAAGCTAAGGGCCGGCCGGCCGGACGGACACGAGGTGACTGTGGTACAAAAAGACGCGGAGGGAGAGACGCGGACTATCCGCCGTTGTCTGTGGATGATCGAGAGAGAGAGGCGGGTGAGGTGGTCGTCGTTGTTTACTCGCGACAGAGTGCGGTGGGGCGCGTTTTGGATGACTGGGAGGCGAAGTGCGGGCGGGCGGACGGGCCGAGGCACAACGTCTTCTGCAGAGACGACAGCCTGTTTTTTAGTTTTTCAGTCACTCTTTTCGTTTGTTCAGCGGCGTTTTCATTGATTGGGCCCGTCTCTCGTGATGCATTTCGCAATTTTTGAGATGCGAACTCGGCTTCACATGATATATCACCGGTTGTTGGCCCCTGCCAGAGCATTCGATTCCCTTTCCGCGGGTTGAACAGCAGTTCATCGTTGAGATACTCTCACGCCCAACTATTGCCATTTTTAGCTTCTTAGAATATGACAAATTCTCAATATAAGGAAAGGGAAGTAAACTGAATAAATTGGAGCGAGTGCATGTGATGGAAATTGGAGAGCGCACACGGAAAATCCCACGAAAAGACATCGAAAATGGGAAAAAAAATGCATCGAGCGAGCGCTGTTTTCCATTGTCACGAGAGGACGGCGTCGAATTTGTCAAATAGTTGACGACTGATTCATAACAAATTCAGGTAGTAGTACCGTTTTGAAAATAAATCTGAGCAAGAGAAACGAATAGAATTTTCGAGTCTGGCCAAGTGACTCAGAAACGGAAAAGTTCGAGAAAGCAAGGTGGGTGGGGCTACAGTTTTGTTTTGATTTGTCATCATGAGAAAAACAAAAGAAACGCCAGCGTATGATTCATTCGAACTCGTGACAATCAAGGATTTACGAAGGAAACAGGAAACACAGAAATGCGTGTTTAATTGCACTTCTGTGGTGCATTTTACAACAATATTCGGCCGAATATATTACTGCTTTTACAAGACTTGAATGAACGAAAGCTCTAGGCTTCTGGGGTTATTCAGCGATGTCGAAAAATTAAAAACCTAAACGAATGAAAAAACAGTGCAGGCGTTGCGTTTTCTGATATCGCTGAAAAACTCCATCGCCTCTTCTACAGTAAACAAAACGTTCCTTTTTGCAAAACGTGGTAGCATTGAAAAAAAATAGAAAACACAAAGGAGAACGGTCGAAAATCAACAATTGTTTGGCGTTGCACGCGCTCGAGGTGGGTCAAAAAACGAATGGGTCTCGCAGCGATACATTGCGCCTTTAAAGTGAGCGCGCACGAAAGGGTGGCCTTCGGGAAGACATGCAGGGCTGGATGGGCAAGGAGAAAAAAACGACAATCATTCTGGCCAGAAGAGTCCTCTCCAACAGAGTCTCGATGGACCGCCGAACGCGACACCAAACTACAGACACGTCTGCGGTCCATCGAGACTTGAGGACTCATTCCACATGTCTTCATTTCTTAATTGTTACGTCACAACTATTTTCGTGGAAAAAGTGGGAACGACAAACAAAGAAAAAACGAACAGGCAAACCCCCTAAATCACAAGAGTGTGGGGCTACCCATTCATTGAAATCATCACAAAAATGTACGAAAATATGCCCGAAGAGAAAGAAAACGAATGAAAAGCAGAAGAATGGAACGTTCTAAATATCGTAGGGCGGTGAGTCATTGGGCGTGGCGGACCCGCTCTCCGGGAAATTGAACACGATCTCTTCGGAGAGCGACGGCGAAACGCTGTGAGCACTCGACAGGGACGACTTTCTGGAAACTCTCATTTAGTTGCCAATCGTTATCGGAGTCTGCGAACTTGCAGATTATTCGAGGGGGGAAGTGATAAGAATCCACAAGGTCAAACATGATTTCTACGAAAAGTTTCAAATAACCTCGATAAGAGAAGTAGCTGGCACGAAGATGACTTTTGAATTCTGGTGTCCGGAGTGGCTGACTTTTGACGACGGGTCGGCGGAGGCAGGAGCAGTGAGATCTTGGGCCGTTCCTCGGTCACCACAATCTCTGGCACGAAGCCAAGGTGCGAATTGGATCGGACCGGCAGGTTGACCTCGAGCAAATGAGGGGTCGGCGCACTGCAAATCCTATCACATTTCAACCTTTTTGGACTTGTTCTCGATCAACCAACCTGCAGACGCTCTGACGGGTCGAGCTGGGTCCCGAGGTCGTCTCGTCCTCAGTTGTCAGAATCTGCTGGCTCATCGAAAACGGAACGTTCAGACAGTTTCCATTTCGATGCGAAAGTGGTACATCTGAATTGAGACGTTTGAATGAAAGGAATGGAGGAGTGTGTGAACCTGGAATTGTGGGCGGTGTGTCCATCGAACTCTTGCTCCGTTTGGAACTCCTCGAAATGCTCCGAATGCTCCTAGTTTTGAGATTGTTTATCCACTCCTGGGCCTTCTTCTTCGCTTCCCTGCAAACATTTTCCATGTTCCCATCCTACCCTTCCCTCACTTCATTTTGATTTTTCTTCTTTCGTACTCGTCCACTTCCACTCGCATTTTCATCGTCGAAAGCATGAGTGTTACCTGCAATCACTTGTACTTTCCCGAATTTCGTATTCGAATCACAATTTTTTGTAGTTTCTTTTTTCGCCGTAAAAAGCCATTTTGAGTGTTTACGAGTGAGCACTTTTACGGAAGAAGGACGGGTTACGGTAGCTATTTACGAGTACGGACAAAGTGTACTGCTGCTCTGTACGTGCTCATTATGCGCAAGTCAGAAAGCCGTTCTGCTCCGTCGCTTTCCGTCTGTTACCTGATCATCCAAACTCTGATGAGGTCGAATTGAACGGAACATGAGGAGAACAATGACGGAGGCGAATGCGCCGATGATCGTCACTGCGTACATATCCGCACCGAATTTGTTATCCTGAATTCGTCATTTTTTCCGCTTTCCGATAATTTCCCGTTTGGCACCGGCTTCCTCCCCCAAAATTTCGAAAGGAATGACAGGTTTTGAAAGAGAGTTTGGTTTTAAATCTTGTATTCACTGTTCAACTTTTTTAGAGAATTTCACCAGAAGACTAAAAGAAGATGAAGAAAAACACATTCGAATGAACAAACCTGCGCAGCCTGAGCGTACAGCTGATTACGGAGAAACTTGGCAGTGTGAATGACATTGAGCGTGCAGTTCAGATCGAGAACGGCCGTTTCGTTGAACAAAGGAACACGGAGCATAGGAAGGGAAATGCTGGAATTACTGGTGGAGAGGAGAGCTGTGAGAGCAACGAATGACGGCTTACGAAGGGGATAAAAAAGAAGAAGAGGTGAGGGAGAGAACAGAGAAAAGAGAGGAGTTACCAGGGGAACCGAGTACCTTGGCCGAAGAGGAGGAGCCAAGACACGCGGAAATAGAGGGGAGAAAAGATAAGAGAAGAGGAAGGACAAACGAAAAAGAGACTCGGTTTCATTTTGCAAAAGAAGAGAGAAATTGAAGAGTTATTCGAATGGAATCAGAGAGCCATGACGATGTTGTGTGAGTTCCTCATAGGATTAAGGAAGGGAAAGGTGACGGATGTTTGTCGAAAAGGGATTAGACACATGAATGAACTATTGGTTTCAGTGTACTCGACGATGGACTCGTCGTGCCCGCGGTCAAAAAGTACACCCCACTGCTGAAAAACCACAACGGAACGGAGCTTCTCCGAATGAACGAGCTGTTCCGCGGACGGTTCAACGTGAAAGGGCTCATAGGCCGAGGCGGTTACGGACAAATATACTATGCCTCGGACTCCGTTGCCGGAGAAGCCGTCATTAAGATCGAGCCGGTGGTGCGGCATGGCAAGACGAGCAAGAGAATGCTCTTGGAGCAGAAGGTACTGTACCGCCTGCAGGGAAGACCTCACGTGCCGATTATGTGTGCTTCTGGACATACGGATAAACTCAATTTCATCGGTGAGCGCCGTTAAAGAAAAATACGAAAATGGAAAGTTCAGTGATGCAACTTCTCGGACCGAATATCGGAGATCTGAAGAAGCGGAGTCCGGTGAAGCGACTGAGTGCCCCGACCGTCGCGAGAATCATCATTCAGGTGATTCAGACATGAAAAAAAGAAGAGAATAGTGTGCGCATTGCAGGGAATCGCGGCTCTCCGCGACGTCCACTCGTTAGGCTATATTCATCGTGATGTGAAACCGGCGAATATGTGCTTCGGAATCACGCAAAACGTGAGAGAATTCCGCATTCTCTGCGTCTGGTCGTTTCAGGTGATCTAGTTGTTTTCCAGTCTCGCCACGTGCTCAAGCTGGTTGATTACGGACTCGTTCGGAGATTCAAAGACGCGGACGGCACCCGTCGGAAACCCAGATCTCGGCCCGGGTTCAGGTGAGAAGGAAGATGTTCGGTGGCAGTCAAACTCTTATTCAGAGGAACCCTACGTTATGTATCGATCCGCGTGCACGACCGGAAGGAGCAGTGTCCGGCCGATGATTTCGTCTCGATGGCCTATTCCGGAGCCGAGTTGCTGCTCATCGACCTGCCATGGAAGTGGCTCCATAGCGATGAGCTCAGAGGAGCCAAAGAGGAATTCGTGAGCAATCTCCTCCGTTTCGCATCGATTCTTTCGCTTCGTTTGCAGCAACAGCCCAACTCCGCGTTCCTCCAACTCACCGGAGACCTCTATTCTGTCTTCTGTGCGGCCGTTTTCAGCCTTCGTTCCAGTGACGAACCGGACTATTCTTCTCTGCAATCGCTACTTTTTGTGAGTACGAATGCGCACACAATTCGAAACGAATTTGCAGGATATGATGGGTGTGAAGTCAATGAAAGATGCTTATGACTGGGAGGAAAACTATCGCGAAGTGTACGGAAGTGAGCGTCAGAAGCCAGCGGATTCCACATTCGAAATCGGAGAACAGCAGGAAGAGAAGGTCGTGGAAGTTTAAACTTTTGAGAAGTGAGATGGCTGTAAAGAATATGATCGGAAATGCACGAGTAATATTCTGGTGAAGTTCCCTTATTAAATATGAATGTGTTTTGGCCTGTCATTTGTGCAGAATACTCCGAATGAACTGCGTGCGGAGGTCTGAATTGGGTCGCGCGTGTAGGAATGCAAGAAATGAGAAAACTTGAGTAGTGCATTCATGAATAGCACGAGATTAGTAGAAGCAGATAGTGTGGAGAAGATTTCTTTTCGGATGATGCTCCTCGAAATCTGTTATGATTTGATCGATGTCGTTTTCGAAATCTTCGCACTTTTCGAGTTTTCGCACAGTTCGGCGACGAAGAAGGATCCGAGCGTGGCTTCATCGGGATTATCCTCGATGTCGATGTTGATGACGTGCACTGGATTTCCTGTGGTTCCGACTCTTCGATTCAGAAAATCGATTATCTAAATGTTTTGAGTTGAGTAAATAACTGAGCACAATTTTCTGACACCTGATCGAAAACTCTTTCCTCCAGACACAAAACGATGTCGAACTCGCGTGTCTCGTTTTGAAATCTTTGCGGACGAGACTTTATCCGTCGGTTGCGGTCAACCATACTTAAGAGACCGTTTCCTGTGTACCTAAGACATAAATAGGTAATCAATTGAAGGCGAAATTAATTGAGGGTACTCACAGGCTGAAGTCTTTAGCACACAAGTCTTTGTAAATGTCCTCGTAGGTGGTCGAACCGAATTCGTAACAATTTGGCCTATCAGGTGCCGGTCCGGGCATTTTTACTTGATTTCCAGATCCGTATGACTCGATGTTGAATCCGCGTTTTCTGAAAAATCGATTGATGTGCGGAAAAATCGCGTTTTTGTTACTTGAGCTCGCCATGAGCTTCCATGGAGCGATTCATATTGCTGGAGCAGCTGACTGCAAACCGCAACTTCGACGAATACTCCATCCTATAAAAACCTCCAGAATTGCAATCAAATGAATGAAAAACAGTTTGATATAGGCTAAAATTCAAAGAGAATTGACGAAATGACCCTAACAGCACTTCTCCGAGAGAACTACACATGCGGAGTTTCCTAGGCCAGTCTACTAACTAGTCCGCCAACATGCTCAGGAAAAAAGCCGCCGGCGACCTTCCGATGCCGAATTGGCGCTCCTTTGACGCCGAGGCTGTGCCGGCGCCTTTTTTCTTTGAGAGGAGCATAGAACTTGCTTATTCCCAAAGCAACCGTCATCAAGAAGACGTCTCCCTCGGAATGCTGGATGGCGACTACTTCATTTCGAACCGGCAGACGTTGTGAACAGTCAAGCAAGCACGGATCCACCGATCGGAAGGACAACGACGCACAAGCGCTCCAGGTTAGTCCAGATCTTTCAAAAGCACCGAGGATCCATCGGAACCACGACTTTCAGACAGATACCTGCATCTATCGAAAACTGGAGGCAGGGTTCCGATGATGAAGAAGTTGGAGATGGAGGAGAGGAAGGGATGATCAAAAGCACCGAGGATCAATGCTTTTCTGATGCTACCTTGTTTCTGTGAGGAACCCTAGCATTGGTACGAAATGTTTATCGTGTGTTTCACCCATTAACCCCTTAACCCTTTTGTTCTCTCGAGTAGCTCCCTTGTGTGGTGTGAAGTATAAGAGAATGTAAAATAGTTGTGAAGCAAAAAATGCTTACGGAGTAGTTAGTGTTTCTTGTGATTTTGGTACAGAAGATTTCTCAAATTTCATTCCACCAGTGTAATTAACTCGGTAACAGATGTCACAGTCAACAAAAGAGTTCTGGTCATGCACTCGCCCGCCCCTTTTCTTGCGAGAGAGTGCACAACAGGTGCTCAGTCGGGCGAGCTTCTTTCAATACAAACACGCGCATTGGCACCTTCCTTTGGAGCCGAATTTGCTCAATTTGTCCCCTTTCCATTGTTGAATCGAGCATTTACTCTGTTCAAATGTCGACATGAGACCTCTGGTTTCGCTCCTTTCTCCCTCCTCGCCGTCCTTCAGCATTCGGATGCCGGTTGTCTGAAACCTCGACCGACTCGCTCCTACATTCACAGTCTTTTTGAAAATTCGGATGTCATTGTGGCCGGTGTCATCACTGGAATATCCTATCGAGTTGACTCACTTTATATTGAGGTAACAGGAAGTTTCAGAAAACTCAACTCAATTGCATATTGTACCGTTTTTCAGAACATTACCGTAACGCCTAGTAGAATTTACAGAGGGAAGGAGTATGTGGAAGAGAATGAGAACATTATCATTGGCAACATTTTGGAGACAGAGGTACCTGGAATCTATCAAAAAATACAATAATCTTATCGTTCAGCCGTGTGCTCATCGTCTTCTGGCTTCCGAAGTACGTATCTTTTCCTTGACGAATCAGCAAGGGCACTTCCTTCTGGACGCCCCAATGATCCGCATTTCCTTGCCAACTCTGGATTCTCTGCATACAATCTCTCGAGGGTTAGCTCATCGGAAACGAAGGAGAACGAAGCAATGTTAGACATTGAAATTTCTCAATTTCAAAATCAGAAAATTGATCCTTTTTCAGCAGTTTGTGAGGTCTCACTGTGTCCGTTCGGTTCCAAATGCGGTCTGAAGACGGGGACGTGCGAGTGCAAGGCAAAGTGCCGCGTGGCAAGTGACGTCGTCTGCGGATCGGACCACGTCTCCTACTCCTCCTTCTGCCACCTATCCGTCCGAAGTTGTGTGCTGGCCAAGAAGGGCGTCCGTCTACGAGTGGCTTCCAAAGGACCGTGCAGTGAGTTCCTTCTCCAGATGACTCTTCCTTCCTCCTTTCTGCCTAATAATATTGTCCCAATTATCCGTGCTCATCTGTCATCTGTTGCTCCGTCGGTCCGTGTGATTCGTCTGCTCTTTTATTCACGTTTCGCGCGTTTCTCCCTTCCGTCGCATTGTTTGTGGTTTGGCTGCTGCTGCATTGACCGAAACGGTGCGGCCAAACAGGGCAAAGGGAGGGGAGCACCTGGCATAGAGAGCTCTTTGTAAGACAGTAATCCCGTGCACATACATGCAGGAGAAACTATTACGGAGTGTCCGAAAGTGTGAGAATGAACCGAATTTGAGTGTTATTGAGACTGAGAGCACTTGAGAATGATAACTGATGGGAATTTGAAGGAAGTTAGACAATGAATAGAGGGAAGGTTTCAATTGAAAGAGATTTCTGAAATCCTCCAAGCTCCTTCTCTATTCTCTTCTCTTCAGAATGGACTTCTCATCCCATCCAAACTCGTTGAGTAGTTTTGAAGGGTCCCTCCGATGTGTCAGGAGATAAATTAGATTCGAGCCTTCGCCCCTTTTCCCCAGAGCATTCACTCCTCGAACCGAAATTTGCCTTCTTCCACTTGCCAGTATTCCTCTTTCTCTTCTTCATGCACACTCCGTTCTTTCTGCTCTATTCTTTGATCTCTTTTGTTTTTGGGTGTTACAAGTATCCAAAAGGTGGGATTACTTACTTAAAGTCGAAAACAACTAGGACCTTCCAGAGAAAAGGAATCCGTGCGAAGACTTGCGATGCGGACCAGGAGAGGATTGTGTTGTCAACCAGATAAACGGGATCCTTCTGGCCCAATGTGTCTGCCCCACTCAATGTCCGAACTACGGGGATTCTGTCGAATCGTCTCCGGTCTGCTCTTCGCATGGAGTTGATTACCAGTCCTCTTGCCACTTGAGACACCATGCTTGCGAATCCAAGACAAACATTACTGTCAAGTTTTACGGGAGATGCGGTAAATCACATTCATAATAGCATAAATCTTGGGAATGAAACCTGCTCAGATCCATGCCACGGTCAAAAGTGCTCGAATGGTCAGACTTGTCAACTGGGAGTCGACCGGAAGCCAGAGTGCAGATGCACAGAACAATGCCCGATGAACAGTGCCCACGTGTGCGGAACTGATGGAAAGACGTGAGTGGTTCGGGGTGAGGAATAACTCGGAACTGTTGCTTTCAGTTACTTGAACGATTGCTTCCTGAAACTGGCATCCTGCAAAGAGCAAAAGGATATAATTGTTTGGAAGCGTGGAAAATGCGACGAAGTGGGCAGTCCGTGCGAGAAATGGAGTGCGGATTCTGGGGAAGCTGTTCGATCAAACCGGACAGAACGGCAGAATGTGAATGTCCGAAGGATTGTGAGGATGTCATGAGACCAGTGTGTGCAACCGTAAGGGAAAAGTTTGATGACTACACTCAAGAAGAGCATTCAGAACGGAGAAACATTCGACAATGAGTGCGAGATGAAGAGGAAAGCCTGCGAGACGAAGACCAACGTCAGAGTGAAACATCAGGGAACTTGTGGTCGGTCCCCTTTATCTTCCGAATTCCCATTTTGTACTACTTTTAGGCATCGGAGTGTGTGCCACTTTCAATTCCTGTAAGAAGCCGCAAGTGTGCGTGGCAGTTGACGGAAAGCCAAAGTGCGTGTGTCCGTCGTGCACTGACGAACTGAAAGAGGTGTGTGGAAGTGACGGGAAGACGTATGCGAACGAATGCAAACTGAGAAATGCGGCGTGTGTCAGTCAGAAGGACATCTTCGTCAAGTATTCTGCTGTCTGCGGTTAGTTGTGTTCCAATCTATGTAAATGGAAACGACGTCAACTTTCAGAAGGATGCAAGGATAAAAAGTGTGACTTCTACTCGTCGTGCGTGGTCGGAGAGAACCACAGACCGGAGTGCAAGTGTCCGGATGACTGTCCCACTTCGGAGTTGGGACAAGGGAAAGAAGTGTGCGGAACGGATTCGGTCACTTATTCATCCGAATGCCATCTGAGGAAGTCGGCGTGTCATCAGAAGAAGTTTATTGTGATGGCTTTTGAAGGAAAGTGCGGTATGTTGGATGTGATTGTTTACACCTTCCAACTACTCCAAAATCTTCAGATGAGTGTCTGCATGTTCAGTGCAGATACGGAGAGGAATGCCGTGGCGGAGTGTGTGTCTGCTCGTACAACTGCCCCGCAAACCCACCACTTTCTGCTAGAATTTGCGGAGAGAACGGGGTAATCTCAGGAATTGCTCTCGTCATGCTCTTCTCTCCTATTCCAGGTGCTCTACCCTTCGCTCTGCCATCTCCAATTGGCCTCTTGTCAGAAAGGCGCTCCGATTTCCGAGATGCCTCCATCTCATTGTCATTCGTCGCAAACGGCATTCCCAGGTTTGAGCATGGAAATGACTGTCCTTCTGTTCGAACTGAACTGCAAGTGGCGTTCTCTACTTCTCTCGAGTTCGCATGGTGTCTAGTCGACTTCTCCGAATCGGTTATGCTCTTTTTTCGTCCATCATCAGTTATCAGTTATCTTGTGCGTCTGCTCTTTCGGAGCCACGTGCCACAACGGGCGGTGCATTTGCCCTCCGTGCAATCTGTCCTCTCGTTATCCGATCTGCGGATCTGATGGAGTCATCTACGAGAATCAGTGCCAACTGAACACCATTTCGTGTCGAGACCAGAGAGAAATCCACGTGTTGCCACTAGTTTCACAGTGCGATCAGAAGAACGGTCAGGGATCGGCAGAAAAAAAGTGGGAAAGGGACCGTTGATTTCAGATTCTTGTGAGTGCAACCGTGTCGGATCGTTCGGACACGCTTGCGACGAGACTGGACAGTGCAAGTGCCGGCCGGGAGTCGCCGGTCTCAAGTGCGACCATTGTCTACCGTCCTTCTGGGGAATTCATCTGATTGCTCAGGGAGCTCTTTCTTGCAGACGTACTTTGAAACGTAATCGGGGCACATACTGACAGTTGGTTTCAGCTTGCGGATGCAGTGCTTTCGGCTCAGCAAGGCCCGATTGCGAACAGACGACCGGAAAGTGTGAGTGCCGAAACGAAGCCCTCGGTGACAAGTGCAATCAGTGTCCGAACGGATCCATGATGACCGCGGGAGGCTGTGTGTCGCCGGCCGACTACAAACACCTCGGTATCAATCTCATTTGATTCCTTCCACTCATTCTACCTTTCAGAGACTGTCAATCTCTGCATTGTTTCCACGGCGCCAAGTGTGTTCCCTCTCCTGCTAGCTTCCCCGATTGTGTCTGTCCCCAGTCGTGTCACATGGATCATCTGGGAGTGGTTTCCAACATGACAGTCTGCGGATCCGACGGAACCACTTACACCAATCTGTGCGAACTAAAAATGTTCGCTTGCAAACATCAAATCGACGTGGTTCCAGTTTCCATGGGAATCTGTGACGACGGTAAGGGATCGAGATGATTGTTTGAGAGACATAGATCATTTCAGAAAGTTTCGAAGTTCTGGATCGTCTTCAACGCGAACAGAATCCCGAGGAAAAGAGGCTAGGATCTCCTTGTGTCCATCATGAAGAGTGTGAAAAGGTAAAGAGAGAAATAAGAATAAAAGAGGAGCAATGTGTTTCAGCTGGATGCTCAATGCATAACGAGACCCGGCAGGAAATCTGTTTGCGATTGTGGAGAAGGATGGAAAAGTCATCAGGGAATATGTGTAGAAGAAGCGAAACGGCGAAAGTCTGACCAGTTAGACCTGACGACCGATCTCCATTCCGACTGGCTCCTGGTCCGAAAGGGATGTTACCAGATTCTCGAAGCTCTCTATGCAGGTACAAACGTGACGTATCGTTCCGAAGACCCCACCGTTTCTTCAGATTCATATGAAAGAAAAGAAGGAAGGAACACTTCTGAGAATGGTCACAGATGACAAGAAAGATTTGCGAATCGTTCATGAAAACCGTCGGATTGTCATCAAGTATGTACAAGTTGAGCACGAGTTCAACCGAGTAGAAATACAAGAATGAGAATAAAAGTGACGCAGAAAAAGGTTGCGAAGGCGACGAGAGCGACCATAAAGATGGACACGTGGTGGCCGAACGATTCGGCGTCTTCGGGGGTCATGCAGCACGGCAGCCAGCCACAGTTTATCTTTTTCGGGGGACGGGTGTACTGAAAACGAACAGAATAGTCTCAGTTGGCTTCCCTTGCTGCTCACCTCTTCCTCTTCGGTCTCTTCGGATTCATGCCGAACTCGCGAGACTGAAACCCGAGATCCGGGTCTTTTGGGCAAATCAATAACGATTGACTGGCGACCGCTCATTTTGGGAAAGAACTGTCGAATTGATAAGAAATTAAAAGTGTTTCCAACAATTACGTTATCAGCTGAAATACTTTCAGAGTCGGCAAAGCACAAGTGGAGTCACTGCAGACCATTGCGTACAACGTCAGTTTGGAAGTAATTGAGACCATTTCTTGATAAAAAGTAATCATACTAGTTTCAGTTGAAATGGAAACGAAATGAAGTGCAGTTCAAACTGAATGGAGAGATTCAGAAGCACAAGTTCGAAGACGTGCTGGATTCTTCGGTGAAGAGAATATTCTTGGGAACCGATGGAAAATGGGAGAAGAACCGACTGAATGCGATCGTTGGATTCCTGGAAATTGATGACGTGGCAGTCCGAAAAGAAGACGTCAAACCGTTCTGTGAGTACCAAATTAGAACAAAAAGATGATGATGTTATTCTAGATATGCCGCCTGAAATCACGAAAACGTTGAAATTTCAAGAAGGCGGATACCTCAGATACCAAGATTTGGGGATGGACGTACGCGAGAAAACGCATTTCGAGATAGTATTCAAGCCTCACAGAACCAACGGTAAAGTACTCAAACGGTCACGAGCATCCTAACATTTGTCTCCAGGACTTGTACTCTACTGGTCGGTTCCTTCTGATCCTCACACGGACTTTGTCGCCTTCGCAATGATCGACGCAAAACCTCACTTTGTGTACGAACTCGGATCGGGCCTATCCTATATTCGGTGAGTTTCTGTTGCTTCTAAAGTTATTGTTTCATTTAGTGGAGAACCGCTTCCTCTGAATACGTGGCACAGTGTGCGGATTGAGAGGTTCGGGAAGGAAGTGTCGATGTTTGTGAATGTGACACTCGTCAAGAAGCACACATCACAGGTTGACAATCGGACGGAACATGTTCCAAATTCGTTCGTTTCAGACCAAGAATGCGCACTTGGACATTGCTAAAAACGACGTTCTGTTCGTTGGAACCGTTCCGGACGGGATAATTTCTCACAAAGTCCGTAAACTGAACGTTCCGTTTGAGGGAGAGCTCCAAGTGCTGCGGATCAACGAATTGCCGATTAACCTCGTCTCCGTGAGTTTGTTTTCCACGTCGGGGGACCAAAACGGATAATTAAAAAAAAAGTCATTTCATCAAGCTAGACGCTCGTTCCTCTTTTCTCATTATTATTATTGGTAATGTCCACGTTCCCCCATTGAAAAGTGATCCGAAAACAGACACGTCTGAAAAAAGATAGGAGGGAAGGTCAGCTGGTTTCATTTCCCTGAGTGGAAAGATGCATCCATTATGGATGAGCCCCGAGAAGACTGACATTGTTGCAAAGTTGCACGCATGACGGGACGACCCGGAATAGATTACATGTTCACCGAATGAGCTCTCACTATCAGAAATGATCACCTTTTATATGTGTGCGTGTGAGAAAATGAGGAAACCAACAAGCGATTTATTGTGCGGAACGGAACAGAGAAAAGCAATCGGATCACATGCCTATCCGAGTCGGTAGTAGGCGTTGGCGCTGGCCCGGCTCAGGCTCTCTGTTCTCTTCTGTCCTCCGCGTCCCGGCATCTGGAGGTGGATGTTCCGCCAGAAGTTCTCCAGACTTCTCTTCGGAAGCTCTCCGGCGACGACGTACGAGTCGTCCGTGTCTGCAACAAAAAATACGTTGTTTTGAAGGCATGTTGTGCTTGATATAATTCCAGTCTAATTAAATCTACAAAGCTGCCATTTCCTCCTCGTTCACGGGCGCCTTCTGGAGACCTTCTTCTCGTATTAATGAAGCCCTCCCTCACCCTTTTCCTTCTTTCCCTAACCCCAAATTACTGATGCATTAGGCGGGTGGAAAAAGGAAAAAAGAAAGAGCGAGATGAAGGGAAGAAGTTTCTTGGAATTCTATTGAACTCCTTCAGTTTCGTCACAAATTGCTCTCAAATTGTTCTTGTTCCATTTCGCTCGGATGATTACCCATTGTTCGGAGCAGAGCTCAGAGTTCTTCTTGCTCGTTCAGATCAGACTAAGCACGAAGACCAACGCCTTCAAGGTATTTGAGGAACGGAACTCACCGTACAAGAAACCGTAGGACACGGCCAAAAGGGCAAAGAAGGCGATGAGAACAGCGAAACGCATCGTTAGTGGAGTGGAGGAAATCGGAGACAGAAGCGACTGAAAACGGGTTGGAATGAGTGAGCCAAAAGGGGCGGAGCATCGGGAGGGAATCGGAGGAGGGGCGGAGCAAAGTGTGGAAGAGAGAAGAATGGGACCACCTGAAAGAGGAACTGGATGGAACATGAGTCATTGGAAATTGAACAATTCACTTAGGAATTAACGGAAATTAGAGCGGAGAATCTGCATTTTCTTGAGCAAAAAAGCGAGCTAGCGAGTGCTGAGAGAGTTAATCTCGTGATGAATAACGCACTCAATTTCCTTGTGACTTCCAATTTCCGATTTCCGACTTCCGTTCCGATTTTCTTAGTTTCATTTCCGTCAAAGAGCCCAGAGAGTCTCAATGAAGAACATCCCATGGAAGGATCTTCTTGGTATCAGAACTTCGCTAATCTACTTTGTCTGCAGATCCGCGCATTAGTATGTCCCTCGTCATTCGCCCTTTATCTGTTCAATTATTTTTAGATAAAACTCTTTGGATTTCCAAACGTTCATACATCTCATTAGAGCCTTGTCCTCTAAAATGTTTTCCCCGAAATCTGAGCATCGCTTCTCACGATCACATTTCCGGGAAACGAATAAGACGATGAAGATGATGATTCGATCTCAGGCTTCATAAAAAAGGAGCATTGTTCGGCGGAGAAATGAGGAAAAAAGGCGGATAATGGAGTGGTGTAATTACAGTTTGAATGAACGAGCATTGTGCCCTTTCATGCGATTTATTACCCTCTAGCTCGAATTGGAAGAGAAAGTCGAAATAAAATGGAAATGGATTTCAGGGAGTGCCGAGCGACGCCGCGGAGAAGATTGATTCGAAGGAGACGGAAGAGTGCGGAAGGTGCGACGGAGCCTGTTTCGACCGCAAAGGGACCGCAATTTGTCGGCAGCACGAGAGTGAGTGATCACTTTTTGAACGCCGAAAACCAATTGGAAATGCATGAATTCTCACCTGATCGGTTCGAAATGTGAAGGTTGACCCTAGAAAACTGTCCCGAGTGCTTTCTCTCTTTTTTCGATTCTCGATCACTGAGAAATTGTTGATCTGTGCGTGTCGTGAAGGGGAAAAAGAAGAGAAAAAGGACTGAAATTAGTTAAATTTACTCTCAAATATTGGCCAAATAACCGTCAGCTTCTCCCCTTTCCCCTTCGGTTTTCGATGCCTTCGGGGACCTAGTTTCACTCGGAAATACAACTACTTTAAGAAGTAATAAACGTAGTGACAATGACTTTTTCGATTACGTTTCTCGTTCCGAAAAAGTTTCGTTTTGTGCTCGCTCAAAAAGCGAAGAAGGAGTGGAAAAGGAAGAGAAAACGGGAAAAGAGTCGTCCAATTACGGCATTAGAATGAAAGTGAGCAGTCAAGAATTAATGGGGGAAAACGGGAGAAAAAGTGTTTTCTTTTTAGATGATGCGCGTGGAATCCACATAAATGAGCACGAGGAGCTCGTTTACCCGAACAACGCCACCTTCTCGTGAGTTACTAATTCTTCGAACGTCATCTGAAGATCTTTGCTTTTCAGAATCGCCTCTTCCAAACTCTCCAACTTTTCGTTCGAATTCCGAACACTCAAACAGTTTGGTAAGTTATAGAATAAGCCGAGGCGTTGGCGGAAACGAGCGAGCGCCTAAATCACGTCTTCTGTTTCTGTTCCTGCTTCCAGATTTAAAGAGGGATTTCAAGGGGATTTGCAGATCAGAACAACTCTTTCGCAGGCCCCGCTCTCGAAAATAAGAATGTTGAATTCGTGCATTGCAGGCGTTCTGTGGCTGGAGGGAGCATGGAGCCAGACCGACGGCGACGGAGACTTCTTGCTCGTTTTCATCGACGAGGGACGGCTGTACGTGGGCATCAACCTGGGCACCGACCGGCATTTGAAACCGATCTCGACGAATGTGACTGTGGCAGACAATCATTGGCATACGGTAGCATTCAGAAGGTAAGCAAGACTCGTGATGTTCTTCTAGAGATCAATTGAGGAAATGAGCCAAGAAACGTGGTAAATAGATTTCACGGCTGAGAAAGCTTCGAATGAGAAAACGAGGGAATAAATCAGAGGATGTCGTGCGGGCGGAAAGGAGCGTGTCTTCTGATTCATGACAGAATGTTTCAGAAAAGAGCGAAAGTGCGAGCTGTGGGTCGACTCGAAGAAGCTGCTCCAAGTGGTCGCTTCCCCTGGAGACACCGCCCTCGACACGAACGGACTCGTCTACTTCGGAGGAGCCATTCCAAAAAGCATCGGCTTCTGAAGTCTCTCGACCTGGCGAACAAGTTTGTCGGCTGCGTGCGGAATCTGAAAATCTTCGGCCAAGAAGTCAATCTTTTGGTGGACTCGCTGAAGTCTGTCGAGACGCCCAAGTACTGCTACAACTGAATTGCACCAATTTTATACGATTTATTACTTTTATTATTATTATTCAGATTCAGATTCCAGATTTCAGATTGTTCTCGTCAAACTCAAACTACAGGTGATATTTAGAGCTATGTATATACACTTCAGATGCTTACGGAAATAATAATAAATGAATGGAAAGTCGAAGTGTTCTGGAGCACCAGAATCCACAGAATTTCCATAAAAAAACGTTAGAAAATACTAGTGACAGTTTCCGAAAAACGAACATTACTCTTAATTTTGACACTCCGTTTAAACGATTCTTCTCGCCGCGAAACCGTCCGCTGCCGCTTCAGAAACCACCGGCTAGAGCCCAATTTTACGATGCGCGTCGAGCTGTTTTGCACCGTACATAGACTTGGGATTCTGATACTTGTCGTTGGATCTGAAGCAGATTAGGATAGAGAGAAAGGAAGAAAGAGCGAGTAAATACCTTTGCTGATAAGATGAAATTGAAAGGTTGGCGGTTGGAAGCTGTAGGCCTGAATGAACTGCGACGGACGGCTTCGTTTCGAAACACGGACTGAAAAGAGATCAAGAGATCAATATCACCAAAGGAAGACTCACGAGGATTTCTGCCAACCGGCGTTCGTCGTCTCAGAAGCGGTTGGTGTCTGGCGAAAAAAGTCTCCGTTGCGTGACTGACGGTAGCCTCCGTCCTGCATTCGGTGCTCTCGCATCTGCGGATGAATCTGCATCCCCTCTTTTCTGTTCTGAGCACGTGGCATCGAGCCGTAGTTCGCGTTACCGTAGCCGTTCCCCTGATGGTATTCTCCGTGCATCGCACTCTTCAGATGGTAAACGTTGTGAGAAGAGTGCGATCTTTCGATAGGTGAACGGATTCCCATCGGATTGTCGAGGTGATCGAACGATTGGGCACTCCTCATCATACTGTTATTGTTGCCCGGACTCGTCTTTTTGGGGCTCATTTGGTAGGAACTCGGCGGCGGAGTGGTGACCAGTGCCAGCTCGGAACGGCTTCTTTTGAGCTCTTCCTCACGGTCGCGCAGGTTTTTTATCTCTTCGGCAATGCGCGGATCGATGATTTCTGTGGCCGAGTTCTGAGAAAGTGGTATATTTCGTTGAAGGACCGAAGAAGGTACCGGATCTTCGCTCTGCATTCCTTGCTTCTTTGCAATCAACGCGGCCGCCGATTTCTTCACGAATCTGCCGCCGCTGTTTGCCCTGAACCTCTCTCAGTTCTTCCCGATTTCTCAGATGAATCAACTGACCGATCTCTATTATTTCCCTGATTTCCATCTGGATTCTTTGTGAATCTGCTCTCATCATTAGAATAGCTCAGGGGAGGAGCATCCTCATTCTGAAATACTAACATCCAATTCTGGACATTCCATTGCTCCCCCCTTCTCAGATTCGTTCGTTTCTGTGTGTTTCTGCTGTCTCTCATTCCCGGCACCATTATTTATTTTTTTGATTTTACCAAAATTAGGAAAATAAACGAGAAAAGGAGACAGCACAGCACACACAATTACGAGTCTGAAAAGGAAGAGAAACGGGGAGAGGGGGAAAAGGAGAAAGAGACGGAATTGAAACTAGGAATAGTAACGGACAGGCACCTGGGAAACGCTGCGAGTGTGTCCGAGTGGGCTCTGAAAGGAATTTGTTCAATTCAAGAGTTTAGTTTCCGAAAACGAATGAATACCTTGCGATCACGGTCCTGTTGAGCGAACGACTGGCTGACTGTGAGCTTAGGAGCGGGAGGAACGTTCGAGACTTGAATCGGAGCCGGCGGAGAATTTTGGACAAGGGGCGGCGCGGGCGGCGGCTTCGAAGACGGATCCTCTTGTTCTTGAACACTCGGATGGAGGCGTCAAAGTTCGGAAGCTTCTGAATGTGCCACCAGAGACGGTCAGTCAATCCGATGCCCAAGTAATTGAGCACTTCTTTGTGGCTTCTGAAGTAGATCAGAAGCTTCTCTGCCTCCTCGGACAGCTCTCCTGGCTTCTGAGACTCAAACGGTAATTTGTACGGAGACGGCCCACGAACGTCGGAGCTCTCGGAGCAAAGCGCAGAGTCCGAGGAGACGCTCGTGTGCTCCTCCTCCTTGTCCGACAGTTTGTCGTTCTCCTCTTTGCTCGGTTGCTTCTGCATCTGCGGATGCTGTTGCTTTTGCGTGGGCAGCGGTGGCTGTTGAGTTGGCAAGGGAGGGGCCGGAGGAGCTCCGCCGACTTCCTCCAAAATGCTTCTCTTCTCGTCCTTCTTCCGATGAAGAGTCTCCCATTGACGAGCTTTGTCTGGATGTGGCTGCTGGTATCCTCTGCAATGCATTGTATGGTTACTATCTCCCCAGCAGGCAGAATACTTTTCTGATCCTGCGCGGTTTCCTCGTCGTCAATCTGAATCGGCCAATCGCCGTTGTTCATCTTCTCCACCACTTCCGCCACGTTCTTCGATGGATTCTTTGGCTCATATCTGTTCGGATTCTGATTTGCTGCAGTTGTTGCTGATTGGCTCTCATAAATGGATTGGTCGAGACTCGGTTCGAGGCAGAGAGTCCTCATCTGAAATTGATTGATTGCAATGAAAATGGAAATTCAGAGAGAGGCACACTCACGTTTTTCGGCGCCGCCTCCCTTCAGATTGTTGATAATCGACCTGATCGTATTGGTAGTTTGACCGCCGTTTCCTCCAGTTTCCTTCTTTTTGGGAGCGGCCGCCGGAGCACCGCCGTCTCCACTTCTGAATCCATCGATGAACGCCGTTTGCTTCGGAGGGAAATCCCTCTTTGCTCCCGGATCGAACCGAATATGCACATCCGATTCTCTCCGTTTCTGTTCTGTTGTTGCCATATTTCCGTACTTTGACACCGCTTTCCTATCTATAAACTCTTCGAATAACCTTTTCTCTAAATAATAGTTACCATTATTATTGTTGTTGTTGCTAGTGTACCCTCCAGTCGGTCCGAATCTTGGTGGTGGCGGTGCTTGCGGAATGTTCGAGACCTCCGATTCCATTGAAGGAATTGAAGTGCTGATTTGAACACGAGCCAGGTTTTTCGGGGGGCCCATTGGCTTGACCGGAGGGATGTTAGTGGCCGGGACCGTATCGTAAAAGTCCTGCTGGTCCCGCTGGTTCGCCCAGTGATCCTCTTCGTCTTCGTATCCGTGGTCTTCCGGATGATGAGGATGTGGATGGGCGTGTGGATGGGGAATCGGATGATGTTGGTGGTGAACTGGAGAGCAAAGAATGGTTGGAAAAGAAGCAAAAGAGAGATTCTTACCAGTGTTCGCGTACTGATTACCGTAATCCTCTTCGTAATCGTAGTTATCATAAGTGGCATTGTATCGGTCGTCGTAATGATCGTGCTGCTGTTTGTACCGGGTATCTCTTCTTCGGTCCATCTTCAGTTGCGTTTCAAAGCGAATGAAGTTGAATGGAAAGTGAGAAGACTAATGGGATTAGAGCTCCTGGTGCTCGAGAGACGGAACCAAACAAGGCCGCGAAGGCCGATTGACAGGCTGACAGCTGAAGACGAGGAGAGAGTGCGAGGAGCGGCGAGACGCAGAGGGACTGTATTTGTTGATTCCGAGCCCCGGGACGGCTGTTATTCTGTTTGAAGCTAAGGAGAAATGGTGATGGATCTGTGGGAATTGACATCATTTCCGTAGTGCATGAAGAAATCGGCAACGTTTCGACTGAGCGCTAAATCATACTTTGTTCTTTGATCTGAAGCTTCGAAACAATGTTGGTCTACTCGATTGTGAACGTCGGAAACTTGAAAATTATATGAACTCAGACGTGAGAAGCCTTTCATGACAGATCTGACTTTGCTGACAAGTTCCCAAAAGAAGAAAACGCGGAGCTTTACTTTTTAGAATATAAATACTCAGCCTATTTTTGCATCTTTTCAGAATTGTTCATGATGCACTATTACGCTTAATAGCAAAAAATCCGTCACAGCTGATTTTACCGTTTTCATTGTTTTTGAATTTGCGCACTTTTCCTTTAAAGGCGCATTAGTTTTCTGGATTGCGGGTCTCGCAACGAATCATCCGCATTCAAATTTCAGACAAATCTCATCTTTTTTTCAGATTTCCTGTTGTTTCTCGCTGCTTTTCTGCAAATTTTGATTAAAATTGAACCTTTTAATTTTCTGAAATAATTCAAATAGTAAGAAGACGAACAAGTTTGTGATTCTGATTATATTCTGGTACTTTTTAACGAAATTTACGTGAATTGTCGTGCTTGTGAGCGAAAGAAATACCCTAAGAAGCCAAGTAGTTTGCTGAAAGTTAAGATGTCGTCCAAATGTATCCGTAGTTACATCAGTATATAGTTTTTTTGCTTTCGCTCTTCTAACTGAGTCAGTATAATCATTAGCAGTCGCCAAACAAAATTTTCCATATTTCGACGCATTGGCTGTCAAATAAATGCAACGCGGACTAAGACACCTCGCGGTGGACTAGTTTCTCGTGGACTAGAAAACGCCACTCTTTGAAATATCATCATGTCGCAGATGGCGTGTTCCTAAACCTTTTCATTGTTTTTTCGAGATAATTCTTTGAGTTTTTCTAGATTGGAGAATGTTCCGTAACCAATACGACAGTGATGTGACCGTTTGGAGCCCGCAGGGCCGTCTTCATCAGGTTGAGTATGCCGTCGAAGCGATGAAGCAAGGTTCGGCGACCGTCGGAATCAAGAGCGAGACGCACGCCGTCATTGTCGCTTTGAAGGTATTTTTAGTTCAAGATCTACGTTTTTATTATATTCATTCACAGAGAGCGCAAAACGAGCTGTCATCTCACCAGAAGAAGGTTTTCGAGATTGATACCCACGCCGGTGTCTCCATCGCTGGTCTGCTTTCAGACGGTCGTATTCTCGCTCGCTTTCTTCAGACCGAGTGCTCCGATTGGCGCTGGGACTATAAGCAGCCAGTTCCTATCAAGAAGTTGGCTGAGGCTATGCAGTTGAGTGAGTTGAATTTCATAAAACTCATTGTTATACTTTTTTTCCAGAGCTTCAAGCTAACACCCAGTACTACGGACGTCGTCCGTTCGGAGTTGGAATTCTCATCGCAGGATATGATGTATGTCACAAACTGAATTATATCTTCAAACAGGTTCTTTGCAGAAAGACGGAGCGCACATCGTCCAAACTGACCCGTCGGCGGAGGTTGTCAGCATGCATGGAACATCCATCGGAGCTCGTTCGCAGTCGGCTCGCACTTATCTCGAAAGAAATGTCGAGAGCTTCGAGAACTGTATACAGGCCGTACCTGTAACATCAATAATCCCCATTTTTCAGCGACTCCTGCTCAGCTCATCGTTCATGCTCTTCTGGCTCTTCGCGACACCCTCCCGGCCGAGGAAAACCTGAGCGCCCAGAACACTTCTATCGGAATTGTCGGAAAGGACATGCCCTTCAACATTCTTGATGACGAGCAGGTCGGCATCCACCTCAACCAAGTTGCGACTCATCCTCGCAACATCGCTGGAGCTCAGGGAGCCGCCGAGCCAATGCAATCCTAAATCTACAATTTCACATCAATCATGTGTATAATTCCATATTTATCTATCCCCGTACTCTACTCCCCGTTTTCATAAATTAATTTATCGGCTTTGTTTCCGTGCTTTCATTTCCGTGAACTTCGAATGTCATTCGGTGACCTAACTTTGAAAAGCTTGAATTTCTTGGCTTTCTGTGTGCCCCGCGTTATTTACTATTCAAACTGGTTCTTGTTTACTCGGTCTACGACACTCCGCCATTGCGCTGGCCGCGCACTATTTAGTGGATGAGAACAATTAGAAATGGTCAATCAGAGGCTGCATGAAACTTCTCATTCAGTTTGACAGTTTTTAATAATGTTCATGTTCTTTTCTAACTTTGCTTCTTTTTAATATTGATTTCAAATGGATGAGAATTAATCTTGAAAAGTGATTCCAGGTAGTCTGTTATAATGCACGGTAGAGGCGGTTATCGTCACGGGTAAGATTGCAATCAAATCAAACGTTTTGATTTTAATTTTTTTTGGCATTCCAGATCTGATCCACCAATAAAAAGATATCGCCGTGACGACAACGCGGACCCCACCAATCCGAATCCATCGATTGTGGTTCATGTCAGAAATCTACATCAAAAAGTAAACATTTTTCTCTCGTTAGGAACATGATTTAACGATTTTAGGCCACTGAAGCCGATCTGCTTGAAGCGCTAAGCCACTTCGGTCCGGTCGCTTATGCCACGTGCATACCTCATTCGCGAATGGCACTCGTTGAGTTTGAGGACATTGAGGGAGCCAAGGCATGCGTCAACTTCGCCGCATCGAATCAAATAAATGTGGGAGGCCAGGTAAGATTTATGATAAAGCGCGATAGCATTAGAACAAATTACAGAGTGCCCTCTTCAATTATTCGACGTCGCAATGCATCGAACGAATGGGATTCGAGTCTGCCACTCCGAACAAGGTGCTCGTTGTGACTGTGCTAAACGCACAATATCCAGTGGATGCCGACGTCATCTACCAAATCTCGAATGCTCAAGGAAAGGTTCTCAGAGTGGCAGTAATGCACAAACCGACCGTTGTGCAGGCTCTCGTGGAGTTTGAGAGCACGGAAGTAGCCCAGGCGGCGAAGCACGCAATGAATGGAGCCGACATCTATTCCGGATGTTGTACTCTGAAAGTCGAGTTTGCCAAGGTTTGTCGATTTTAGACAGATCCATTCTTACTCTCCGATCTTCATTCAGCCGGATCACGTTCGCGTAACGCGTCAGGACAAAGATCAACGAGACTTCACCCTCCCAGACAGTTGGTTTTCCCCTCATTATTTTATATTTTGCGCATCCTCATTCTTCAATGAACTGGTTCCGTATCGATTGCCTGTCTTGTTGTGTCTGTCGTTTTGGAGAAACAACACGCAAACAGTCACACAACATCCCCAGAGACAATCAGAAAACGCATAGAGAATGAAAATATCCCCAAGTAGACAAAAAACGAAAGAGCACAAAAATCGAAGCAAAGCAAAACAAGGCAACAATTTCGCACAAAACTATAGCTCAATTTTGCATAAGACACAACCGGAACAATCTGAAAGTGCACAAATCTTTCAGTAGTAGACACATCAATTTCAGGTGAAGGACCTTTTGATAACGGAAGAAAGACGTTGATTCCATCGAGACCGGACGATCACTGTGGGTAGTCCTCACAAACGTTTTCGAATACGAATAGTTCCAGATCGGCGTCCCTTCGACTTTCCCGAACGGGATAGATTTTTAGATCGACGTGATTATCCTCCACAGGCGCATAGTTATCCGCCACGTGGTGGACCGTCCGAATACTATGAAGACCATGGACCTCGAGATCGAGGAGGACCACCGCCTCCGAGATACAGAGACGATTACGAGGATAGAGGCGGAAGAATGGCCCCACCGGTTGGAGGAGGACCCGTGAGAGGAGAATAATAAAAGTACAAGGAAAACAACTAATTAGTTCCAGAACTGTGTTCTTATGGTGTACGGTTTGGAGCACGGAAAGATCAACTGCGACATGCTGTTTAACATTCTCTGCCAATACGGAAATGTTCTCAGAGTTAGTCAGAATGTTAACAGTTTATGCAAAGTCATTTCTTTTAGGTGAGCTTCATGCGTTCCAAAATGGAAACCGGAATGATCGAAATGGGAACACCGGACGAGCGTATGAATGTTCTCGACTTCCTGCAAGGATTCGAACTGTTCGGACTCAAACTGGAATTCAAACCGAGCCACCAAGACGGCGTGCACATTCTCCGTGATCCGTTTCTCCTTCCTGACGGCTCACAATCGTTCCGCGACTTCTCTCTGTCTAGAAATCAGCGATTCACTACGCAAGAACTCGCCTCCAAGAACAGAATCATCTTCCCGACGAACGTGCTTCATTGGTTCAATGCTCCAGGCACTATGGACGAAGAAGCCCTCCGGCAGATGATTGCCGATAAATCGACGCATGCTCCCGTCAAAGTTGAAATTTTCCCATCGAGAAATGAACGATCGGCCGCGGGCACAGCTGAATTCGAGACTACCGAACAAGCGAACGAAGTGTTAGCCCTAGTCAATCACACGCCAGTCAACAGTCCCTACGGAAGTGTTAGTTGTTTTTCTGACAATCCCTTTGTGCTCATTATGTTTCCTTCAGGCTCCTTTCATTGTCAAATGGGCGTATGCGACTCCTCGTCGTTGGGACGGAAGCAGTGGAGATCCACCAAGATACGAAGACGGCGCCGGCGACGGGGACAGAAGAGAGGGCATTCAACCTGCGTACGGACGTAAGGACCACCCCCGTATTCCCATTTTTATTTCCACTTTCAATTTCTTCCAGAATCTCCGCCGTTCCGTCGTGGTCGTGGAGAATCTAGTTTCCGTCGTGAATCCTATCGAGGAGGACTGCACGGGAACAGTGATCGTGGCGGTGGAGGAGGAGATCGGTTCGCTCCGTACGGACCTCCGAGAGGGGGCGGATTCCGCGGCGGCAGAGGAAGAGGTGCACGCTTCAACGACTACTAAAGCCTTTCAATTCTACCTCTCACGATATTTTTTCTCATAATAATTTTTGCCAAAATTTTGTATTTCTTCGAACAAAGTTACTCGGATTAATGCCCCCTATCATTCTTTTGTCAGTCACCCCAAATAGTCAAAATCGGACCCATCTTGTGAACGTGCTTGGCCATTCTACGGGTGGCTGATGTCTTGGTTAACCTGTTATTCAAAATTTAAATTTTTATTTTCCTTCGAGATAAACACTGTCACAGACTGATAGAACTCGCTTTTCTTGATCAATTCCAACAGTTGTCTTGCTCTGTTTTTTATCAAAAGAATCTCGAAAATCATGAAACCACCGAGGGAGTCAGATGGATTTGCATTCTCAAGCGAAACAATTGCTCCAGCAGCGGGATGAGATGGACGAGAAAATCAACGAGTTGCTTCTCGTTCTCGAGACGGTGAGCACGTTTCCCGATCTCATTTCAAAATGGGATTTCAGAATAACAGCACGATGGACTCTCCGCTGATCGACGCCGAAGGATATCCGTTGAATACGATCGACGTGTACGCCGTCCGCCACGCGAGACACGATCTCATCCGTCTCCGAAACGACCGTGCGCACCTGACCGAACAGATTGTGGCGGAGATGGAGAAGGAGAAAAAAGAGCCGGAGCCGTCGGAGGAGAAGCCCGTGCATCGCACTTCAAACGAGCCTTTTGTCAAGATCTCTTCAGTCGTCGAGGAGTCGCCAGCGGCCATCGGAGGATTCCGAAAAGACGACCAGATCATCCAGTACGGCCCACTTCACCACGGAAACTTTGAAGATCTGCAGCAAGTGGCAAATGTCACCAAGCAATCAGAGAACGTAAGAAAAGAAGGCGTCCAGGGGGAAAATGTCGTTTTCAGAACATCATCCGCGTCACCGTCATCCGTGATGATCGTCCGATTCGTCTCGAGATTTGTCCGAAGAAATGGGCTGGCGCGGGTCTTCTCGGATGCAACATCGTCCCGATGACTGGCAAAAACGTCTGAATCATTTCGTGTAAAAACTAATTTATTCGCTTATTTTTCTGGTACCTAAATGAAACGCCCACTGATTCCTCCGATTAGAAGGCAAATTCAGCAAATTCATTCACAGAAAGAAAGCAATGTAGTAACTGACATGGGTATAACACAATGCGCCGGATATAGTTTAATCTCACACAGCTTGAGCAACCCGTTTCAGTGGGAATATTTAACAAATTAAAAATTAGGAAAGCGACTAGTTGGAGTTCGAATCGGAGCGATCGATCAACTGCCGACGACTGGCAGTTTCGGCAATTGTCGACGGAAGTTTCGTGTTGAGGGTTTCCGGAAGAATCAGAGTGAGAAGGCCTCCGGACACGGCGATCAGCGAGAGAGTTATGGCCGGGGCGAGCGAATGGACGGCCGTCTGAAAACGGTGAGGTTCCCCTTTTGAAATGATTTATCTCTTACCAAATGGGACAGATACGGAGAGAGCATGCCTCCGAATCTCGATAAAGTCTCACAGAATCCGATGCACTTGTTCCTTCCATCAGTTGGGAAAATCTAAAACTGATGCCATTTTACTCTTTCTCAATCATTTGCACGAACCTCGCTGGCAAACATATAGATGCTCATGAAAGAGCAAGAAATGGCAAACTTTCCGAGGAGCCAGAAGTGGATGTGCCACTCTTCCGAAGAGAAAACAATGCCTATAAAGGAGAGGCCGGCGACGATGTGCGTGCCGGAGATGAGCACCTTCCGACCGTACTTGTTCATGAAAATTGGCGAAAAGGTGTAGGCGGGCGCCTCGACGAGACTCATCAGCACAAAGTTCAGATAAATGTTGCCGGCTAGGTTCTTTGAGTAGAACGCCAGTCCGAAGTAGATGAAGGTATCGACGATCCTGGAAAGGATGTGATTGAGTCGTGTGGGGCGGTGAATTGGCTACCAGATGTAGGTCATTACGAAAATGTAAACGATGAAGATCTTGTGCTTCCACATCTCTCGACACAAACTCTTCAGACTCGAGCTCTTCTCGTTCTGAACTTCCACAATGTCGGCGGCCGAAATGTCTCCCTTCGGTCCTCGGATCTTTTCCAGCCACGCCTCGATCTTCTCGGTCTTTTTGCTGGAAACCAGGTAGTGAAGACTTTCGGGGACTGTCCTGGAACACGAAAAAGTGAACTTCGGATGGAATGAGCAGAGAGCTCACGTGTAGATCAAAAGTGCGACGAAGATGCTGGGGACGGAAATACAGAACATGAGCCAACGCCAATCGGGAAGAACGAATGCGAGGAGGGCGAGGATGCACGCGCCGACGACCCACATGAGTCCGAAGTAGACGGAGGTGAAGAAGCGGAGACGAAGGGGGGTGTTCTCGTACCCCAGCACCCATCCGGCGAGTCCCGACGCCGTGTAGAAGATGCCATGGATTAGCCGCATCACACAGAACATCATCATGGACGTCGAGAAGGCTGAGACTATTCCGCCGGCAGCCATCAGAAGCACAGTGACGACGAAGACCGGCAGACGGCCGTACTTGTCGGCGAGCGGGGGGATGAACATTCCGCCGAGCATGTTTCCGACCATGTAGAAGGTGGTCGTGCTGTCCGCCAGCCACGTGGCGTCTCCGGTCAGATTGAACTCATTGGCCACACCCACAAACGTCGAGTTCTCCGGCGCCGCGACGACGAACGAAGGACAGAGGCCAGTGGCGGCGATCGGAGCCCACGTGAGTCCGCACACGAGAATGCACGTAAGAATGTAACGGTTGCTCTTGTCTGAAGCAGATTTAGTCTAAGACGAGATGACGGCGAATCGAGGAGTTACCTAGAGTATTCAGGACGTCATCTGCGGACAGTTTTTCTGAGGTGGACATGCTGGAAGTCTGTCCGATCCGAGTACCCTGAAAATGAGAAACTGAGCGGGAAGGGGAGGAAAGGCGTTCGACTGAAAACAATAACAGACTAACGGATAATCTGTTCGGTATTTTTAGTGCGAAACAAAAAGTTTGAGAACTGAATTTCATTTTCGGGGTTAACGAGGAAAGGAAGTGAATGATAGGAAAGAAACAGGTTCGAGACGAAGGACACGGAGAAAGAGAGAGAGAGAGAGAGACGGAATGGTCATCAGATTCTTTTAGGCAATCTTTTTGCCTTTTCGGACAGAATCAGTTTGCCACGTCATAACGAATATGGTGGCAGAAAACACGAGAGGTGGAGTGATAAGGACGGGCAAACAAACAGATTGAACGCTTGACAAAGACCGCAACCGATAAAAAGTGATTGTTGCGAGAAAGGCATATCACCATAATCGGGTGACTTTTTATGTAAATTCGATGATATTGATAACATTGATATTGACCAGCAAAGAGAAAAAGAGAGAGAGAGAGAGATTAGTTTAATGTTAAAGGTGGCAAGGTTCTTTGCAGATTCGGCGGAAAAGAGGGCAAAGTACTGATGATGAAAAGAGCACAATGATTGGAGAGACGGCCGACAGATTGAAGATGGCTCCGTCGATCGGATGGAAAAAAGCGAGAGGGGAGAAGGAGAGGGAGAGCGAGAAATGGCGGCTTGATTTCTGGAGGTGTCTTCATTTGCATTTTGATCAATCATCATCTCTTCTGCAGATAATACTTTGAGAAATGTTTATAGTTCACTTCTTCTTCTTCATCTTCTTTTTCTTCTCCGCACTCTTCGTTCTCATCTTTCCAAAAAGGCGTTAATTGGGAAGGGAGAGATCAGCGACACAGACGATCACGTGGGACAGGAGATATTGATTGATTTTCAGAAAACTTACGAAGATAAGATTAGATGGGAACCAAACATTGCTCTCAATCTGGTATTCGGATGATCTTCCTTCTTCCGATCCATTCCGAATCGGTCATCCTTTGTCAGCTGCGGTTTGGCTCAGATTCCACCTGACAACTGACGAGTTCGTTTTCATTTTCGCTCGCTGTTTCGTTTTGTTATTTATTACTTTTTCTTTCTCTCCAAATGATTTTCGCTCTCTCTCTCTCTTTTTCCAAATGAACTCAAGTTTTCAGCGATGAAGCCGTTGTACGTGATAACGGCCTTATTACTGCTCTCCGAAGCGACTGTTATACGTACCAAAAGTACCGTTCACAAAAACGTGACAATGGATAAGTACGGATTCCAACCGACGTGCATCTCGTGTACTGGTCTTATTTCTGTAGTCAGGTCGGTTAACTTCCCCGGTACACTCTACAAATGTGTTCCATTTTTCAGTTTCCTACTGAAGTTTGATGTTTCCGAACCGGTCGTTCTCGAATTGGCCACCATAATCTGTAAACTTTTCGCCAAACAGTCATGGGCGGTTTGTGACGGAATCTCCTCGCAATTCAGAGTGAGTCCCTGCCAATTTAACTAAGTTTTCAACTAAATTCATTATTTCCAGGACGAATTCTTCTATGTATTCCGTCGTCTCGCAAATGAAAGTCCCTCTCAAATCTGCGGGATCCTCTTGCCCGATTGCGCCGATCCGACGGATCCATCTGAAGCCGGATGGCAGATCGCATTGCCTCCGAAGCCGAACAGAAAGAGAGTGACGAAGAAGAAGTCGAGAGCGGATTCCTTCCAAAATCTGAATGTCCTCCAACTGACTGATCTTCACGTGGATTTCGGGTACAACTATCCTTCGGAAGCAGATTGCGACGATCCGGTGTGTTGTCGGAAGAGCGTGGCTGATCCGAAGAAGGCGGCCGGGTACTGGGGATCTGTGGGAAAGTGTGACATTCCATTCTGGACAGTTGAGAACATGCTCTCTCACATCAACAAAACACACACCATCGATATGATCATAATGACTGGAGACTACATCAACCACGTGGATTGGGAGTACTCGATCGAAGAGCACCTCTCCGTGCTGCGGAAGCTCCACCGACTCGTCCAGAGCTCTTTTCCCTCCACTCCGATCTACTGGGCTCTGGGCAATCACGAAGGCGTGCCGGTCAACAGTTTCGCCCCGCACACAGTCGACGAGAGATTCTGGCCGACGTGGTTGTACAAAGAGTTTCAGTCGATGAGCGGTCCGTGGCTCAGCGAGGGAGCAGAAGAGAGTCTGCTGAGGAGAGGCTCGTATTCGACGCAAGTGATGGATGGTCTCAAGCTCGTTTCCCTCAACACTGGCTTCTGCGAAGTGACAAACTTGTGAGTTCCCCGCTTTTTCCGTGTCCGGCTCAACTCAGATTTCAGTTTTCTTTACCTCAATCAGAGCGATCCGGACTCTTCGATGTCGTGGTTTGTGAATGAGCTCTTCGAATCGGAGAAGAAAGGAGAGCAAGTGTACGTGCTCGCCCACATTCCTCCGGGCGATTCCGAGTGTCTCGAGGGATGGTCTTTCAACTACTATCGGGTCATTCAGAGGTATTCGCTTTGAGAAATACCATAGGTTTTTGCATTTCTTATTCAGGTTCGCTTCCACCGTTTCTGCCCAATTTTTCGGCCACGATCACCTTGACTACTTCACCGTTTTCTTTGAGGATATGCATAACATTTCGAGCACACCAATCGGGGTGAGCTCATGAAATTCAGTGAAAGTCCCCAACTTATTTATTCTCTTCCAGGTCGGCTACGCGGCTCCATCGGTGACAACTTTCGAGTATCAGAACCCAGCGTACAGAATCTACGAAATCGATCCTTACAACAAATTCGTAAGTGTTCCCCTTCACTCGCCCCTCCCTTCTTCCAACGCATTATTTCAGAAGATTGTGGACTTCACCACCTACTATACCGATTTGGAGAAGGCAACTGAGGAGCAGGAGCCGGTTTGGGAGAAGTTGTACTCGGCGCGAGAAGCCTATGGAATGGCCGACCTATCGCCGATTTCATGGAACAAAGTAATCAACAAACTGATAAAGAGCGAAAAGAAACGGGAACAATTCTACAAGTTCGTTTTTCCCACACTTTAGATACTTTCATCATAAATTTTTCAGATATGCATTCCGAAACTCATCTCCACACTGCGACACTACGTGTCAGAATCAATTGATGTGCAATCTCCGTATGGGTCACCACAACTCGAGTCTATATTGTCCATTTTAATGACTTTTACTCCGTTTTTCCGGGAATTGGATGTATGTAAAGAGAAATAAATAATGACTGAGAGGAGCAATAACAACAATAGATTGAAAAATACAAATTGCGTTTGGAATTCACCCAATTAATCTCCTGCCAATGGGTTCGCATGAATCGTGACGTTCTGGATTCTAGAAAACATAATTTTTTCGGTTGAAAATTATGCGATATTACTCACTTCTGTTGCACGAGAGGCCGATACTTATTGTCCACCTTAATGGTCTCTAACTCTTCCAACGTGTCGAACCCGTCGATTACCCTGTGAAGAATGCATTTTATGTCAGCAAAGACAGGTTCCTCTTCTCACTTTCCAAAGAGCGTGTACTTCATGTCGAGATGCGGCTGTTTGGCGTAAGTGATGAAAAACTGTGACTTATTCGTGTCCGGTCCGTTATTCGCCATTGAGACACATCCTCGAGAGTCGTGCTGAAAACGGATCCAATTTTACAGATATCCGAACTTTTTTTTACCTTCAAAGCACTGACAAACTCGTCCTCGAACGGACCTCCCCAAATGCTCTCGCCTCCTTTGCCCGAATGAGTCGGATCGCCCGTTTGAACCATGAAATCCTTGATGTTTCGGTGGAATATGCAGCCATTGTAGTAGTCGCTGGCACAGAGGGCGAGGAAATTCTGAAATGTGCTAATTGACAAGAGAGAAAACGCGATTTTTCTAACCTCGCATGCTTTTGGGGCATCCTCAACGTACAGCTCGATTTTGATGTCGCCAGATGTTGTGTGCAATGTGACTGACATTCTGAAACGAGCTAATTACACAGAAATTGAGATTTTCAACGAAAAACACAAACGAAAACACGAATTAGACATGCGAATTCGAAAAATATTCGTTGTCCACGAGGAGTCCGAGAGGCCATGACCGAACTTTATTCTCGGCCACTTTGCGGTCAAGCACTACGGAACCAGTTCTCTCGCTGAGGGGCTGGAAAACGGCGGTCCAACATAATAGAACTGGGCAGAATAGAACTGCACAGAATAGTACCGTGACATAATAGAACTGCGCAGAATAGAACCGCGACACAATAGAACCGCGACATAATATAACTGTTTTTGTGTATTTATATGAGCATTTTGTCCGTTCCTTTCAATTAACTTTCGCAAAATTTTTCGTCTCTCGAACAATTAAGCAGAAGATCACAGTTTAAACCTAGAAAATTCGTTTCCTTTCGTTTTTGATAGTACTATGCAATTATTTTCTGTGGGGTTTCGTTACCGTAGAGAAAAGGGATCAAGACGGAAGTGAAATTAATGAATGCAATAAATCGATCACGAGATTCAAAAATTGTCTTTATCTACGAAACAATTATTCTACAGACAGGTTTAAAAGGCACTCCGAACAATTATATTGTGGCCGGTTCTATTGTGTCGCTGTTCTATTCTGCGCAGTTCTATTATGTTGGACCGCCTGGAAAACAACACTTCGTACGTGCTCATCCGAGAAGTGACGAAAACAAAACACATTGGAACCAAAATATTTTGTAATTCTTCAGTTTTCAACAAGTTGTGCCCTCTGGGGGTTCCGAGAGTGATTGACGCGAGAAAAACAGCAGTTCCTCGTCCTTTTCTCCAACTTTCGTGATGACGTTGGCAACAATACAATAAAGACTATATCTAAATGCAGCTGAACAAATTGAATCTGTCTTCAGAGCTGTGAATCGAGTTTTCGAAAGTCGGAGACGTCACTCATCGTCTCGAATCTTCTTCGCCAATATAGAGGAAAGACGTGGCAGAGCCTGACTAAACTTCAAACTATTTCAGAAACACAAAGTACGAAAATAGAGAAACGAGACTAATTAGGGAATGGAAAAACTATTTTTCTTCTCAAAGCACTTCCTGCTCGAATTGTGCATCGGCTCGTGTCTGGGGGAGTAGAAGGCGATCAAAAATCTTGGAATTCTTTTGAAACAACTAAATAATTCACAGATAGTGAATGGGAAAGGTAAAAAAAGAGGACGAGCGAATATTTCGTCTTGTGTTCGGTTCCAAACCAATTAGTTTTTCGTTGCATTTCACAAAACGAATGCAAATTAACCGAAGCCTGGTTCTGCGAACTCTTTTTCGTTCGCGAAGACCAACGTCTTCTGATATTCTTTTTCAGCTGCTTATTAGCTCGAAAACTTTTGGTCTCTTCACTCTTAGTTTCGTCGAATGCTCCTTTCGCAATCCATATTTTATCACGTCACCCTCGACGGCCCATTGTTCCCTGCTCTCATAAATTGGAATACATTCCTCCCTCTTCTGCTCCTTCTTGTTCTTCTTCTTCTTTTCCCTCTGTTTCGGCTCATTTTTCAGGCAATCTTCGTGTTTCTGCCTCCTTTTTTCCTCTCGAATTCAGTCCCAATTATATCAATTTTCGCATCGCATGCTCTTCTTCCCGATGCTCTTCCGATTCACAGATTCTTTCCGAGAAACAAGTGTTTAGTTTTGCACAGAGGATTTACTTAAACCCCCCTTGTACCAACCAACCAACCGCCCAACCGACGACTTATTCGAATTCCTTTCGGCCACGCGTCGCCCATTCTTCATGCTAATCTCTTCTCTTTCTCTCCGCTCTCATCAATCGTTTTCGGTGCTCCCCATGCCCCGCCCCTTTCTCCACCATTTGCTCACACTTTCACTTTCTTCTCTCCCACATAAAGAAGTTGCAGAATGCGTTCTCTTCTCGCCGTTCTCCTTCTCCTCGCCCTCGTTTTCGCACTGAACACTGTTGAGACGAAGACCGCGTCGAGACATTTCCAGCCGAAATACTTCCGTTATCGTCGCTGGGATCCGACTCACGATTTCTACGACGACTATGAGGTACGCTTCTTCCAAACCTTCTGACGTGTTCAGAAAAGAACAATTACGGGGGATAATAGGGGGGTCCACTTTGTCTGAGTGTACCATTTCCGTTGACGTCACTCACGCCCATTTTCAACATCATCAATCAAAAGCAAATCTGGCGTTTTAAGCTTAGAAGAAGTCAGAGACCACGTACTTCTCACGCCCACCCATAAAACAAATTCTAGAACCTTCTGATGAACTTTTTGCCACGCAACCCGCTCAAATTTTCAGTTCACCCGCGAAGTGCGCCGTCCGTTCCATCCGATGGCCTACCGTCAACGCCTTCAGAGCTAACGGCCCCGTGACGCATTTTCTTCTGCCAACTGTTGAACTAAAAAACTAATAAAACGAATGTTTCATTGCCATTTTCATTTTCATTCTCATTCATAAAATCGTCAGCGGACTCAAAGAATGCACTCGAGAATGCACATGTTTTTTGTGTTTGCTGGGAATGAACAACATGAATGTTGGATTAGAAGACGTATGGAAGAATGGAACCCTTTGATAACAATAACAAGACAATTCAAATCTTTTATCTCAATTTCATTCTAGTATAGCATTCTTCTTTGCTTTGCAACAGCAGTTTCACTTGGTGAACTTGTCACTGGTCTTCGATTTGGAAGCAGCCAACTCGTTCTGCAAACCCATCATCCGATCCATCCGTCCCGCCCGCTCACCTCATCCTGCACAAGGCTCTCCATCTTGCTCTCGTTGGCGAGCACCTGTCTCGACAGAGTGTTGATATTGGCGATCTTCTTGATGAGCTCCGAAGTGACCGGATGTCCGTTCAGCAGCACGTACGTCGCCTCCGCCAGTATCTCGTCGCACAGGGACTTGAGCGCTCCGCTCTGAGTTCTCTTGTGCACACTGAACGACTTGTTCGTCTCGGTGGCCGCAAAACGAGCACGGATGCTCTGGAGGATCGGCACGCACTGCTCCAGCTTTTTCTTGCCCTTCTCGTCGTTCTTCGTGATCGTGACCGTCTTCGCAGAGCTCTTGGTCGAGGCGTCCTCTTGATAGTCCAAGTCTCCGGCACGATCCTTGAAGTAACTCGCCGCATCGTTGATCGCCTCCATCGTCTGAAACCGTTTTCATTAAAATCGGAAGTCGGAGAGCCCCCTCACAGTGGTGTGCTCTCCGTTCTCTAGTCGGTTGTAAGCGACGTAGCGGAGTTCGATCTTCTCGATGTTCTCGCCGATCTTCTTCTTTCGAATCACAACACACTTTCTTGGCATGTCGGAATCTTCATTTGGAGCAGTCGAATAAGCTGCAAGTGGGCTACAGATGAGCTCGAGAATCAAATAACGTCACCCACTCTTGGACTCTCTTCCGGCGGTTCCTCGCATCATCGCAGCAGCCAATTAACTTGATGATTTGCTTCTCCTTACGCAAAATAAAGTGAAGGTGCTTGGAAAGTGTTCCGAGTTAGTGTCACGTTGGAACATAACCGATCCTCAGTTCACGTCGCTCTTTCTGCTATTGTCTTTCTACTTTAGAAGTCGCTCTTCTGTTCTTTGTCCAACTCTTCCGGTCTCCCTCTCTACTCCTACTTCCGTTTGTGCTCTCTCTCTCTCTCTCTCTCTCTCTCTCTCTCTCTCTCTCTCTATCTGACCGTGACACTACAACCTTCCAATGAGGTCAGCACGTATAAAAACGCGCGAATTCTCTGTAAGCGGCTTCTCTGTCCAAGAAATTCTGTGCTCCCTCCGCTTCAACACTATCACAAAACGACAATTATAAATTATCGACCGACACACACAAAATTGGCTTATCACTGCTGCCGAAACACTCTGCGACGCGGCATTTGGAGTATGCGCGCGCTCACGGTCCTCTCCTTTTGCATTCTGACTCTCTCCTCCTCGCATATCCTTCCCGTGTTCCCGCCGCCCACGCAACTCTTCTGCCCGACTGTCGGAACGAATGCGTACGTTCTCGTGACAGTCACTCCCGGCGTCGATCTCCGGGAGTTTGAGGAGTTGCTCAGGGGCTACGGTCGACTGATGCCCTTCAACGGGACACAACAGATCAAGTACGACTTTTACTTCGGCTCCAACTACTCTACGATTGTCACTACTAGCGATCTGTCAAAAGAGATAAGTGTGAGTACGGTGGATATCTAAGCGATCCCAAAAATCGGTCTTCTTCCAGGACTGGTTCAATGACACCGACTACTTTGCTCAGTTGTACGCAAGCGCCCTGACCACTTCTAAAGATACGGATCAGTATGAAACCGGGGATCTTGTAGGAATTGCCAAGTCGATTCTTGATAATGTGAGCCCAAATAATCATTTTCCAATATTAATATCAATTTGTTTCAGGTCGCCAAAGACAATCAGCAAGATTTCACAGTTTACCTGAAGAAGCAGGTGGTGTTACTCACCGATTACGTCCCTTTGAACATCACGGACGTCTTCAACAAGAATCAAAATGTGAGTGCACCTATCAATTCACCGATCTACAGATTCTTCAGGAAAACACGCAACGTCTCGGTCTCTCAATTTCTCTCGATCTGGCTCCACTTGACAGAGCAGCAGAGTTTCCTGTTTTCAAAAGTGACGACGATGAACAAATCGGAGAGACGAGGGCGATATTCCAAGAAACCCGGAATTTGGTTCGTAGTCGCTGTCACTATGTCTGTCTAAATTGCACTTCTAGAATTCCCTGCGGTGATTCACGAGGACAAACCGGCTTCCGATGTGTACGTCTTCATGACTTCTTCCAATATGAGCCAATTGATGAGAGTGGTCGAATCGGCTATCAACGGGCCCACGTGTCAAATGGCGCAGACGAAAATGTACTCGGAATTCGTGCACGCACAGATAATCAAAAACGGAACCGTTTGGTTGGTCGTCATTCCTTGGCTCGGCTCCAAAACGCATTTCTTCGCCTCAAACTGTCTGAACAGTTTTCATCATCAACGTGAGTTTAAATGGAATGATCTCTAATGCTATTTTGATGCTTTCAGCCCCAGAAGTGAACTGTACATCTATGAAAACCCAAATATTCACCAACTTTGTGGAGCACGTGGCTTCCGCGAACAACCAAACGTTCGCGTATCTCTTTGTGGACGATGCGGATTGTGCGGAGACTAAGAAATCTGACGACGAACATTCGAGATTCGGTTGGTTATGTCCCAAGTATCGAACTCTTCATTTCTCATTTAAGACTCATATCCGGCTAGTGATGTCTCAAGATTTGAACGATGTTTACGAAGACTTCACTCTGCCCCTCGTCCATCTGGGATTCCTGGACAAAACCGTTGACAATCAAGTCATTCACGACGACATTTTCTTCCTTCAGAACTATTCCACGTCGTGCACCGATGAGATTCCCATGGGTAAACATCACATACGGGCGTTACCGTACTTCTTCCTTTTCAGTGCCTCTCCTGTCCGCCCGTCCGTGGCATCGTCCCAAATATCTCTCAATAGCCCTCGATGACATGCTCACCATTTTCATCTGCGCCACAATCTCAGTCACGACTTTTGGAATTCTGATCTACAGACATGTCAATCGAAAGCATCGCCAACAAGTCGAACTTCTCAGCGAGATTATGTTGCAGCCGAGAATTTACAAGTAAGGACAGAATATGTAGTCTTCAATTGCATTCAACTAAAAATCTGTTCAGAGCACCAAAAGAGTGTCCAAAAGTTGCTCGATTGCCGTGGGAAATCAAATCGGAGAACGTGCACATTGACTCGGAATTCCTGCTGGGAGAGGGGACGATTTCGAATGTTTATCTGGGGAAACTGAAAGGAAAAGCGCCGATTATGCAGTGGATTGACAGAGTGGAAATGAAGCAATATCAGGACTGCGCAGTGGCTGTCAGGGTGAGAACAAGCCTTCAGATCTATAATATGTTCTTGCCCCTCCATCTACCAGGTGCCACGTCATTTCGATGAACCGGAAGAGGATCAGCTGCAGAGGGAGATCGCGTCGATGAGACAACTGAGACATCATGACCACATTGCTCTCCTGCTCGGATGGACGAATAAGAACGATCTCGTGTGCTCGCTTCTCGAACTGACCCACATGAATCTCATAAAATATCTGTCGCAGATCAAGGAAACGTACGCCGCTTTTAAAGTGTTTCACTCGGTTCGTATCGTCTTTTTCCAGCGCTGAAGGCACGAACTCATCTGGATTCACTCCGATGAGCCGTATTCCGTTCCAAGTTCTCTACAAGATCATTTATGAAACCTGCGACGGAATCGAATACATCCATTCACGAAACCTTGTCCACCGAGATCTGACCGCCAGAAATGTTCTGCTGACGACCGGATTGCGTGCCAAAATATCTGGATTCGGGTTCTGTTCGGAGCCAGATGATCCAAAGTTCTCTGCAAACTCGCTCGCCCTTCGGTTCCTCCCGGTCAGATGGCTTGCTCCGGAGTGCTTCATCGGAAAGTTCAGCGTAAAAGTGATAGGTTAGAAGCACTGTTCGATGTTTTCCGAATTATTCTTCCAGTTGGTCGTTCGGCGTTCTCATGTACGAGATATTCTCTCTGGGGGAGCAGCCGTACGACGATCTGAACCGTCCCGAGGAGATAATCGAAAGCATAAGGAAGGGAAGAATTCCCGCCCATCCCAAGTATTGCTCCAAACAAACGTACGACTTATTCCAGCGTAATTAAAGTGAAAAAGACCGTTTTCAGATATCGTATAATGCAGAGTTGCTTCCAATCGTTCATATCCCGCCGTCCCAACTTCAGTCAATTGAAGAATGCTTTTCATGTACAATCCACAAATTACTACTCAAATCCGGCCTTTGAGGAAGACTAGGAATCTCAATTTTACTGAATTGTATTACGGGTTTTATATTCGGATCAAATCTTGAGCTTTATTGTCGTATTTCTCTGTAAGAATGTGTTACTTTTCTTAAATTGGCCGAAAAAATTTCAGGCTGCCGATGTGGCCGTGGCCGACTGGTGTCGTTTCTAGGCCGTGTACTCCTCGTGAACAAATATACATTTTTTTAACAATTTGTCAACTTTATCCGAGTTCATCTGTTTTCTTTTCACGATTCCAGTTATTAAACGCTGAGAACATTTCTAAATAATTGAAAAATAGAAAATTGTTCGATTTTAAGCCGTCCTTTTGTTTTTAAATGACGCATTTCTCAAAATGCTCATTGATCTTCAAAAATGTAGTCACTCTGATTGAGTTCTGATTTTCTCATAAATGTTCGAGCACTCTTCAGTATTTCAGTTTTTGATCTTCTTTTTTCGAAATCTTTTTCCTAAAAGTTCCGAATTTTTACTGCCCCGAAATTTTGATCTGCAATTTTCGCGAACGAACAGTTTTCTGGCTTTTTTCTATTAATAGCCGAAAAATTAAACTTTTGTTGCATTTACAGTTTTCGTGTTTCGCAAATGTTTGTCAAAGTCTCTTCGCTCGAATTGTTTCGTTTTTTTCGCACTTCTTCGCAAGTTCATGTTTTCTTTATTTTCTACTTGCAAAAAGAGAAATAGATTAGTGAACAACGGGTAATTTAGATTCTCAAATTTATAGTTATTCTTTTTGCCGATCGGCCGTTCGTGACCACCCGGAGACTGATTTATTCTTGCTTTGACTCGTTTTACTCAACAAATTTTCTCGTCTTTTGAGTATGTGCCAATCAGAGCATCATACTTTCCATCCAGTTTTTCGTATCTGAAATTCGTTTCTGTTTTTTTTTCAAATTCTTTTGAAAGTTGTCGACTTTATGCAGTATTTGAAAGCATTTTCTGGCATTTTTAGTGTATCAGTTACATTTAGAACAGACTCGAAGACGTTAGAGAAGAAGCTGTCATACTGAAAATGTAATTTTGATCAGGAGGATTGTGAAAGATCATACGTTTTCAATTTGAGAATCTGCACCTAATTCTGTATCCAAACACGATTCTAAACTGTCCACTCCGTAGAGCCAATTAGCCAAAATACCGCTGAAAAGAGGAATTCCTTCTCGAAAAGCGATGTCGTTGCTGAGCCGGTTCAATTTATGTAGCCACTCCCACTTCGCTGGCAGACTGGACGATGCGAAGAGTGGGCGGTCCAGAGAAATGAAGCACTGACCGATTCTTGTCTGTTTCTTCTTCTTGCACTCCGACCAATCAGACCAACGAATAGAAACAGAAAGGGGAATTTCGGCGGGAAAAGTTGGCGCTGAGAAAGTTGATCGGCAGGAAGAGGCTGGGTTTTCACAGTTCGTGAACCTGGTTGAATTTCGAACTGAAATGAATGTGTTCAGCAGCCAGAAAACAGAGGAAAGAAACATCATAGCATGACCAATCGTTGTGCCCGTTCCTTTTGAAGCACGTCTCCTGGTCATCGAATAGCTCGGCCTTGTTGTTGTCTTTCCAGTAGTGATCAGGAAAGCTTCGATCAGTTTCAGAACAGCCACCCGCTGAAAAGTTGTTAATCTTGATAGTCTTTCAGTGAAGCTCTCCCCACAAATTGTTTCGATCTGGTCAATGTGATCTTTTGCCACGTGAATCACGGGTAGAATCGGGATTAGAATGTGGAAATGACGTTGCGAAGCTACCGAATCTTCGTCGAAACAGAAATAGACGCCCTGTGAATAGGAATTCGCCTGAAACTGGGTCTAGTCGGCAAATTTTAGATAAATTGATTACATCTTCAATAACTAAATATCCGTCTTCCTGGTAATAGTACGGTTCTCCCAATGATCTGTGCTGTTCAGCTGATCTAAAAGTTACTTTTGTGTTTGATCATTCAGTTCCTTGAGTACGTTGAGTTTTCTAGTGGCTCCGAGTTTTGAATCATTTCAATATGGGGTCCGTCTTTCTGCCCGAACATGTTTCCCTTCTCCATAAAATTATCGATTTTCTTCACACGAGCCCATCCTTTCGGCGATCTAAACCCTTCTCCTTCTTTTCCCATCATTTCTATTCATACCCATTCAGAACCAACGCCACGTTGCACATAAAGCATTCGATTTTTACAGTTTCACCCGGGTAAAAGTAAACTGGCCGCAACATTATTTCATGTTCACATTCCCTTTGATAATACGCCTTTGAAAACGAAGCTTCCATGAAAATTCTCTTTTCGGCTAGAATTTTAGCAGCTTTCCATGAGTCTTCTGACGGAAAGACGTTCAAAACTGTGGATTCTTCGGATACAAATACCTGTAATTCTGCAATCCCATCTTTTCATTTATTCATCTCACTTTTCTGTGTTCATTGTACTTGATACAGTGCGTAAAATTGAGTGCCACGAGGCAAATGGTTAACACGTAGAGACGCATAAATTAAAATGAAGATTGACCTCAGGCAAATCGTTTGTAATCTAGTTAGGAGATTTCGTAATCTAAACAGAGTTCCGAATCTAGCTAGATGAAAATGGAATTTAAACTAAATCTAGCTAGATTTGACCCAAATGTTAATCTAATTCGATGAATTTTGAATCTAATATCAGTGTTTTTGCAATCTAATTAGAACAATTTTAGAAACGCGAATTAGCTAGCTAGATTAGAAACGATTTGCCTGAGACCTTTACGAATTCGAAAGAAACGAATCCGCTCGTTCGCAACAGTTGGTCAACGACGTTCCGTTTCTTTCATTCCGCGACACACATCAGTCACGTACGCGCACACGGAACAATGAGCGATATCACTCGCACGTGATGTGCTCCAAACGACTCGAACACGTCCTGCCGCGCGCTCTCCGCTCCAGTACTGGCGAACAGGCAAACAGAAATAGTATCGATTGGCTCAGAGACGCAGTGATCGCGTCTCTCGTTCCTACCGGCGCCAGCGTCCGCAACAGCTGTAGTAGTAGTAGTAGGAGTAGCAGGCACCACGCCAATGTCGTTTTTTGTTGCGTCCATGTTCTTCCCCTTTCCGTTTATCTCGCCGCCGGCCGGCCGCGTCTTCTTTTCGTGTCTCGTAGTAGTCAATGACGGAAGGGAAGGGAAGCACCACGACTGGCACCACCTCCTCCCTCCTCGCGCCTATCGCCTCCCTCGCCCGGCTTCTCTGCGTCTGGACTACCGCCACGCTCACTGCTTTCAACGGTACCGGTCGCCGCGTCTCTGTCGCCTCTTCTCCGTCTCTCCTCTTTTGTTTCTTTCGCCTCCTGCTGCCGCTCCCCTCCCCTTGTCGTGCGTTTTTTCCTTTTTTTCGTTCATGCCCCTCACCTTTTGGCGCATTGCCAAAAGTGCGTGAGAAGCGGCAGTGCATCGGTCGACACGCGTCTACCGCGAGGGCGGAGCTTCGCATGACGCACCGCGCTCTTTCTTCTCGTTCTCTGCAATTCCAGCCAATAATAGCGCCTATGAAGTGTCATGTAAGAGAGAGAGAGAAAGAGAGACGGGGTGGAACAAATAGTTAGCCATGTTGCACTATAAGGTGTCAGTAAGAGAGAAGAAAAGGGAGAGTGGAGTGACAGCGTATGATTGAAAGATTATGTATCAGATCATCACGTGAACAGAGAGGCGCAGGCGTCAAAAGAAGAGCATCTAGAGTCACGTGTGCGCGGACGTTGCATCCTTCCGCATGCCTGAAATCATCGATAATCTAACTAACAACTATTAATTTCAGAATTTCATCGTCGATTCGTTGCCTGAAAGTGTGCCCGGCTTCTACTTTCTAACAATATTGTCTGAAAAAGAACAGTAATGAATTCCTATATCCTCCTGCGTGTGATCACAGCTGGTCACTCGCCGCCCACGGTCTCTGACTCGCATGTCTATATTAACCGATGTGTGCCCATTTCGGGCTTCATTCTCCACTCGAGTCTCTCCGATTCAAATGACGTCAACGTGTTCTTCTACGGTTCTTCGGCGCCAACTCGTTATACTCGCCGGCGCCAATTTCTCTTCGCTCAGTTTTCTTTGCAATTCCTACATTCTTCTGCTCACTCATTCTGATTTTCGAAAAACTCTTTATTCACTTTCCCCTTCGGATGCTTGGCGCAAATGGATCCCCTCGTAATCGGCTCTGTCGCCGAGCCTACCCTATAATTGCCATTTCTTGCATCTGCCGTCACCAGCACCACCATTACGAATTGTTGAATTTTCGTTTTAATCGGCCGCTCCTTCTCTGAAGTTCTTCCTTTTTCTGATATTCTAGCATTTCGGCAAACCTCTGTAACATTTGCGCAAAGCTTACACAACTTTAATTGGCCGGTTGGGCAAAACCTGCGTAAAGTCCGCGCAAAAGTGGCATACAATTTTTTCACGAAATCGCAGCTTTTCCACAGACTTTTAGCAACTTTTGTGTAAACTCTACGCAGCTTTTGCTTTTGAAAGTTGCGTAAGCTTTGCGCAAAAGTTACAGAGGTTTGCCAAGTATATATTAAGAGTGACGTCGTTTGTATACAAAACTTGAATATTGTGACTGCCGTGATGGCGAAACGTGTCGAAATCGAACAAAGAGTCCTGCAGCCGGTCCATCCTCTGTCGAAGTATTTTGCACTTTGGGCGGTCGGCGGCACAGACCCAGACGAGGCGAGTTGTGCACTGCTCTCTCCGGTTATCAGCCGTCCTGAGCCTCTCTGAAACTGCTTCACATTGGACCCTCCCTACATTTTCCGCACTATCCTCGCTCGTCATGCACTGTTTGGCAAGTGTTTCCGCCATCGAGAGAGGCATGTTGCATTTTGTTGTGATTATCAACCACACTACTTGCGACTTCCGATACGCGCCATACTTTTCCGTCGTCACTATGTCGCCATCATTATTTTACGATTCCCTCACACTTTTCTCTTAACACTTTTTTGCTAATCGTCCTTGCCATGTGTCTTTCGTGTACTCTGAAAAATCACTTTCTCTGCTCGGTCATTTTTTTTCTCGAAATCTCTTTTCGTAGTTATTTAAAACATTCTTCTCAAGTGCCGTTTAGAGAGAACATTTCGTGAAAGAATGATTACGCCTATTTTTTCTGTCATGCAATATCCGGCGAAAAGATAGCCCGAGATCTGGTGTAATACCTTTACACTTGGATCGACAATATTTCGACTCAGAAGAGAAATGAACTTGGGAAACGTGGGAATTTCTACGGGTACAGGGAAAACATCCATGAGACTACTCTATTCATTTCTGATCCTCTTTTTAGTATCGTGTCTATTGAACGGCGATCAGGCGGTAATGCAAAAAAGAAAGAGTTCCTGAATACAAGGCTTTAAGAGAAATAGCTGAGTCATGCAAATGTCTCTCGCGGTAGAAAGCGACCACCAAAACAATATTTACCCCTTCGTGCATGGTCTTACGACCTTGGCGCCCTCCCACGTTTTCGGACCGCCGCCGCCCATTGTGGAAGTAAAATGAGTCACAGGGGGTTAAGGCGGGAAGACGAACACAGAAAAAGAATAACCTCCTACGCTCCGGGACTGACTCACTTTTTTAAAGGGACCCTCCTGCTGGTTGCTCCTCGAGCTCCGTTTGGTTGCTATCGGTGACCCGAAGGCTTACGAGCTTCCAGCTTCCCGCTGAAGCCACACTTTATGATAGTTTTGCTCGGTTCTATTTATTTCTCTTCACTACAGTTTGGCAACATTTTTGTGCTTTTTCCGCGAGAATAAGGCAATTATAACCACTGATACCGCTCGCACCATCACGTTTTCCTTTTCGTCGTTTTGTCATCTGTCATAGTTCTTGTTAAAATAGTGCATACTTTAACACAGTTTTTGCGAATAACATCAGCGGTGGCGACAACTTTACGGGTGGCTCCCGTGCAGCTAATACCGATCGCGATGAACTCTGGCGCGGTCAGTTAGTAGAATTGGCTCGCTGAGCAACATATGAGAGGAGAAAAAAGGAGAAGAACTAGGAAATGAGCGAGGAATAGTCGGGGTAAAGTAAACAGAACTAAAGGGTGGGAAAGAAAAAGCCGGAGAAAGCTTGAGATAAAAAGAGTGGGTTTCCTTTATTTTACGTTTTCAATTTTTCATTCTACGTCTTCAGGGGTTTTATCGAATGAACTGTCTGCTCTCAAGTGCACATGGCGATTTTGCTAAGCCATCCCACCTGTTGGTGATTCGTGTTATGCTGCGTCATCTCATGTGACCGGCGCCTGAATTGTTTTGCGTCGTGTTTCGTTCTAAGTCTCCGTCTTCCGCGTTCTCTCTCCACCAATAGGTCCCCCTCTCACTTCTCTGCGCTTGTCCTCTTTTCATAGTCTCTCGCTGTTACTCTCCGTCCGTCCTGGCGCGACGACACCCGTTCGGTCGAGAGTTTTTCCGCTCGACACACGCTCAAGCCACGTGAAAACTTGAAACATAATATCACTTTTGTAGCTCGTCCTCCACTAGCGGGTGATTCTTTGGAAGTTACGGTACACTTCCCCTGCACATATTGTCACCGTCTTCCTCGGAACACTAAAACACTAACGAAAGGTGAGTTGGATTCCCTTCTACGACCGAACCTACCCCATCATGATCACAACTAGATTCAGATGCAAGCAGTCATCGCACTATGCCACTTTTGTGAGAATCACGGACCACGGGTCGTAATGACTTGCCAGCCAATGCGAGATTTTGGCGAAAAAGGTAAGAAACACTCACTTGTTCATTGAGTAGCTATGCATTTGCCTGGCTTGATAGAAGTTGAAATTATGGGAATACCACAGAAAGGGTTGGAATACTGCGGTTTTGGCGTTGAAGCATACGAAACCGACACCTTGTTCACTTGTTATTTGTTTTTATCAACTTGACAGAAGGCCGGAAAATAAGGTGTGATTGGGGTACTGGTTGAAATGGAGCGAAACAGCAGAAAAGAAATGAAATGCGTCGTGGAAGTAGGTTATTAGTGGGAAGAAGCAGCTTTGTCGACGGCGGATTAAGAGAAGAAGAAGATGAGGACGACTACGCGGAGGTCTCGTGGTAGGAAAAGGGTCGGATGATTTGCAGAGATCGGCAAAGTACATGCCGAGGAAGAAATGAAGAAAGGTTGATAAGAGCGGGACAACCAATGAATTGATGTCAGCGATCTAGATGTCCTAGATGGAAACGGAGAATGGGTTCATAGATATCGCATTATATTTGGAGAAGAAAGTTGACGATTCACACAGTCAGACAATAGTAGGAGCGTTTACTGACGACATGAAACACGGGATGACTCACACTCACACTCCCAACAGCTTGCTTTCTGTATCCCATTCAAATAACGAAAAGACTCCCAGCCAAGAGTACATTCTAACGAAGTAGGTGGGGGGAAATGAAGAAAGCGAATTTCGAAAGGGCGCTTCGAAAGAGGCATTCGCTCATTTTAAAGTAGATGACCAAAAACCACGTCAGAACGACGAAGACGATGGGCGGGAAGAAAAAGAAAGAATGAGCGTGCGCACGGAGCATTTGAGAGATGAATGGAGCGAGACGACTACTATCTGACTGCCATCTAATGCAGTGTATAGAGAGACAAATTGCAAATTTCTTGCACCTCTTTTCTCCATTTTGTGTGCGCGCCACGACGAAGGAGGTATCTCCTATCTATTTTCGTCCCGAGAACAGAAAATGGCGAAATTGGTTTGTGGATGCAAGAACAAATAAGAAAGGCAGAGAAGAAGGAAAAGAAAAAAGAAGAGCGAGAGAGAGAGAGAAAGAGAGATGAAACGAGTAGATGAAGTATCAAAAATATGAGCGAAAAAAGGAGAAAAGGGAAAATTTGGGCGTGCAAGAAGGTCTCTAATGGAAGAGAGTGACGGGCGCGGTAGGGATGTGCACTGCGACGAGACGGTCGCGCCCGCTCTCATTCTCTGTCGCTCTTTCTCTCGCACACTCTCACCGTCCGTCTGCCAAACAAGCGGACTGTCTCTGGAGACGGCGAAGGGAACGGGCGGGCGCCCCCTCGAATATTTTACGATCGTTGTATGGGAATACGGTAACGCGGTGCAATGCGGCGTTTCTTCTCTTTCACCATCCCCAATCCACGGGTCTTTCGAAACAATGTGGATGACGGAGAGAAGCCTGTGCAAGAATAGAAAACAAGTAGCTAATGCGCTAATAGGGGATTGTGGAAAGTGCAAGTAGCGATAAGAACGCGCCACGGCCAGACCAGTGCAACTGTGTACTGAACGGTGCACAGAAGTCGGTCTGTGAGAGGAGAAGGCGAGTTTGTTATGAATGCGAGTCAACACGTCCTAATGTTATGTCTGTCTCTGGGCCTCCCGCGTCGATAAATATAGTCGAGAGACGCAGAAATGAATAAAGGGACAACAAAAATCGGTCAATTTGCAGACATTTGCACGCCGTCGACGTCACTCGGACCGTCCACAAGCAATTCGCCGCCGGGGCCGATAGTTCCCTTAATAAAAGTGAGAAATGGGAGAATGGAATGGGGAAAGTAAGTAAAAAAGGATTCGTTACAGTTAGACGGTGAGAACGAGCCCATCGATCAGCGGCTTGTGGATCGACCGAAGGCAGTAGGTAATGAAGACACCGCTTACCCACACTACGGGAACTGTACAAAGCATACCATTGACACAGAGGATAGGTACGCATTCGCCTTCTCATCCGGGCCCCCGCCAGAAAGTAAAAATGGGAACGATTGGTTTTGCAGGTGTTCAGCATGTTCGTCATTTCGAAATGGACCTTGTCTCTTGTCAAATGATCATCAGACTCAAACGAGTTATGTTTCAACCGAGGTGAGAGGAAAGAAAAAGCGATTACGGGCGAACTCAGACCAGTACCTAAAGAGTAGTTTCGCGATAACTGACGGTTTGTGCGACTACAGTCTCATTGCCATAAAAAGGAAACAGTTCCGTTGTCGAACTTTTCCTTTCCAAAACTGAAGATAAGACGTACCGTTATCATGACGTTATCGGTTTTGCAGGTAGCACTCCAAGATCGGGTTTACGAACGGGTGAAGAACGCGTGTATGCGATCTTTGAGCTGCGAAGTGTCAGCCGCGTCGACAAAAAGCCCCGTTCCGCCGCCGTCAACGACACGACATAACACGCCACGAAAGTGGCATCCAGATGTGATTCACGAGGAACCAATGCAGGGTGGGCCAGACTGACAGTCGTTGAATGATGGCTGCGGGCGGACTGACTGTAGTGTAAATTCTTTCAGGAACACGAATTCCACCGTCGGCCGCTGTGTTACAGGAGCCGAACGATGACGGAATATTCGAGCAGCCGTCAGTCAATTCGAAGAGAGATCTCTTCTGAAATGGTTGTTTTCAGGGCAGCAGAAGAGGCGGACGGGTGTGTGATATTCGGTGATACGGACAACGGGTATTGTTTTGCATACACTTTTCGGTAAGATATGAATTCAGGAGGATAATCAGAGTTATCAATTTTAAGGCTAGCAGATGCAAAAGCACGAGGCTTCTATCGACTGTTCTCGTTAATCGTCGTCAGCAATGATCTAACGTTTCTTACGAATAACTTTGAATATTTCAAACAATCGTTAGGCGGGATAAAGAATGAGCTACAGGTGTGTTGACGAGCGAAATGGATGGAAGAATGGAAGTTTCAGAGATTGGCTCAAGACGTGTTCACTCGAGAGATTGATGTGGGCGAGAAGCTGACGGAAGATGACATACACAAACCGGAATATCAGAAATTGGTTGGCAAAATGCCAAGCTGGTATAGGCGAAAGGTGAGTCACATCGCACATCGGGGGAACCATCGTTTCTATTCCGCACTCGCGTATGGAAAGGAATCGAAAGAGAGAGAGAGGGAGGGAGAGAGAGAGAAAGAGTTGTGTCGTGTCGTGACAGTCTTCGAAATTATGGAAGAGAGCCAAGGGGACGAGAGATTGCAGACGGTCACACAACCAAGGAATTGATTATTATGAAAGTGGAAACTGACGAGGAACATTTAAATAGAAAGTCATAGGTAGGCAACTGGTTGCCACGTCATTGTTGAAAATATAATATGAATTGGAGACTATGATAATGAACAGTGAGAGAAGAAAATGGTTATTGAAGACCACATGAAATAGAGAAGAAGCCTATTATACAACTTTTTTCGAAATGCCCATCCAGCGACTACGTTGTTTCCCAACTTACCAAAAACTCATGAAATATGAAGCCAGCGTTGAATAGCCAACCAGAGAGTTCCAAGCGAAACACATAAATAGTTACTGCTGTGTGCGACTGGCGGCCTAAAAAGCCTATGCCGAAGCGAAAACGTCGATAAACGCAGGCGAAGAAGAGAGGGCGAGAGACGCCGGGGTGGTCCCTGATAGATGGCCGCGTTCTAGAAGCACCTCGGCCGCCGACTGGGATAATCGATGAGGGCGCAGCTTCCGCATGCGTCTCTTCTTGGGAACTGGGCACATATCAACATCCTCTTTGAAATTATTCCAAAAAAGAACGAAAAAAGGAAGAAGCATACAAATTAATAACAAGTCTTGCAGATAGCAATTGACACGGATCGGAATCTGACGGTGGTGACAGCGAACGAGCAGATTTGGGTGTTGTTGCACAGGTAAGATCGGAAAACGGAAAAATAAAGAATTCTGAGAGGGTTTGTCTGATTTTGCGAAAGAAGGTCAACCGTTGTTGTTCCATGAAATGCTCTATTTCTCATTCCTCCGATCCCTCTTGTTCGTCTCTTCCCATGCGTTCCACTCTTCTCCACCTCTCCTATATTACTGATTGACACTGAAAGAGATTCTCACTCGACCGTATCGTGTTTTCATTGCAATCAAACGCTTTCGGTCCGACCGCTGGTTGTTGAGGAGTAAAGGCCAGTTTGTCTCCCTTTTTTCAACAAAGCGAGGAGGTAATTATTAGAGTGGAAACGAGGAATGGCACGTAACCCCCGACCGCCACAAACAGCAGCAAACTAGTCGGTTGACCTGGTTTCGGTCCCTTTTGAACCAAAATTTTCTGTTCGGGTGGTCCGATACTTCCCCCCAGACACACACAATTGACGAGTTCATAATATGCCGGAAAGCACTAAAATTGAATGGAAAGCAGGCTTTGTGTGTGTGTGTGTCTGCTGTTGGTGCAGTGTTGTTAGTGCTCGAGAAGTGCACAATTTTACGATTTTTGGTACGCCTTCCGTCGATGCCGCCACCGAGACAATAAATTGTTCTGTTGGCTGCTCGTCGTCGGTGAGCACATCAAAAGAACGCATTGAAATCGACTCCCCAGTACGCTCTGAGTGTTTGGCGAAGCGCAAACTCATCCACACGTAGGCAAAGACTTTGAGAACTGTTCAAAAGGGTTTTCGTGAGGATTAGTATTTAGGTAAAGTCCCTCGCTCCTCCATCTCTTGATATTATGGTCGCCGCCGTCCGTCAGGGGGCCCTCCGAAAAACGACGAGGGGGAAATTCGACACGCGTTGGGCAAACAAACATGAGGAGCGAGAGAAGGAGTCAGGGTGGTGGTTTTAAGATGAACGAGCGGGGAGAGTGAGAGCGGATTTCTGCTTCACGGGAGGTATCGACGTTGCCTTTCTCATTCTCCTTCTTGCGCTCCGAGAGCATTTTGACGCCGCGCACAGCCCATCTTAGCTCTTTCTCGCACTCAGTCAATGTGTGCCTTGATGTTTATTCGAGAAGGGCGCGTCAATTGCGTGTCTGAGCGCAGAGATGATGATCGTGGTGTTTTGATTGCCAGTGATACGATACGTCGCGTCTAGCCTCTTGTTATTTTGCACCAAGCTCTCGCTCCTGGCACCGCCGAGCCCCTCGTCGAGACCACACAGATAGAGAACGCAACGGGAATATGTTAACGAATAGTCGGGTGGATTACAAATAAACAAGAGACAGAAAGACGATGAAAGTGAGCACAAACAAATATTTTTGATTTTTTTGGCGCACCTCTGGTTAATGCTCTCTGCCTTGTTTGGACTAGTCAAGGGTTACGGTAGCAGTCGGTCAGAACGAGAAAGGTGTACCAATATGGGGCTGATGAAACTGTAAACAAAAATTAAACGAGCTTTTTGAGTGTCCCCTGCCCTACAAAATTACTCGAAACTCCATTTCGTAAGAACCAATTGGGCTGAGTGCACGGGAAATGGAACATCTTCGAAGAGGCTTCTTGTTCCGAAACTAATTTACTCTGGGGATTACATAGTCCTTTTTCACTAATTGGACCTCTTCGAAATCCCTCTTGACCTTTTTGCTGATTGTTTAATTTTCTTTGCCTCCGTGCAATCAGTTAGTGGTTTTTTGTCCTCCGGAAAGCTATTAAAGTTCGGGCGAATAGCTGCCTCTCGCAGTAGCATTCCATGCAAAATTAATGAGAGGCAGTCGTCGAGCAGCCCGCTGTGTTTGACAAATTGAATGCGTTCTTATAGCATGCCAAAAGTGCAGCCGGATGACCCAGAACTGAAAACAGAAAGGAGAAGGAGATGCGAACATTCAGAAGGGATTGTGCCGCATCTGCATCCGATTGGCCATCCATCCATTCCGAGCCGTCGTCCTTCTGTCGTTTCATCATTGTCATCGTAATTTTATTTTTATGATGCCGATATCGTAGTCGGTTTGTCATGCAGATGTTCATCGAATGACAGGAACTCGTACGGCCGATTGCTCGTGCGACAATTAGCCAGATGTAACGAGCGCCTCTCGAATCTGATTTGAGTATGTCCCTTCTGTCGATGCAGTTATCACTTGACTTCACAACATTTAATGGCGTATTCTTGCATCCCTGAGAATGGAAACAGCTGTACTAACAGGTGACAGAAAAGGCAAACAATGCATAATTTTGTGACACCGGGGAAAGCCCCTTTTCTTCCGTTTTTAACTGATCGTTGATGAGCTATGGACACGCACATAGGCGGCCTAATGGACGTATGGACGGATTTGAGAAAGACTACTCTGTGGAAGGAGATTTGTGTGTCTCTAGTTTGGTTGCGCCGTCGGATTATTCATGAGAAAGTCACTGTTTAACAATGACTTGGACGGCAACAACGACCCGGTTCTCTGAGAAGGAGTGCATAATTAGAAGTGAAGAAGAGAAAGTGGTTTATGCAGAGTCCCCAATGTCTGAAAGACCACGCCACCATCGATGGCGTTTGTTCACAAAGGATAGATGTACATCAGATAGGTGCGAGATAAGTGATCCAAGGCTGCCACGTCATCTCTACTCTTTATTGGCCCGGGAAACTGAGACGATAGTGATGTTTCTCTTCTTCTAATAACCGATGCGTCTGCCGCTATCTCTTTTATTCGACAAGTTCTTCCCGTTGGTGCCGAACTCGAACGATAATGATAAAGTTGTGGTTACACTAGTTCTCTGCGGATCATATCAGCCAACCGGGTGGAGGATTTGGATATCAGCCAACCGGGTGGAATATTTGGGTGGACTTTGACCGGCCCAAATGGATAATATTCGAACCGCATCTGCTCGGAACCGGGCCCATTTTCTTTTCCCTCCTCACTCTCGCTCTATTATCCCCCCGCCGCACCTGTCTCCGTGGCATCTCCATACGAACAAGTGGTCCCACACAATCGGAATGATGTCATTGGGTCGGGCAGAAGGAAGAACGGGTTATCATCATGAGCGAAGAGCATCTGGCGTGTTCTGTGTAATAGGAGCAAAGGTGAAAAAGGCACGTTTTATGGCCTTAGTGTGTAACTCAGATAGACTGTAGTTTTGACAATTGCTAACATTGTGTTGTGTACAAAGATGTTGAACACGGCTGAGCTTTGAACCCGCAGTGGATGCAACGAAAATGAGCAATGTTTGTTCCACTGCACGTTATAACTTGATGCTCATCTCTTCGCTCCCTTGCAGTTGCCCCCTGAAAATAAAAAGAGAGAATCAACATGCTGCTGCTGCGTCCCCCGTTTGGTACAAGGGTATCCATTTTCGGAAGACATAAGGTTGACCCTTGTTAGAGCAGCTAGCTGATCAGAGATCAAGAGGCAACCGAATCAGGCAGCAGAAAATATTATTTGTGTGTGTGTGTCTTCCACCTCTCTGTGATGTTCGTCTGTCTCGGCGTGTGTGCAAAGTGTCGTACAAACATTCAAAGCGCTAGTCTGTCGCCCCCGTAGGATAACTTGTATTGCAAAAAGTCGTGGCAACAATTTTCCAAATGCTCAAAAAGTCCCTTGACACTGACGGTATTCCGATATCGAGTTGGTTCGCTGGTCTCGACAGTATCATGCACGTTGCACATCGGGCTGGCTCGCGAGCACAGTTCGTATACAAACTAGGCAGTGTCTCTACTTTGGTCACTCTTTTGTACGCGACGTCGGTGACCAAGAAACGTGTTAGATAGCGAAGGATACATAGCCGGGCTCCATTAGAAATATGATAAGATTGGTCCGTGAAAAGAGAGAAGACCCTAATGAGACCCCTCGAGCATCCTTTCTCGTTTGGCCTCTAACCCAGTATTAGCACTACAAAATGACATCTCGTCCAGTCCGTATTTAGCTCTTGAACTCCAGACGTCGTTAAGGTGCAAAGAACAAAACTGAATGCTGAAAAGTCTGGCGATGTGTGAATTCTGTTTCAGTGGTCGTTTGGCCTGAGCTTTGGGGATCAAAAGATTAACCAATCAACCCGCGGAGTCTAATTACTGTTATATTTGGTGAGGACTAATGCCCCTCCCGACCAACGGACAGATGTGTGTTGTAGAACGGAAGGACCCCCTGTGAAGCAGCTTTTGTGTCGCAACACACGCGTTGCCGACACGTAGGACTCTGAGCTCGAACACCTGCTCTCTCAAATTTTCTCGAATTACCACATGAGACGAATGTGCACAGAAAACATCAGAATTTATGTCTATCTGGTATGGCTAGTCTCTTCCATTTTATATAAAGCGTGAAAAGAATTAGTTGTGAACAAGCGACGAACTGGAGGAGGGTCATGAAACGGGAAAACGTCTCTTGCAAGATTCTTTTGAATATATTCGTAAAGTGGGAAAGCCCCGCCAGTCTTTTCGGTCAATGGGACACAGACTCCACGGGACGTAAGTGGAAATTTCAGATTCTATCTATTGTTTTTGCCGTGCGAGAACCGCCGATCAGTCGATGGCTCCCTGACGGACAACGTGAGATCGTGAACATTTTGATGATAGGAGTACGCTGTTGCAGTAAGAAAAGTGGGAAAGAGAAATTGGCTCAATTTCGACTAGTCAAGATTAAGCCAATCTTTCTCTGAGTCCTACAATTCCCTGCTCTCAGATTGTATGTCGCCCTCCGACATTTCGAAATTATTCGGATACAACAAAAGCAGGCACCCCTTTTGTCCGGAATGTGTTGTTGTTTCGCGCCGTTGCGTGCGCATATCGTTAATGAACATCTTCACGCATCGGTTCATGGTCGGTAGTTACTCAGGATGAGGAGGAGAAGGAGAAGAAGAAGAAGAAGACAAGTGTGTCTAATTTCGTACTTTTCCCGCGTTTTTCTGGTCTGATGATTCGCTTCTTCTTCATCTTCTCTTCCTGACACTCATCTACCGGCAAGCAGTGCACATTCAACACCGCTATTCTCGGAATATGCAAAAGTGCAAAACGGGCAAAGATTATGTAGTGGGAAGAGGAGAAACGAGACGAAGTCATTCTGCAAAAATGTATGCGTGAGCCGGAAATGGGGTTGATCTTTGAGTTATCTGCCATCAGGAGATCCGCTTTCACAGGCCGGGGGAAGCCCTCTGCGCTGTTCCGTCTAAGTATTGACTGACGGCGGTGTTGATACGTGAGGCAAACAAGCGGAGCGCGACTTTTTCGACCGATCGTCGCACCCGTCGCGCGGGCTCTCCGAGGTCATACCAGCTCGCCTTTTTTGAATACTAAAAGTAAATCATCAGATTTGGCAAAGGTTATATTTCTCCGTCTCGCACCAAGTCGGTTCAGCGACCACGACGAGAGCGTGTTTGTTGGTTTTGAAGGGCATAAGGAGGCTCCCTGTGGTGAAAAGGAGACTCGCCGCTTTTCCGACATTCTGCCGTCTTCAGATAAATAGCCCAATCAACACCAATTATCACAATTCGACACGTGGACTACTTGACACTCTCACAATGTGTCAGAAAGGGCAGTGGGTTACGGTAGCAGGTCAAAACATTTCAGGGGATGACGTAATGACGCAAAAGACGAATATTCCCTCCTTTGGCGACACTGGTGATTATTTTAAAAAGATCTATAGACAGTCGGTTTTTATTTCGTTCATCCAGTGAAACCTTTGTTGCGACGGAGACAACGGCGAGGACGCCGTCCTTGATGCGGAACTCGTTTTCTGTGTCGAAGTGGACCTGTGATGGCCGCCCGTATTGTAGATCATAATAATCTGATACATCGGATGGCCTAATCTAACCTAGGTGTTCTTTCCTGTTCTCCCTATCATCATCTTTCTAAACTTTCACTTCTTTTGTTGCTTGATCCGTATCAGCACTGTTTGTATCGCAATTCGAATTCATTTCAGGCTCATGATGTGGACGCTCCGCTCCCCAACTCTAGCTTGCCGTGACCAGGTGATGGAAGGGAAACCGACTCAGGATATGATGGTAAGTGATTCAAAACGAGACGAACGGGGAGGAAGCTGGGCTCTGCGCGACGTATACTGGTAATTGGCTTGCTTATGCTGCGTTTGATTGGTTCGTTTCCCGCTCTGCCGCTGTTGCACTTTCACAGTTATTATTGTTATTGTGAAGCTGGTTAGTGGAACGCGGTTGTTCAGTAAGCATGCACACGAGTGCTCAGTTCGGATGCGAGTCGTGAGTTTTCGAAAAACTTTAAGAAGCTTCTGAAGCCAATTCTCCATTCTGGTCACGATTGGTCAAGGAGAGGACAGAACGTAGTGAAGCTCCTCAGGCAAAAGAAGTTCCCGAAACTTTCTGCAATGTGTGTGCGTGTGTATGAAGGAATTTGTTTGAAACACATCAAATTTATACATACACATAGACCGCAGGAGGTCTACCCTCTAGCCACACAGATGAAGCGGAATAAGAAGAGAAGGGAGGCAAGTATTATTTGTCTGTTTTGTGGGTGAGAGGTGAGAAAAGTTGGACGAGACGGGAGGTGGGGGGAGGAGGCCAAACCAAATACAAATAGTCAGCGGAAGGATCGAAGAATGGTTTGTGTCACTCGAGAGATCAATAGCAGCCGCCCGCGTCCCTTGGAAATGTTTTCATACCGGCTCACGGAAGTTGAGAACTCGGGAGAAGAGCGCATCCGTCCAAAGAGCACTTCTTCTTCTTCTTGTTCTCCTGCCTCATCTTTCTCTCTCACTATCACTCTCCGTCTCTGTCTCCTCCACACATGCACACCACGGCTCATTGTCGATTCCGTGCTCAATTATTCTAAATTAGACATATGCTAGACTGCACATTCGATTAGACACGCTCACTCACTCATGAAGGCGACAACGCCTTCGACAGAGGCGACAGAAGCGATGGCGTTCTCATTTTGCAATTCAATTCGTGCCCTGGTGTTCCAGAAACCTGAGAATGAGGAAGACGTGTGTGTCCGTCGGAAAGGGAACTAAAACAAGATTGGGGAGGGAAAGAATGGAGAGCCTTGGCCTAGGTCTTCAAGGCTAATTGTGGCCTTCTTCATTGAAAGTAGTTGATAATTGCTTTATGACATCTCCTTTTGTATCGGTCGGTCGTTTCCTTCTTCTCCCTTCCTTCTAATACTCTACTCTCGTCTTTGTTTGGTGGTATTATATGGTTTTGTAGGAAGCTCTTCTCTTCTTCCCTCTATTCTTCTTCTTCTTTGTCGGGAGCGCTCCAACAGCAAAAGTCATGATTTGAGGCGAGAAGTCCTCCGGGGAATTCAACAGGATGGGAGAAGGAGGAGAAGGACAAACAAGTCTCGGTGTAAACCAACGGCGCCAAATCTTGCTCTGATTTTCCGGCGATTAGCGAGAAAGTCGTTTGTCATCAGGACAAGGGAGAAAGATAATGCCACGTCACGATAATCCCCTGCCAAACAGATAATGTCACAGATAATGTGTGTAGTCTACGAGTTCCGAAAAGCTAAGCTAAAGCTGATCCGTCGGGTGGCCAGAACAACAAAAACATATGAAACGAGGCAAGAATGGTTATTTACAGGTACTCATGGAACTCGACGAATCGGCCATCGTGGAACTGGAGCTGAGACAACCGAACCAACATCAGGTAAGCCGAGAGAAAACAATGAATACTCGGTCATACTGTACTTAAAAGGAGTTTGAAACACAAAAATGAAAGAAAAACACGTAGCCCCCTCAATGTTTACTCAATCCTCAAAAAGGCAGTCATCTTGTCGCCTCTAGTCTTTTCTCGGGCTGCCTATTCCACTCAAAAAACGAGTCATTTGGCACGTAGCGTCGAACGGTGTTATGAGCTTCTTTAAGGTTTCTCTAATGCTCGTGCCAGCTCATTCCCTTTCTTTTGATGAATAATTTGCGCACTCGATGAGTCATTTGAAACGGAGCGAACAGCACGCTGAAATTGTTGCTCTTTGCTGTGCGCTTTTTGATTTCTCCTCCCTTTGTCGTCGTTATAACCGAATATGATTCACAACCGAATGAACAAAGATATAATGGTCAGAGGGGAGTGCATCATCCGCTTTATTTCTCGCTCTCCCCATCCTCTTTCTTCTTCTCTCTATCTCGCTCTCTCGCACTGTCCACCTGCTGTTCCCTGTGTCGTTAATTCTCATTTTCCACTCAAAATAGTCATTTTCCAAAGCTGAATGCCCTTATCTCTGCACCCGAACATCTCACTTGTTTGTTTCGAGACGACCGTCCTCCCAGTTTGATATTCAGTCGCCGTTATCAGTTACAACGGGTGTCGCTTCGTTTCGAAATGGCGTTTGCAGCTGTGCGTGCGTATGTGAGTGATTATAAGCAACAGCGAGTAGTGAGCGGAGACGGCAGTTTTTTAGTACTCTGATGTGCCCCTCCGTCCGTCCGCGGTCGATATTCCTTGTTCTCGCTTTTTGTTACTGCGTAAAGTTTTGCATATGCTCTTAGCTCACAAATATTTTTGTCATTCTAGCATCGTATAACGTGTTTCCACACGCCGCTGCGTCTCTTCTCACCCCCCGTATTTCTACCTCTTCCTCTCTTTATCTCAACCCCTGGTTGCTCTGCCAGATGGTCTTGAAAGGCAGTCGAGAAGACAACCTCTCTCCTTCCCCCTGCCGATCGCCGCGCTCGGTGGCGAATATCTGCGTCTCTTCGTCTCTTAACTCTTGTGAAGGCACGCCCCTTTCGTCCAGCCGGCCGTCGATCCGTCGTTCGCCCTCCGCCTTCTCGTCGTTGCCTCGATTAGGGGGCGGGTTTCCCCCCTCCCCCCCCCCGTCGATCGGCCGGCGGCCCGTCGTCGAGTGAGTCTCATTCGGCCGTTGTGGTGTGCGGCTGCCTGCTTGTGTGGCCCGGAGACAGGCCTGCTCCGCTGGCGGCTGTCGCTACTGCATCATCTGCGCCTCTGAAGGGAGTTGAGCTCTGGACTGCTTAGAAAATAACGGTGCCCTAGGAATATTTCTCTTCTCAGGGTGTGAGCGACGACTGAATCGAGACGAGACAGCCGAGTGTGTGTAAGTATGTGTGCGTAGACGGCCTGGCGCCGCCCTTTTCGGCCTTCTTTTCTCCGCTCGCTCGCCGGCAGTCGTTTCGGCCGGCCACCCATCCCGTTGTCGTAGTCTCCTTTTTCTTGTTCCTCTCCGTCTTCTCTTCTCTTCTTCTCGCCTCATTTCCGTCGACGTCTTCTACGTGTTTCATATTCTGTTCTCTCCAGAAAAACTTGTCAACTGTCGTTTCTGACGGCGGCTGCAGTTGGTTCACCTTCCCCGGTACAGTATCTCGTTCGTCAGCATCTACTCGAAGATGTGCATCGCGTCGAATAACGGCTCAGTGGCTTCACCGAACCAGGAAGAAATGGTCGCCGTAGACGGACAACGGCAGATCATCGTGGAGATCCAGAATATGCCGCCGTCGTTCATGATGCGCGTGCACAACGAGAAGACGGAAACTGCCATCGCCACGGAGCCGGATGACTTCGAGGGCGTTGAGAACGAGAAGATGGCCGGAAAGGTAGGTTGGAACGAGAAAGTTTTATGGCAGATGTTGTAAAAGGGATCAGCCTTTGATTGTCGGTGATCTGTCTGTTTTATGGGTTTAATAGTAGAAAAGTACAGTATGGCCAAGGTGAAATGGGATCCAGTTTGTTCTCAGCATTTCAGTCAACTTTCAGGTGTCCATGGCCCAGTTGGCGAATCTCAAGACCATCGCCTATCAGCTGCAGTCGTGCGGCGAATCCGGAGACTTGGAGACAATGCTCTACCACATAGTGACTGGAGGACAGGTTAGTACCGTAATAACACTTTGGCGTTGATCAGCATATCTGCCGCGTCAACAATTATGGTGGTATCGTTAACACGCATATCTGATCAGCGAACTAATTCGAATCGGAGGTCTCATAAAAGGAAATTGCCCGGTGTTACTGTACCGGCGTCGCGCGCGCGCCGCTGGAAATATCGAATGACCATGAAAAAATATTTACAAAGGTTGAAAGGAAACGGGTTTTATGAAAGAGAAGCTACCGTATCAGCGGGCCCACTCCGCCCATTAGTATGTGGGTACGTCTCGTACTTTTGACGTCTGAACTAGATAATTGAGGGCGCCCGTGTCGATGGGGTGAGTGAGTGACAAGCAGAAAAAGTGCATCAGCCTTTTGCCTTCTGCGGGCTGTCAACGGCAGTGTTCGAAGCGCCCGACTGACATGATTTATGAGTGTCTTCTTCTTCTCCTCCATCGTCTTCTTCTTCGTGTTCTCTTTCTCCTTGTCGCAACCTAACGTTTATTGTCGTCGCCACCCGAGACAACGAGGGCTCTAGTTTATAACCTGGGCACGACGGCGGCCGCGAAGTGAAGGAAGAGTGACGGCCCATTAAATTGTTATGGTGACTGAAGGGACACTTTTTCGAAAGACGAAGCAGCACAATCGGGCGACGACCATTGGTTTCTGATCAGATCGTGGGAACGACCGGCGCTGACTCTCTCTTTTAGGTTACTGTATACGTGTTTCACTCTCATTGTCTGTGGAATAATGGATGTGAAATGAGGTTGGACGATGGCGGCGTAAGGGTAAACAATCGACTGTGGGGAATCCGAGGGGAAGGGAAGGACGAACTCTTAGGTTTGGCTTTAACCGTCATATCCCATCGCTTGTTTCCCATTCAATTTCGCCTTCTCTTCTCCCCGATAGCAAACACTGTCGTTCTTATACAATTTCTTCACTGAAAGAAACGAACAAAAGAGCTGCGTAATCGAAAAAGACATGCTGCTTTTGAAGTCGCCGTTTGCATCACCATAACTTCCCTCTTTTCCCGTCGGCTTTTCTATTCCAGTGGTACGAAAAAACAACTGATGTTTGCAATGAAACTGCCAGATGCGGGGACCACGATAAGCCACAGAAGATGGCGGCGCGACGGGTGAGCAGACGGCAAAGGAGATGCATAATAAATCTGCATCTGTAACGTTTACCAAAATGTTTTGCGCACACATCAAATTTCGTCGAATGGAGGAGCAGTAGATGCGGCGGCGCGGCTCAGAGAAGACGGAATAAGGCGGCGGGAAGATGGAAGATTTATTTATTTCGTGCCGTTGCTTACTCCTCGACGCTTCCGAAATTGTTTAAAATTTCGCTTCTTCGATGTAACAATCGTGTAACGATGTAACAAAGGTAGTCCCGCTGGAAAAAATATGCAAAGAATCAATTCTTTTCGAGCAAATACTGTACGCAAAACGTAGCCACACCAGAATGATCAAAATACAAAGAAATTCAAATTGACTGTGAATGTTTTTCAGGTGGCTGTGGTGTCCCGCGAGAAGATGTACTGTCGGCAGTTTCTGTTGGCCATCTCGAACCTGCTGCCGATTGGGTGCATCAAGTTGGCGACGTACAAGGAGCACTATCTGCCCGAGTACAGGTGAGCGCAATCTTTTGATTTTTGAACTCTACGGGAGAGTTTCAACATGTTTGGCTAGACAGCGGCTGTAGTACTTATTGAAACTTAAAGGATGATGTGTGCTTTGTGTTTGGCTAGACAGGACAATAAAGGCAAAACTCAGAAGGACGAACAGAACACTTGCAGCACTCGCTTCAATCTGATCGGAGGGCCGCTCAACATGGACTTGCCCCTCGACTTCGCCGATGTCATGATCTTCCGTGTCACGCCACGCGACCCGGCCTCTACTGACTACGAGAAATCGTCGCTCGCCGATTGCGTGATTGATGTTCGTCGTCGTCCGGAGAAGGAGGGATGGAACGGGATGCTCCCGCAGATCGCCAAGCGCTATCGCGACCTTTTGCTCGACGCGGACGTTAGAGATACGGTCCTGGAGACTGTGCTTCGTACGACTCGCGAGGGATGGATGCACAAGGCGAAGATTTGCTTCCAAATGAAGAACCAACTGCCCGCTTCGGAAATGTTCAAGCATATAACTGGAGTGTACCCCGAGGTAACAATTGTAGCTGGCAAAACTCGATGAAATTTAAGTACTTTCAGGATCATCAAGTTGTTCTCTACTGGACCGCAGGCCTGTCGAACGCCTACAAGCAACACGTGCTGGCTACCATCCAACAATCGCAAGCTTCTGTCGCCGCCGCCGCTGCAGCTGCTGCACTTGCTGTCTCTCGTTCCGCCACCGCTCGTTAATTCGTCGTCATCTTCATCAGCTATCATTTTTTGCAAGACGGCTGTGCCGCCCAACCAATCCATCTCGTCATTTTGTGTGCTTGCTGCGTAGACCTCGTAAATAGTTCTCTGCGAATCTTCGTTCTATTTCTCGTAATTTGTCCCTTCAAAAACGAACACAAAACTTCACAAAAAATGTCCGTTACCCATTTTTTGCCGATTTCGGCAAGCCTCTGATATCCTGTCTTTTGGGCTCGTTTTTCTTTTGCTGTTCCTCCCTTAACCATATTCATAATAACCTAAATCATGCGTCAGCTCCACTTTTTCTATGCCTATTATATGGTTTTTCTATTCTTTTTTAAGCACTTCTCTTCTTTTTTGCCGTCCCCTGTAGTTTTTAGCCCTTCTAGATAGTCATTCTCTTCTAATCTCACCTGATGCTGTTGTTCATTCGGCAGAATCTCATGTGATTTTGCCTTCCATCTGTCCCATCACTTTGCTTTTCCCATTGGCTTTTCCGGTAGTTTTACCATACCAAATCCTTTCCATCAGAATCCTCTTCTACCTCAATCGAGCACATCGAACCTATCCAACTGTCATTCGATGCTCTAATGCCTGTCATCTGTCCCCCTGAAGGCACACCTCAGTCTCTTTTTTGATAGGCTTCCGATGATAATTCATGATTTCATGTACTATTTGCCCGCAAAATCGAGCTTTTGTCGTCCACAATCTCTGAATGAGCATCTCCACCCACCCATTTCTCTTCTTCCAAACGAATTTCTAGTACGAAAATCTCAAGTTGTTCGTCTCGACGTTTGTCTGTATCATTCATTCATTCACGATGACGTATTTTTTCCATCGGCTTATTCGTTTTATATTTATCTACCCAAACCATTCCTTTACGCATTTTATTCTTTGTAAAATAAACGAGATTCTGTTTCACGTCTTATTGCAAAATGCATCAATTTCAGATATTAAAAATAATTACCCGCCGAAAAATATGGCATAAAAAGGAATCAAAGAAGGCACTTGATTCTGGCGATGAGAATGTGTCCAATGTCGACATTTCTCTTCTCGATCGTCGCGTCCGCGTCGTCCACGTGTCTCAAATGCACGACGCACGTCAGTCCGGCTTCCCCCTTTATCTTCTGGAGTCCGGAGAGAATCCAGTAGAGCGAGACGCCTTCCTCGTCGTCCGCGTGCTCTTTAGCGTCCGAACAGTGCAGCTCTTCGGGGAATTCCACGTAGGCGCGGTGCGTGAGTGCATTCTCGCTCGGCTCCTCGTTCTCCTCCAGCTCTTCGTCGTCTTCGCACTGACGGAGGTCGGAAATCGAGGAAAGGACATAGACCTGGAAGAGAGAAATGCATTTGGAAAAGGGGAAAAGGGATGGGCGGTATGTACCTTGTTGGTGAAATGTCCGCAGAATTGGAACCACACTGTCGCCATCAATTGGTGCGTTTCAAAACGGATCGTCGCTGGATTCGGAAGCTCTGAATTAATTTGATATTTGAGATTTGTCTGAACGTGCCGACTTATATACCGTGCATTAGTCTCCAGTGTATTGTGTGGTTATCAAAGGACGCGGTGTGTCCATCGAAGATCAACGGATCCGCAAGACTTCTCGGGTGGGTCAGGGTGCTTCTAATCTCGGGAACCTGCACGTCGCACACTTTCTTGTCGTCCCCAATGTCTATGAGCACTCTGTTAAGCATGTCTATCACGGAGATCTCCAGTTGGACGTGATTCTTCAAATACTTCATAAACACTCCGTTCACTTCTCCTTTGACCTGAATGAAAGTTTAAAAAAATAGGAAATGGATACGTGTATAACAGAAGAGCACCTCATAAGCACCAACACCTCCGCTCGTCGAATATCCATAAATTATATTGCGATGGGCTACGTGGTACTTTTTAAATTGCTCCGAGTATTGGACGAAGGCGCCGATCGCATCGTACCTGAAACATAGAAAATAGAAGAAAAGTACAGAGAGGTACAGCGTACGGAACGAATTTGCGGCAGACATCGAGAAGGAGCAAATTGAGCGAGGGTTGAATGTTGCGGAAGATGGAGAGAAGCTGAAAAGGAAAGTAAATGAAGACGTACGAGAAACGAAGGCGTACCAAGTCCATGCTGAGAGAGTGCTGCGGCTGATGCGCGTCCGCCGGAGCATCCACTCCCAGCAGATAACACTGTCCGTTCACTTCGAAACCATGACCGACGAAGTAGAAGACAGCTAGAACGGAAGTCGACTCTATTTCTTAACCCTTTAGTCCCTTACCGTATACTCCATTTCCAATCAGTTTCCTATATTCGCGAATGAAATATAACATTTCATCGAGAGTAAGGTCGGCCAGAGTCACCGTCTTGTAGTTCATTCTCTACAAAGATTACAGGTACGGTGGATTAGGGAAGTCGTGAGCGTACCTGAAGAGCATCTGCAAGAGTCTGAGCATCGCAATGCGGAGTCTTCAGCTCGGGAAGATGAATGTAGGAGCAGTTACTCATGATCAGAGCGACTTTGTCCGCGGCCCGGAGCGTCACATCCAGGGCGGCCCTGGCCGGCGCCTGCCTGTTCTCCGCCTTCTCGACGTCTTCTTCCGCCAGAATCTGAGACAGGCGGTCCATTTCGAAGTTCTTGCAGGAGTCGCACACTTAAAAAAGAGAACGGGGGATGGTTTAATGAGGATGAAGAATGACTGATTCTTATTACATTCATCGTCGCGGATGCATGAAGTGACGTCGATGAATTCGGATTCCAGCTTCGAAACGAACTGCTTTCCCTTCTTCCGATAGTGATCCGAATACGAGAATCCCTCGCCGACCTCGTTTGTTGCCACGCATTTATACTGATGCTCTGTGGAGCACTTGCATCTGAAACTCATTTCTGCTCATCTGAATTCTGTTCCAGTTGTACTTCAACAGAACGAACGTCCTTCCAACGTGCACTGCATCTTTCGAACTGCTCGTGTACCATTTTATCTCTGGACAAGGAAATCCGCGGGCGCAACATTCCAGTGTTATCGTGGTGTCTCCGTCTTTAAACGATTTTGTCACCTGCTCCTCTTGCACCCATCGCAACGGCTCTGAAAATTAATTTTTAACTACTGCGAGTCAGAATTATGGCGGACGAGAAAGCGCGGACTAGTTTAGTCTACCTGTGTACTCCCCTCGGATCACTTTCAAACTCGTACAGTTTCTAAGAACTTACTGAATTTCCGAAGCAATTGGAGCTGCGGCGGGTCGAATTCTTCTTCGTACACTTTTGAAAGTGTTTGCAGTTGAGTCAACAAATTCAAAACCTGAACACTCATTTTTTTTCCATTTTCTCTCATTTCGCTCTAAAATTCACCGTTTGACCGCGATTCCCCCACCTTCGTAACACTTGATCACAACAATTGTCTTTTTTCGTTGCCTTTTCTATTTCACTCTGTCTGAAAAAGAAAGAATTTGTAAAGTTGAAGTCGTTTTCGAAAATCTCACGTCATGAAATAGATGGAATCATGATCGAATTCCGCTATTTTCACCCATAAATTGTTGCGCTCGAGTTCCTGTGAAAGGTTTCGAAAAATTCGAACAGGTAAATCAGCTAAATTCGTGTCAAGTGTTACCATCCGGCGGCCTGAAAAATGACCCGAACATTCTAGAAATTGATAGCAGATAAAAGAAATGCTTATGTTTTCAGCGAGATGTATTCGCTCGACAACGGCATCTCTTCCGCTTCCTTTCCCATTCACTTTCTTTCATCTGCCTCGTTTTGCTCGTAAATCCACCCCGACCCGTCTCTTTACCGTACTGGCCCCCCGTCCTTTAGTTGATGGGTTCAGTCTGCCAGGCAATTCGCGGCGAGACCCATTCATCATGCGCGTCGACGGGAGAGACGGAAAGAGAGCGCACGACTGCCAGAGATAGAGACACTCGGAGATACACAAGCAAGCGAGACGAGGCGTACAAACAACGCGCGGCCGCTCTCCCTCCCCTCCGTGTGGCCACAAATATCGATCGGTGCTGACAGGAGTGGGTCGCGCCCGAGGCTGATTCGAAACGAATCGATAGCATAAGCTTCCTAATTCTGAAATATCGATTTTTTGAAAAATTTTCGTATTTCATTGCTTTCGTCGGGCTGACCACATTTTTGCCGTATTTCACAGTAATTTCCATTTGTTTTCGTCTGTTTTCCGACAATAAGTGAATTTTAAAAAATGACGTCTACCGTATCCTAACCTCGGAATATTTTAGTGTTGAGAGACGGAGGCATTGCAGCGAATCTGCGAAATCTGCAAACGGTCTTCGCTCCAATCTAGGTCACCATAGTATTGTTTTCATCTCCTCCCACTTTCTCTCCCTTCATTTTCTTCTTATTACCCTTCTACTCCTCGTGTTGCTCATTCATTTCTTTTCAGATTCAACGTTCGTCTTCGAACGAGTCGTGATCAGTCCGCTGGCATTCGGACGGAATGGAGTCGCGTACAGCAACTACCTCGTCAAATGGGTAAGACCGGTTTACACTTCTCAGATGCCTTCCTAGAACATTTTGGCAAGTCACACGAAATACGTAAAAACTAGGGAAAGACTACTATGACCACATTCAAAAACAATTTGAGAAATGAATTCGTCTTACAGTAATCCTTTCAGGGCCGAGAAGTCCCGCCGACGGAACACGGATTACCTGCAGATAGACCCGTCGAGCACGTTCATAAACAACACGGGCCGGGGGTTCGCCGAAGAACTGCCCGAAAACTTCCTGGACACTATAAGCCCGCATCCAGTGGCGCCGTCAGTCAGCTCGTCATCTGCTCGCTCCGCCGATGAGCCCCCGAGGTCTTCTGCCCCACAGCTCGCTTCGCTAGTTCCGATGAGCATGAGCAACGATCAGCCGAGCAGTAGCTTCTCGAACGCATCTCTCCTCTCCTCACCATACATCCACATCAAAAATGAGCCAGAATTCTCTGGAAGTACGGCCGCTCTGCTTTCCCCTCTACAAGTAGACTCCCGTCGGCGAGATTCACACGATTTCAACACATCGCCTTACATCAAAGAAGAAGAAGACCTCGACAACAGCCATCTCCTAATGGGTCTACGACAGCGAGAACTTGGTGCTCTGGACGAGCACGGAGATGCTTCACCTCGAGAACGATCGGCTGAAATGAGCATTTCGTCGCTGATTAGTGGAGAACACGGGACGATCGACAGGTCTCCTTCACCTCAGCCGAACTACGGAAGTGATCCCACTCCGATGATACAACAGCAGTTAAAAAGAGAAGAAGAAGCCGCCGCCAACTCTATCGCCTACTCAAAACCTGTCCGATATCCGAAGAGTAGGCAGAACGGCGATCGTCAGCAGGCCGATTTCGACAAGGCTCCCTACACGAGAAGTGAGTTGCTCCATTCAATTCCACTTCTCTCGGTCCTTTCCTTTTTTAGCTCACCGTCCCCTAAACGCTTAGTTTCTTTCCCCTTCCGTTCACTAATCGTACTCACACATATCTTTTAGATTCTCGGAAACAAAAAAAGCCTCTAGGTGTGTTGAATCAAGCCTCTTCGTCTTCCGGACCCACACCCAGCACAAGCATCACTGTGTCTGGAATTCCGTCCTCGCAGATTCCGACCCCACCCTCTGCTCATGTTCACAATACTCGTCGAATCTATTCGACCCAAGATTCGAATGATCCGCTCAACGCGGAAATCGGCGACGACATTTACATCGACACGAAGGATCTGTGCAAGCGGATCGCGTTCGAACTCAAGAATCACTCGATCCCGCAGGCGATATTTGCTGAAAGGATCCTCTGTCGCAGCCAGGGAACGCTGTCCGACCTGCTCCGCAATCCGAAACCCTGGAACAAGCTGAAGTCGGGCCGGGAAACATTCCGAAGAATGTACAATTGGGTCGCCCAGCCGCTGCAAACGAGGCTCGACATACTGGACATGAAGACTGAAGAAGGAAATCGGGCGAATGGAATGTCCCCGCCCACACCAGCACAGAATGTACGCACCCACAGGTAATTCAAATAGATGACCTCTGAAAGATTTGTAAATGAAATTTCTCGTTGCAGAAAGTCGACGTCTGATCACGACGGTCCCGTCTCAAAGCGCCCTCGTCTCGTCTTCACGGATATACAGAAGCGGACTCTCCAGGCCATATTCAAAGAGACCCAACGTCCCTCTCGGGAAATGCAACAAACTATCGCCGAGCACCTCCGTCTTGATCTCTCCACAGTGGCCAACTTCTTCATGAACGCTCGTCGTCGCAGCCGACTAGGGGGAAATGTTGATGAGCCGACGCCATACCAACAGGTGAATTTGGATGAATATTTGAGAGACTCCGACTATTCTGAGTGAATACTTACACCGTGCCATGCACTGCATCCCCATCCACACACTTACAGTTTCCACATGTTCTCAATATTTTGGTTTATAACAAGAATTCGTGTATCATTTAATAAACGGACTTTCCTCCCCACTATTATCACTTTTCCACTATCATTTCGTCGTTGTGTGCTTAATAAATCGATTGTTTCATAATTGAAGTGTTGAATAGTTCGCCCGTCCCCTCGCATGAGCACTCACCCACCGGCCGTCTGATTCCGAGAGAACACCAATTTGGTATTCCAGGTGCGCAACATCTCTCCGCCACCAGTCGCAGACGGCCAGCCCGTGCAAATGAATGGCGAGGACCACCGACCTCTTCTGAATTCGGTCGTGAGTTCCTTTCACATGTTCTGATTCCTTTGAACACTTCTGAAATTGCAGATGGCTGAGGTGTACAAGGATCAGCAGAGATCGAATGAGATCACCGCTGAAGAGCGCCAGCTGATCGAACGCGGATTCGGCGGTCCGGTGCCTGGAAACAGCCACACTCTCACTATCCAAGCGTCGCTTCATCAAAACGGTGGACGACACGACGGTGAGGATGATGACGAGGACGATCTGAACGACGACGAGCTGGCTTACGAAGAAGACGTGGATGTGGGAGATGAAGAAGAAGACGAAGAAGACGTTACGGCGAACGGAGACATTCTGCCGAAAGAGGAGATCGAGGAGAAAGCGACCATCAAAGAAGAGATGCCGGACGACGGAGAGTACGGGAAAACGACGGCCGACGGTCACTGAGCCACTCCCGATCTCCGCTTAGCTCTTTCTAGAAACTCTATTCATAATCAGCTGAAGTATACCAATTTTCAGTGCATTCTCGTGCTATTCCGCCCATACATTCCCGTCCTAAACCAATTTGGCATTGAAATTCAATTATTCAATTCTTTCTCAAGTTTTAAATATTATTGTCATTTTCAGCACCATTTTTCCCTTGTAAATGTGTATCTCTGATATTTCTGTAAAAAAAACGTTCTGCATTTTCTCTTTTCCCTTTGAACCTTTTGCACTGTAATAATGAGTAATAACCGTCCCTTTCTGAGTGATCGTGTGCCTTCTGAAACCCCTTCCCGTTCCCCGCCTTTTCTGATTTTTCCTTTATCGACTGCCCCGCGCGCACCTCTCCGTTCTATTGCTACCACAGAATTCTGGCAATGGCACTCTACCTAAATCACCTAAATCACACGTGAAAGTTCGGCCGCGAGATTTTTCAGCGCTGTTGCCAGAATTCCGCGGCGCTGATACTCGTTTGCATTTGTTTTATTCTCCATGTTTAGTGCTGGTTCTCGTCACTTTTCGTCTCCGGTAGTATCGTATTCTTTCCGTCCATTTATCCACGATTCCAATTTCTTCGAAACCGGCAGGTCCGTGCTTTTTCCCCTAATTTTCCATTCATCTCTTCTCAGCTGTCTCGTCATCCGACTAAGGTGTTTATTTTCTACCGCAATCGTTAGTAGTTCAATTTTCTTATCTCCCTTTTTTGAAATCAACACTTTGATCAATGAATTTATTAAGAAAAAAAAGACTTTTATTACAAAATGGGGTCAACGTTAATGTGCAGGCGAGATCTGGAGGAAATAAATGGCCGCGAGTGTGCGAATAGAGAGTTCGTGGTCTAAAGGTTCGTGAAATGTTTGTAACAAATAAGATATGGGTGGGAAGGGCGATTTAGGTGAAATATGTTCAGTGGGTCAAAAATTGAAGTTGAATTGTTCTATTCATGGGTCAGGATTGGAAGGAAGGTTGCTGCGACGCTCTTCCTCTCTCAGTCTCTCGTACTCGCGACGTCGTTCGTCGCGCAATTCGAGGGCCTCTGGTGGGATATCAATGGGTGGAGTTCCTGGCGGCGGAATGTAGTCAAAGTCTTCAGGGGGCGGAGTTCTTTCTTCGGGCAAATCGAAGTAATCGTACGGTCGGGGCGGAACATCTAATCCGAACGGAAGCGGAACAATTCTCTCCGTCCAGTAAATGTCTTCCGAGTAGGCGACCATTGCACGGGTAAACCGATCGGGGTACTGATCGGCGCGAGGATGTCTACCCAGACCATTGTGCTCAACAATCAGCTCTTCCATGATTGGCGGTTGTCTCAGCGGATCGCGTGGGGTTGTTCTAGGAATCATTGGCGGATAGACCAGGCGCATTCCTTCGGGAATCTCGACTTCGGTTTGAAAATTAGTCGACATTGGCTTCTCGTCCGTCTCGTTTGTAGTTGGAGGAGGAGGCTCCACGGCAATCGAGGCGGCTCCATTGCAGCCTGGACTCGGACTCTCCTCGACTATCGGCTCTCTGTAGATTTGGAAGCTGTTCGGGAGTTGTCCGTTAAGGTGCTCATTTTGTATTTGCAGACTATTACTCTCTGACAATAGTTTGATCTTCTCGAGTTCCTCCAATTTCTTTCGCTCCCAACGCTCCTGCATTTTCTTCTCAACTGCCAAAACTTCTTCGTCGGGCTCTCCGGTACTGTCCAGATCTTCTTCCTCTTCATCCCGTCTGATCCTCTCAACTGCGTCTGCTTCGTCCAGTGCATAGTACTCTTCAGCTCTTTCGACGGCCTCTTCGAAACGTTCAGCCTGCTGAACAAAAAATCAAGTCATTGAAACTATATACAAAAAAGATGAGAAACTCACCGAAGTCGAGGGTCTGTTATCAATCGGTCCTTGCTCCATAACCCAATGGTGCGGATCCTCCGGCAGCCGATAAGTCCTCGGAAAATTGAAAACGAACGGCTCGTTGGTCTTCATTCGTTTGGCTTCGCTTTTTTGTTCTTTAGGAGAGTTGGGTCTGACCGGTCCGAAATGGAGCTTTGGTGGCTGAGTGGAAGTGGACGGTTTCGGGGAATCGTCGTCGAAAAACAAATGTTCGTCGAATTCCAAATGCTCCGAGTCGTCCGAATCATCAGAAGATTGTCGTCGTTTCTGGCTCCCTGGATACTTTGGCGGTGCCCAGAATCTCGATTGAGGAGTAGCCGGCTGGATTATTTGCATTTCAATGTCCGCGTGCTCGAACGGCGGCGACAGAAGTTTGTGGGCGAGGTCGTACACGTGATCGGCAATCGAAGTGCCTTTGAGGTCTCGGCGGAGGCAGGCACGAACCTGTAAAATATTGAGAATAAGAGAAAAGGAGAACAGATGGGATTATGGATTGGAACTGCTGGCAAAAAGAGGATTATCCAGATTAGAACACCTCGAGATAGTCGCTCGGAAAGTGCGAGAAAGGGGGAAAGGAATCCAGTCACTTACGTCGCGTTCGAACAACTGCCGCGTTGCAGCTGAAATGGCGATCGAGTTGGCCAGAGCGAGAACCTGGATTGCGATGAGAATCACGGTGGGCACGAAGAAGACGTTGAGCTGATGGACAAGCAGAGTGAAGAAGGCTCCGACGAAACAGACTGAAACGTGAATATTTTATACTTATTTATTCATTTGGAAGTTCCAAGTTCAAGCATATGACAAAAAATTCCTAACTTTCTCCTTCCCGGCCCCTACAGTAGACTTTTTCCAGTTCATTCCCCTCATTCTTCGCTTTTTTTCCTTTTTTGCTCCTTCCGTTTGGACCGCCCTTCGCCTCTCACTCGCTACTCCTAATCACCATCAATTCATTTTCCGCGTCTTCTGTTTTTGCGTCTCATGAATACGAAACATCAAAGCGAGAGACGGAGAGAAGGCCACCGTGAGGACCAGAAGAGGAAGAGGAATGACCGGAAACTAGTGGCAAGGACTACGACGAAGAAAATGGAGCAAGAGACTCAGAAGGGCGGCGCGAAACGGAGAAGAAGACGAAAGAAGGCCGTGACAGCCACCGAGGAATTGTTTGTGTTTCGTGGACGGCTCCAAAGTGCACTTTCACACAAAGGTACCAGGTGCCAATGGAATAATACCAAAAGACGATTGTTTATTTCACCCGCGATCGCCTACTGATAAACTAAACGATTAGTGAAAAAAAACATTTTGACTGCCTCCTAACTCTCAAAAATTAGGCCTTTTCTGCTTTGAACAGGCATTATGTGTGAATTTGATACTACCAAGGTTCCCGCAATTTCGTATTTTCTTCTCTCGCAATCATTTTTCACTCGACCACCCACGGCGCAAATAGAGAAAAAATATATCTTGTGAAGAGTTATGAAGGACGGCGGGTGACTATACTTTTTTGAACATAACTAACAAAGTGGGGAGAACATTATTGGATGAGTAAGTGGAAACAAAGTGGTGAGTGACATCTGACGGTACTTTTCGTTTTCGACGTGTAATTGCGACCGGAACGAACAAAAAGAGAAAATGGAATCTGACTTCGGAAGAGGTACGGTGTCTCAGAAGGACGTTCCCAGGGCGACCAATCAAACGGCGAGCTACCGTATCCGCTGTTTCAGACTTCTTGAGCAGAAGACCAGAAGAATCAGAAACGAATCACTGATTATCATGGTGTTCTTTTTTCCCCGCGTGTTCAGATAACATGTTATTTCTCGCAAGAGCGCCTCTCCTCTAATCTTTCATCTCTATTTCACACTCCTTTTGCAAAACGCACCTGCAAGAACAACTCCGAAGAATTGGGCAATGTCGACTGCAACAATGAACGGCACTCGGATCCTTTGCCTCGTCGACAGTTCAGGCGTTTCTCTCGTTTCCTTCTTGTACAGAATACGTGCCCGGAAGAGACAGAGCTCGCAGAACGGAGGGAAAGCGGCAACGAATGCTGCAATGGGAATGGATGATTGTTTGAAGTGAGGGCGGGGCAACGTACCGACTAGGAGGGCGAAATAAGTGTAGAGAAGCCGGTGCTCGAGGGAGAACAGCGAGATGACCGCGGCGATTTCGAGACGAGTGGCGACTGCGAACAGTGCGAACTGAAAAGGAAAACGGATGTGAAGAGCCGGAACAGAGGCTGCGGAATACCAGGAGTGTCGCGGAAATGCTCGGCGAGGTGGTGAACAGAACGGAGACGATGAAGAAGAGGCAGAGGAAGAGAACGGCGGAGAGGAGCTCGTCGAGTGCGAACGGGTTCCTGAAATGAAGATTTCGTTAGGGAATAATATAGGAAAATGCATTAGAACTGAGGGGTCTATGTGTTTATGAAAAGTAGAGGGCGGAAATGACGGACGACCCGATGGCCATCATTTTGATAACACACGGAGGTAACACTGGGCAGCAGTTGAGCACAGTGGGTGATGACGTGGATTAGAGAACACACAGCGGATCTATAATTGCACGATACGGACAGTTGGCATTTACAATTCCCCGTCTTTTATAACCCTGCCAACCTCTCACTACAGTACTCCTTCTCACTTTTTCTTATCACGAGAAAAGAGAAACCTACCCGTTTTCCCTTCTCGCTAAACCCTTTTTTCAGTGATTCCGCTTTCCGATCATTATCGGTCGTCAGTGTCGGGCAATAAGACAGTTTATCGTGCCGAGTGTCAACTATTTTTGGACTTTGAGTCAGTGTAAGGATTCAATGAACATGTATGTTTTCCGTGAAAAAGAAGCCAAGTCTCAGTTCGTAAAAGTCCGTGGGGAGGGTGGGGAGAATGACGGCGGAGTGATGACGAAGATGAAATTATTTTCTTCGCGTCCGTCCCGGGTACCGCCGTCGCCCAGTGTGAAAAAAGGCACTGAAGGCAAGGAAAGAGGGCGGAGCAGGCAGAAAAGAAGGACTCGAGGAGAATTCTTTCCTCGCACGGCGGTACCGCACATCGAAAAGATTAATGACAAACTGCCGAATGAAGTGAAGGCTCTGGCGAATTCCTGCGGTCGAGCCGATCATCAACCTCGAAGGCATCCTAATGATAATGAAACGTTCACCGGCGATCTCCTGAACGCGGATTAAGTGACGTACTTTAAATGACATCTCGAATCTGTCGTTGTGTATTTTCTTTGAATCAAAATTGTTTTACCTATGTAAACAGAACATGATCTAGTTAAACGTGAGGAAATAGAGCTACAACTCTAGCATCTTTGCAGGCTTGAATCAGAACGCATTCAGGTGGTGTGATATTTTGATTCGTGTGCATCTTCCATAAGCCCCAAACATCTTTGCTCATATGACGTGGCCACGCACTCCCATCTGATCAGATTCCCATCTTGACTGACGGCCACCTCAGACTAAAACGCTCTTTCGGTCGAAGCTCTCTGGCGACCCAACCCGGAGATTTGGGAACGCAGTCGCCAGTGAGTCCTGTCAATCAATCATTTGTTTCTGTTTCTGTTATCTTCCTCCACTCAGTCCTTTTCAACTTCTTCTCCGTGTGCTCGTGAACTTGTGTGGCACGACGACCGCCCAGGCGGAGCACAAACGGCTTATTCGTGTGCTCCTATGGATAGAGTTGCATCTCACACGCGCACAAACAAGTTGAGGGAGTGGGCAGAAGGGGAGAGACGAGCGCCGCTGCGGATCCCGATGAGCGTTGCCGGGAAAAAGTGCAGCCGGACTTTTTTGGGGTGACTAAGAATCACGATTAATAAGCATGTGAAGCACGCAGAAAAGAAAAAGAGCGACGAAGGCGTGAAGGCGTTTCAGAGCGTGCGGCGCAAATAAAAAGGAGGGAAGCGAAGGCATCGGAGGCGAAGCGGGTGGGATTCTACAACTGGGAGGGAAAGTTTGCTAGTTTAGTAGCCGGCGGATTAGGCGAAGACATGCAGGGAGAACGAATTTGGTGGAAAAAATACAGACGAAGTAACGAAGAAGTGGACAGAATGCAACCAGGAAGGAAAGGAACGGAACACTGCTGCATTCATTTTTACACTGACTTTGTCCGACGATAGACACCGCTTGTTTGGGATGTTATAACATGAAAAATGGAAACGCTATGGGTGGTGAATGAACGGCCACCAGAATTGGAATACGGTAAGTCACCCAATTAGTGTGAAAGCTGAACAGAAACTATTTCTTTGCGAAAAAATAGGCCTCCGTTTCGGGAGAAAACTCAATTAAACAAGAGTCGAAACTCGATTTGGACTCACCAGGCGACCGCATTCCGATGGTAGTGCTCGTAGACTCGGCCGAATGCTTTCACGGAAAGGTCCGACGAGTACTTGGAGAGAAGGTCGTCGATCTGTCGAACGGTGGCGAGCATCGTTGTTTCGTTTCTCGAATCATCGAGCTCGTATCGGATACGAAACTGGAACGGACTCGGAACACGGGAACGGTAGTCCGGAGTGGCGAACGAAGCAGTGATTGCCCAGTTCATCGGCTCATTTCTCGTCCAATCGGAGAACAGTGATGATTCCGAGAACGGAGAAGTCTGCAATTATTGCTTATTCTAATCACATGACAAAACTGAATTCGGTTTAAACTAATGTTCAATTACAGGATCATCCTCACTCATTCTTCTCCTTCTCTAATCCTACTTTTCGCACTTTTTCTGTAGAACCAATCCTCTTCTTTCCCTCCTTACCTTACTTATCCGATGTTCAAATCGCTCAAAACTCTTTTGCCAATTCGAAAGTATTTTCATTGAAACGATAGAGTCTAAACAGGGGAAATTAACATTTGAACGTGGAGGAATCCAACTAACCGAGATCTTCAGTCAATTGACTAATTCGCTTATTCTTGTCTGCCCAACTTGACAGAAAGTCCTCAATTTCGATATCGATGAACAAATCGTCGTGCTCGATTCTGAAACAAATTCTTGAACTTATTGAACACGTATTTTAAAGTTCACTTCAAAAACTGATCTGAAACTCTTGAAACTGGAACGAACAACAATGCGATCGCGGTGCACAGCGCCAAAAGAGCAACTGCACAAATGACGAGGCCGAGCTGAAAACGGAACATTTTCTTGATTCCGACTATCTCGCAAACCTTCTCCAGCTTCAGAAGTCTGTAGTAATACTCGAATGCGTACGAACGAATGTCTCGGCTGATTTTGTTTGGGTACGTCTGCAATCAGCTCAATTGGATGTCCTGTGAATGAGAGGCAACTGACCGTGAGCCAGAACACGTCATATGAACTGTTCGACAAGTGTCCAAGTACACTTTTCTGTCTCAGCGCCACCTTTTCATCGTTTTGATCTTCCAGGGCTTCTTCTTTGTCTTTCAACTGCCTTGCTCCACTGAAAACGTTTTGGAGACTCTTTTCCGTTAGAAGACGTCCGGCATTCTCCACCAACTGTTGTTCTTCCCTTTTCTTTTCCGTTCGTTCTGACAACAATCAAATTCCGGCTATTTTTGCTCATTTTACTTACCGTCTCTGTATCTTTTCTTCAAATACAACTCTTCTGCGATGGTAATTGCGAATCCCGGAAAGAGCAGGAAAAAGATATCGCGGCAACTGGAATCCACAAAGTACCAGTAGATGGCCACTATCGGAACAATGATCAGACCGATAATGTACCAGAAACGAGGCATCTTCTCGATGTCCTCCGGCGAATGAACATCTTTGGCGGCTTGGAACTTTGTGTATTTGGCGAGAATGTACTGAATCTGCCGGACATCAGAGTTGTGGAGACTGCCGACCGTTCCGAGAGATGAGAAGTTGGAACTATGATAGTCCTTGTCTCTTTGAATGCATCTGGCGAGACGATGTTTCAGGAAAGAAATGCGTGTGGTCAGGAAGAGATTCGAGAATGTCATAAGAGCAGTGAAGTACTGTAAAACGGATTTAGATCCACAGACGGATGTAATGGTTACCAAGATCTTCGAATCCAAAACGATAATCCTGCCATCTTCAATACCAAAAAAGATGACGGCGATAGTGATGACGTCGCGAACCAGGAAGAAAACGGCGGAGTATCCGGGGTTCGCCGACCAGACAAGGAAGGAAAACGCCACGAGAAGGGCGGCATGGAAGATAAGGACGAATTGCACAGACACGGAGACAGGCAACGGAATCTCTTCGCGTTCTTCCGGTGCCCAAATTACTTTGCTCGTCACTCCAACCTTCTTGCTTGTCAGAAGATCGTTGAACCTATGAACTTGAAGGCGTAACGCCGACCGGAAGTCCTCCAATAGTTCGATAGCTTGTTCGATGGTCCAGCCGGATTCATGCGAGTTCACGTGGTCCACGTGACGCTTAAGAAAAATTTTTGCCGAAAATGTTGAGGAAGAAGAGCTTTATTATAGGGGCACCGCACAGAAATGGCGCTCTGTTGAGAAACTCTTTTTGCAGTGCAAATTGAGCGACCTCGGGGATGAGTTTGAAAAGTTAGGCCACGTTTTCAGTGGAAAATTACTTTGCGGCCTAGAAATTCGGCCAGATTGCGAACAGCGCGCCCTTTCTGCCCGGTGCCCCTATAATACCAAGTGCTCAAGAAGGGACTGGGGCGTCATGAGAGCCAACTCCGCTCGGATAGTGTCGAACGGATTCTTCTCATTATTGAAGCTTCTCTTTCCGTCGAACAGCTCGATTCCATCGCTGTTCACGTCGTGGAAGATTCCGTCGCATCGTTTATTCATGATCTGAAGTTATTTCGCTTACTTAACCGCTCAGGTTTTGTTTGACAAACCGCCTCGTGGTCTGGTATAACGACGCCTGGAACAAGCGTCTTCAGAATTTCCACCAACTCCGCTTCTTGCATCCAATCGATGAACTTTTCTTTGTCTTTGACACAATCCAGTTGCGTTGTGATCTCGCCTTTTCCGGATGAGAACTTCAGTTTCTTAACCTTACTGTCATCTGGGAAGGGACCAATGCTCATTACCTGATGTCTTTTCTCGCCGTATTCATTGATTGCCTGCATGACTTGGCAAGTGTTGAAGTAGTTCACGGGCGGTCTCTCACACGGACGCGCCGGATCCGCGCACTTTTCTTGACGCGGTTCCATGCTCTGAAAGTTAGAATTCTACTGTGAACTTCTGAGCGTGTTCACCGAAATCCATCTAATGACACTATCCAAAATTGTTTCTTTTTCCTTGTCGGAAATGTCCAGAGATGAATTCACGAACATATGGCCTGCCCATTTCTCAATCGTCTTCGGTCCACCTGAAATTGAAATTTCATGATTTCCCAGTCAAACAGCTCCTACCAATATCGGAGTTGACGTAGAAGTTCTCAAAGTTAGAATCATTTTCGTTTTCTTTCAGAGCGCGAATGAATTCTTCTCTGAGTCTCATGTTCAGATGTTCGTTTGGCAAACTCCAGCCTGCGATGTGTTCTTGAAGCTTGTAACTGTCGTAGAAACAATTGAGCGGAGTGACAATGAGACACGGTGACAGTCGGCGCATTTCGAGGAACAAACGCTGAAGAAGATTTTAGCAGAATTCTGACAGAAACATGCGAAATACCTGTATGTAATTCTTCGTCAGTTTGGTGGAGTGCTCGAATACTGCAACGTGGGGTTTATAGCACAAATCGTTTAGTGTGTATGTTCTGGAATATAAATTCGACTCTGAGCGGCATCTGCAACTGAATGCACTCACTTTTTTCGGTATTCAACCTCCATTTTAGCTATGTTTTCCAGTAAATATCCATGATGAGTGAGGTAGAGCTCTGATCGCATATCAGTCGAATTCTCTTGAGTTTGACTGATTTTCTGAAGACCAATCGTCAGGTTCTCCTTTTTCTTAACAATGTCTGTTACCTCAATGATATACTCTTCGCGGGCATTCAGGATGTCCAAATCGTCTGCTGTCTCGAATTTCTGCCATCCGGGAATGAGTCTAGCTCTTCTGAAGTCATTGACGACGCCAAGACCGACAGTGATGAAGAAGGCGATGGAAAATGCCACGAGAAGTTTTGTGGTGGACGCTCTCATTTTCATTGTTTCATTGTTTTCCTGAATTCTAAATTAGCAACAAGGAAACGGCGAGAAAATTCAAAAAGAAAACAGGTATCGGCGAAGGGAAGGTGGACCTCTTGATCTGAAGAAACTAAGAGATCCCACAAGTAAAAAATAGAGACATTCATTTAATTTTTCGAAGGACAAGATTACTTAACACCCAGACAGGAAAGAAAGAAAACAAGAAAATGTGAAAAAGTGCCTAATCGTCTGTCCACCCTTCGTCATTGCCGTCGACAACTTCGTTTTGAACTTTGACTGAAATATATCGAATAAAGCGAAAAACAGTACAACGAAACAGTTACCTTTCGCGGCGACCTTCTGGTCTTTCGTTACAATACAATTGGTTACGTCGGCGTTATCTCCAATTTCGACTCCGTCGCAAACAATGCAATTGCTCACCGAGGCTCTAGAAACGAAATGGGTTGGTTAGAAAGATTTAGGAAAAGAGTAGTGCCTTGTTATCGCTTTCACTAAATTAGACGGAAGAGTTATCTTGCCACCAACGCATCGCGCGTGTTTTTTTTAACTTACCCGTTTCCAATGACAACGCCGCGGCCGATGATGCTCTCTTTCAGCTTCGCCTTCTCGCCAATGCGACAATGATCGAGAATCACGGATCGCTTGATTACCGCCTCTTTGCCGACCTGCAAAGTATGTCATTAGCGAAAGCGAAAGGAAATTGAAGAAGGAATTACCTGCGCGCTCTCCTCAATCCGGCTGTCATGTGCTCCAATTTTATCTGTTTTGTAATTGAAGCTGAGGCCATTTCCGCGATATTCAAACAACCGCGTGAAAGATCTTTGTATCTGAAGGAGCGAGGATTAGGTTGAGAGAAAGTAATGAGGTTTTACCGCTTTATTAACTTCGAAATAGGCTCCGTAGGTGTTGGCATGAGCAGTCACTGATCCATTCTCGTGGGGCAGTCGGTAGGCGTAACACTTGTTCTCCTCGCATGCCGCTTCGAACTGCTTTTTGATCAAATACGGCACAAAATCGGCTTTGAGCGAGGAGAAATGTCTGGAAAGGGGACTTGTCGACAGTCGGCAGATGAGAAAAGAGGGGACCAATTGATTACTTGGATCGGGTGAGCTGCTGAACGGCCTTGTGGCGAATGGCATACACGTGGCAGTCATTGAAGGCAGCCGTCAGTTGAACATTTGGAAACGTTGTCAGTGATTTCTCGATGGAAATAGGAGCATCGAAGTCGTCGTCTCCGCACAGCCATGTCAGCTGTCCAGTCGTCTTCTCAATGGCCATCAGATCCGTAGCTGAAACAATCGTTAGCTTGACTTCAATCTGTCCGATTAAAATGTAAACCTCTGGGTTTTTTGGACTTGGAACCAGGAGCCGGGGCATTAACGCACGTGTCAGCTATGAGGGCGACGAGAGCGGACTCTGTTGCTCGGAAGAAATCGACGAGTGGGATAAGGCTGGCATCGCTGACAAAGTCGCACGAGACAAAAAGAGCGTCCCGCTGAAAAACTACTGATTTTATTTGAATAAAAAATTAATTCTCACTGTAATTTTCGAATGATGATGCTTGAGCAGATCAGCAGTTCCGTAGTCCTCTTGAGTCACCGGAATGTACTCGATGTTTGCTGGATACTGCTCTAGGAGCTGCGACTTCTTGATTTCCTTTTCAAGAATCGGTGTGAGCACTTCACGTACGAAGATTTTGATGTCTAAGCGCAGTCATTGGCTTGCCAGTACTGTATTGATCGGGGTCTCACCTACTATTCCCGTCCTGAGCAGAGAAGAAAGCGGATAGAGGAACATTGGCACGCCGACGACCGGCAGCAGGCACTTTTGAACGTCGCGAGTGAGAGCGGGCATGCGAGTGCCGCTGCCCGAACAAAACAAAACTCCTTGCATTTCATGCATCTGAAATCAGAGTTGTCAATGAAGAAAAACAAAAGAATATTCAATTTGGAAGCAGAAATAGGTGTTTCAAACGTTGCTAAAATTGGTTTTACAAACAGGCGGACTAGAAATCCGCCGCTGCAGAAACTAGTCCGCCTCAGAACAAAGAGCTGATTTCCGGCTCGTGTTTTGCAAAAATCAGAAGAAATTGTCAACCAGAAGTGAAGAAAATAAAAAACTAAAAATATCTGGAAAACAACTATAAAAATTAACAAAGAAAAACAATAATTAAACTATGTTTTATTGATTTTTCGAGCTGGAACCGTATCTATTGCTTTTTGTTTCTTGCGACAATTCCAGATGTATCAACGAGAATTGTGGTGTTCTGAAATAAAATTAGAAACATTATTGGGCCAGAAAAAGCACTTTCCAAGACCTCATTGATACCCAACGTTGCACAGGAAGAGCGAATCGTCTTCTGGCTCACTTCCAGCTTCGCCTTCTTGGTCTCATCAACACGGTAATATCCGTAAATCTGAAAGGATGCCTTGATTTCGCCCAGAAGGGTATATGAAATCCACCTTGTCAGTGGCCAGAATCTTCAGAACTCTGCGAGTTTCTCGGATCAGATCCCCCAGACTGCCTTCTTTGACGAATTCCATCGGCATCCCACCATCATCTTCTTCACACTGTCCAATCTGAAAAGCTTTCTTGCTTCCCAGTTTCCTATTCCATCGCGGGTTCCGCCCACTTGTGTGGGTCAAACCTTGAGAATGAATTTCTGTCCCATCATTGTGGCCGGCGTTCCGTGAAGAACATTCTGAATATGAAGGATTGCCCGAATGTGTCCGAATGTTTTTTCTTACCGAAACGGCGTCGTCCCTCAATGTTTGCATTGAGAACTTGGCCTGAAGGGTGAATTTCGAGAAATAGGCCTTGCGTTCGGGGAACTGAGCAGCCAGAGCGAGCACACTTTCGCATCGGTACGGGAGTCCGCACGTCTTCGACGGACAAACCGGCGCCTTGCCGCTCTTCTCGCACTCGTCCAGCATGGCTCCGATGCACGAGAGACACACTTCGTGCTCGCATTCGAACTCTGACGGAAAGTTTCTCAGCACTTCCCCCTCGCAGTTTGTGCTTCCGGAACACGGTTGACGGGCCTACAATACCCTTTTTATAGTCGTCTGATCTCTCTAAATACCGTATCCGGCGCCTTTTTCCGTCTCGCCGAATCCTTGATGACGCACTTTCCGACTTCACAAAAGTCGCGCCCGCCCGTCCATTTCGGACCACATTCATCGCACATTTTCGCCTATAAACTTTCCCTCACTCTCACTCCAATTTTATGTGCTTCCAACCCCACAACAGGGCAGAACGATGGTCTTATCGGGCGCCAACGGCTGTTTGCAGGGCCCGTCGCACGTCGTGTCCTCCTCGTCGATCATCGATTCGGCGCATCCGGCCGCCGGGCACATCATCTTGTCTCTGAAATTGTCTGGAATTGTTGCTCCCCATACCTTGAGAATAGTCTCTCTCTCTCTCTCTCTCACTTTCTGCTCGCCACGTCATAGCAGTGTTGGCAGATGTCGTGGTGGCACGCAGTCCTCAGAATTTCCGAGTTCGCCGACACTTTCCGCTGGCAGTTCTCTCCCTGTAATCTCCTTTTCTCTCTCTCTCTCTCTCTTTCTCTCCGATGATCCCCACCTCGCAAGTGCTCGTGATTGTGTCGGGAGCCGAAAGACTCGAGTAGCAGTGCGCCACCGGACACACTTTCGTCTGCTTCGTCGCCTCCTTCAGACATCCTTGGCAGAATGTGTGCAGACAGGGAATCAACTGATGAGCACCCAATATTCATGAGAACCCCACCGGAAAACCCACTTGAACCGCCTCTTCACATGCTTTCAATTCGTTGCAAATCGGACACCAAACTGACATTTTCTCGTTTCGCGATTATCAAAAATAAAAAGCGAAAAGCAAAAAGTTGTGGTTTTTTATGAGCACGTGAAAATAATGAAATATATTTATTTGGGAGCAGAGAAACTATTTAGTGAATAAATTACTGAATAAGAAAAAGTTGAATAACAAACAAACTGTGATTATACATGGAAATTACAATAAATACGGCAAAAATGCGAGGATTTAGAGAAGAAGCGGGACGATGGCCTTGCGGGACTTCGGGTAATCCGAGAACTCCTTCAGGTAGTTGCGGTGCTTTCCCTGGGCCCAGATCGTCATTTGGATGAATCCGGCGGCAGTGAAGATCAGAGCTGGAAGAATAAGAATGAAAGGGGGAAGCTAGCAGAATGAAATCACCTGGAAGAGACTGAACCATAATGGTGAAGAAGATCCAGGAGGAAACCTCATAAGTGTAGTTGGGGCACGAAACGTAGTTGAAGAGAAGGGAAAGCGGGTTGCCGTCGGGCTTCGGGATGCGGCGTTCGCGGGTTCCAGCTGGGCGCAGGTTTCGGAGGAGAATGTGGATGGAAAGGTTTCCGAACTCAGAGATCACGAAGCCGGCAAGACCGATGTAAATTTGAAGAGCTCCGAAGAGAGGCGGAGTGAACAGTGGATGGTTGACGAAGTAGGCGACGAAGGCAGCGAATCCCCAGTAGTACGAGCAGTTCTGAAATTGGGTATGATCAAATCATTAAAAAAAAAGAAGCACAATACCTTGATAAGGTTGAACTGTGGCATCGTAGAGTTCCCGAATCTGTGGATGAACTGAGTTTCGAACAGACGCTTTGCGTAATGGAAGCTCCATGCGAAGAAGGCGATCACGACTGCTGGATGAACGGGGGCGGTGGCGGCTTCTGGAAAAAAACTATTCCGTATGTTTTGAATATAGTAATTTACACACTTTCTCCATAGATGAACGATGGTCGGAGGTAGAAGAGTGGGTAGACGAAGAGAGGTCCCGCGTACTCGGCAAGGAAGACAGTCTTCCAGGCGATCTGCGGTCCGAGATCTTTTACGTAAAGAACAGCCTTCTGTGCGGACAATCCGAGGTCGGAGAGCTTCTGATCATCAGCCATTGGCTTTCCTTTCGGCTCAACACGCAGGGCCTGACGTTCTTCCGTCAGCTTCAGCTCTGAAAATCGATTGTCTGCTGGAGGCTTGTGTGCCTTTCAACTTACTTTTCTGGGCGATTCGCTTCTTGATCGCTTTGATCGTCTCCGATCCGGAAATCCCTTCGAGGGTGATAATCAGATTGTCGGTTCGCTTGGCGTCGTACACTTCCAGCACTCCACTCATCCTGCAAATAGAAGAAACGTAAACGTTACAAAATGGAAGGAGAGCCTAGCATCGACGGATGCAAAGAGAAGAAGAAACATTTTCGTTTTCTTGTTTCTAGTGACAGAAATGGTGTGATTCTCTTTTCGTCTGCAGGCGCTATCAGCGAGAAACTGATAAAAAAGAGAGAAATGTTTGGGAATCGTCGATTGGCCGAACGAAAAAGAACGGATCGGTCGACTACAGAATTGGCCTAATTTGGCAGATTGTTATCGATGTTTTTTGTTTGTTATACATGTTGGGCATAATTGACCATAATTAGAAAAAATTCTCATGTTTCTCGTCATACAGTTTTATAGAATTTTCCGTTCTTTTGTGTGAGCGAACCCGATAAGAATTGAGTGTTTTCTGATAAAATAGCCCGACTGTCAGGTGATTTTCACACAATTCAGCTCAAGAAACTTGCTCTTCTTCATCGGAACTCGAGACGGCGTCCATGGCGTGCACGGGTGATTTTAAGATGAACGGTGGCATTTTCAGGCAGAATCACAGTAAATAGACACGTCAGCACGTGGTTCAGTTCACGTGTTGATTCATATTTTCGCTTTTGAACAGAGAAACAGAGAAAGGAAAGAAAGTATACGGAGAAAGCTCGAGAACATGGAAACGAAACCAGCGAGCAGATTGCATGAACGAGATTTCAATGCGTTTTATTGATTTTACTTCTGAGAAACCTTATTGGGAAAAGTCATATACATTTAGTAGGAAAGTGGTAGAATTCTAATAAAGTTGCAATGGTAATGACCAGAAGGTAACTACAAAGATAGGAATTAAGAGGAAATGGGACGAAGAGAGCGATTAGAGACGCGACTGGTCGGTCAGTCACTGCGGAGCGGCCAGAGCGATGACTCCGCAGGCAGCACGCGCACCAGCATTTCCTGTCTTCTTCGACTCCTCGGCCTTGTCGCCGACTCCAGTGCCTAAAAGGATTGTATAACGTTTCTGATTAAAGGACATTAGGGTTTCTTGGTAGTAATCGGGCTCACCGAGATCGTCTTGTCCAGCGTGAACAACCATGGAACGTCCGATGACGGTGTTGGCTCCGTACAGAGTAATGAGCTTGTCGGTGATGTTAATCTTGGCAACTCCATCGGCTCCGGCTTCGACGTTACCGAGGTCTCCGACGTGGCGGACTTCTGACTGAAATTAATTGTGAAATTTCAATTGTTTTTTTCTCTTCTCCAACGTTTGGTCCTCCATGAGTCTTTCCGAACGGGTTGAAATGTGGTCCAGCCGAGATGCATCCGTTGGTCGAGTCTCCGAATTGGTGGACGTGGAATCCGTGGAGACCTGGGGTAAGACCCTTGATCTCTCCGGAGATCACAGCCGGGTCACTCTCGGAATTCTGAAGATTGACATTGCAGATACCAAAGAGAAAATGGGAGTACCTGGGTAATCCAGATGGTTCCGGTGACGACATCTCCTCGAAGGACAGCGACGGCGCGGTTCGACATTTTTTGAGCAGCTTCCACCTGAAAAATCACATTTCCTTATGCAACAAGATCTGAGTTTCACGTCAACAATTGGAATCAGAGTGGGAACACGCATTTACGGTTAAAACGAGACGGAATGGTAAACAGGGGGAGTAGATCGCGAGTGGCAATAGAAAGATGAGAGGGGCGGTGAAATGCCGGTACACTCCTTCTCTGTCGTTCTCTCGACCGCCAACTTGTGTAGTCTCGACTCTATTATTTGTGGTCTCTGATACTAAGAAGATGACAATTCGACAGAGAAACAAATTCGCGTCATACGTCATCCGCACAAAGAAATGTGAATAATTGGAGATAAAGGGTACTAACCTGCGGGAAAATCGCGTCGGAAGCTTTCGATAGGAAATTCATAAACATTGCAAGCCTAAAACGCAAGTAATATAAGATAACAACTGTAACAAATCTTTTTTAAAGTAGTGGCCACAGAAGCATTGCTGGGAAGATCTCAAGAGAAAGAACAAACGAAAACTGATTTTCCGGCAGCGAGTTAATCTAAGTTTCTGGCACTGTTTACTGAACATTCGAGCAGGATGTCCGAGAAAAAGTAAAGCATAAACTCACGAAGAAAGGTCAGGCTTGATGAAAAAAACACTGGGGAAAATAACTTTGGCAGAGTTCGAAAAACAGGAAAACAACTGAATGTGCACACACCATACTTGCCGATAAATGCGCGTAAAATCAGTTGCACCCAAACTTTTGGAGGAAACGGAGAGAAAAATCATTTAACGTGTAAAACAAGCAACAAACAGACTGAAAAATTGCGTGATTTCGAAGTTCTACCAAATTCAAATAGTGAACACTTTTCACCCAACACTATTCTTACTATTAGCAGAAGACTTTATCAAACGTTGATCTAAATATTGCTCGCTCTTATTTTCTTTTCTCCTATAGCCGTTTATCGTTTTCCCACTATTTCGTGACTTCGTAAATAGATTATCCTTATTTTCTAGTACTTTTGTTAATATTCGGCATTCAGGGAGGAAGATGAGCTCAAAAACCGTGCTGCATCTTCTGATTGGACTTTCCAAACACAGTGCTCCAAGCCCAACGACATTCGGAGATGTTCTCGTTTGCATGACCACTGCATTCAAACAACACAAGCCACTTTTCGAAGAAAACGATCGGCTCCTGGCAACCGAATCAATCTCGAAGTCGCTGCCGCTCATCTGTTCGGCAATCCGTCAGTTGGACATCGGCATGAACATTGACAGAAGACAAGATGCTCAAATGGTCATCTCCGGAATACGGTACATTGCAGATGAAATGCCGACGGAAGTTGGCGTGGCACTGGAGGAACTGATCTCTTCAAAACACACGCAGTCAATCTTGGATTATATCCAGAACACTGAAGGAGTGGAACCGGAGAATGTGACTTGGAGCCATGTGGATATCTCAAAAGTTCCTAGAGCTCATTATTGGTGGTTTGATTCTGATGAATAATTGAATAAATACCAATAATACTACTGCTGTTATTCCGTTTTTACAAATGGTGATTTCCCTCGGCGGAAACCGTGGCCTAGTACCCCGGGGCAAATGGACTAGCATTTTCCTCGTCACCCTCGCAAAGAATCACGTGATCACCGTGATGGGGCTAATCAGCGTACTGTTGAAAAAAAAAGTTTCGACATTGGAATCGAAGCTGGCAGCGTGCCAAGGCCCGGCCTCCCAAACGCATATGCTGCGCGCGATTGTTGCAACATTGCCGCACGCTTTATTGTTCTTCATCTTTGTCTTTATTTTTCGGCTAAAAATCAGCAGAAATTTGGTTTTTCTCGTTTTTTACCCGTATTTATTCATTTCAATCGCCTTTTGCTATAAAAAATCAACTTTGAAAACAGATTTATCGATTTTTCGCTTGAATTTTCGAACATTTCTTGATTTTGTGTTTTTCTCCTTTCGATTTCGTTGAATTTGAGAATTTTCAGGATTTCCACCTACGGAAAAGTCGAACAAGCAACAAAAGGGCATGGATTTTTTCTTTTCGTGTTAGTTTTTGACGTAACAATAATTTTCTCTCCGATCAGCGTTTACAGACTCCACTCCTCCGCCGTCTTCTCCACTCCGCCGTCAGCACACAACGGCATACAAAAACATGTGCTAGCTTGAAGAAGAACGAGATTATTTTCTCTCCGACCGTTTTTTCAAAGTCCGCTGGACGCTTCAATTCGGACAAAAGGAGAAGAAAATTGAATATCACTGATAATAAAATTCTTACACTTGTCATGTCATTTAATTTATTGGAAAACGTAATAAATACATCTAAAATAATTGTTATTAGTGCCAATTCATTCAACGGGAGATGCTTCTTCAACTTTCCGTTGTGTGCTGACGGAGGAGTGGAGTCTGTAAACGCTGATCGGAGAGAAAATTATTGTTACGTCAAAAACTAACACGAAAAGAAAAAATCCATGCCCTTTTGTTGCTTGTTCGATTTTTCCGTAGGTGGAAATCCTGAAAATTCTCAAATTCAACGAAATCGAAAGGAGAAAAACACAAAATCAAGAAATGTTCGAAAATTCAAGCGAAAAATCGATAAATCTGTTTTCAAAGTTGATTTTTTATAGCAAAAGGCGATTGAAATGAATAAATACGGGTAAAAAATGAGAAAAACCAAATTTCTGCTGATTTTTAGCCGAAAAATAAAGACAAAGATGAAGAACAATAAAGCGTGCGGCAATGTTGCAACAATCGCGCGCAGCATATGCGTTTGGGAGGCCGGGCCTTGGCACGCTGCCAGCTTCGATTCCAATGTCGAAACTTTTTTTTTCAACAGTATGTTTGTTTTCCGTTTTTTTCGTTTGTTTACATCGCTGAATTGGATTTTTTTACGAAAAAAAGAACGGAAAACAATAATTTTTTTCACAGCATGAATAACCCCATTACCTCTGAAAAAAGCTGAACCACCCAAATTGCCTGACTTACATTTTCAGAATTAAGAATGGGCAACACTTTAACGGGAGAACTCATCGATTCATGGAATGAAGCCGACGTGAGAAAGTGGAAAGAAACGGCTTGGAACATGCAACAGTGCACTTATCTGCAGTTCGAAGGAAGTCAATTCCACGACATAACCGACTTGTCCGTAGATCTCAGCGTCACGAAGATTTGCTTTGCAATTTACGGGCCCCCAACAGAAGAAGCCAAGACTTTGGAAGTTGCTTACTCGAAAGAGCAACGCGAATTCGGGCGAAAATGTTATGATAAGATCAGAGAAGTTTGGGGCAAAGCACCCGAAAAAAAGTTCAAACTCGGATTCGTGTTCGTTTTTTGCAAGGAAGGAGAGAAAGAGTATCAGGTACAGAATATATCGAAGCAAAGTCCACTTTAGATTTCATAGCGTTTTTCAGGTTCCTTTGTTCCGTCTTCTTTGGGAAACCAAGAATAGCGTAGACTTTAGTCGTTACATTGACACTTCAATGCGCGTGTACGAAAGTGCGCAAGACTGGAAAGACAACAATCACTTGCCGATGATGAAGTACTGTTATCCGACAACGTTTTCTTATACACGCCATTCTGGCTGGAGTTACGAGTATGACCCAACGAAAGAAATTACTGTTGAGTTCAATACATCACCCGCATGCAACTTGGCATCCAGAATTGCCCGAGTCGCCGATGTGATCATAACTGCGGTCGGAATGACTGTTGGAGTTGCTGCGATCTTCACGCCGGTGGGATTCATCAGTGGGCCTGTCCTTCTTTCCGTCGGCGTCGGATCCGCTGGCTGGGGAGTTGGTCGAGCCAGCCAGCGATTAATCGACAAAGCAAACCACGGGGAGAGCTTGAGCGATCTGGAGAGCACTCTTTTGTGGCTGTCAATTGCTGCGGCCCCATTGAACTTCCTGAACGGATTCGTCGGAGCAAGACTTGCCGCGGGTGCAGCAGGCGGAAGGATTTTCTCGCAGACTCATCGAGTTCTGGCCACTCTTTTAATGCTGACTGTGGTCGGCGTAGATTCCTTTTCCTTCATCCTGAATCTCTCGAATCTCATCGACAAGGCTAACAACAAGCAGCTGACTACTCTCGATGTTCTGCAATTCTCCGTCAGTACCTTATTCTTCGGCAATATGCTTATTCAACCGAAAACCGCCACAGGCATCATCGAGAAAGCTCAGCAGCAAAGAATTCATGAAATCTCGACTGGTATGACGGATGCAGAGGCACAAAAAGCATTCAAATCCTATTTGGAGACTAACAAAGGTGACGGTGGCATCAAGGATACTTCAAAGATTGTGCGGAATCTGAACAAGATGGAAGATCCCAACTTCTTTTTCAAATCCGTCAATGACTTCAAAGAAGTAAAAATTGGAGGTAAAAAAGGAAATACGAACTTAGTTTCCAACGGGCCCGGAAGTGGTGAAACTCATCGAGTGAACCCGAATAAAAGGTTGGTGGATGGTGAAAATACCAATAAACTGAAATATTGCAGAACGCAGTTCACGAAAAATCTACAGTCTGGTACTCCAAAAGTTAACAAACCAGCCGAACTGAAAAGCTGCTTGGGAGGAAAGGAATACAAAGATCATAAGCACTTGGGAAAGTTGAACAACCAGCAAACTGGAAGACTGAATAAGGCTAGGGAAAGAAGTAAAACTCAAAAAGGAACAATTCTGTGTTCAGGTGTTCGGAGGAGCTGCCAAATATGATGAGCACATTGTTGATTTCGCCACAAAACTGGCCGATGAAATGAAGATGACAAACAATCCGGACGGCTTCATGTCACTTGTGGAAATTGTGGCAGCACAGGCAAAAAGTCTGGTGTTTCAGTGATTTTAATAATTGTCCATAAGGTTTCAGAAGATCCTAACTTTGCTCGTACCGGAAATGTGAAAAATTTCCTTGCGACACTTATGAAGGATTTGAACAAAGTGAGAGAGATCTCATCATCGAAAACGCTCTCTTTTCCCGACGAGTTCAAAGCGCTTTATCACTACCGGAAGCACGGAGAAGAGTTTATGAAGTTTTGTACTCCTGAATTCTATTTGGGAAAGTTGCCAGGCAACGTACAGAACCAGGGTAATCTTGCGGATGTCTGCCAGGTCACTACCCAACTTCCGGTTAGTTTCTTAACTGTTCTCTCAATTCTAGTTAACTTGGCTTTCAGAACGGAACAACAGAAGTTTTCACCCGAAAAACGTATTTGCGTCACGATGACTCGATGCTTGTGATCATCGAGAAGGACAACCTGAAAAGCGTCAGCACCATCTACAAGAAACCGGAATTCTGGACAGAGTACAAGCAAAGATTCGAAACGACGAACACTCCTCCCCCGGACGCCTCCTTCGCGAATCTCGCATTTGTTGCCGGGCTGGATGCAGTTCAGCTGCAGCTCAGATCCAGCAGCTTCTTCTTCCGTAACTCGGAAATCACTGAAAGGGACCCGAACTATGAACAATATAAGCGAATGATCGGAATTCTTGCTGAGGATATGGCGAATGTGCTTGCGCATGAGAAAGCTTGAAAAGTTGTTATACCATGCAAATCTGTAAGAGTTGTTACATTTAATGAACATTCAAATAAATACTCAAAATCTTCTAAAGCAGTCTTGATTCGAATCCGTTGACACCTGTCCTTTTCCATTCACACATACATTCCTTCGCCCCGTTTTTTCGGTGTCTTTCCGTTCCGAAATCGGTGTCAATCCGTATCCGCATCAAATTGAACGATAACGATGGCTCGTAAATAAGCGTATGTAATATTCGCGTCGTCGGCCCGCCGGTCATGTCTCATTCGTCTCGGATAAGCTGTTTTCTCGACGTGATTGTCGTTCTCCGCTCCTCTCGATCTCGCACGCTCTCTTCGCCTTCGAAAGAGGTCGACTCTGTTCTCGGAAGGAAAGCCACAAAGGCGGGTTTCTCTTCTTTTTCTGCTGCGAAAGCAAATCGACCTTCACCCAGAAAAATGAACAGCAGGGTGCATTATCCGGTTGAAACCGTCTCCTCTTATCTCCCCTTTCTCCCATTTTTCACTTGTCTCCTCACATTCTCCTCAAAGGTCTCCGGCATGCCAGACCGTACTTAATTGCCCTCTGAATACCAATTAGCCATTCGATTCGCGCCCCGACCTTTCCTTCCACTTGAATCGTCTCCCGATCGTTCCGCTCCGGATGATTTCCGCCGTCGCCCGGAAGAAGAAGAGCTCATAACTTTCTATCTCGATGACATCTTCTCTCACTTTCTCCCCGATTTCTCTCACAATCTTTTTCTTCCAGTGGCCCTGTAATCCGTTCGGAAACAACTTCTTCTGGGGTCTTCAGTCAGTGTGTCCCTCATGCGAATGTTTCTTTTCTTCCTTCCCGTTTTGTATCGATTGGCTCTGGCACAGTATGAGGTAGGCTACAGTATTCCGAGTGCCACCGTCTCTTTTGATTCCAGTCGCCGGATCCCTCTTCGCCTGCTCCATCTGCCGACTACTGTGCTGCTTTCGTCGAATGTGCCGCGGTTTCCCTTTTAGAAGAGCGTCTCTGCCTGGGTAACTCTCTTTGGAGACCATTTTGGCTGCCAGAACGGAGAGATCCATTCGAATGCCATCAGAAACTGAAAAATGACTACACAACGGTAAGGTCTCCTTTAGTGATCGTTTCCCATATCTCATTTCCTATTTCAGCTGGAACGTCTAGAAGAAGAGCTGGACGGCCAATTTACGGCGTGTCTGAACGAGAACTCGCAGCCACTTGACAAGAAAACGGTAAGAGAAACGGAGACAATTGTGACCCTAATTGGCGGAGATCCGAGAAAGGGAAAGTGAAAGGGAGCGGCAGATGACTCATTCCCTTTTTCTTCTTCTCGTGACGTTTCATTCTTCCAGAATGAACAGTGCCAACTTCTGCCACGTCCGCCGAGATTCTCATTCAGCCGAACGATCACGTATGTGCCGAATCACTGTTTCACTGGAGTCAAGAGACGAGTGGAGAGACAGTGTGGTCAGCTAGCAAAGTGCTGTACGAGTATTGAAAAGTAGGTTATCACCCGTATCATCATTTGTTTATCTTCGGTGACCTTATTTAGATGCAAGTTGCTTACCTCGGAATCCACCCTCCAAAAAATGATCAACACAACGCGAACGAACCTTCGCAAACGGGCGGAAGATTGTCAAAAGGGCATGCCGGTCGCTCCGATCGTTCTGGACGGACTCCTTTTTTCGGAAGACGCCTCTCACGAGCAGACTTGGGCTCCGAATGGACATGTAAACGTGCGATTCACCGATCAGGCGACGAGTGACGCGTTGCGAGAGGGAAGGAAAGATGGATTCGTGAATGTGAGATTCAGTACTCAGCAGGAAAATGAGGAGAAGGCACGCAAACTGCTGATCCGATACGGAGACAAGGAGGGCGACGGACTGACTCTCCCGAAACTCTCTTATCCGCCGACGCAGAGTGCGAAGAAAGACTTTGAGCAGAAGTTCGACGCGGCGATGAGGAAGACCGATTCGATCAAGCAGAGGATTGAGCATCTCGACAGATCGAAGATTGCCAAGGAGGGCTTCGACTCTCTGATCGACGCGGCCACGGTTTCCGAGGCCATCGACATGGCGCCGCCAATGGGAACTGTCACTTTACTCGAGTCCAATGATAATGACATTGTAGTGGAGGATTTGGGAGATACGTCTTCTGTATCCACTTCCCTTGTTTTCGGATCTTCCTCGGAGTCCGTCACGACAAGTCCCATCATTTTCGTGGAAAAGATTGCGATTCCACAAGCGAACGGAACTTTCGAAAGGTGCCGAGTATCCACGACTCTGAGATTCTCCAATATTCTGAAGATGTTGGGAGAGAACCCAAACTCGAAGGATTTCAAAGAAGTGAAAGGGTTGGTCGAGAAGTTCGAAGGGAAATTGAGAGGAAAAGAGCTGAGTGAGGAGCAGAGGAACAAGGCGAAACTGGTAAGGGAAATAGATAGAAGGGACGGATCATAGGAGTTTGATTTCTATTTCAGATTGAAAAGTCACTGGAAATGCTCTTGGAGCACTTCGACGACAATGATTACAAGAGAGTTGAGAAAGACGCGGAAGCAGTGATCAATGAGATCAGAGACCTTCCGATCTGCGAAGAAATCCATTCGAACGCCACTGTTGTCACTTCTGAATCCATCGACGATGACTCTTCGACAATGCTCGTGGACGACAACGGAGACAAGTTTATAATTCAAAGTATACAATATCTGTTTGGCCTCAACTTCAATATCAATTTGTTTCAGAGGGAGCGACGACGTTGGTTGTTGGCGGGGAGAAGGAGGAAAAGGAAGAAAAGAAATCGAGAGAGGAAGGGATTCAGACGTTCATTTCGGAAGAGTACAAGACTGAAATCGACGCGTTCCGAAGAGAACACAATCTTTGGACAAAGCAGAACAGCAATGTACATACTTTTTATCCAAAAACGTTGAATCCTTCAAGTTTCAGACGACGTTAATCAAACGAAACGAAACCACTTGCGACATGTACATGAGGTGCCGCTCGCAGATGCATTTGGCGGTGGACAGCTGCGCCTGGAGGTTCGCCAGTGATCAGCTTCTCGCCACGATGGCCGAGTCTGCCGAAAGTCTTTTGTTCAAGGACGACGGCGTCTGCTCTCAGAAAGACGGGGACAAGTTTGTGGAGTTGTACGAGAATATGATCAAGAGGAACGACAAACTGCGCATCTGTCTGGACGAAAAGAATGAGGAATTCGTGAGAACGCTCTCGCCGCTTCCTTTTCAATCCTTTGTTTTCAGTTCGAGCAGTCCGTCTGTCTGGCATATCCAGAACAAAAACGTCATGAATACGACGACGCTCTCCGACGCCTTCTGAATACTTCGTTTGCCTATTCCAAGTCTCGCGAATGCTTCCACGACGCGAATTTGATTCAGGAGAAGTGCACTCACTTGAGAGACTGTTGTCCGAACTTTGACGAGTATGTTGTTATCTGTCGGATAGGAAACACACAATAAGAAGGAATTCTAGATGCCGCGAAGAGACATTCGAAGTAGAAATGGAGAGAACGATCATCAACCTGACGGCTAATATAAACGAGATCAAACAGGAATGCATCAAGAGAAAGGCCAAGGAAGCGGTGAAGGTAAGAAGTTTCGACGTTTTCAAAAAGACCTCATCCGTTCAGAACATCGTCCGCCAACTGCTCCTCAGCTCCGATTCTGACCACAAACTCGAGGCGATCGCCCAACTGGGACTGGACATTTCCCAAGGAGCTCGAGTCGTTCGGATGGCCAAGTACAGGGCATAGACCCCCCTGCCCGATTCTGCAAACATTCCCTCATTGCCGGTTGTTCCCACTGGTGCTTTAACACATTCCAACATCACTTCTTTCTGATCACGTGTAACTTTCAGATAATAAGAATAATAATGACTCTAATAAAGTGTTTCAAGCGATCAGCTCGTCCACTGTTCCCCTTCGGATAAATCGTGTTTCGCCGTCGTCGTGTTTGTCCTTTCCTCACTTGTAACTGCGTGGAATGAGATGCTAACTGTCAGTCGAATGAAGATGAAATGGCAAATGAATGTTTACCACCGCCGCCCACTCTACTTTTTCTTTCGTTTTCGACCATTCGTGACGCTTCAGTCCTTCTAGAACACTTGTGGGTGGCAAAGTGTCAGTCTACGACAGGAACTCTGTATCTTTAAGTCGAACACTTTCATTCCACGTCATCTGCACCCATCTAACCTTCGGGAGAACATGTTTCACTCTTTTCTCCGTGAAGAAATCTGCCCGATTAGCTTTTGGTGCCTGGAAACATCGTCTTCGGTTGTTCTCGGCACGTTGATTGACGAGGCGGAGGTGATAAGTGATAGGGAGGCGCTTCTTCTTCTTCTTCTTCTTCTTCTTTTGCTTCTTGTTTCTCAAACACACACCTTCTCTCTCTCTTTCTCTTTCGCTTCCCTCTTTCTTCTTCTTTACATTCGATTTTTTCTGCCAACCTTGATGATATCTGTCCCTTTCACTAGTTAGTTTCTAATCACCCTTTTCGGCAGTTCCTCCTCGTTCTTTTCCGCCCACGTATTCCAGTTCCCAGACATTCTCCTCCAGCTGAAATCTCAAATGTCGGTCCAACATCGAAGAATTCCGTTTCTTTTGTTCACCGTCTCCAGTTTACTATCATTTTCAATAGGTTCGTGACGATTCAATTCTCAAAACATTCACAGAATAGAGAGAGAGAGAGAGAGAGAAAAACAGGTTCTGTACAGTTTTACACTAGAACAATACCCTTTCGCCCAGAACAATCATCCCCTTTTATTCCAGCGGCTGACACGTGTCGGGACTTTGATAATAACTGCAGGGACTGGATTACGGTCAATCCGAACGCGTGCGATTCCACAGATTACATAAAGAGAAGCTGTTTGAGGAGTTGCGGGCAATGCGGCGATGTGGACCCGAGTGAGTTCTCTTCAGAAGTGGTGATCTGTTCTACTCGTGAACTTTAGAATACGATCTGCGCAGACTCTCTTCCGAACTCACGCCAATCGGCTTCCTAGTCGGCAAATGGCGGTCGGAGCACGGAGGAAAAGTATCATGGTTCAGCCGACTTCTTCTTCTAATCCTTCTCGATTCTAGGCCATCTTCCCCACAATCCCAAAGTTCACTTTTGGCGAAGAAATTGAAATTTCGATCCCGGATGACGCGATGCAGGCGGCACATGCTCTCAATTACACGTGAGGCTTTCCCCCGTCCGAGTTCCTCTTTTGCAGACATTTCCAGAGTTTAGAGCGTTCGCATGGAGTGTAGATAAGAGAGACGAGAAGAATCCGAACAGGTTTCACTGTGTACTTCTAGGTTCCTCTTTTCATTTTTGTCTCTTTCTTTCCTCGCTGGCAGTCTGTTATCTTTGTGCAATTGTCTGGTCTCTTTTTGGCGGGAATATGTCCGTGGGAAAAGGGATAAGCGAATCGGAGCACGAGGAATGAAACAAACGATTTCAGAGCGTTCGCCTGGTCGATCAACGACAAAGACGAGTTGCACAGCGAGTACGGCTACATTTCCGTGAAGCCGAACACGAAGGAAGTCGCCCTGACGACAGTGATGAACAACGGATTCGTGACCGTCGAGGAGGGGCCTGTGAACGGAAATCAGATTAGATTCCGGCTGAAGGACATCGGCAGAATCAGTTTCAGCAGAGATCTCCCCGTGCACGACGTGAGTTTGACGTCTTCCGCTTCTGTTCCATTTCAACCCTTTTCCAGCTTGTTCGCGAGTGGACGCTTCTCGACCGATCGACCCTCCAAGCCCGTCTGAACATGGAGACGTTGACGCACGGCATGCAGGAGCACACTTTCATCCGATACAATAAAATTGCTCCGTGACGTTCGGATCCATTTCCCCCGGTCCCTTTCAGATTCGTAGTCCATTCAGTCGATTCCATTTCTAGTCAACACTTCTTCTTCTTCTTCTTCCTCTTTTTTCTTTTCGTTTCCCTCGTTTTCTGTGCTTTTATCTCGCTTCGCCAACGTCATTAAATAAAATGAGATCCCGTGGTTTTATGAGTTTCGCGAAAGCGTTGCGCCACTGTATAATGAAAAAAGGCAAAGGGGGAAATGAGCTGTGAAATGGCACTTTTACGGCCAATTGATGAGCATTCTGCACGCGGACGGACGGCCGAGCCGATTCCAGAAATATCCTTTTCTCTTCTCAACTTGTGACAGATGTTGCTCCCTCTCCAGCTCTTCCTCTTTTCCTTCCTTTTCGTACTCATCAAGTTCCCCATTTCGAGCACTCCATTTGGCTATTTCATTTGACATTGCGAGAGCGTCTCGTCCGTCTTCAGAAGACAAATCGGCGCCGAATTCATCATTCTCAAGTGCGAGGCATCCAATGACAAGCAAGGGAAATGGGCTCTTTCCACGGGGGAAATTAGACCAATTTGCTCAGGAGGTCCGGCTTTTTTTGGAAAGAGAGGATCTGGTCAGAATAAGCTCAGTTTAAGGCTACATGTTCCAGTGGTAAACTCAAAGTTTCGGATCAATTGATACTCTCACTTTCAGTTACGGACCGCCCATCCGCACTGCTCTTCGGTCCTCTAACTCCTGCTCATCTCGCCTGATAACCGAGCCTATTCAGCCTCAGAATGCACTGCCAAATCCAGCAATCTTCGTGCCCTCGTCTCTCTTTCTCTCCGCCCTCTCCTCTCCACACACTTTTTCCCCTCGAGACTTCTCCTCCCAGACGTTGTCCGCCGTGCTCCTATCGATCGGTCCGTGGCTCCGTGGAGCCGCGCAGCTCCTCTCGGTTTCTTGTCTCTGCGTCTCCGGACCCATTAGACGTCGTGCTCCGTCGACGCCTGAAAATAGCCGCACACAACATCGCCGCCGCTTTTTCTTCTTCCTACTTCTACTCTTTTTTCTTCTTTTTCTTCTTCTTCTTCTTCTTCGTTGTCGCCTTCAGAATGACGTGTTTCTTTGTTCGAACACCAGACTCATGATCATCCGATGGTCATCTATCCATCATTCTTCCTTTGCTTTCTTTCTCTTTTGGAATACTAGATGAACTCAGTGTACGTAATAGGAGAGCGGCTCGGATTTCAGAAGGCATCAGAGGAAAAAGAGGCGGAAATATCGGATGAGAATAGATTCGGAGGGCAGAATTTCTAAGTTAGGCATTCATCATTTGCTCGGTGCCGTGGGACATTCGTACCTTTCGCAGCGAATGCTTGACTTCAATTCAATTGACAATTCATCCTTCACCACGTCATTCCACATCAATTAAACTTCTGCGCCGCCCATTTTGTGCCCTCTTCTCGCTCGGACCACAATCAACTCTCTGTCCCGTTCCACGTCATCAATTCATTTGGCACACCATCCTCCACTTTTTCGTCTTCTCGGCTTCTCAAATTAAACAACAAAAACACATCGCGTGACGATAAAACTTTAGTCGTCGAAACGTCATTTCTCGGTCCGTCCGTTTTCATTATGTTTTCGTCCCCCGAAAAAGCCGTTTTTGCGAGCTCTTCGCACGCTCTTGACCTCTTCTGCACACACAAAGCCGCTGAAATCTGGAGCCGGCTCGAATTTCGGCTTGCAAAAGCGGAAAAGGAGGGAAAAGAGTGGAAAGGTTATTGGATGATTTTCGATCTGCAATCTTGGAATGTGGGTTACTGGAATCCTTAATCTTTCAGAGTTCATGCAATCTTTGCGGGGGCAGTTACCCCGTACATTTCTAATCGGATTCTTGCTCCCAATGACTGACTCACCAGGTCCAATAAATCCCCCTCCTCCGGCTGTTCTTCTTCTTCTTCTCTCATGTTTATCGTCGACGTCGTCACCAACGCCTTCTTCTTCTTCTGCTTCTGCTTCTTCTTCTGCTCCTCTAATTTCAGCCAGCCCGTCCCTTTGCTCATCTAATTAAATTCGCCTCGGGGCTCCGTCCTCCGCCTCCTTTTCTCTTTCCCTTCGCCCCACTTTCCGAACTTTTTCCCCGCATTCACATTTTCGCTGTCAAACACACAAGATTCATTTCTCCATTTTTCAGACCTCATTTCTTTCCGAAACAGCGACGAAAAGGAGAAAGGAAAGAGGAGGAAACGATAAGTGGGCAAGAGCCATTGGATGATCGAGTCGTGCCAAAAAGAAGCAGAAGAAGGCAAAGCGGGCTGAAGAGGTGAGCCCAAAATGAACAAAACGTGAAAGATAGACCTTCTTGTTCATGTTTTCCAGTACTACCTTCCATAACCCTCTTTTTCGGCTCTCTTTCTCTCTCTCCCTCTCTCTTTTTCTATCTCTTTCAAAACCAAACCACGTCATGATTTGCTCGGCGAGCCCGCTCCTAATCGAATCATTCGCTAATCGTTCTCCGTCATTTGCCATTTCTCCCTCTCTCTCTCTTGCTCCCGATTTACATATTTCTCCCTTCCCATTCTTTGATTTTCCAGAATTCAGATGTCTTCGGTGAAAGTGGCCGTCCGTGTGCGGCCATTCAACCAACGGGAGATATCGAACACTTCGAAATGCGTCGTGCAAGTGAATGGAAATACGACGAGTGAGTCCCAGAGGGATTAGCGGGCAGCACGCATTTAACCCCCGTCAATTTCTACAAAAAAAAAGAGCCGCCAAAATGATTCGAAAAGCCTGGTGACGTCCGTCACTGGACGTCTCACGGAATAATTGAATAGATGCGAGAGGAGCAATGCATAAAAAACGAGAACAGAAGGGCTCGTCGGAGGGTGACGACGAGCAGGAACTGAAAATGGGCCACCGATAGGCTAAAAAAGTTCTGGAGGTATGGGGAATTGAACCCCAGCCCTCACAGGTAAAACGCGAGGCATGCATTATGCAACTCATGTGGATCGCGCGTGCAACTTATTAGTACGGTAAACGCATGCACAGCTAACGCACGTTTGTGGCACGAGGAAGCATTATGGAGGCACGGCGGAGCGACGCTCGCCCTCCGCTCCCCTCCTTGCTTGCCCTCCGCTCCTCTCCCCTCCTCGCCCCGCTTCCCTTCATTTCCCACAAAAAAAGAATGATTAGAGAACAATTTCATGTAGAAACAACAAAAATTACATCAAAAAAATAGAATAGAATAGGTTATGCGAAGAAAAATTATCAGAACGACGGACTCAGACAAATCAATTCGAATTTAAATAGGTTGCGTTAGAAACTAAGATCATCTAATTATGGGGCTATTCAGCGTATGTTTGTTTTCCGCTTTTTTCGCTTTTTTTACACCGCTGAATTGGGTTTTTTGACGTAAAAAAACGAAATAAACGGAAAAAAATGATTTTTTTCACAGCCTGAATAACCCTATTAGACGTGGTTTTACCTAATTTGTTCTAATTAGATTCGAATTGATTTGTCTGAGGAAGCAGCAGAAGTGATCACCTCACTTTTCGGCGTTCCGCACTGTGCTCCAGTTGGCGCTTCGGTCGGCCTTCCTGTCGACGCTTCAGTTAGCGTTCCGTTCGGTTCTCCAGTTGCTTCTCCAGTCGGCGATCCGATCGATGTTCCGTTCCGTGTTCCAGTTGGCGCATCGCTCGTCGTTCATGTCGGCGTTTCTCTCGCTATTCTCGAGTTTCCGTTGATTCTCGGTGATCACCTGAAAAGCGCAATTGGAGTGTGTTGAAACGGTCTTCGAAAATACTTACTCTTGCACTTTGCCGCCTGTCCTCCCAACTTCTCTTGCCGATTGGCTGCGATCTGCACGCTCGCCATGTTGTGCTTCTGAATCGGTCCGAGAATCATGAGTGTTCGATCTCGAAGACGGCTTTTCTCGTGCCTCATCTGTAATCAAATAAGAATATTTCGAAAAAACTGGAGATTAAGTAACCTGTTAATTGGCCGACACCGTTGCATTCGACCGGCATTTTTCATTGAGTCGCTTCATGTTCTCGGGGCTCACAGACGGAATTTCGTGGCACTCCTAACAATTTGAAGTTAAAACTATTACAATTAGAGAAAAATTACCAGAAAGCGAAGAAAAGCAGACGAAAATGTGGAAAAAACAGTGAAAACCCGATGAAATTAGAAACAAGAATATGTGGACGGGGCATGAGTTCTCGGCCGCCGGCCCTCTTCCCCTGCATATTCCCTCCACGCGCGATCCACGGGCGACGCTTGCCTCATTAGGAGCGGGAGATCGGCAGCTAGCACCTTGATGTTCACTTGTCGCTCTCGCGTCCACCCTTACCGAAAATTACCTGAGTCTTTCCCTTCTCCATGCTCTGAGCGACTTAAGTTTTACCTAATCAATGTGATAGACTCTCCCGCACGACTTAAGTTTTACCTAATCAATGTGATAGATACAGTCGATATTGATAATGATGACCATCTTGACTTTCCTTAAAATCCTTTCCCGTACATTCAAGAGGACATATCTCAGCTGCAAGAGGACATATCTCAGCTGCAAAAAGTAGTCAACTAAAAAAATGCTCACTAAAACATTTTGTACATGTCATCAGTTGACCACTTTTTGATATCTCTACAGACAGTTGAGATACACTGGACGGAGCGCACTGTTCCTGCTCGGAACTTTGTGAATCCGTCTTGCTTGCAATAGCAGCAAATGAGCTGTTTCCGTTGGCGATGTTGGCATTATGCTTCCATAATGCATCCACGGCCAACGGCGAACAGCGACAGCCGCTCGAACTGATAAGGCATATTCCTTCCACGCGCGATCCGTGCGTTCTAGAGGACAGTAACGCATATTTCATGCACGCGCAAAGCATATTCCCGTTTCTGTGCGCTGTGGATCCATAATGGATGCTATATGCATGCACCTCCACGGTTTCTCCACGGTGTTCGCATAATGCATGCCTCGCGTTTTACCTGTGCTCTCCCATGCTAAGGGAGCGCTCTACCACTGAGCTATACCCCCGCATGTCTGAATGAGACACAGAGGAATTGACACTGCGAGTGGCATTTCGATAGTGGCGCTGCGGCAGTCTTTGTCATTCGACGCGAGAAGTGTAAAGAGGCGAATAGACACCGCGCGGAGGGCAGGCGGAAAGCTTGTTTCCGCGCGGAAGGATTGCCGCATCAGGACGCTTCTCACCTATTGAAACATGTTCAGCAGGTTCAATTCCCCATACCTCCAGGAATCTTTTCGTGCTCATCTAGTAATTTCTTCCTTCAAATAGTAAATAAGGCACTCCGAAATCAACGGATCCTCTTTCAAGTTTAAGAATCAAATTAAAAGAATCAGAAAATTGAAGCGCTCGAACAACAAAAATCAGACTTGCCAAATCCCGGGCCGGGCCGGGCCAGCAAATCGTCGGCCCGGCCCGGCCCGGCCCGGTCGGCCCGGCTCCGCCCACTCTTGAGAAAATTTTCGTAATTTTTGTGAAAATTTTGCGACTTTAAACAGCAATTTCTATTTTTTAACAGGTTTTTATGCTATAACATTGCCTTTTTTTAAGTCTATAAAAATTTTAAGTCTATAAAATTATGTTCGTTTCGAAGTTCTAGTTCGCTTTGAATTTTTAGGTGCATCCTCCCGGGCCGACCGGGCCGGGCCGGAAAATTTCCAATTTTGGCCCGGCCCGGCCCGGCCCGTTGCAAGTCTGACAAAAATTACCAGGAAACTCATGGCAAATTTTCCAGAAAACACGAAATTTGTGTTTAAAGTTTGAATTTCCGCTCGAAAATGTTGTTTTGTGCGGCGGAGCGCACTTGCGCCCATTGTAACATCCTCTGAAAATCGACTCCCTATTGAATTAAGCTATTCCTTTTCAGCGATCAACGGCCGCGATATCAACAAGGAGACGCATAGCTTTAATTTCGACCACTCCTACTGGTCCTTCACTAAAAATGACCCTCATTTCATTTCGCAGAAGCAAGTGTATGAGGAGCTCGGAGTGGAGATGCTCGCGCACGCATTCGAAGGGTAAAACGAATTAAATTGGCAGATTAGAAAAATAGAGTTTAGGTACAATGTGTGCATTTTTGCGTACGGACAGACGGGATCCGGAAAGTCGTACACAATGATGGGAAAGGCGAATGATCCGGACGAAATGGGAATAATTCCGAGACTCTGCAATGATCTGTTCGAAAGAATCGATAACAAAAACGACAAGAATGTACAGTATTCCGTTGAGGTACGGGCATTTGAAGAGAAGACGGCAAGAAAAGAGAAACTATTCAGGTATCGTACATGGAGATTTACTGCGAGAGAGTGAAGGACCTTCTGAATCCGAATTCTGGGGGTAACCTTCGGGTCCGCGAGCATCCGCTTCTGGGTCCGTACGTCGATGATCTGACTAAACTGGCCGTGTGCTCATATCATGACATCTGCAACCTCATGGACGAGGGAAACAAAGCGAGGTGAGCCAGAAAGTGTCATTTGGAGTCAACATCTTTTTTTCTGTTCAGAACTGTGGCGGCGACCAATATGAACTCGACATCTTCCCGCTCTCACGCTGTTTTCACGATCGTTCTCACTCAAAAACGGCATTGTCCGGATACCAATTTGGACACGGAAAAGGTTTCGAAAGTGTCGTTGGTCGACTTGGCAGGATCCGAAAGGGCCAATTCGACGGGAGCCGAGGGGCAGCGATTGAAGGAAGGAGCCAACATTAACAAGAGTTTGACGACTCTCGGACTTGTTATCAGCAAGTTGGCGGAAGAGGTACGTATCTTCGGAACTGTGCAAACGTGCATTCATCCACTCATTTTCTGTTCTAGACCGAATTAGAAAAAGAATCAGTAAGTTAGAGTGCCGGCACTGACTTTACACGTTAACACTATCGTGAAATTGTGAAATGAACTGAATGTGTGCCACTTAACACAACATTTTTTGAGTGCAAATATAGTTTATTAGAAGTTTGAATTGATGGAACTGCAGGCTGGAAACAAGAAAGACGGATGAAAGGAGTGATTCCATATCGTGATTCTGTGCTGACGTGGCTTCTCAGAGAGAATTTGGGAGGAAATTCGAAAACGGCAATGCTGGCGGCACTCTCTCCGGCGGACATTAACTTTGATGAGACTCTCAGCACTCTGAGGTAGAGTATTCCGGAAAAGGCAAAGAAGAAAGAATGGAATTCAGATACGCCGACCGAGCAAAACAAATTGTCTGCCAGGCAGTGGTTAATGAGGATCCGAATGCGAAGCTTATTCGGGAACTCAAAGAGGAAGTCAACAAGTTGCGCCACATCCTGGAAGACAAGGGAATCGACGTGGCAGAAGTGCAGGAGACTCCCGGAAAGGGCAAGAAGGGACCGAAGCTGTCTGCGCAAGTGCACGACACGATCGAGCAGCTGCAGGCGTCGGAGAAGCTGATTGCCGAGTTGGACAAGACTTGGGAGCAGAAGTTGACGAAGACGGAAGAGATCAGAAAGCTGAGAGAAGAGGAGCTGCGGGAAATGGGTCTCGCGTGTTTGGATGATGGAACGACGCTCGGAGTGTTCAGTCCGAAGAAACTACCGCACTTGGTGAACTTGAACGAGGATCCGCTGATGTCGGAGTGCTTAATTTACTATTTGAAGGAAGGAATTACTAGGTGAGCACGAAAAGATTCCTGGAGGTATGGGGAGTTGAACCCCAGCCCACTCCCATGCTAAGGGAGCGCTATTTCACCCCGCATTTTCAATAGGTGAGAAGCGTTTTGATGCGGCCGTTAGACAATCTTTTCGCGCGGAAACAAGCTTTCCGCCTGCCCTCCGCGCGGTGTCTATTCGCCTCTTTACACTTCTCGCGTCGAATGACAAAGACTGCCGCAGCGCCACTATCGAAATGCCCTCGTAGTGTCAATTCCTCTGTGTCTCATTCAGACATGCGGGGGTATAGCTCAGTGGTAGAGCGCTCCCTTAGCATGGGAGAGGGCTGGGGTTCAATTCCCCATACCTCCAGAAATATTTTATAAATGCCAGGCAAATATGCTAATGAATACTTTCAGTGTTGGCCGTCCTGAAGCAAAACAACGTCCAGATATTCTCCTATCGGGAGAAGCCATTCTGGATTCACATTGCCAATTTATAAACGAGGATGGATGTGTGACACTAGCGATTCAGCGGAATGCTTCCGTTTATATAAACGGAAAACAAGTGACAGAACCCACCGTAATCCACACTGGATCCAGAATTATCCTCGGAGAACACCACGTCTTTCGGTACAATGATCCTCAGGAGGCCCGGCAATCCCGTCACAACTTATCGTCGATCACAGGTAAATTCTGGAATTTTCACGGATTCTAGATTATTCGTGAATGTTCAGAGCAACCTCTGGATTGGAAATATGCTCAACAAGAGCTACTGGAGAAGCAAGGAATCGATTTGAAAGCGGATATGGAGAAGAAACTTCTCGAGATGGAATCACAATACAGAAAAGAAAAAGTGGAGCTGGAGAAGAAGATGTACTTGCAAACGAAGGTTCGTCGGTCATTCATTAGCATTTAGACGCGAATTCAAATGTTGCAGGAGTACGAGACGCTCATCGAGAGCCTTCAGAGACAGGTCGACTTGGCGCAGTCCGTCATCTCGAGCGGCGGTTCCATCTGGGAAGGAGAGCGCATGCTGACGTCGTCTATGACCGAATTCCGTGCGTTCTTTTAGATTTTTTCTTGAAGATACAGTTCCACAAGACTCCTGGGCCCGCTGCGCGGTCTGAGCTAACGCCCGGAAGTGGCTTCTCCGCTTTTTTCCGCGCAAAACCGTCAAAGAAAAAAATGAACAGACTGCGTTAGCTTATCATTAAATAATAATGATGAAAAGAATAATGATGATTATGATTCTTGTCCAATTGACTATTTATTAGTGACTTTTCAGCCGAAGAACTGAAATGGACGTCCGACCAGAAGAGAGTGGTCCGGAAGGCCGCGATCAAGTGGAGATACCATCAGTTCACGTCCGTTCGCGACGATCTTTGGGGCAATGCGATCTTCGTGAAAGAGGCGAATGCCATTTCGGTCGAACTGAAAAAGAAAGTGCAGTTCCAGTTCGCTCTGCTCACTGATACCATGTACAGGTGTGTTCCGTCCCCTCCATCTGTTCACCAACACCCCCATCTTTCAGTCCTCTTCCGCCCGACCTCCTTCCGCCGGGCGAAGATCTGACCCTGCGCCCCTATCCGAAAACCGTGGTTGCTATTCAAGTGCAAGATCTCAAAAACGGAGCAACCCACTATTGGAGCATCGAGAAACTCAAGTGAGCCCACGCCTTCTCTGCTTCTTTGTTCATCTCTCTCTCTCTCTTTCTCTCCTCTCTGTCTTTGAGCACGATCTCTCCTGTAGATCTGCAACTACAGTAACCCTTTGTTCTCGTGTCTTTAGGAGAAATTTCCCCCCGAATCACTTGCACACAGAGCCGCTTCTTGTGCTTTCACTTTTCGCTTCCGTGTTTACACAATTTTTACAAACCTCAACTGTGGGCGGCACGGAACCCTGTCACTCGGTTACAAAAGTGATTGTCTCTTTCAGATCAAAAATAGATTATTTATAATCAGACCAAAACCATTCCCTTCTATTTAGTTGAAACCTTCCACGAAAACCGTAGACCGTCCGTCCGGCAATTGCAGGCAACGTCTCGAGGACATGCGCATCTTCTACAACTCGGAGCTCTCGGTGGCCGGCACTCCGGTCGATGCTCCGTACCCGCCGGTGGCCGAAGGATGGCTCGCCGCCCTGCACCTCAACCCGGCACGTCTCATCCCAGACAGGTACTGGAGTCTCCCGTTGCCTTGCTTTCCGCTTCGCATGCTCTTTCTTCCTTCCTCCCTCCTCCAAATGCATGATTCTCTCTGAAATCTCCGTTTCTCACCACGTTCCTTCTCGATTTCGTCGGTTTATCTCTCATTGGGTTACTGTAACTATTTCCTCCCTCAGCATGACATCTGACTGACTATCGCGCGAACAACTGTGAAGAATCCGAAACCATCCGGTTCCATTTCAGGCAAAGACTGGAAGCGATGAGGGATATGTACGAGACGGACGCCCAGATGTCTCCGACGGACGGAGATCCGATGATGGACGCACTCATGGGAACCGATCCGTTCTACGACAGATTCCCGTGGTTCCGAATGGTCGGAAGAGCCTTCGTCTACCTGAATAACCTGCTACATAACGTTCCTTTGATTCATAAAGTTGCGGTGGTGAATGAGAAAGGAGAAGTCAAGGTGAGCCCTGAGTATCTGATCCTTATCGAAATTTCATTTTTTCCAGGGATACTTGAAAGTGGCAATCGAACCGGTGCAGAAGAATGAGGTGGTAAATCCGAAGAAAGGCGTCAGACAGACTGCCAAACTGCATTTCCGCAAAGAAGATTTTCTGAAGACTCACAAGAACGGAGAGAACGATGGAACGACCGAGTTGGAGTTCCCTGCTCACATGCAGGAAGAGGTCGAGTTCTGTTTCCGAGTCGTCGTCCTTCAGGCCATCGACGTGGCCGACGCCTACTCGGACGTCTTCTGTCAATTCAAGTGAGCAACCGAGCATTCAGATTGCTGTCAAGGCTTACCTTTCAGTTTCCTTCATCGCCACGACGAGGCATTTTCGACCGAGCCAATGAAGAACTCGAAGTCTCCGTTGACATTCGAGCACACTCAGAACCTGCACATCAAAATGAGCAAGACGTTCCTTCATTATCTACACCACTTCCCGATCATCTTCGAAGTAAGTGAATCTTCTAGAAGGCCAGCAACAAAACAACCAATTTCAGGTGTTCGGACACTTCCAACCGAAGACCGAAGGATTTCATTTCGAGCGACAAAACAGTGCTCTCGGCCGCCGGCTCAGCACGAAACTCACATTCCAACAGCCCAGTTTGGTCATTTCGACCCCCGTGAAAAGTAAAAAGGCAAATGCTCCAGTGCATAATAAGTCAGTCACTTTCCACCTTGACACTCTCTACCGTATTATTTCAGTACTGCATCTGTCAAATCGAAGCACGATCTTCTGGTTTGGTTCGAAATTTGCGAGCTGGCCAACAATGGAGAGTACGTTCCGACAATTGTGGACCATGCGCAGGGCCTCCCTACCCACGGCATCTTCCTGCTCCATCAAGGAATCCAACGGAGAATCAAGATAACGATTTGCCACGAGAAAGGAGAGCTTAAGTGGAGAGATTGCCAGGAACTGGTGGTCGGCCGCATCCGAGCGGGACCCGAATGGGCTGGCGGCGACGACGTGGACGTGCTCTCGCTCGGACTCTTCCCCGGAACTTTCCTCGAGTTCTCAATGGACGACCGCACTTTCTTCCAGTTCGAAGCCGCCTGGGACTCTTCTCTCCACAACTCTCCGCTTCTGAACAGAGTCTCCAACTACGGGGACCAGATCTACATGACTCTGTCCGCCTACATGGAACTCGAGGGGTGTGCTCAGCCGGCGGTCATCACCAAGGATATCTGTCTGCTAATCTACGCGAGAGACTCAAAGATCTCCGCAGCCAGCCGCTTCTGCCGTTCTCTGATCGGAGGCATCTCAAAGTCGCCGGAGATGAACCGAGTGCCGGGAGTCTACCAACTCTGCCTGAAGGACGGATCCGACTCAGGTAGTCCAGGTGAAACGCTTTCCGCTTTTCTTTTCCACTCACCTCCCTTAGTAGCTTCACTAGCTCTCTTCACTCTTTTTCCCGCATTCCGCTTCTCCGCTTTGCACTCTTCCGTTTCCCTTTCACACTGTTCGTTCTTTTCAGGAGCCATCCGACGTCAACGTCGCGTGCTCGACACTTCATCGGCCTACGTGAGAGGAGAGGAGAATCTCGGTCAATGGAGACCTCGCGGAGACTCGCTGATCTTCGAGCACCAGTGGGAATTGGAAAGTTAACGAGACTGCAGCAAGTGGAGAGAGTCCGTTTGTTTCTGAGATTGAGAGACCGACTGAAGGGCAAGAAGAACAAGGGAGAGGCGAGGACTCCGGTCAGTCCGTGCGATCCGGTCTGTGCGATTCCGGAGACGGTCAAGTTGGACGACAATGAGAAGGGAATTGTGGGAAAAGTGGTCGGGCTGATCAAGAGAAGAATTCCGATGGACAAGGACCCGCCGACTGGGAATAAGGCACAAGAGCTGAGCGATGAGAGCGGATCCAACAGCATCACGTCGCCCACTTCTGACAAGTAAGCAAATGGAAACGGGGGACAGTATCTAACATCATATGTATTTCAGATCTCTGATCAATCCTCCCAATCATCCGACCTTCTCCGTCAAAAGTCGAAATCCGATCAGAATCTGGCGACAAACGACGACATTCTGGACAGCATCGGAGGAATGAAACGCAGTCTGAGTGGCTCCAGAATCCTCCAGCTCAACATTTTGGTGCCCGAAGTGCTCGAAGAACGAGTCGGTGTCGTCGTTTCCAAGAAGGGCTACATGAACTTCCTGGAGGAGAAGACCCAGGGATGGACCCGTCGTTGGGTGGTCGTCCGTCGTCCGTACATCCTTCTGTTCCGGGATGATCGGGACCTCGTCATCCGCGGAATCATCAACCTGGCGAACGCAAGAATCGAGCACTCGGAAGATCAGCAGGCGATGGTCAAAGTGCCGAACACGTTCAGTGTTTGCACGAATCAGAGAGGATTCCTCATGCAAATGATGCCCGGCGACGAGGTGAGCACAAAACGGAAGACAGCTTCTCATGTTCGAACATTTCAGATGTACGACTGGCTGTACGCCATCAACCCTCTGATGGCCGGACAACTGAGACTGCACGGAGTCCAGAACGGAGCCACCCTAAAATCGCCGTCCTCCGCCGCTGCTCCGTGAGCTCTCCTCTTTCCTATCTCTCTTCTATTCTGTGATTTTTCACTCTTTTTCTCTCTCTCTCTCTCTTCCTAATTTATTTCTTTTTCGTAAATTATTTAATTAGCTGACGAGTACCACTCAATTCCGTAGCAATGTTCAGTCCGTCCGTTAGTCCCGGTTGATCTCGATTCACCTGACACCAAAAAAGTTTCTGTCGCTTTATCGCTTTTCATGTTTTATAAACAAAATGCCAAATTCTTTTTTTAATAAATCGACCCGCTTTTTTCGAGTGACGAACACGAAAAAGGATAAGTTCATTAGTAAAGCAAAAAACGGGGGAAAGTGAAATCACACGGAAAATGGGCAGGAATCACTTTTGACAAATACAAATATCTAACTGGGAAATATAGGGGAAAGGCAGGCAATAAATCATAACACAGACAGAAAAAAACATTTGTGAGCAATTCGCAAACCGTTACGAACGGGTTATAAAGCTATGAGGTGATTGTTTTTTTAGACATTTGACACGAAAAATTATGCTGTAAAATTGGGTTAAATGCAGATAAAATTTTGGGGAATGTGAATAAATAAATAAATACATGTGGGGTTTACTTCCGAGGTCTGTGCACGTCCGTCGGCAGAATCATCGGTAGTGGTTTGTAAGAGATCGTCGTCGATTTGGTACGGAACGTGACGTACGTGTATATAATGCTTCCGAACACACTGGAAAAATTATCAACGTGAACTACGTCTTTTTCCGATTTTAAGATTACCTGATGTTGATACCGATGAAATTGGCCCACTGGAAGACGTAATCACCGCTGGAGAACATGCCGACGTACGTGACGAACAAATTCTTGATGGGTCCGACGCAGGTGGTCGTCAGGGCGGAATTGTGGTGCGTGCAGAGGACTAGCGAGTAGTTGAGCACGAATCCGCAGACGCAAGAGAGCACAAAACACGCCCAGACGGACGAAGTCATCGAATCGGAGAGCATAAACGAGTAGGCACGTTCCAGGTCGCCCGTGTATTGCACTACGCAGAGGGCCGGGAGAAGCATGAAGAGACAGTTGTAGAACATGAGTCCGTACTTTCCGAGGTCCTAAAAGATACGTCTTAAGGCAACGTGTCTCTTCCGAAATCATAAAAGCGCGCCTGCGTTTCGTCGCCTGCTCCCTCTCTTTTATAACGCGTTCTTTTTGCAAGAAAGAGTGTCATTCTTCCTATTCATTCTTTTGCCCGCAAAACCATTCCTCTCCTCACCTTTGCATCGAGTTTCTGCTTCGTATAAACTCCCAATGCAGCCGTGCAAATGTTGTTGACGAAAATCATTGTGTATCCGACGGCGTCGAAGCTCAAATCGTAAATGGCAGCGATGAAACTGCCTCCGATCATCAATCCAACTGAGACTTTCACTGCTCTCGATGCTTTCACGCTGAAAGGACGGCTCGAAAGAATTATTTCGATTGGGCGCTCACTCTAGAATATAGAATTCCAAAATCATCGTCATTAGAATCGAGAAACGCCGTAGAACGGTGAACATTGGTAAGCTGAAAATCCATTCGTTTCATTTCAGAGTAAAAACAGAGTTTCAGACTTGATCATCTGAGTTCCGCCGAGTCCAGAGATGAGATTGAAGAAGTAGAGGAGGGGAAGTGGCATTATTTTGCGAGGAATAGAAGAGTCAAGCGACGGGAACTGCACAATTCGGAACAGTTTGGCGAAGAAGAGAATGAAGATTGTGGCCACCATCTGACCGACTCCCACGAACAGGAACGACGGGAATCTGCAAGTAAGACCGTCATGAATTTTCATTGAAATTGGGTGACAAACCTGAAGTTAGTGAGAAGAATCTTGTTAACAAACACGATGAGCACCGAAATTGCTCCATAGAAGACGGCTGAAACTACCCGTAAATACATTGGTGATGTTGACGGTGACGTCATCTGAATAGGATATTAGCTGAAACTCGGGGTTAATAAACGGGTACACAAGCATAAGTTCGGACATGTCTGACCGTAGTGAATTTAAGAAAACAGTGTCAGATAGAGATTGAAATTTATGTACAAACGACAGAAAAAAGAAGTGCGAATGTGTAAGAAGAGCGGAGAAATCTTGAACTATACAAGAAGGACCAAATTATGGCAATTTTGGGGCCAGGCTGATAGAAAACATGGGGGAAGAGAGCACACGAAAAGCAGAGATGGAAAAGAAACAAAGAAAATGTGTCATGAGTATTGCTGTAACGTTTTTGAAGTCAGAAAAAGGTGGCACTGAGAGTGTGTGTGTACGGGGAAGAGACCCAGAGGAGAGCGAAGACAGAAAGTACAGAAAAAAAGGTAACCGGGGGACGAAGGGGTCAAAACTAAAAATGGAACGGCTACTTCTAGAAGAGATATGAGAGAAAGAGGGAGAGAGACGAGTCTAGGATATACCATAGGTTAAACTCGAGTCAATTGTGATGTTGAATTCGGAGAGCGAATACATCAGTCTCGACAAATAGTTCATGTGGGAGTGGGTGCGAAGGAACGACGGTTCGTTGTACATGTCTGTGGTGACTGGCGAGTACCGCATCAGAGGAAGAAGTCCCGGGAAGATGTGATCTCTGGAAGAGAGTGACCGCGTTGAAAAGAACGCGAAAGTTATATTAGCTTAGAGGAATTTCTTGTGAATGACTAGCATGAGGTGGAATCAGGTGACGTCTCCCTCACTGATTCACGCGTTGTTCATATCTTCTCACTCGAGAAATAGAGGTCAAAAGGGCTGTAAAAGAACGACTGGCTTTTCGATCGCCCCGTATTCTGAATGTGGAAAATTGTAAAACCAGCTGCGTATACAAAACCGAAACGAGCGACGATCGGATAGTCGGGAAAAGGCTAATGATAGAAATGGATCCCGCACGGAACGATAGCGATCCGAATTGAAGGAAACGAAGGAGGTCAAACCTGATGGAGAGAAGCACAAACACGTGGAATTTGCCGTCCTTTCCGAGCGATGTCTTTGCGTCGATCTTGCGATACAATCTGAAACGCCAATTCGAAAGATGAGTGTATTCGAGGGACAAGCGGAGGCACTTCACGTACAGCCCTTTGTTTTTGAACCGGAAGAGCAGCAGTGAAAGAGTGTGAAAGCGCTTCCGTGACCGGATAACGAAAAATCACAAAAAGGAGAAGGATACCGTTGATCTTGTCACCGTTAACTAACCTTAGAACGTGATGAATCATGGTCTTCTGCTCTTTTGGCAGTTTATCTACTTCTTTCTTCCGGCACAAATCGAAGAACCACGAACATATCCGTTCTGTAATACGTGTAATCTGTTTTTCCCAATCCGTTTCCATTCACTTACCAATGTAATCCCACGGGCACGTATTCCGGAAATACTTGAGAAGAGACTCTTGTCGGCCGATCTGGAATGCCTGCTCGATGGACAGAACGAGTCCCTTCTGGCCGCACAGCAGATGAGCCAACTCGCTTTTCACTTTTCTCTCCGAGCAGAAATACTTTACGAGTGCATTGACTGCTTCTAAAAGCAGATGCTCCACTTCGCTGATTTTGGTTTCTGAATTGTAAACATTGCGAAGAAAGTGCGGGAAAGAAGACTCACTCCTGCTACGGGAGCTCGATTCAGTCATTCGCCCGTTTGACGGACTTCTTTCCCTTTGCGGTGTCTGGCTCCGAGAGCTCAACCGGCGAGTTCTGGCTGGGGAGTACGGTTCTTCTCGCTCCGGAGCTCCGTTTTCGTTTCCGTCGTATTCAACGAATGGTTCCGCGACGAGCATCCTTTCGAGAGTGATATCCTCTCCGTTACCGAACCATCGGTCTTCGCCGAACTTTTTCGAGCACGGGAATTTGTATGTCTGTCCGGTGATTTCATTTCGAACGAGCACGTATTCGAGGAACCATTGCGCGGGCTTCTCGTCTTGTTGATGGCCTATTCGAAGTGTGGAGAGGATTCCGAGATTTTTATGCTAAAAGTAGAGATTTGATCAAGATGGACTCGTTTTCGGATAAGCTCACGTCGAATTTGAAAAGCGGAGTGTTCGGTTCGAGCATGATAGGCGGCGTCGAACAGAGGCTTCCTTCGACCGTAACCCAAATTGCCGGGATTACTCCACGACCGCCACCCGTCACAATCACCACTTGATAATCCATTTCTGAAAATGAAATCATGAAGAGGGCCATTCTGCAGATATGAGCTCACTTGTTTTGGTGAATGTGTTGGTGAAGCATCTGAACTGAGCAGTGTTCAAGGTGAGAATGTGGAAAAGGAACTGCTCTTTCTCCTCGTCGCTGCCGACAAAGGCGTACGGTTTGTAGAGCTCTCTGCAAAAAACAAAACGACTTTTGAAAGTGAACAAAGAAATGAAGAGACCAAACCTCAAAACTCGGGAGTTGCTGAGCAGAGCACCCAAGTGTTTATGCAGCAGCTTCCGCTCAAGCGCCAATCGGACAAAGGCACGGGCGTACCCGATGTCCGTCTTGATTTCGGTCATTCGGAGCACGTTCCTGTTAAATCAGATTATTTTAAATTGAATTTTTCTTCGAAACTGACTTCAGATCGTATGCGACGTGGGTGGGAAGGGGTGAAAGAACGACTCTCGCTCCGTCCGGACTCCTGGTTCTGCTCTGAGAGCGCATTTTCCGAGGCGATCCTTCGACACTCGCATATCCGCCCAAATTGGAGACATCCGTTTGAGATCCACTCCAGGCCGGGTTTGTAAAGTCTGTAGAAGGAAAAGAGGTTAGATGTGAAACGAAAATGAAGTGTTAGAGCAGGACCCAAGACATGAAAGCTCTTCAAAACCATTGCCAATATCAATCAATACCACACGGATCTGGGACGGACAGCGGGATCGATTAACCACGGGGGAAAAGCGTTAGGAACACGAGTTTTGGTGTTGGTTTTTAGTGGTTTTAGTACTGTTTTGAGTAGCTGAAGACGGATGAGTCGAGAATTAGTAGGAAAGAAAAGCAATAAACCATTCCAAAACCACAATACTGACCACTAATACTAGTCGATTTCCTCATGCTCCTTCCAGAGTACGGAATTCCGGAAGGCTCGACGGATTGATTCCGCGCACGAATTATCGACGGATTCGGAAGCGGGGGTCGTGGCGGAGGGACGACGGGCGCATTGCTTTCCAGCGGGTTTCCATTCGAATCCCTCTCTCCGTTCGTGATCTTATCTGCGATGAAATTGGCTGCACGGAGGAGCGACTTGCTCCACGGCTCTTCTGGAGCTCCGCGGAAAGAGTCAACGATGTCGCTGATGGCAGTCAAAACATCCGTGTCATTTTGAGGGGAAAGGATGATTGGAGCTGGAACTTCGTCTATTGGGGCTCCACGACGTTGATGGGAAGGCGGAGGGGCGGGAGGGAGGGACGGAGCACGGAATCCCCGTTGATCTGAAATGGACAACACTAGGGAAATGAGGAAAACAGCACGATAGTGGTACGCGGATAGATAGAATAGCTCGCATTTCGCTTTGTTAAATACCATATTCATGCCTTTTGAACTAATGAATTCAAACCACGATTCACCGAAAAAAAATCATAAATATTCATCAGCGACTCTGAATCAGCAGCCAGATAGTATTTCAGCCAGCAAAATTTAAAAAGCGGTCATTCGGTTCACAAACCGACACGATTTTCACCGCTTTTTCAGTTTCTTACGTTCGATTTTTCGTCGCAAGACGAGCCACGCTAACGCTGAATAAAGAGAGAAGTAGGAAAGAAATTTGCATAAAAGAAAGACTATGAAGAATTAGAGAGAATCACGGATAAGAGAGAATCCTGAACATGGCAGAATTCGTTCGACGTCATACCTGGGGTGAGCATCGAAGTGGACGAAGCTCTTGTCGTCAGTCCTGGTTTCTCCAAGTCTTGATGTTGAAGTACGAAGTTCCAGAGCGAAGACTTTCCCTGAAAGTATTTTTTACAGGAGCCATATATTCAAAAGCATCCTACGTGTTTGTTTTTGAGTCCGTGCGCCCAAATCCTTTCCAAAAGATCACAGAACGAAGCGACTAGAGTATTCTCTTCGACGCCCGTAATTCCTGCATCTAAATGTCCCACTGCATCTTTTCCCATCTTGTCGACAAGCATCCTCTTTGTTTTCGCTGTAATCATTCCATGATGCCCATCAGTCTAACAAAAAGGTTTCTGGAGGTATTGGGGTATTGAACGCCAGCCCTGTCCCATCACAGGCAAACCGGCGTGGGTAAAATCAGGCCCAACGGCGAGTCGGCGAGAGTGTTTGGCACATCTCTCGGCATGAGCGTTTGACCCACATGAGACTCTCATTTGACCCGCCGGCGGCCAAAAATCGGGCAGGGGCTCCGCTTGCTCGGTATTCCGGGTACTCCTGTTATTCAGCTGGTATTTTGATGGTGCATTTTGAAAAACAAGGCTCCCTCGTTTGTAAATTTTTTTTGTGTATTGTCGTTCTGTTGAGCTGCCTGTTGAGCTGCCTTGCCGTTTTTTAAATTTGTGCGGTTCCGCCTCCTCCATGGAGGCGGGACCTGCCTCGTAACTTTTTTCGCTTGAATGTCTCTCTTCCTCTCTCCGACATTATTGCTATGCTAGAAGTCAGCCTCTTACCCATCTCTCTCTTCCTCTCTCCGACATTTTGCGGGGGGTTCAATTCCCCATACCTATAGGAACCTTTTGGTTTTCGTACCTTTGGTCTCCTTCAACAGTTGCTGAACGAATGCGTATTGTTGTTGTGCAATCTGCGTGCTAGACTCCACTTGCATAAGCCCTGCTCCTCCGTACACACTTGTTGGCCTTACAGACGGAGATCCCGAGTTCCCATTGTGACCTTCTCCTTTTTGTGACCGCAACCTTGGATAGCGCTGCCGCCACGGGGAAGGTGCCGGACTGATCAGGTTGGCTCCATCCAGAAGGGACGTGTTCAATTGATGGATAGGCCACGCCCTTCATATCGAACCGGGAAGGCTCCAGCAAGAGCATGCGGTGCCGGAACCACGTAGTCCGTCGTCTCTTCTCGCTTGGAAATGAGCTCTTCAGTGACTGCAAAAGGGGGCGTGGCTTCGTAAGTGGGCGTGCGGACGATGGAAACTCCTAGAAGTTCCCGCATCGCAGCGATTCGAGCATCAAAAAGAACGACGCCTTCGTCCGGAGACTCCCATTGGGAAAGGATCTTTGCGTCTATGAACGAAGTGAACATCTGAGTTTCAAGGAACGCAGCGAGGAATGCCAAGTGGCTGTCCGGCTGATCAGAGAGGAAAGAGGCCTTGTCGAAACTGGCCATGCTCTCGCGATTCGTCTCGTACGTCTCCCGATCATCGCATCCTTGTCCTCCGATAACAAAGTGCTCGTAGGAATAAAACATTTCGACGAAACGATTGAGAACGCATTCGCGGATAGCATTGTTCACTTTGGCGTCCTGGAAATTGATTATCAGTGGAAATGCAAATGACCGGCCACGTGGCAAATCGTCACTTACAGCGAAATAGTGCCTGGCGACTGGAGAATCCAGATTTTGTGCCCCGCCCAATTCCGTTTCTATATTGTTCACATCCACGACAACTCCGGCTCTTCGAGCAATCTCGGCCACTCTTGCGAGTGTGGAGTTATTCCTGAGCACATTCTCCAGGGGTAATGGCTGCAAACCTGTTCGGGAAGGCCGTCGGAGCATTCCTGAATCAGTAAGGATGAATTGAAGACCGAATTTGTAAATTATAAATACGAACCATTGAACTCTTCGCTGAGTGCACTTCCATCTTCCAAATCGAAGGAACGGCTCATTCGTTTGGCTGCCCAGTCATCCGGCCTTCTGCTCTTTTTCCTCATTTTCACTCCGCCCTCCGCCAATTCTTCGGTTTCTCGTACTGTAGACACAGAAGTCATCATTTTATCAGTACTTGCGAGCCTTTCCAACGCATTCTTTATATCGTTGGCTAGCTGGCGAGCTCCCGGGAAAATAGGAACGTCTTCCGGAAGTTCCGCTCTTCCCTCATCCAAATCCACGACACAAACGTTGCTTTGAAAGAGCTCCTGTGGCACTGATTCTTCGTAATACCATCCCATAACGTAGGGAACGGGCGCTTCGAAAAAGTCGAGTTTGGAGTATGGAAGGACCGGAGCGTACGTCATCTGCCATCGGAACGGAAAAGAGAGAGCGAGGAGCGATTCACAAACGGACATTAACCGAGAAAGATCTTTGGAGCAGAGAAGAATTTGATGTTCGAGAAGAAAGCAGGAGAAGAGACGGATGAACTTCTCAACTGGCAGAAAGTCAAAAATGTTTCCAATCGAGTCGTCGAAAAAAGGCAATTCTTTCGGGCCGGGACGTTGAACGACGAGAATGGTGTCTAGAAGAGGAATCTGGAAAAGAAAAGAGGATGGACGGACCTAAAGAATAGGAAGAGTTACCTTGAGAGTCATGCTCGGAGAAGGGAGCGGCACTTCGTAGAGACACCAGTAGATGTAGGATTCCAATGGTAGTTGAGGAGACGTCGGAGAGGAGATAATCTGATAAAGGGCCGAAAGAAGAGCTCGTGTGGAATTAACGAGTGGAAGACGCGAAATTACACAAATTGTACGGGACCTGAAAAAAAGATAGAGAATTTAGAGACCACGAAATTGCAGCCAATTTCTCTGAGTTAATTTTTGAACCTAACTGTACACTTTCAAACTCCGAACACTTACATGAAAAGAGAATTATGACCTCCTCCTTCGTAGTAAGACACTCTTTTCGTGCGATCTCTCCGATTCCTGGGCAACGTGTGAGTGCCACCTGAAAGATAAGTTCAATAGCCGTCTAAATCCATTCCTTCTCTCACCAGACACGGTCCCCGGCGGATGATGAGTTCTCTGCTGCTTTTCGACAACTCCATTGTGTCTCGCTGTTATTTCTCTCACGTGGTCCTGCTGCAACTGAGCCATCGATTCGCAAATGCTCACATCCTTCACTTCTTCGTAAAACGTGATGGCCGTACCGTTGATTCTACTTCCATCTTCTCGAATATTGGCGAATGTGTGAACCATTGGTTTTTTCGGAACATCCTTTTCCGTGTAGAATCGAAGACCTCTGGGCATGCATAACTAAATAAGAAAACGTTAAAATTTGATTCAGTTGAAAGCTCACATGAAGTATATCGTTGGAAAATGGATTTCCGGGTCGTCTTTGCGGAAAATGATTTATTATTTTGGCGACAAAGGATCGTTGGAGTGGCGCTCGGACCTCCGGCGTTGAGCTGCCAGGAAACTCGCCCGGACTGTGGTTCGGATCGTATTTGGCGTCAAGCTGAATTTTAAACACTTTATAACATCTTCTATCATTCTTTTCTATGTTTATTTCTGCTTTTTTTCGATTCCCGGCACTACCACGTCCAGAAGGAGTACAAAAATGGCTTTCTCTCATTCTCAATCTCTTTTTGACCTTTTTCTCTAATTCTTTTCGCATAAATTATCGGTTTTTGCGGGAGCGTCATTCAGTGTTTATTCATGAGGTTGGCTTTGCTATTTTGAAGAATCTCTTGTTTGAATTCTTGCAATTTCAGTTTTTGTCAGATCCTATTTTGGAAATGCTTAATGTTTTTTCAGAGTTTCACAAAACTTTGGCCAAAATTTACCACAAGTCCAGTATCTGGGTCATAGCCGGCGACGGCAAAGTAGTCGACAAGAGTAACATCGAGATCACTGGTATTTGTGCTCATTCCGTCAGTCGTTCATGCTGATAACACGATTTCTGAAAGAAGAAGTTTAACACTCGTGGGGAAAACGCCCGCCAATGCAAACACGCCCTCGTGCGGGTGTAAACGGCTACCCGCACGAAAATCGATAAAACCTGGGAACCCATAGTAATGCTCGTTGAACTTTTCACCTAATAATTCGTGAGAATTCAAGTTTTGACAGATCTATTGACATAAGCGTGTGACGTCACAAAATTGAGCGCCAGCACACGAGACGGGCCAGCGGTCCGTTTGCGTATTCTTTGTGTCAAACTCGCGTAAATATTGGATTCAGAATTGACGTGAACTAGGAAATCCACGTCGGATCCAACAGAAAACTATGGGATCTTTGAAAACAATTTCATTTCGTCATAAAAATGAACGGAAGGCAAGCAGGATCGTCGAAATTCAGCGATTTTTTGACGGAGACCGATTACCGTTCGAAAAGTTCCGACAGATTGGCCAAAACGTCCTTGGAACACAAAGGTCAGTCTTCTGATGACTATGGGAATGAATGGAAAAGACAGTCGTTTTTGAATCGGGCGAAAATGAACCAGAGGGAGACAAGGCGATGTAAAGCAAAGAATTGCCGAGGAGAAGGAGCTCATCTTCTCTCGGAAAAGAAAAAGAAAGCAGCCATGCGAGCGATAATTTTGTTGGTTTTTCCAACAATTTCCAGATTGCTCTCTTCCTTAGTCTCTCTCTCTCTTCTTCTAGATTCACATTCGAACAGCGATAATCAAGTGAAAGTGGAGGAGCTGTCGTCGTCGGAACACGAGGAATCGTCAAGTTATCATGTGAGGGGAAGAATAAGAATTAGGGAAATATCTGGAATTTGCAGCCACCAGACAATTTCGATGAAATGGGCGGCGGTGATTTCGATGAGAGCGATGACGGAACAACGACAGAAAAAAAAGAGACAGCCAGGCAAAAGTAGGCAATGATTGACAGACTTCCGATTGACAGTGACCGGCTTGCAGATTCCGCCGATTCAGGCACAAAGAATACCAATGTGACGAGTGTGAGCGCATGTTCACTCTCAAACACAACTTGCAAAATCACTTTGTCCAGGTGCCAGTCACAGAAAACAGATGCATTCAAAGTGCTCTCGCTCTTTTCAGTACCATATGGGATGGAAGACTCTGCACAAGTCGTGTCCTTCTTGCAAGTGCACCATCTGCGGAAAGATCTACTCGGCGGCGTCGGTGCTCGCGGAGCACATGCTTCAAGCGCATCAGTTATGAACGAATTCCCACGCATACATCGAATAACTTTACAATTACAGACAATCCGGAGAAACAGAAGAGTGCACAATATGCGGTGAGAGGTTCATCACTCGGACTGCTCTGAAACAGCACACGAAAGAGCACAGTCGAGTACTGAAGACGTGCCCGTACGCTGAATGTCGAGGCATGAAGTTCAAGTTGAGCAAAGTGGGTGAAACAAGAGACCAATTTATTGTGTCTCACATTTATTTGGATTCAGGACCTCAACGAGCACGTGCGCCTCGAGCATAAACTCGGAGAGCTGGCTTGCTCTGTGTGCAGTATGGTGTTCCGACAGCTGTCGGCTAAGATTAAGCACGAGGAAGAACATGAACAAGGTCCGTTGTGCACTTGATCGCTGCGAAATAGAAATGAGGTTTCAGAACTACGAGAAATGGAAGAAAAGTATCCGGAGATAGGGCAGAAAGCTCAGGTGAGAGCTTGATCTTTATGGATGGGTTGTAATAAAACGGAGCACTTTCAAGTTCTGCTCTAATCAACTAATGCATCCCATTTTTCAGTGCGATCTGGACCTCGTGAAGCGTGTAGACTCGTCTCTGTCACCCCCTCCAGCCAAACACCGCAGAATCTTCCGTCCAGAAGTCGAAGCAATTCCCATCACCAAAAAGAGGATGAAACGGTTGACCAAGGACGAAATTATAGCTAAAATTAAAAAGTGATCAACCGACTTTTGATTTGTTTGATTTTATTGTTTTACACAGCATCTGATGATAAATATATTAATACAACATAATACACTGTAAATAAATGTTTGTCCTCTTGTTCATTTTGTGTCTGGAATCTTGTCTATCGTGTCAATTTTACATAATACCTGCCCGCGACGGCGCGATAAAGTGATGTGTGTCGAGTGATGCAAGCGCGCCCCATTGTGAGAAACAGAACTGCAATGCTGGCCAATGTTGTGCAATCGTTTTCCTCAAAGACTGTCGTTTTTTGTTGAATTTTAACGAATTCGTTTCTTCTAAGACATGAGAAACCTTCTTCAGACCCCGCTTAATATGCCTGACGACGTCGCTGGTGCACCCAACCCCGCCGAGGGCAAGAGAAATGTGAGTGAGTCTTTGATCTTCAAGTTAAATCTAAAAAATCTTCAGAATAATGGTAGAAATCGTGGTCAAGGATTTGGCGGAAACCGTGGTAGAGAAGGTATTTGAAGGAAATGAGCTGAATGTTTGGAATTGAAGTTTCCAGGAAACAACAACAACCCCGGAAGGAGACCTCCGTCCAACCGTCAGAATCAGCGACCTCAAAACACAAAAGTAGACATGAAAAAGTATGAGAGAATGATTTCAGCCGCTCATGTAAGAATTCGAAACTTATTTCTTCGGCAAATTCAACATGTTCAGACTAATTTCTCCGATATTCCATGCGGAAGAAAGACGGCCGATTGTGATATCTGTTGCAAGCCAAACGACGTTTTTGGAGTTCGTTCCGACTTCCGTTGCTCATTATAACATTTCAATTGTCCAGATCGGTGCGTGTCGCCATCCAATCTGTGTGGAATGTGCCATCCGAATGCGTGTGCTCGGCGACTCGAAGACGTGCCCTGTTTGTCGCTCGGAAATTGATGTACTTTCGTTCTGTACAGTTGACGAGGACATGGCGAGTATTCCGCTCACGTTTAGAAAAACGACTCATCCGGATGAGGACCGATTTGAAATCCGATTTAACAATCAAGTGTCTGGTACCAAATATGAGAAGTATTTGGCTCATGTGTGCAAAATCTGCAAAACGTATGTGCGATGAAAGAGAATATCGAATAATGAATGTTTTCAGAGAGGATGGCGAGCGACTCGAGTTCCCCTCGTTTATGTCACTCCGTCAGCACATGGCCAACCGACATGAACTGTCCTACTGTCACATTTGTACGGATAATCTGAATTTGTTCTCAAGAGAAAGAAAAACGTACACTCGAGAGCAGCTGCAGAGACACATGAAGAGTGGAGATTTCGACGACAGGAGCTTCAAAGGACATCCACAATGTCTGTTTTGTGACGAGAAGTTTCTCGATGAAGAAAACAGATACCGTCATCTCAGAAAAGAACACTTCTTCTGTCAATTCTGTGAATCCGACGGCACTATGACCAACGTCTTCTTTGGGTTTGTATTGTTTGAGCACTGCTCCGATGTTTCACTCTGCTTTTTCTTAGAAAACACGACGAGCTTAAAAGACACTACAAAGAGAATCACTTTATTTGTGAAGCGGAAGAGTGCAAGCAGATGGGAATTGCTTTGCCACCAAGTTTGAGCTCGATTTGCACAGATCAAATGATCATGATGAAAAGAGAAGAGGAGCAACGCTTGATATAGGTTTCGGACAGAGACCATCGAATGCGGACACCGGGAGACCGATGGGAAGGTGACCGAGTGCGGAAGTAGAACGGACATTCGAACTTTTGTTTTCAGAGGACGAGGCGCGCGAGGCGGCCATCACAACGAACCGGCACCGCCTGTTCCACGAGAGCGAATCGCTTTGGTTCAGCGACAAGTGGAAACGAATCCTCAGAGTGATCCGAGTGAGTTCACGACGGTCCGATCTGCTCAGAGCAAGGGCACCTTCACAAGCACGAGATCCGCCTTCACGACTAGTACTCAAGACTTCCCGAGTCTCGGACCACAAGCTGCTCCTCCGGTTGGTTCTCTGTGCTCTTCTTCATGATTGAATTATTCAACTTTCAGCCTAGTATTCGTTCTTCCGATTTTCCTCGTCTGAACAAGGTTAACAAACCGACGTCAGCTGCAGCCGCAGCGGCCGCTCCAGTCGTCGAGCACTTTCCGACGCTCGGCGATTCTGCTCCTGCCTCTGCACCGCCCCTTCGCATAAAAGTTCCTCCTTTGGCGAAAAGACGACAGCCTCCTCCTCCTGCTCCACCTCAGCCGAGAGCGAAGCCAGCGAGACAGCAACAACAACAACAGCCGAAAGAGGAAGATTCTGATTACGTTCCGAGACGAGACGTTCCTCAAGCCGTTGTGAAAGTGAACAACGCCTTACTTCGTTTCGATACGGTTGATGATCGTGTGACTCCGGCCGCGAAGTCGAACGTCCGAATGGTTCAGCGTGTCGATCAAAATCCGCCTTCTTCATCGGCTTCTTCTTCTGGAACTGCTCTCGGAAGATTTGATTTCCCGGCGCTTCCGGCGGCCTCCGCGCCAATGCTTCCCGCAAACAGCAGCTGGTTGAATAGCAAAAATAGTAAAGTTGTATGTCTTTGACGATAAAGTTATCAAATGGGTTTTCTTTTGTTTCAGAAATCGGGTGTGATTTCGAGTGTCACTGTACCAACAAACTATTCGAAAGCCATCCAAAACCAGGGGAAGAAGAAGAACAAGGTGAATGTGCCGAAAACAGAAGTTTGGTCTTCTTTGGGACGAGCTCCAGAAGCTTCAGTTGCAAGTGCTCCAGTCGACACGTGGCAGACGATTAAACTGTCGAAGGAAGCACAGGCCGAAAAGGAGAAGAAAGAACGGAAAGAGGAATGGGCACGTAAAAAAGCCGAGGAAAAAGCGGATAAGGCTGCGGCCAGAGCGGCCGAACAGCTGGAAGCGTCGGAGAGCGATGCTGAGCCGATTACTCCGAAGTGAGCCGAAATATTTGTGACAAGTTTTCAAAAAAAATTGTTTTTTTTTCAGAACTCCACCAGTGACGATCGCGTCCGAACCGGATTGGCAAACGGCCACGTCGAGGGCTTCTGAAGCTGCCAAGGCCGCTGAAGCTGCTGCGAGTGCTAAGAAAAATAAGGTCTCCCTTGGAGTTATGTCATTGAAAAATCGGTTTTTATTTTTTAGAAAAACAAGAAAAAGGCCGAAGAAGCTCTGGCACCAGTTGCTGCTCCATCTGAGCCCACCCCAGCAGCTACTCTAGCTTCTGCTCCATTGGCATCGAAAAGTCCCGCTCAAGTCGAATCGCCTGTTACTTCCGCTTCTACTCCAGCTGCCGAGTCAGTCAAAGACTCTTATCAAGAGAAAATGGATGCGGTAAGCCTTTGTTGTGAATAAAATCAATTTCAATGTGCGTTTCAGTTCTGGAATATGCCAAAGTTGCCATCGATGACGTCGATGTTCTCATCGTTCTCGCTCTCCGGAATGTTGGGAAGAGGTGCTTCTTCTAATGCCCCGGTAACATAGTTTTCCGAATTTACCGAACCTTGATGTTTTGCAGACACCAACTACTCCACCCACACGTCCACCAGGATTCGGTGACATTGTGTTCACGCCTCCACCTGGACTCGGATTCCCAACTGAAAAAAAAGTGGAAGACATTTCGTTCGCTTCTGCTCCGATCCTTTCTCATGATGACGTCAAAGAAAAACGTGAGCGGATGGAATTGCAGAGACAAAAAGAGAAGGAAGAAGCGGAAAAGGTACGAGTATCTGGCTGTGAGCCAAGCATCTGTCTGGTGATAAGCAGCACGTAGCATACAAACACCCTACACGTGTTTATTTTGGCAGGAAGGGGAAACTGGCCGAGTGTACACACGGTCTTTCCCTCCAGCAGCTCGTTCTTCCTCTCGCTTCCCACTGACAATTATCGTGTTCTTACAGGAAGATGACGGCTGGGCGACAACTGGAAAGCCGAAGGCCAATGGAAAGAACAAGAAAAAGAAGTAAATACGAATAGGATATTCTTCAAATTTTGCAAATAGTCATCATTTTTTCAATTGTGTTCCACTGATTTGGGTGACTTTAGTACCGTTTTTCAATTTCAACGTCTTGTTTTGGTTTCCTGCTTTGTTCTGTTTCATCCCTTAGAACGCTTTCCGTGTGTAATCAGTAGGCTTCAAACCAATACACTTGTATTACTGGTACGTAGATGATAACCGATTGGTAATTAAATAAATATATAGTGAACAAACTCACCCATTTTCATGTCGGGCAAGCCGTTCCAGCGTCATTACCTGACAGTATTAGATCTCTCGAGTGGTCAGTCTAAATATTGAACAGGTAAGACGCTGGACACCGGTCACCGCAGAATAGGACAGTAGCCGAATCAGAATGACGAGTCGGTGGGTCGGTGAGCTCGGTGAGCAGTCAAAAGAGGGCGGGGCCAACGGGGAAATGGGCGGTGCCAACGGGCGACCACTTACAGTGCTTTTGTAGATGGGCAAACACAAAACAAAGAGGGAGAGGGTAATTAGGAGGTGAACACGGGATTATTGAGAGCTATCGGAATGGAATCGGGAGCAGAATAATTCTAATTTCTAGTATTGGATCTGGAAGAAATGAATGAGCACGAGGATTCCAAAAGTGTTTTTTTTTCAATTTTGCGAATCCACCTGGATCCCTAGAAAAATTGGAGCAAAAAATCGTATTCAAAATTTGTTTATGAAATCAAAGATAGTAAAATAAACTGAAATTCGATCAGACCGGCATCAAAACTCGCAAAAAGTGTACTACACTAGACACGTATCATATGAGAATCGGGCTGGTCTGATCAAAGAGATTCGGCAAAAACCAGACACTGCGCGCCTTCTCCTGCCTACGTCTTTTCCATTCCGAAGAAGTAATCATTGATCACTTCGCCACCGACACCTGGCAATTACATTCCGTCCGAATCGGGCGAGAAGGCGGTGGACAACTTGGCCCTTTTGGCAGGAAAAGTAATACGAGGACGAAGGAATGGATGGGTATTTGTGTGCATAATGCAACATTCGAAAGTTATCAAATGGAAGAGGACACAACAGACAGATAAGAAGAGAGAGAGAGAGAGAGAGAGCGAGAGAGAGAAAGAGGGAAACTTGCATTTGCAGTCTGAAATGGGTTTGAGAAGATAAGAAGAGGGAGGGGAAGAGAAAGAGTCTGATGCTTCTAAACACTGAACGTTTTTCGTTCTTTCCATCTCATTTTTCAGTGTTTACAATTCAATTGGTCTGGATGATGTATATATGTAAACTAATGGAGCAAAATCGGACTCTGGCGGCTCATTCGGCTCTTTTTTAAATTGAAATGGAGAGAGTGACGAAAAGTTCGATCTTTTTGCGGAATAGAACAGAACTTCTGATGGACTTGCAATATCTGTAATTGAAGGGAACCCCAATACCGTTTATTCAACACGATGTACATCTCAGCTGGCTAAGAGAGATCAAAAAGTCGTCAATTGAAAAATTGCTCAGAAAGACATTGCGCACGTTTTATCAGTTGACAAAGGATCAAAGGCAGGGCCTATACACAATACCAAAAAATCGGACAAAGTTAAAAACTAACTGATTGGATGATTACGGCTCGACAAATAGAAGGAGCAGTAGAAGTCATAGTCACTAGAAGCGTCAAATTATTTGAAATGAGCACCTATTGAAACTGATGAAATACAAACTCTGCATACTCTCTCATGACTTCTCGAAATCAGACTAAATTCCTGTCGATCCACCGTTTCTCTTGCTCCGATCTCCGAACTCTGTGCTCTCTCGTTCTCGCCTCCCCTACAGTAGTCTCTCTTCATTTTTGCGTCGGCGAACCCCCGCTTTCCGACCGCTCTCTCCACTGTTTTTTCCCGCCCGAATAGCAGTCAGGTGGGAATCTTGTCACGTCTGGAATGGTGACAAACGAATTGAGAAAAACGGTCGAAAAGGTTCGCGAAGACAAATAGGCGAGGGATGGAGAGACGCAGACAGGGGAGAGGGGAGCCGCTCCGATGAGCACAAATGAGAGGATAAAGGGAGTTCAGACCAGTCTGACTGAAGGAATTCTGCACCGTCTAGCACATTTTCTTCCGAATCAAGTCAAGCAGAAACTCTCATGATTAGATGGGGACTTTTGATCTTTTTTCAACAAGAAAACATCGGAGTGCTCGTAACCCAGAACTTCTGGACCCATTGACATTATATCTTTTATCTCTCTCCTCCAATCGTTTCCGTTTTGTTCCCTGCGAGAAGGGAGCCAACTGACACCTCTTTCTTTCAGTTTCTCTTCCTCTCTCACATACTCTCCGATGGCTCCTGCAGAAACGATTAATTTGCAGAAGAGGAGAATCTGAAGGGCATAATTCAGGAAAACAAGGGCATGGGTAAACACGAAGGAGCCGAACACATATATTGTTGATCAAAAGAGTATCATCTCGACAAATAATTCAGAAGAACAGAGAGGGTCAAGAAGAGGCACCGACTCGCAGTGATGAGAGGGCTAATCTCAGAAGGGGAACAAACACGGAAATCGGTAAGAGTGTATCAGTCGAGTGGCCGACCGCCGGAACACGGCTCAAACATGCCGACTACACTATTTAAGGAGACTGTTTGCGCAAGTTACAGGAGAGCTCTCTCTCTCTCTCTCTTTCTCTTTCGCTCTTGCTTATCAAGAGATGTCTAGCAGCACTTGAGAACAACATAGGACGGCTAATGGGGGCGGTGGTCAGCAGACTACACAGATATCGGACAAGAGAGAGAGAGAGAGGAGTAGCACATATTGAAGCTACTGGTAGATTTGGGATGGGGATCGAAGTAGGAGAAGAAGTTCACTCAGGCCAACACAAAGTGGAACCATTCGATGTAACCCTGACGTGGCAGGACTACCGTAAAGCTGTTAAAGAAGGGTATTCCAGTACAGCCCAATCAAGACGATGGTTGGAGAGATATCAACAAGTTGTCAACTAATAAGATGTTCATTAGGAAATGCTGCAGATTTCAGCATTTAACAACGTTTTGATCTCTCTACAGACGGCTGAGATACATCAATTTTAATGGACGGTGCCCTTCTATTACAGTTTTTACTGCAACATCCTTCTCATTTATGTCCTCCAACCCGATTAGCCTACTTAATCTGAAAGTAGGCATGCATGATACACAATCACTGGTGCTGGCAGCAAATTTTTCAGGCGCTTGTTCTGCAACCCTAGCCTGAATATAACTTCTTATTGAGTTTTCAGATGTTACTCTCCAACTTATTAAACCAAAACAACAGAGAAGGTGTCGTGACAAAACTGAAAAACATCTGACGGTTTTCTTCAAATCCTGCCGTCTCGTGTGTTCTGATCTCTTCTTCGATCCTCGAACCTCCTGGCACTGTTCTCTGATGTTCCCCGAAGTGCTCCAGTCCTTCGGAGCACTCGATCCCGCCCATCGGTCTCTTCATAGGCCACCCACCGTGTCGGTGATCCCATTCACACACAATCTGCCCCCTATTGCTAACATTAGCAGGAAGGATTAGGTGTGTAAAACGGCGGCAGCTACGGTAGTAATTGGTTACGGTAGGACGACGAACTTTAGTCGGAAAGGAGGGAACCGTCAGGAAAGACCGCAAACACGAAATGTGTGGAGAAAACGACTTGAGTGGTCAAAGGAATTTGAGCTTTTGAGGTTTTGAAGCTGGAGGGACCAGCCGGTGGGGACTACCAATAGAATACACAGAAATGGAGAAAGGGAGTGTAATCGGTCTGTGACGGACGAACCAGTTGACTTTGTGAGGCTGTTTTGATTGCGGCCGCCGGTGTCAAACGCCCATGCTTCTCCCACTTCATCTTTTTCTTCTTTCTCTCCTTTTTTCTGCCCTGCTTCCCTCTCAATTTACTCGTTTACTCTCTTCGTGTTCAGTTGAACAAGCACTGCCCTGAAGACGTTCGGATCGGTTTCTTTCCTCTTTGACAAATGAGGCGCAAAGTGGAATTTATGACGTGGAACGCTCTTCTCGACACTTCCTTCCTTCCTTCCTCCACTCACTCACGTGTTTTGGATGGAAAGTGGGAAAAGAGGGCTGGAGAGGCATCCAATTATGATCCGGAACCGTGCCGCCCGTTTTTTGTCTGCATCTCTATACGCAACACGGGCGCAATTATGAAAAGAGAGTAATCTCGAAAAAAGGGAAAATGGGTTACATCTTCTGACGAATGCTCGCTCTCCCTCTCTAGCCGTGTAGCCTTCTTCTTCTTCTTCTTCTTCTTCTTCTTCTTCTTCTTCTTCTCCCTCCTCTGTACTTTACTTTACACTTTTCCTCTTCATCTGCCATCTCGTTATCTGGAAATGCAATCTCTCGGCAGTTACCGTCTTCATTTCGCAACCTTTCTCTCTCTTTTTTTTCGAATCGGATTCGTGATGTTTTGTATTTTCAGCGAACTTTCCCGTGATATCATTCTGTGATAACTGCCACGTGGTATTTTCGTTCACGGAAAATGCAAATTCACGTCACTTCTCCACTCTTTCTCTCTCTTTCTCTCTCTTTCTCTTTTTTCTCTTGTTCTCACTTGTTTTCCGGAATTTCGACAACTGAAAAACAGAATATAAATAGGTTGTGTACAGGACTTTGAATAGGTCTTCAACTTTGTTTTTCTCTAGTTTATTAGCTTCAATTTGTAGGCAAAAAGAGATCATTCTGTTCGAAACCGTCCGTTCACATTGTAAATAAACCTGATTCCAAACCGATTGATTGTTAGAAATGTTCTGAAATCTCATAAGGACTACTATTTCACGCGATGCCTTAGATATTGTTGAGAATTAGCCCCACAAAGATTTGGCAATGTCGCTCTAAATCTCATTAGGCCATAATCGTTTCGAGTACAAAAAGTAGACAAGTTGCTCGAGTTTCAGAAAAACCTCAAGATCTTTGAATTGTTCTGAAAGGTCAGCCTTTGGAATGGATTCCTCTTTTCTGACATTTCCATCAGAAATTCGTTCAAAGTTATCGTCAGTTTTCTAAAGTTTGAACATGTTAACGATGTGAGATGAACATTTTCCACTTCATCTGAATAACTCGTTTTAAGGATCAAACTCCATAATATTGAAGCATCTTCCACTTGAACTTTGTCTATAAGTACAACCTTTCTGATCAGAATCACAACCTGCAAACGAATAATAATTGAAGAGGTGACAAATGAACGCAACCTGTCCGATCTCTTTTTTCTTTTCCTCATTTCGATCGACGCAAAGGTCAGACACCTCGCGACTGCGGAAGAAACTGAAAAAAAGTGTGGTGGTCTTGTTTATTTTTTCGACCCTTTGCTTCCCTCCTTTTGTTCACCGTCCTTCGTCTCGCAATTTCGACCGCAGAAAACGGTTTGTCCACTTGCAAACTTGTTTCCTTTCTTCCCCCTTCTCGCTACCTTTCATCTGTGTTATTTCGATGATATTCAACACAAGAACCGTTTTTTTTTTAATTTCAGAATGGAACACGATTATTGGGAGGAGAGAGAGTGGGCACGGAGAGACGCAGACGAGAAGCCGAAGCCGTTGAGCGACACCCTCAAACAGTACTCTCTCGTGAGTCCGCACAAGTCCCTGTAGCCAGGCCACAAACTAGTTAAGAACAAACTATCACGCGAACATTGAAAGATTGCAAGACCGAAAATCTTCATCAATCCAAGTTTTTCAGACGATCGCCGCGATTTCAATGCTGAGCCACGTGCTCCTGGACGGCCTTCTCTCCGTTTCCCTCCTTTCCGCACTAATGTTCACTTATGTGCTTTCCTATCGAAAAGCCCGGGTCAACGTGGATGAAACGTACTATGATTTGAGGAGAAACTACTACAAGGTACAGTATCTTTCGTGGCAAGATCTTCGCAGGATTCTCTCCTTTTTCAGACTTCCACCTTCATATTCTCCTCCACTTTCCTCGCGATTCTCCGCGTTGCCTTCATTTCTTTGAGCGACGAGTCCCGATTTTCATTGGTGAGCCCATCCACACCGTTCCAATTCACTCCGTCTTCTTTCATTTCAGTACCTCGCCTATCTCGCTCTGTTTCTCGCGTTCACCGAGAATCTTCAGATGATGAGCGAAGCGGAATCGTACAGTCCTCCGCCGCCGCCGCCCGTTTACAGATACAGAACTCCCAGATATGCTCCTGCCGGATGACGTCATCACCGTTCTCAGATGCCAACGCTCATGATCTTCATATTGATCTCTTATTGTTCAAGTTTGTATTCATTCTAAACAGTCGCCTCATTACGAAGTATTTAGTTTTGAATAAATTTTTGATTAGAGCGCGTTTGCATCATAGGGACCCCCTCTAAGACACCGTACAGGGAATCGAAGGTCACCTGCTCTTGCTTCTCGGCGTCTCTCGCTCTTTTCGCCTACAACGTCTACTGGGACCACGTCGTCACTCATTTCAAATGTACACTACAATGTCCGTCTCTCCGGTTCCTTACCTCGTTCTCAAGACCATTTTGTCCTATGTTCCAGTCAAGAACAGGTAACTTTCCATGGAACTTCGCAAATTCGTTCTATTTTTTCTAGAAAATTGCTCGCTCGACGGATTCCCCGAATCCGATCGATCGATAATACCATTCCGTATCGAGTGGGAACGGTCGAGATCAGCTACGATGAGGCCACGTCCTCTGGCCGTGTCTGGATCGACGGAACGATTCTCACGTACAAAGTGGTTGCGTACCACTGGCTTAAAGTGACAACGTGCAAAGGAGTGTCGTTCGAGATGGATTCCGACGTTCTGGGACGGTGTTTGGAGCACTATCTGAACAGGCCGAACCTCAGAATCGATAGGCTCACTCTGAACGTGAGTGACAGTGGGGGATATTTCAGAGCTATGTATCTCAGCTGTCTGTAGAGATATCGAAAAGTTGTCAAGTGATAAAATGTTTAGAATTTCTCAATGAGCATTTTATCAGTTGACAATCTTTTGATATCTCTCTAGCCAGCTGAGTTATATCGTCTTTAGGGATGCAGAACAGGCGCCTGTTATCCCGTTTTGCATCCCTAATCGTCTTAAATGAACGGTATCGGGGTGCTCTTCTATTACGGTAACCCAACCGTACTCCAGACGAACACCGATAATCTTGCCAAGTCATGATCCGATACGATTGCAGAAAGCAAAATGGCCGTGCGTACCGTTCTTCCCGCAGAACGTCGGATCGCTGAAGATCGTGAGCGTAGAGGGAATGACCCTCCAGCTGATACAATTCAAAAACCGATCATTCGAGAGGGTGATCGTGGAGAACCAGTTCAAAAGGACGGAAGTTTTCAGTGCTCCAATGGTGAGCTCACACAAATCGGCGCAATCCATTCAAATGAGCATTTTCAGGTGTACCAGGCCAAACAATTGCTGGTGAATTCTGTGGAGATCTGGAGTTCCAGCCTGTTGGACATGCCGATGCACAATGTGACCATCCGCGAGAGACTGTCCAATTCCGGCGCGTTCGTCGTCTTCTGCGAAAAGATTCGCACGTCCGAAACGGTTTGCGTCGGAAGTTCGTACACGGGCATTTTCGTGACGAGAGTAAATGTGTGGAGGGAAATGAAGAGACGATGGGAAACCAGGAAAACAATGTGGAACGGAAAGTGAGTTCGGAAGGGAAAAGGAAGGATTCAGAAGAGAAATTGCAGAAAAACACGGACTGTCGAGATGGAAAACGACCGGGAAATGGTCATTTATCGGGAACAAAATGAAAAGGCGCTGAGCAGCAAAAGACTTTTCACCGCCAGAGTACTCCAGAAGGGCACTTCTACCGAAAGGAGAGGAGTCCTCCGCAATCTTTTCTCCAGACCATGGGCCCACATTTTTATTAATCAGTAAACCAATAATTTAAAACAATAAAGTGGAAATTATTAGAAAGTACTTGACGCAGAAAAATACTGTGATTACAGAGGAAGAGAGAATTAGAGAACAGAAAGTGATGAGATGAGATGGAGTTGATATTCTTCAGTTGATCTGGAATGGTCGAGTCACATCCTCCCTATGGTTTTCTGCGATCACGTTCTTGCTGAGTCGGCGGTGGTGGTGTCCCTTTGCGATTCAGGTTATCTACAAAAAAATAAATTAAAATAATCAAGGCTACTGAAATCTATTACCAATGTGATCCTCAAGCATACGATCGCGCTCCGACGCACTCATCTCCGTCATTCGAACCCATCGTTTGTCGTTCTCAAGCACCGACAGAATGTCCTTCATGTGCTGCTCACCCTCCTCCATTAGTTTTTTGCTCTTGTGAGTGATGATCTTCGTCTCCGACAGCATTTCCTTAAACTCATCAGTCAGTTGATCGTGACGTCTTTCTTGCCAATCCCGGAAATCGCGCTCGACTTTCTGAAAGTTAACAGTGGGAATCAGAAAACAACAAGCAATGGAACTTACTCTTTCCGAGTTGCTCGCAATCTTTGAGAATGTCGCTTCTTCCTCCTGAATTATCTTTTTGGCATCACGCCAACGCATCTGCGGACTGATCTTCTCGTGGTTGTCAAGCACTTGAAAGAAAGCTTCGCGGCGCTTCCGTTCCAAGTTCTTGATGTGTTCCTCGAACAGCGTCTCCTTGCGAGTCTTGTCGAGAAGATCACAGTTGGCGTAGCGGTCATCCTTTCGCAGGATACGACGAGACTCATGCCAATTCGCGTCAACACTTTTGACCAGATCAACCAAAAGGGTCTTGTAGGTTTCCTCGTGCTCAGCCTGCTTGTGCTTCTCACTCTCCTTGATCCGCTCCCTCAACTGATCGCCGAGTTCTGCCTCTACTTCCTTTTGTCGGTTAGCAATTGCAGCTTGAGCTGCGAGACGCTTCTCTCGTTCTTGTTCTTCTTCGATGTCCTTGAAACAGAAAAATATTATGCTAATGAGATATCGAGTAACTTACAGAAGCAGTTTCATCGCCAAGGTTGGCTATGTAGTCCCGGAACAGTGATTCTCTTGTGGAGCTGCTGTCCAGTGCAATATACCGTTCCTCATTTTCCAGCGTCTTCTTCACTGACGACCATTTCGATTTGCGAGTAAGACCGGTCTGCTCCTCTAGAAGTGTTACGAACGCAGTCTTCAACTTCTCCTTTTTGGCACGCTTCTCCTCTTTCTCTTTTTTGTGCAACTCGCCAACAAAGTCATTGAAAGCATCCTCACGATCGCGAGCACGTTCGACGGCCTTGAAACGCGCGTCTTTTGCGTACTTGGAAGAGAACGACGAGTAGGAAGAGCGACCGTTGAGCTCAGCCTCCACAAGAAGTTTTTGGAACTCTTCTTTCGCCTCCTTAGCCTTCTTCCGCTTCTCCGCCCGTTCTGCTTCAATTTTTTCGCGGCAGAACGCATCGAAACAGGCTCTTCGTTCAGTGGCTCCGAGAGACAGGTAACGCTTGTCGAAGACGATTTTGGAGAGTTCCTTCTCGAAAGTACTTGTAGTATTGACGCCCTTCTCCTCGAGCATTTCCTTGAACTGTTTAGTCTCTCCTCCAGCGGAACCTTCTCACGCTCCTTCGCCGCTTGCATTTCTGCTTCTATTGCAGGATCGATCGGCTTCTGAAGCATCTGACGAGGACGTTCCTTTTCCTTCTTTTGGCAGCTAGCAGAGCCTCTTTCTTCTTTTCGGATCGGCTCTTCTTCGCTTTGGCGGTCCATCTTCATCTGAATCGGATTCGGAATCACTGCCTTTCTTCTGGCTAACTTCATCCTCAGGCTTTGGTGTTGGTGGTCGCTGCACGAGTTTGTCGACATCTTCTCTGCCATAGGTATCTGGAGGACGTTCCCAGACTGAAGTCTTCGTGGACGGATTGTAGAAGAACACTTTGCTATCCCCAGTCCACACCACGCACCAAGGAGTTCCACTAACCGGAGTGCTGCTCACTGGACGGGTCGAGTCTTTCTTCTTGGCCGCTTCTGCATTGACCACCGCAGCAGCTGCAGCGCCGGAAGCTTGGGCTTTGGACATTGGCATACCGCCTCCTCCGTTCGTTTGGTTCTTCTGCGAAGCCATGAATGCAGCCAGGGCAGCTTGAGCCTTTGCTTGCGCTTCAGCGATCGCAGCGGACTGGACGGGTTCCGGAGAAGCCTTCCCTCCGTTCTCCTTGTCGATGAGAGCTTTCGGTTTTCCCACGTATTCTCCTGAGTAATGGAGTTGAAGTAGTACTTTCGGCCGTCTGGAGCGTTGAACTCGCTCCAAGCATCGTCAAGGTTCTGTGGCATTTGTCCGTGCATTGATGGCATCCGCTCTGAAATAAAATCAATTTGTTATTGTGTAAACATTGAGCATACAACTCTGAGCAAACGATCAGAGTTAGTCCCCCCGACTATAATCGTACCCCATGTTTCATATGTGAGGGAAGAAGAGTATAATCATAAGAATCAATCTGCAGGATGGAAAACTAAGAAAAGTGGACATTACACATTAGAGGAAGGGAAGAGAGGCTCGCACGGCATAGAATGAATGTCCTTCTTGCACTCCGAAACTCCGCAGTCGTCTCGAACTTTTTTCCTGTTGCTGAGAAACAAGACGGACTATTTGATTATTACCAGCTTTTTTTCGTTTTCACTTTTTGTTTACATTTTTCATACTTTTCTGACAAACGCTTTTCAGCTTTCGCGGCAATGGAGAAGAACGACTAGGAGAGCGACAATATTTACGAAGAAGACCCTAAGATCCTGAAATGTTCAGTGCCAAGTTTCAAACTTTACCGTAATCCTCTTTCTGAAATTGAATTAACGATGTGTGGAATGATGGGGCAAGTAGTGTGAATAGAGAGAACAAACGAGAGCTTCAAATAATAAGTTAGTTAACATACCCTCACGGTTTTTCTCCTCTTCCTGGCCACGGCTAATAAGTTGCGCTAATTCTGGCTGACTGACAGTTTTAGAGTTTTGTGGACGTTCCCAGACAGTATTCCTGTTTACGGGGTGATAGAAGTACTTTTTTCCTTCGGCCGTCTCCGTCTCAACCCACAGTTCCTGTCCTTCTTCGCATCCAGCAAGCTAAAAAATAATTATGAAATCGGTCAGACGGTATTTAGAACTATCACTCACCCTTCTCAAGCGTTCTTCCTGATCCTGGGGATTTGGACCTTGTGGTTGTCCGTATGCACCGGGCCCACCGTTGTAGTTGTAGCCTACGGCAGCACCTCCGTATCCACCTCTGTATGGAGGATATCCCCCTCGACCTGGTGGCATTCCACGACCACGCGGAGCAAATCCGCTGCCCATACCTGGTGGAGCAAATCCTCGTCCTCTTCCAGCGAACCCTGGTGGAGCCATTCCTGCTCCTCCTCGGCCTCCTCTCATTGCGTATGGTGGTGCACCACCTGGTGGACCTCCGAAACCTCTTCCTCTGCCACTGAAAATTGAAACATTCACATCAGATAAAATAACACACACAGAAAGTGGCCAACAATATGTTTCCTTGAAACTCACCTTGGCGCTCCGCCATATCCGCTGTAACCGCTGTAAAAAAATCAATTTGAAACAGAATGGAAAACTCATGACATACCCGTAGTCGTCTCCACGGCCCTGATCCTCATAATTTTGATCGTACTTGTTGTCATGATCCCCATTGTAATCGTCGTAATTTTCTTGATTTTCGTTACTCATCTGAAAATTCATAAAAACATGACAAAAATAGAAAAGAAACGTGTGAAATGAGAACGAAGTGGCTTTCGAAAGTATACACGTTGTCTAAAACAGAGATTTCGGAGAGAATAAATAATGAGGAGTTTACAGAACGAATTGTTTTTGTGTTATTTGACACGCTTAATTCGTATACGCGGAAATCGATCGCTGAAAAAGTCGATAAACCAACGTCTTATTGTGAATTGTACAAATTTTGGAAATTCTGAGCCGCGTTGCAGCACGCAACGCGCGCGTCTTTTCTGCATTAGAGCGCGTTTGAATGAACGCGTTTGCCGAACAAAGTTTTCTAAAAGGAAATTGTAAAATTTGTGTCTGAATTTTGCTTTTTTGCCTGAAGAAGTTGTATAAGTTTGACGTTTAATTTTATTCAGGCATTTCTGTGTCTCGCTCAACTAAAACCCTAGCAAAATGGTTTATTTTCAGACAATGTCCAGTGAAACACTGGAATTCACCGGATGCAACTTCTTCCGGCTCAGACTGGCGTACTCAATTCTCAGTGGACGACCCATTCGCATTGTTGACATCAGAAAAAGCGATGATCGGCCTGGAATTCGAGGTTTTTTGTGCCTTTAGTATTAGGCCTAAAAACGAATATTTACAGACTTCGAAGCTAAACTGATTGGTCTTTTAGAAAAGGTCACAAACGGCACAAAGGTTGAGATCAGTCGAACAGGTACACAAGTCATTTTCCGACCGGGAATGATCACTGGGGGAGTCGTGAACGTGGATTGCGGCATTAACAGATGCATTTCATACTTCCTCGAACCTCTCATTCTTCTTTCTCCATTCTGTAAACTTGCAATGACGATCAAATTAAAAGGTACACACCAGTCAAATCCATCTTTCTTCATAAGCATTTCAGGAGTTACAAACTCTCCTGGCGAGATCTCCGTTGACGGAATCAAAGCTGGTTGGCTCAAAGTGTACAATAAGTTCGTTTTGAATGACGAAAAGCTTGATATCAAGATTCAAGCGAGAGGACTGAAGCCGGACGGCGGTGGTGTAGTTGTGTTCACCGCTCCGATTGTCAAAACACTGCGACCAGTCAAGGTAGGCGAATAGTTAGCGGAGAGTGCAATAAACACCGTTTTCAGCGTCAACAAGCTGGAAAGGTCTGCAAGATCCGTGGACAGGCATATGTGACCAAAGTAACGCCTTCACTTGCTTATCGAATGATTGATTCTGCGAAGAAAGCGATGCACGGTTACATATCGGACGTCTTCATCGCAGTCGATCAAAGGAAAGGAGATGCGGGAGGAGTGTCGCCTGGATACGGACTGTTCTTGACCGCAGAAACAACCGAAGGAGTCATCTATCAAGCGGAAGCCCTCTCAAGACCGAAGGGAGAGGTAGGAGTTCCGATTCTTCCAGAAGACATTGGAACCGAAGCTGGACATGCCCTTCTCCAGCAGATTTACATGGGAGGAGCGCTGGACAGCAGTGCCCAAGTGCTCGCGAGCACGTTCATGACTCTGTGCCCTAAGGACGTCTCCCACTTCTTGTACGGTCCACTCCCAGTCTACAGTGTGCACGTCTTCCGTCATCTCAAGCAGTTCTTCGAGATTGAGTTCAAAATGGAAGACTGGCGCAATGTTGTGAAAGAGGAGGAAGCGGACATGCGGATCGGGAGCGCCGACAAGGTCATGATTACAGCCGTCGGAGTGGGCTACAGTAATCTGAACAAAACCATTCTTTAGACACTTCTCAATCGCTTTCTTGTTTTGTTTCTGTTACTTTTTTATTGTTATCGTTATCGTTTTTTTGTTTTTCTTCAGGAATGAACCTGAATCTCAAATTTTTTGAATTTTTATCAGAAACGTTTGTATCCTCACACAATGTTACCTATTTTTCGTAAACCGATTGTGCTAAATATTTCATTCCAGATGAAACTTTCGCTGTCACTCACAGAGCGCATGAAGAGAAGCCAGAAAAAAGCAATGGAATTCGACTTTGCGACAGTAAGTGGGGAGAAGTTTTCAAAAACTGTATTATATTATTTCAGTTGGATGGCGACTTATGCAAAACGGAGATCGTGGAGCCAGAATCGGTGAGCGCCGCGACCCCGTCTGCGGTGTCTCTTCCGTCTATTACTACCGTACTTCCATCGGACACCCATTCAATTCTTCCATCGGTTGCACCACCCGTCGCTCCGTCGAATAAGAAGCAGACTCGCTTGGAGGACTTCTTCAACAGAGGCACGGCTTCATCGAGTCGATCTCCTCATCACGGTAGACACCGCCACCACAACACTCCGAACAAGCATATCACTGCGGAGAGAGAGCGCCGAAACACGCGGACGCGTTCGACGAAACCCAAAAAAGCGGATAAGGTGCCGTCGGGAAGATCAAAACAAAAGAAGTTCATGAAAGTCCTTCATGAGATCATTTTGGAAAAGTTGAAGACAGAGAATGCGATTCCAAAGATCGCGTTCCGAAGAGTCGTCCAGCAAATAATGGAGACCAACTTTGTAAGTCTCCTATTTTTTTTGTGCACAACGCTTTTTTCCTTCGTCTGTCGGCTTTCGCACTCTCTCTTTTCAGCCGGAATACCAAATCCAGCAAGGCGCTCTCGACGCTCTCCAACTGGAGACGGAGATGATGGGAACGAAAATGTTCAAATTGAGCGGAATACTCGCGACGCACGCCAAGAGACAGACTCTCAAAAGGGACGACATTGTTCTCTTGAAAGATATTTTCGAAGTGAACAGAGACGGATGTCGCTTTGCCAGTTAATCACTCATATTCATTTCATATCACTTCACATTTACAACCATTTATCGACTTCTCACCCATCACATCACATAATCAGTTTTGAACTTTCACATTCATTTTAAACCGGTTTCCAATATGATCTGTTTGCATTCAAAGTTACGGTTCCCCTGTGTGTAATTAATAAACCTAAACGTCTAGATCGAGTTCTCAAGTTGCATGTGTGGTTGTTTTCCACTTTATACGTATTCAATCCGTTCATGAAATACATCCAACTTATTTCCAGATCTGAGAATGAGCAGTCTGATGGACGCGGAAGTCTGGGACTTCTTCTGCAAACGGCTTCCACTATCAGAAGAGGGGATTCAAGAGGAAAAAGATGCTGACTCGGAATTGGAATGGATCATTCAGGTATTCATGTCCTATAATCCAATTCTCACATTTTATTTCAGACCGAGCAAATGCAATTGAATCTGATCAGTGCGACCGTCTCTAGGTTGGAAGACACTGAAGTACTCGTGAAAATTCCCCTGATGACCAACATTTTCGAGTTGACCCTCCGGAAATCTGACGATTTTCCGAATTCACCGCCGGCTCTCCGAGCGGAATACGTCGATGGATTCGATTCATTCGCTTGGAATAAAAACTCGTCGCTCCTTGAGCTGACAGAGAAGTTCATTGATTTCTGTCGATCAGTCGACGAGGCAATTCTGGAAATCAAAGATGCGGGCACGGATGGGTTCGAAGTGACTGAAATGGGCATCGATGAGGACGAAAGCACGCATCTGATGGTGCGGATAAAGCGAACCGATACGAGGAATTTCTGCAAATGTCAATTGATATTGAAGATTTTCGAAGCTTTCCGCGCATTCTCAGGTGTTCGAATCCATCGAGAACGGCCAGTTTTGATTGTGAAAAGTGGATTAGTGACGACAAGTTGGTGACGAATTTGCGGAGGTTATTCGGAGAACTCAAGGACGAGACGGCGATTCAGATGGAGCAGACTGTCGTTATAGCTCAGAAGGATTCATTTGATGATGAAATGATGGATTTTATTTGAAAAAAAAAGATATTTAAAGAATCACTTTTCCTCGTTCATTCCTCCGTTTTCTGGTTTCACCGCCATCTAAATTTCTTCTCTACAATTCCTTTTTTCCTCATTTGAATGTTATTCAGAAGATGTCGTACACAGTCGGACCCGTACCGAAAAATGATCTCGAGAAGAAAGAAATACACTCGATTCCGTGCCGTCTCCAGTACACAGGACCCGCAGAAGTTTCCGGAAACTTCATACGAGAGCAAGTGGAAGGAGAAAAGTGCGAGCGAGGAATGTTCAGAGGGCGAGGACTAGAAGGAGCCGATTGGAAGGCTCCCGAGGGATACACAATCACAGTTCTCAAAGAGAGAAAAGGACCGAAAGGAGTGATGTTGGACATAGAGAGCCGTCCAGAGAGCATCAAAGTCTGGCAGTGGGACCGCACGTGCGGTGAGGACAATGCGGACCGAACGGCGATCGGCCGCGCGTCTGCGTATCTCCGTATTGCACAGTCCCTCGTCGACGACTAATTTCCTTCTTTTACGGTGCTCACTCACAATGATTTTTCTCACTTTTTATCGCCGATCTCTGCAATTAAACAATTCCTAACTGTATTTTGACGTATTCGAATTTTTATCTTTCGGGTTTGAACCCTTTTAGTTACATGTTCCTGCCTTTCTATCCTTTTTTAGACGACTTTCTAATCGATATTGTAACAGAATGGGTCGAGTTTTCAAAAAGAAAGTTGGTACGAAACGAGCCGTTGAACCGGAGAAAAAAGATGTTGTGGTGACGAAGAAGGCGAAGAAAGAAGAAGAGCCGGAGCCGGAACCAGTGGAAGAAGTTGAGGAAGAGGATGAAGACGTGAGCGACGAAGAAGAGGAAGAAGATAATGACGATGAAGACGTCGAAGATGAAGAGGACGGCGATGAAGAAGAGGAGGAAGACGAGATGCCGGACTTCCCGTTCAAGGGAGACCAACCGTACGATGAGGATCGGGACGGAATCGTGAACATGCTCACGCAAACCTTCCTCCGAACTGACATCGATCTGGTGGCGATGTCCGAGAAGATCATTGCTCAGTCTCCGTTTGGAATCATTGTCACGGTAAGCTAGAAATACTGGAAACATTCGCGAAGCTTGAATTGCAGCCAGACCTGGAAGAGGAAGACGTCGAAGAGGACTTCATGGTTTGCGGACTGTGCACAACTGTGCCGTTGAATGAAAAGAAGGACGATGCTCCGAAATTCGTCAAGGACATCTTCGGATATCTTCTGAATCGAGCCAAGAAAGGAGCTCCGACTGAGATCTACAAGAAAATCGAAGAGATTCAGGACGAAGGAGATGGAAAGACGGCTCTATTCATCAACGAAAGATTGCTGAATTTCAATCCGCAAGTGGTTCCCGCCACTTTCTCAGGAATACGAACGGACATCGCCGGTCTGGAGTCTCAATTCAAAACTTTGTATACATCCAAAAGTTGAGAATTGCGGAGAGCGATGGAAATGGAGACAAGGCGGGAAGCAGTTCGGGGGGAGCCGCGAAGAAGAAGGGAAAAATGGGAAAGGCCGAGAAGAAACGGGCGGCGGCGGCGGCTCTCGCGAATGCTGAGCTCGAGTTCGACAATCCGGAGGATAAGATTCTATTCGAGGTAGACCCAATGGCTTAGTTTCCATTTTTAATATCCCTTTTTCAGCTTAGCGAAGGAAAGGAAGTGCATTTCGACTATCCGGTGCATATGGACGTCGAGCCGGGAAGCAAGTTCCATATCGTCGAGAAGGGCGGCAAGAAGTGGAATCCGTTCCGTCGCGTGGTCATCATGGATGCGAAACGATTCGACGCCTTCCTGAAGAAAGGAGCCACTTGGTCGCCTGTCTGAATTCAATTGTTATCTTTATTTTTCACTGAAATTTTTGTTGCTGTTGTGTTGTCGTTTTGATATTCTAAGAAAGCCTCATATTTTTTTAAATAATTAGTGATTTTCATTATGTTCCCAATCTACGGTTCAGTTCTGTTTTTATACCGTTCACTTCTTGTTCTCATTTTTCGTTCATTCATTTATTCAGATGAGAGTGCTTACCAAACTGACAGAGGAAGAAGTGCGCAAGGAACTGTTCGGACCAATCCAGGAGGCCGCCCGTCAGCCTTATCAACTTAGTAAGCGTTGATTTTCAATGAAATGAAACAGTACGGTCCTTTCCAGACGTGGATCCCCGAAAGTCGTGGTGTGAACTGTCGGAAATGCGTCTTAGCACACTCATCTGTCAGTTCAAGCCAGTCGGAATCAACCGTCACTTCCACCTCATGGCTATCGTCGATCATATGGCGAGAATCTACGACAACGAGCATGCTCAGTCGGAGGTATTCCTGACCGGTTAGTTTTCTCGTGAAACACTTGAAGCTTTGAAATACGCAACTTTTTTCAGACGAAGATCAATGTCGTTTTCGCAACCAGCAACGCGATATGCTGATGGGGGCCTGTCCGGACGCGAAGGATCGCGTCGCTTTCGCACCGAAGTACATGTGCCGTCCGTCGCTCGAGGTGGTCGAGCAGAAGATCCGCGACTGGTTCGGAATGGAATACTGCGAGGAAAACGAGTGCTATCCGAACTCTTTCGGAACGTGCGTTGACTACGAACTACCCGATTACATCAAAAACGACACGGACGGGGTATGTTGACGCATGAAGTGGATTGTTAGCAACTGTCAAAGGATTCAGGATCTCCGCGACAGTCCAGTGGTGGCTCCGACAAGCAGCAAGAGAAGGAGAATTCCAACGCCAGAAGACTGAGACGACGGGCTTTCCCCAGACACGGCAAGAAGAAATGAAATGCGATAATACACCTAAATTTCCGTATATTTTACTTGTAAGCCTACGCGAACATCTCAATCCACTCATCCTGAACCCGTTCAGTCGATCTCCTGCCAATAAAGGTTCGAAGCGGATTTTGTGTGCATCACAAATATGTGCTCTTTCCGTATCCTCGCGCGCGGAGCCATCCAAGTTTCCAATCGATTCCCCTCCGCTTCGCTCTCTCTCTCTCTCTCTCTTTCCGCTTCCTCTCCGCTTCCTCCCCGCACCCTCTTTCTCTCATTTTCACCATTTTCTCTTATTCCGCGCCATTCTTCAAAAGATCAGGTTGCATTTTCTTCCCAATCCATTTCAACTTCATTCCCTAATAGATAATTGCCTAATTAAGCGTGGAAATCCTCTGAATATCCAGTCGAATGGCTGACGCAATAATCTGAAAAGTGCGGCGAGCGAGTGTTTTGTGTGTGTTTTCTGGCACACAAACACACAAACACTGGGAGAAAAGTATTCTGTGACCACGTGTTCATTCGGTCCCATCACGACCCACCAATTTGATGACAAATCAAAGGGGTCAGTGTGTAAATGATGACAATGACGAAAAAAAGGAAAGGGGGTAAATACGAGTATAAAGGGAAGACTGGACCCATCTAGACTCGAAAAGTGCATGAGTGGACAAATACAAAACTGAACTTTACTTATTTTCTCCGTTCTTCCACCTCTTTTTTCACTTGCTTTGCTAGGTCACCCACGGTTTTCGAAGGCTTTTGTAGCCTGAACTCGTGGCCCAATTGCAGTTGTCCTACCTAACGCTTATTATACTTGGATTGAAGAATTTTGGGTCCAAGATTCAGACCGATCGGATAAAGTACTCTGAAAATTTGTCGAAAAGAGACTGAAAAGGCCGCAAGTTTTGCAAAAACTCGGCCTTGTCGCTATTTCAATGCAAACCTAAGAAACCTGAAAAGTTTAGGTCCCGTGACGATATTGCATACTGCGCAAAAGTTCAGGGCCTAAAAAGCCTGGGTAAGCAATTTGTCCAGCCCGTCATATCGGCAGTTTTTAGACTGTTGATATTTGCGGGATTTGTCGTGACTAAGAAACATTTAATTAATGGCCCAGAAACCAGAAGGTATCAAGATCTCAACTACGGAATCCGACCCGCCTATCTCATTCCATTGTACACTTGCCCCATCCGACTACAATCCGCCGTGCTCTGACCCTTTGTAATACTGCCGATGTCTGGCTCGATCCTACTCCTCTGCTGCCAATCCGATCGCTTCTCTCTCTCTCTCTCTTCGTCTTTTCTCTCTCCGCCCGGCTGATGCAACTGTCTACGGCTTGCCGCTCAGATAACAGAAGGAAGGTAGAGGCGGGGACAGGCGTGGACACAATCGTATAAATATGCGCGGGAGCACTCTCACTGAACACTCCCCTTCTGCTCACATGTAGTTTTTGTCTTTCTTATCTATTTGAGAGATCAGATGGTGAAGTGGGAGGTGCCTTATCAGAAAAGTAATTTGAATTTGAATTCGAATTTGAAATGTGCTGACAAATATTATGGTGACGTCGTTTTGTCAATTTAGAAGCACATTCTCTATAAATAGGAACTCATCTTGTTCAATTCTCCAGTCATAGTTTTCTATGACTTCGCCCATCAACTTGATACTTCCCTTTCTGCAGACGGAAACCCTTTGGAATCTTATCAATCTCATCTTTTTCCTATCCCATTTTGCAGTAAAAACGCGTCAGAAATGTCATCATTTCCAATGATGTTTTGAACTTGAACTCTGTCTCTCTGTCGCCTGCTCTCCTCAATCGACATGTGGCCGACTGCAGACACACACGCGTGTTTCTCTGATCGAAAATGATACGGAAGTGTTATCAATTGCGAGGGCGAGTAGCAGGATTTCATCGACATCTCGCCATATTTCCCATCGTTTTTAGATGTCGCGTGGTGGGGTTTCAGCTGGATACATGTGAGAAAGGGCAGTGGGCGAACGGAGGGAAAACGTGACTGTTGGCAAGTATAGTAGAAACAGTCACGAAGTTGATCTCTAAATATCATCCATCTCTCTCTCTCTCTTCCTCTTTCTTTCTCTCTCAAATTGTTGCATGTCCAGTTCCTGATGCTTCTTCTTCTTGTTCGGCGCCTTCTTCGTTCCTGCCACTCCACGACAAGCAGGTCAGCTCCCTATTTGTTCTTGCCCCTCTCCCAGAGATGTTTGCATCCTTCTCCGTCTGCAGCCAGCCGAAGGAGGATCCTTGACCAGACACAAAATGGTTTTTTTTAACGATTTCATCGAAACCTCGCGTCTGACCCCGCCCTCAATTTCTCTAATTCTCTGACCATCTCGTCTCGTTTCAAATATATATCCTCGTCATCATTATCGTTTTCGATACATCAGTTTCTTCCGCTTGCAGTCGAACAATGGCCTCATTCCCGCACTTTGGAACCGCTGCCATCCACGTCGGACAAGAGCCCGAGCAATGGGACATGAACCAGGTGAGAGAGAGTGCAAGGAGGACATGGACTAGTGATTGGTTGGTTGCAGGTGGTCCCGCCAATCAGTCTGTCCTCCACTTACAAGCAAGACCAGCCCGGAGAGCCAAGGGACACGACTATTCGCGAGCCGGAAACCCGACCAGAGATGTTCTCCAGAAGAATCTGGCCGCCCTCGAAGACGCCAAGCACTGCCAGGTCTTCTCCTCAGGACTCGCCGCCTCCTCGGCCGTCATTAACCTTCTGAAGGTCGGAGATCACATCGTCTGCTCTGACGACGTCTACGGAGGAACCCAGAGATACATCCGCAAGGTTTCCGTTCCGAACCACGGACTCGAGGTCGATTTCGTTGATCTGACCAAGATCGAAAGACTGGAGAAAGCCATCAAGCCAACACGAAGATCATCTGGTTCGAATCGCCGTCGAACCCACTTCTGAAGGTCGTCGACATCGCGGCTGTCGTGCAGATTGCCAAGAAGCCAATCCAGAGATCTTTGTGGTTGTGGACAACACTTTCATGTCTCCGTACTTCCAAAGACCGATCTCCCTCGGCGCCGACATTGTCGTCCACTCCATCACCAAGTACATCAACGGACACTCCGACGTCGTTATGGGAGCCGTTGTCACTGACAACGACGAAGTCCAGCAGCATCTGTTCTTCATGCAGCTCGGTAAGATCCTTCCCATTTCCGTCAGGCCCCCTCATTCCGATTCTTTCAGCCGTCGGAGCCGTTCCTTCGCCATTCGACTGCTTCCTCGTCAACCGCGGACTCAAGACCCTCCACATCAGAATGAAGGCTCACTACGAGAACGCGTTGGCCATCGCCAAGTATCTGGAAGTGAATGACCGCGTCGAATCGGTGCTCTACCCGGCCCTCGAGTCGCATCCTCAACACGAAGTGCACGAGAAGCAGACGAAGGGAATGTCCGGAATGATCTCGTTTTATCTGAAGGGAGAGCTCCAGGAGAGTCGGTCCTTCCTGTCGGCACTCAAAGTTTTCACGCTCGCCGAGTCGCTCGGAGGATACGAGTCGCTCGCCGAGTTGCCGGCAATCATGACCCACGCCTCCGTGCCCGCCGAGACTCGTGCCGAACTCGGAATCACCGACAACCTCATCCGCATTTCCGTCGGAATCGAAGACCTCGACGACCTGGTCGCCGATCTGGATCAGGCCCTGAAGGTCGCCATTCCGAAGGTCTAAACTGTTTTATGCATTTTCAAACGTCAGAAAGCCGGTACTAGTTTTAAATGTCCACTTCCCTTTCCCTCACTCGTTCCTTCATTTCAGAACTCAAATTGAGTCTCTAATCGTTTCTGTTTCCTGTACTATTCGATAAAAATGTTTTATTAATGAAAAATGGCACATGAGGATAATTACACAGATGCAATATAGGAAGAACGGCTCATTCATTCTTGTCCGACTCCTGCTCTTCTTCTTGTTCTTCTTGTTCTTCTCGCTCCTGCTCATCAATCTTCTCCAGTTCGTCGATCAAATATTTCCGCAGAACACTCATTTTGTCGATTGCAATCTTTTCAGTCTTCCATGCTTCTCCAAACTTATCCTTCAAAAACAAATCATTCAAAAAAGTTTGAGCTGTCCGCTCACCATGAAATACTCGGCGGACTCTCTCATTCGGTGGCTCATGAAAACTTTTATGCGACGACGTTCCGCTTCGAAATCTCGATCACCACTGAACATTTGAAAATTGTTAATGAAAGCCAAGAACTGTGAGTCACCCTTCGACTTGGGCTCTCAGCTCGATGGCCAACTCTTTCGCATGGTCGATCACTTCATCGGGGAAAGTGGACAACTCGACGACTTCGAAGCCTCAAAACAAAAAACCTTTACTTCCTCTCAGACCTGCAAGCTTCAAAAATTTTAGATCTCTACAGTATTCCTAGTAAAAGTGGCGCGGGAGAGCGATTTTTCTCACTCTAGTCACGGTCGCAATGAGAAAGAAGGAGAGTTCAGTTGAGAAGTTGGTCTCTTTGAACGATGTCTCTTCCGTCGGACACCGCGTGCGACAGCGATTCGAGCAATGATTTCAGCGATGTTTCACTCTACTTTCTCGAGGTATTCTGATGTTTATTTGGCGTTTTGAACTTTTATTTCAATTAAGGATGAGTTTGATTCACCGCAGACTCCCTTGCCGACAAACGACTCGGCGCAGATCTCAGAGATTTCGGTCGATAAATGGGGCTTATCAGGCGATAGGGAATTCGAACTGTTGGAACTATCGACGAATACGGAAAGACCCGAGACGTCCACGTCTTCTTTGTTTTCATTTGTGACCGGCAATGAGAACATAGCGGTTTGCATTCGAATAAGACTTCATTCGCGCAATTGTGATTTTCCAGCCACCGTCGCCGTTTGCAATTCGACTACCGACATTCACTGTTTCGGAAAACTCGGGATTTTACAACTCTGAAAGTGCTTCGGATCAATTTGGCTCGTGGCTTGAGATATGCAGTCCACACGGCGGAACATTCGCGGAAGCGGCCGCAGAAGAATTGACGAAGAATCCACGAATTGTCCGCTCGGAGCCAGCATTACCGTCGTTGTTCAGACGACGTGAATACGGAGTGAGTGGAGGGAAAGGGATCATTTCGTATTCTCGAATCTTTCAGTGCGGATACTGTCGCTCGATCGGATATCGTGGATGGGAAACGCACACTCGACAGAAGTGCGCGCAGTTGAGTCGTCTGGCACCGTGCAGAGTTTGTGGAGCAACTGGACCACTGAACCACACAGAGACGTGAGTGCTCACACAAAAAATCTGTTTAAATCGTAATAATTCCTCTTCTTTTCCAGGTATTGCCCAGAAAAACCGTCGGTCGCTCTTCCGTTTCTCCAAGAATTCATAGAGGGATCGGAAGAACGCCGTCCGAGTCGCAGCCAAGGAATCTTCCACAAGTACTCGTCGCTCATTAACCTCATCTACCCGTGCCCTGACATCCAATTCTAGAGACATCTTCTCACTTTTTCCAGTTTCTATATCGGGTCCAACCCGTCTATCTATTCATCGCATCACAGATTTCTATTGAACTACACGCAAAGCACTCACTCTATTGACGCCTCCATATGCGGTTTACGGTACCTCTTTTACCGCAATAATAAATGTTTCTTACCGTACAATGGTCCTCTGTACTGCCCTCGCAACAATTTGTGCCGTTTGTAATGATTCTCGTCGACTTGGGGAAGGAAATGATAACTGAAACGGGGAAAATGATCGATAGAGGCTTCCGGAGATTCTCACTTTTCGATGGCGTAAGAGTAGTTGGCCAGTGCAGCAATATCAAGGAAATGAGTGGCTAGAAACGTGTAGCTCTGCAAAGAGAGCACCTTCTCGCAAATGGCGTACGTGATGGCGATGCCCTCCTCGGTGGAAGTGCTCCGGGCGAGCTCGTCGAGCACAACGAGCGAGTTTCTGTCAGCGTACTGCACAATCGCGGCGGCGTCAGACATCTCGGAAGCGAACGCCGATTTGTTGCGAACCAACTCATCGTTATGACCCATTCGGGAGAAAATTCGAGAGAAAACTGAAAAGTTTTGATGTTTCAAGAATCAACCAGTCCCACTTGGCATGGTGGCGTAGTCGGCGGGAATGAAGCATCCGGTCTGCGCGATTATAGCCAGTTGGGCCGCTTGTTTCAGATAAGTCGACTTTCCAGCCATATTCGGGCCCGTGATAATTCCGAAACGACGATCTCTTGTAAGACACTGAAAAAGTACGGATTTGCGTATCTAATACAAATGTTGCTTACAATATCATTTGTGACAGTCTTCTCCGAATCAGCCCAATCAAGAATCGGATGTCTTCCTTGACTGACTGAGAATGACTGTCCGAATTCAGGTCGGCACGTGTCACGAAGATCGGAATACGTGGCAAGTGAGCAAAGGAAATCGAACGTCGAGAGAGCATCCATCGCGTAGTACAGGACCGGAATCAGCGACTGCATCTGCTCGATCATATCGCACACGATGACGTCACTCGCGAGATACATTTCCGCGACGACTTGTTCCAAACGGTCTATAAATGTGCCGTTTTCAAGCAGAACGATCGACTGACTGACCATTGTATGCAATGATTTTGCGAGAGTTAAATGTGACTGTTGTGCGATTGCGGAACACTTCGAGGAAATACTGAAAGAGTTTCGGAGGTTGGCTCGACTTCAGAAGTCTTAATTACACGAGGAATAGTGATGGATTCTGCCTGCCGCGTGACAAATGTGTAGTGGAATCCACGTGACTGAGAGAACGAGAGTCGTACGGCTGGATTATTGAAAAAGTGCTCTGCGATCTCTCGGGCTCCTGCTTCTTCGACATTTTTGACGAGCTCTTCGTAAGTCTGTCGCGCCAAATCCAGACGAACAGCGACGAAATCACGAATGGCATAGCACTTGGTGTTCTGAAGATGGAGAGAGTTCTTGCGTCCGTCGAGCATCGAATCATCGACCTTCTCTAGCAGAATCTGCATTATCTCTTCGAATCGATTGTCTTTCAGAAACTGAAAGGATGCGTGCATTTTCAACTGAAAAACTTTCAAATTCAGAGCAAAACCTCAGTCTTTTCGCTCAGAATTGCCGAGGTGACACAGGCGGAATCCAGAAGAGTCCGGATGCCCTGAATGACCTTCAGAGTCTGGATCAGCTTGATTATCTGATTGATCTTCGCCTCCGACTCTTTGACCGTCCACGAGGAAGACGTTTGAATGCACATCGCAATCACTCTATCCAGCCCGTGAGCTCTCAAAAGAGCTCTTCGCAGTTTATCCTTCAGCTCGGGCTTCGCGATCAGCTCTTCGATGGCATCTTGACGGGCTCCGATCGTTGTGAGATTAGTAGAGGGCTGAAGAACATTCGAGCGAAGGAGACGGTAGCCGTTTGCCTGAAAAGTAATAAGTACTGGAACGGGAGAGGAGGAGATTCTCACAGTGACAGTGTGATTGAGTACGGACAGAAGGGTTCTTCTCTGCTTCATCTGAATCTTCCTCGCCTTCTGAAACAATCTTCGTCCTTATGAGAAGCTCGGGCACACACTCACACTCGCATCGTCCGTTTCTACAACTTCCAAACTTTCCCAAGAAACAAAGTCGATCATACACGTGTCATTTACGCCCACTTCCAGAATTCGCAACGATTTGAGTCGGAAGAAGACGTAGCGTGTCTCGTGAATGTACTTGAACAGAACGGCCAGTGCGCCGAGGGCCAGAGTCCGGCGGAAGCAGCCTTCGGATATCGAGGAAACTTCTGCGTTTATCAGTGATCGCAACTGCTTTTCTCCTCGTTCCGGCTTGAAATATCTGAAAAGCGGATCATTGTTGAGACTGAAAAGCACGCGCACTTTAGGCTGATCGACTGAAGGGAAGCCTCCGGAAACGCGGTCATTAGTGCCTCGCCGAGCAGTTTCGTACTTCCTCTCTCCTCATTTCCATTCTGAATCACTATCTGAAATCACAACCATTTTATTTCCTTTCACTTCTTTCTCGTACATCGTACGCTTCGTGCATATTGATCATTGTTTTGAGTGTCGTGTACTCCCTTGAATCCACGAATTCGCACAGATGAACCTCTGGATATCGGACGTCGTGCATCGCTATTCCGATATGTCCTTCTGCTCCTCCTCGTCCCTCCATGATCACTGAAAACAAAAGACGTCAACCAGTGCGAGGATGAATCCAAAACACCCATGACGACATCCGAATGAACTTTCCGGGCCGTCGTGTTGTTTCCAGTCGTATCGAGAAGACTCTGTCCGTTCAAACGAACCAGAGATCCCGAAAACCTTTCCTCCGATCGCGATTCCGCCTCGACTTCTTCCTGACGTTGTCGCCGAACGAAGCTCCGACTACTGTACATCTGAAAAAGAGAAAGCACGAAACAACTGTGTTACTGCTCGAATGTATCTAATTTTTGAATCGTCACTGCTTCGTTTCTACATTATCGTTCAATTAATAACAAAATTCATTTCGAGAAAACTGGGTGAACAAAAAACGAGATAGGACCGAAAAGCAGTACAATATCGCCAAAGGGGGCAATAATATGGATATAAATAATAACGAAACAAGAAAAGAAGCTGATATTATGACAATCTCCTGAATGAATTAAGCAGTCGAGGTAGATGGTGCCTCTTCGTCGGTCTTCTTCTCCGTTCCGTCTTCCGGTCTCATGGCTGGGAACAGCAAAACCTCCTTGATGTTGTTGTTGTCGGTGAGAATCATCGAGAGTCGGTCAATTCCCATTCCCCATCCTCCAGTTGGAGGCAGTCCGTACTCCAACGCATTGCAGAACGTTTCATCGATCATCTGAGCCTCATCGTCTCCTGCATCCTTGTCCTTGGCTTGTTGTTCGAAGCGCTGTCTCTGGGTGATAGGATCGTTCAACTCGGTGTAAGCATTGGCGATCTCGCGAGTCACGGCAAACAGCTCGAATCGCTCAGTGAGTCCCGGAATGGTTCGGTGCCACTTGGCGAGTGGAGACATAATTTGTGGATGTCCGATCAGGAAAGTCGGAGAAATGAAAGTGCTCTCGAGATATTCGCCGACCAGCTTGTCGAGAAGACGAGCAGTCGTACGAGGCTCCGAGCAGTCAACGTTGTTGTCACGGCACAGCTTATCGAACACTTGACGAGCTTCTGAAAAACACCAGAGATGGTCATTTATAGATCATCCTGCCTTCTCACCCTCAGTATGCAATGTGGATGGATCCGGAAGCTTAGCATTGAGTTTCTCCGCAAGACCGTCGTACATGTGCACTCTCTTGAATGGCGGAGTGAAATCGACCTCGTAGACCGGCTCAGTGTTCGGTCCATTCGGATGGTACTCGATCTTGTAGGTTCCCTTGATGGAAAGAACCATGCTGCTGAGGAGATCCTCGGTAATTTGGATCACATCCTCGTAGTCAGCGTAGGCCATGTAAAACTCGCATGTCGTGAATTCGGGGTTGTGGGTCAGATCGATACCCTCGTTACGGAAAAGACGTCCGACTTCGTATACACGGTCGATTCCTCCGACGACGAGCATTTTGTGATAGAGCTCCGGAGCAATACGGAGGAAGAGATTCATGTCGAGGTCATTGTGGTGGGTGATGAACGGCTTGGCAGTGGCTCCTCCAGCGATTTGGTTCATGATTGGAGTCTCGACCTCAAGAAATCCGAGATTGTCGAGGAAACGACGCAGGAATGTGATGATCTTGCTTCGGATGACAAAGTTGTCCTTGATGCGAGGGTTCAGAATCAGATCCAAGTAGCGTTTGCGGAACCTGAAAAATCACTCAACTACTGTTTTCGTTAGTACTCTTTACCTCAATTCCTTGTCCTTGAGTCCGAAGTGAGAATGCGGCAGCATGTGGAGGCAAGGCGTCAACTGAAGAACCTCCTTCGGGATCAGCGACAGCTCTCCGGCCTTGGTTCTCGTTGCCTGACCGGTGAATCCGACAATATCTCCGCGCTTGATGCGATCGTGAAGAGTCACGAAGTCGACGTCTCCGCTGTGGAACTTGGCGTTGGCCATGATTTGAATATGAGTTCCCTCTCCGTGAATGTCGTAGAAGACGAGTTTCGAGCCCGACTCGCGCTTCGAATGAATGCGACCAGCGACCGAAACAATCTCGTCGACAACCTGTTCTTTCTCCAAGTGCGAATACTTGTTGATGAACTCAGCCAGAGAAATTGTCACATTGAATTTGTGCGGGAACGGATTCTCTCCAGCAGCGCGGCGAGCTTCGATCATTCGAACTCTCATGTTGAAATATTCCTGAGGGTCGGACGGGTCAGCTTCACGAACGAGCTGAAGTTAATTTGAGCGTTTCAGTAGTGGTAAAATGGATTGATACCTTTGGTGCATCAGAGATTGGAACATTCTGCTTAACAGCTTCTTTCTCTAGTCGCTCTTGCTCCTTCTTGGCTTGTTTAGCCAGCCTCTTTTGTTCACTGAAAACAGTTCGTCACTTTCAGCCCGGTTCATCTTTCGGCATCGAGGACACATCGACTAACCGAGTGTTCTGGCTCAGCGATGCATAGGTTGCGAGAACCGGTGAAGACTTTCGCGACAAGAATGTAAAAGCCGATCGGCTCAACAGTGTTCTTGTCGCAATCATCATTTTCCACTTACTTCTTACTCAAAGTGGCCGCAGGTTCGCTCATTGCAATGAGACAGCAATTGAGAGTGGCTGAAAATCAATCAATTTGAAAAATCTGAACGAGAAGAATAAGGAAACAACGGCAACGTTGAGCAACGTGCGATTTTTTCTGGATGGTCCTAAATTCGTCAAAAATATGAACATAGTGGCCTAAAAATGGCATGTTTGCAATAGTAACTGCTTTTAAAACGGTCCAGTCAAATTATAAGAAAAAAAGTGAATCGAAATTGGAGCATCCGTGCTGAAAATGAGCCAGAAACGTGTTGAAATGCTCGGCCGCTCACACAAATTTTGGGCTGAATTCGAAAACTAGCGATGGAGCGCGTTTGCATTGTCAGCTGTGTTCCCTGACTTTCGGACGAACAAAACGGAAAATCAGGTAAGGAAAGGCAGTTAAACGAAGAAGGGAGGTCGAATACCAAATTCGTCCAACCGGAATATATTGGCGAAACTTTCAAAATACTCAAAACGCGCATAGTGGCAGCCGAAACAACTTGATGAAAAGTGTTGCAATATTTACGAGCACTGGCGCACAATTCTTACGGCTTTTGACTGTCTGAGGACTAATGAGTGAAGATTTATTGTAGTCTGAATTCTGTAAGGGTACGCACCTCCACGTGAAAATCTGTGATCCATCAATCAGTTGGGCTGAGCATTATGATAACGAAATCAGAAACAGTTCCGGTGATATCACTTACGATGCAACGTCTATCTCACGGAAAAGGCAGATGAAAGAATCAAGGTTTAGACTAAACCGTTTAGTATGCTTTTTATGCAAAACGTATTATGTGGAAAATTCCGAAGTTGAGCCATCAGTTCCTGATAAGTTTTCTACTCGACGGCTTCAACTGAAATGGTAGGAGACTTCAGATGATACGGTTCTGGCATAAACTTCCGGGCGAACATTGAAAAACACAATTCCCGTCACTTTCCCATCATCGTTTGATCTTGGATGTGTGATCATTGCACCCCCATCACTTGACATCATCCGAACAGTTGGCTTTTTATTGCACGTGTTTTGTCACTTTAAAATTCTATTTTTCGTACATTTGTGACGTTACTTGCGTTAGGCAACGTGTCCCTATTGTCAATAGACAAAGTTTTTCAAAGACTGCGCAGAAAAGTTGGAGCGGCGAGAGTGCAAGCGCGCTCTAATGCATTCTTCTGTGTCAGTTTGTTCGCAGCTTTTCCAGCTTCTGATTGACAACCTTCAAGGGGTCTGAAAATTGATAATACAATTTCGAATAACATTAAAATTTGTTTCATCGTCATCTATCTACTACTTGTACCCCTTTTCTCTCGAATAGGCAACACATTATTTAAGAATGCTCTCTTCTTCGGGACACGCTCTCCGTCGTGGTTTCGCCACTTCCGCCGCCCTTTCCAACAAAGATGCCTTCATCGTCAGTGCCGCCCGTACCCCAATCGGATCATTCCGCTCTTCTCTGGCTTCTGTTACGGCCACTGAACTCGGATCTGTTGCCATAAAAGCGGCGCTCGAGCGAGGATCGGTGAAGCCGAATGCCGTGCAGGAGGTAAGACTGATAATGCGATTAGATTTATAATCACTCATCAATGACGATTTCCACATTATTCTTTGTGAATGTCTTTTCCAGGTGTTCCTCGGACAGGTCTGTCAGGCCAACGTCGGACAGGCTCCCGCCCGCCAAGCTGCTCTCGGAGCAGGCCTCGATCTGTCTGTCGCCGTCACCACCGTCAACAAGGTGTGTTCTTCTGGACTAAAGGCCATCATTCTGGCTGCCCAACAAATTCAAACCGGACACCAAGATCTTGTCATCGGAGGAGGAATGGAGAGCATGTCCCAAGTGCCGCTTTATGTGCCTCGTGGAGAAGTTCCATACGGTGGTTTCCAAGTAATTGTAAGTTAAATTTTGTGAATTTCAATATCTGAACTATGCTGTTTTCAGGATGGAATCGTCAAGGACGGGCTTACTGATGCATACGATAAGGTTCACATGGGAAATTGCGGAGAGAAGACGGCGAAAGAAATGGGAATCACTCGCAAGGACCAGGACGATTACGCAGTCAACAGCTACAAAAAGTCGGCGAAAGCATGGAAGGTTCATCAGCTGAATGTTCTCTGTGCATTACTACTGATAAGGTGTTGTTTAGGACGGAAACATCGGACCAGAAGTGGTGCCAGTGAATGTGAAATCAAAGAAGGGAGTCACGATTGTCGATAAGGACGAGGAGTTTACGAAAGTGAATTTCGACAAGTTCACTACACTACGAACTGTCTTCCAGAAGGGTTTCACATGAATCCATTGACTGTTCCGTGAATTAATTGTTTCAGATGGAACCATCACTGCTGCCAACGCCTCCACCCTCAATGACGGAGCCGCCGCCGTTGTCATCGCTTCGCAAGACGCCGTTTCATCGCAGAATCTGAAACCACTGGCCCGCATCCTCGCCTACGGAGACGCAGCCACTCATCCTCTCGATTTCGCCGTCGCTCCAACGCTGATGTTCCCAAAGATTCTGGAGAGAGCAGGAGTGAAGCAGGCCGATGTCGCTCATTGGGAAGTCAACGAGGCATTCTCGTGTGTTCCGCTCGCATTCATCAAGAAGCTCGGAGTAGACCCGGCGCTTGTCAACCCGCACGGAGGAGCAGTTTCCATCGGTCACCCCATCGGGTATGTTGCCATATCAGTTGGCCGTTCTTTCCGCCTTTCTCTTATCACCGCACGTATTGATTATCTTCCAGAATGTCCGGTGCCCGCCTTATCACTCATCTCGTTCATTCCCTCAAGAGCGGCCAGGTCGGAGTGGCCGCCATCTGCAACGGAGGTGGAGGCTCCAGCGGAATGGTCATTCAGAAGCTATGAACGACGAACTGAATATTTTTTAGCTTCTTCTTACGTAGTCCTTTCATTAGTTGTATTTATATTCCCATCGCTCATATCACGTTTCCGGTAAATAGTTGTAATTTCATTTTTTTTTTTTTTTCTCTTCTGGTTGTCTCTTCACTGGGTTACTTTCCGACCGGTTTTCTTCTACACGTTTCTTGGCAATTTTCAACAAACATTTGTTCAGACTCTTCCAAAAATGCCCGAGAAGAAAATTTACATCTTGAGCGGAGCTCGCACTCCGATCGCCTCATTCCGCGGATCGTTCGCCAACTTCGGAGCCGTTGAGTTAGGAGCGCTTGCCGCGAAAGCAGCCATTTCCCGATCAGGCATGTTCATAACCTAGTTTCCCACTTTCTGACAGTACTTTTATAGGAGTAGCTCCAGAAAAGATCGAAGAAGTCATCGGAGGATGCGTCCTTTCTGCAGGGCTCGGTCAGAATGTGACCCGACAGGTCGCGTTGGCTGCCGGACTTCCAGTTGCCACGCAGGCGGTTACCATCAACAAAGTGTGCTCTTCGTCCATGAAGGCCCTCGTTCTGGCCGCAGTAGAGATCAAGGCCGGCTACTACGACACCATTTTGGTGGTAGGAACCGAGAACATGAGCCAAGTGCCATTCTACCTGCCACGAGGAGAGATTCCATTCGGGGGAATCAAAACGACCGACGGAATTGCAAAGGACGGACTGGAAGATATCAAAGAGAAGCAGCCGATGGGATTATGCGCCGAGAAGACGGCGAAGGACTACGGAATAACGAGGGAAGAGCAAGACGCGTACGCCATTGAGAGCTACAAGAAGGCGTCGGTTGCATGGAGCACGGGAAGATTCGCTGAGGAAGTGGTGCCAGTTACCGTCAAAACTGCTCGCTCCGAAGTGGTTGTGGCTGAGGATGAAGAGTACAAGAAGCTGATCGAGTCGAAGGTTTCCTCCTTGAAGCCAGTGTTCGTTCGCGATGGATCAGGCACCATCACTCCTGCCAACGCTTCTTCCCTCAATGACGGAGCCGTCGCTGCTGTCGTCGTCGGAGAGAACTCGATCCCTCAAGGAGTGCAACCACTTGCCGAGCTCGTCGCTTTCGCGGAAGCCGGTAGAGATCCGATCGACTTCACTGTTGCTCCGGTTGATGCTGTTCGGAAGCTCCTCCAGAAGAGTGGACTCAAGGTTTCGGATATTGCCCTCTGGGAGTTGAATGAAGCTTTCGCAGTGACTGCTCTCGCTTTCATCAAGGAGCTGCAGATCGACCCGACGGTTTTGAATGTGAAGGGAGGAGCAGTTGCCATTGGACATCCGCTTGGGTGAGTTCGACGTCCCTCTTCTCCATATAATGCATGCATTTCAGAATGTCTGGTCTCCGAATCGTCAATTCGCTGGCCTACTCCCTGAATGCCGGACAATTCGGAGTGGCTGCCATCTGCAACGGAGGAGGTGAAGCGACGACCGTGCTGATCAGAAGATTATGAAAGACAGTGATAGAATAGGCTGACTTTTCCGCCGAATCCGGGCTCATCAATCATTCCTTTACTATTTTCTTACATATTCGTATACCCCTGTAATTTTTCAGTTCTGTTCCATAAATGTTTTTTTCAGTTCAGTATTCAGAATGTAGAATATAGTTGGACTACATTTTTTCAAGTTCTTCAAGTTCTCAGGTAAAATTTCAAACTTTCCTACACGTTTATTCTGCTTTTTCGCGTGGTGTCACATGGTGCTTCATTTGCAGATCGTAACCTGTGCCTCGTCAAAAAAAAACACTCGCGTGAACAAGAATGGGGCCATCTTACTTGTTGATAAAATCAGTGGAAGATGGGTTTCTTATTTATTTCTAGCAATATTCGTTCAAGCGGAAGAATCTTTAATGACAGAAGGTGAGGTCGCGTCTTTCGTCGGCTGAAAACGAGACATTCGTAGTGAAACACATAGATAACGGAACGGTTGAGTTGCCAAAAGGAAAAGTGGTCGGATGCACGTGGCAAGTGGTTCGGAAGCTCGGCGAGGGCGGATGCGGCAGCGTTTATTTGGTGCGGAACCTTGAAGACGATACGGAAGCGGCGATGAAGGCGGAGTCGAACAATGCGACCGGCGGATGCGTGCTCAAACTGGAAGTGGCCATTCTCAAGAGACTTTCCGGACGGCCACATGTGGCACAGTTTCTGTTCGCGGCCAGACTCACAGACTTCAGCTACGTCATCATGACTGTTCTGGGAGAGAGTTTGCAGAAAATAGTCAAGTGAAAAAGGTCCAAGTACACCCGGAACGCTTTCTGATTGCAGGAGAATGGGACGACAGATCACAGTGTCTTCGCAAGTGAGAATCGCCGCGAACGTGCTCTTCTGTCTCAAGCAGATCCACGACATCGGCTTCATCCATCGGGATTTGAAGCCTGCCAACATGGCGCTCGGATACAAAATGAACACGGACGAGTGCCGTTTCTTCCACATTCTCGACTTCGGACTCGCTCGGCAATTCGTCGTCTCACAATCCGATGAGCCGAGCAAACTGATGATGAGAAGACCGAGGGAAAGGTCTCTTTTCAGGTTGAACTGTATTTCCAGACTAAAGAGAAGTGATGAGCTGATTGCAGAGGAACAACTCGTTACTGCTCGATACGGATGCATGACCGCGCGGAGCAGGGAAGAGTCGACGACCTTTGGAGCATGATTTACTTGCTCGCGGAGTTGAGAGGGCCGCTCCCATGGGCATCTCAAGGGTTCGCAGACGGAAGCAGTTCAATGTCGCATCATTTGTTTTCAGGGACAAGCGAGTGGTTGGCGAGATGAAGAGACTGCACTCTGACGAAGTCGTCCTTCAGAACAGCCCAATGGAATTCCTCGAAATCGCCAAACATTTGAGGTTACAGTAGCTCGTGTATACTTCTGTATTTGTTTGGTTTCAGATGCTTGACCTATTTCCATAGACCCGATTACCACAAGATCTACATGTTGTTGATGTCAGTTATGGAGAAGGGAAAGTTCACGTGGAGCGATCCGTTCGATTGGGAGATGCCGTTAGAGCCGTTTGAGTGGATCCATCTAATCTTCCCTCATTTCAGAGCTCTCAACCCGACTTCGAAGAGTACCTCGGCCTCTCCGGTTCAATTGAGTCGAGAAGTGGTCAAAAAGACGCAGAGTCGGGAGACGGACAAGCTGAGCAAGGAGAATCCGAGTAAGGAAGACGTGAGGACGGCGAAGACTATGAGCAAGGAGAAGCTGAGCAGGGAGAATCTCAGCAAAGAGCGGACGAGCAAGGAGAGTGTGAACGGCTCGGCGGAGATCGTCAACGGATCGGCGGAGAGGGCGGAGGAGGAGCAGAAGCGAGAGAAGTACATGAAGATTCTGCCGTTCGATCCTGATTTCTTCGCTTTGGATCCCATCGGATTCTGAATAAAGCTTAATCTCTCATTTTCTATCGAAACGGGTACAATCTACTATCTATGTTCTCTTTTTCCTGTTGTCCTTTTTTCATATAAATCTCACGTTTAGATTCTCAACTGAAGGTACCTTGTTCGGGAACCAAGACACGAAGAAGAAGTACGGGGATCATGACAGTGAATCCGCGGGACGAAGTGATGGTTTTCGGGATGGGAACGACGATGAACGGGTCATACAAATGAATCAGTTTATTTGAAATCAGGCGTCACTTACCCGAATTCCTTACCCGAATTCATCAGTTCTCGTTCTGTGCTACACCGTTGGGCAACGCTCATGTTGCAACTGCCCCTTTGGGAGTGGTGAACTCCAGTGGCAGTGCAAAATGCTACAAAGCTTGACCATCAGACCTTTGCACTGTGTGTTGGCAATGAGCATCAATAACCGGAGGGTGCATTAGCTTTGTGTGTGTTTGTGTGCCAATCGTTTTCAAAGAGTTCAAGAACTATATGTAGTCTGATCTTCTCAAATGACCTCCAGTCTTCCGCTTTCATTCCTCAAGTCGATTTGGCTTCTCATTTTCGTATGCATTCTCACAAATGCACGCCGCCCTGCTCCGTCTCCATAGCAACCTAGCTCTCTCTCTCTCTCTCTCTCTCTCTCTCTCTCTCTCTCTCTCTCTCTCTCTCCTCCCCCCTTCCTCCTAATGCTCTTTTCGCTTTCCCGTCATCGTTTTCTTTCAATGCGTTTCTAATCATGTCAACTGAAGGTCTCATGTCCGGGAAACAAGCGAAAGAGCACTCGGAACTGCTGCTGAACAAGGAGTTTCGAGCGGTCTACCGTAGAATAATGGGCGATACGAAGGAGAAAGTGAACATTCGACAGGCGTATACGGTCAGTTCTTTTGAGAGTTTTCATGAAAGAGCATCTTGCAGATTCTGAACTGTTCTGGCAAAAATGTGAGATCGGATCAGTTGAATGAGCAATGGAAGTATTTGGAGGGTAAGTAAGGGAGATTGAGTGGAGGAAGAGAAAGAAAAAGTTAAGAGAAGATTGGAGTGGATAGACTTTTCGATATTTACAAGAAGATTGCGGACATGGACTATGAAGGTGTAGAGTATGAAAGAGCAACACGGACGAAGAATATGACGGTGTCCAATATTATGAACTCGCTCGTTAGTTTTCCCAAATCAGAAATATACAAAAGTACAGCTGCAGAAGGAAGGAACACTCGTCAACAAACAATATCTGGAATACGTGCTGCAAGACTTTGTCACCGAAGAGGGATTCGTGAACATTCCGTCGCTTCTGGATGTAGTTTCCCAGTCGAAAGATGACATTGTGAAGAAGTTGCTGAGTCCTTCGGTGCAAGAGAACGAAGTGGAATTCAAAGTGAGCATTCAGAAGAAGAGCACATCTTGAATGCCGAATCATTTTCAGTTGAAAGTTCGCGGATGCATCACTATCGAGCCCGTTATTCAGAGCATTGCGTTCACAATCGATATCGATCAGCCCACTTTCTGTGAAATTACTCTCAAATTGGCGGAAAACAGTAAGTTCGCTCTTCTCAGGGTCTCCCTGACCGTATTTTTCTTAAGGTGACGTTCCGCAAGACATGTTCGACAATGATTTGTTCCTGGTTGTTTATAATCAGAAGGAAGAGTTCGTGGGATTGACACGACACGTTTCGGAAGAGAAGACGTACAGCACAGGGATGATGACTGTGAATCCGGGCGATGAAGTGATGGTCTTCGGGATGGGAACGACGATGAAACGGAAGACGTCGGCGGTGGAAAAAGCAGAGCTCGTGGGCGAGAACAACAAATTGAGCAAGAAGTTCCAGTGAGTCGAATCTCCCGGCGAACGTATCTGACGCTTCTTACAGATGCACATTAATGAACATATTCGACTCGTACGACGTGGACCAGGACGGATTTCTGAACTTTGAAGAGATGAATTTTTACACAACGGCGAGTGAAGACACGAAACTGAAGAAGGAGGACTGGGACCTCTATCTGAGCAACTTTGATCATCGGGACGGCAAGCTGACCATGAAGGGATTCATACAGATCCACGAGATGGAGGCGATGGACCAGGAGGGGAACACCATCCAGGACCTGTGGACGTCCCTCAAGAACCTCGGCTACGACTCTCAGTTGCGTTCTTCGTTCGGATGCTCGTACGATGTGGAAGTGCACACGAGCAGGCCGATCCGATTGATTCCGCGATTGCAGAGAGTTGTCAAGGAGCACAGATCATTGTCAGTTTCCATTTGAAACTAAAAATAATTGAAATATTTCAGTATTCTGGAGAACTTTTACCGTTTGGGAGAGGAAGACACTCGGTTTGAAATTCGTCCGCGGCTATTCAAAACCGATTATTTCGGCATTCTGATAGCGAAAAGAGAAGAGCGGAATGCGAATGAGACGTACAGAATAATGCTCACTTCGAGCGAGCACATCAAAATAAACTTTCCGCATAAAATAAAAGAGGACATCAAGTTTCAGGACTCGGACAGCGAATGGGTAAGAACGGCGGAGAGCACTCACAAGAATGTGCTCCTTCCAGGTGCTGCTCGCTTCGTACACGATCACAGACCCTGAGGCTCAAATCGATTACACTTTGCACCGAGTTCAGAGCAAATCTTCGTCTCCGTCACTGCTCAGAGCTTGACCTCTTCATTACATCTGATAATTTGAATAAAACTTGAAAACGTATTTTGCGAATTATATGAGCAGAAGAAGGCAGAAGAAGAGAACGCCGTGGCGATCTCACGCGTTTTCTCATTCGTACGATTGATAAATCAATACGTGTTGGGTTCAGGCCCACAATTATATATTTTTTGACCTACCGTATCTTTTGATCTACAACTACCCGCACCCCGCGAAATATTATATTTATCTTTTATCCACATGTTCCCCTAGCGATATTCCACCCAGAGGTTATTCTTATTCTCTCTCCTGAATAAACCCCTGCTACGAACTCTCTCGACTCCCACAACCACAACAACTGGCGATCAGGATTTTCGTTATTCTGCTGACTTGGAAAAGTGCTCGTTTCTGTAAGAAGAAATCGAATTTCTTGGTTTCATCATCAATGCTCAAGGACGTCGCCCGGATCCTGAGAAGATCAAAGCCATCAATGAAATGCCAGCTCCACAGGATGTATCGCAACTTCGCTCATTCCTTGGTCTCGTGCAATTCTATGGTCAATTCGTGAAACAGCTTCACAACTTTCGTGCTCCGTTGAACAAACTCACCGTCAAGGACTCGAAGTTCAACTGGACAAGTTCGTGCCAAACCGCCTTCGATCAGATCAAGGATGTACTTCGCTCGGAACTTCTGCTGACACATTTCGATCCATCTCTACCCATCATCGTTGCCGTCGACGCTTCGCAGTATGGAATTGGCGCAGTCATCACTCATCGTCTGCCGGATGGATCTGAAAAAGCAATCGCCCACGCAAGCCGATCGCTAACAACCGCTCAAAGAAACTATGGACAGATTGAGAAAGAGGGACTGGCTCTTATCTTCGCCGTTCAAAAGTTCCACCGCTACATCCATGGTCGACGTTTCACTCTACGCACGGATCACAAGCCGCTTCTGGCCATCTCCGGTTCCAAGAAAGGTGTTCCCGTCTACAGTGCAAACCGTCTCCAACGCTGGGCAACAACTCTTCTCAACTACAATTTCTCGATCGAGTACATCAACACCAAGGACTTCGGACAAGCCGATGCACTCTCGCGTCTCATCTCCATCCACGTCAACCAAATGGAATCGGAAGATCGTGTCATCGCATCAATTGAAGCCGACATTGCAGCTGAATACCTCTGGTAAATGGATTGCGATTTAATTAGAACTCATTCACATCTAATTTAAGGTCTGTTACCGCCTAACATGTCATTATTAGATGTGAAAATCTCCTAATTAGATGTGAAAAGTCCAACTTCTAATTAGATTCGAATTTCTGTTTTCACATCTAATTAGATTCAAATTAAACCTGAAAAACTTCTAACTAGATCTGAAAATCATGCTTTCTTGAATTAGATGTGAATGAGTTCTAATTAAATCGCAATCCATTTACCAGAGACCGCCAACTGTCGCAATCTGCCCATCACATCCGAAGTCATTCGTCAAGCAACATCAGCGGATCCTATTCTCAAGGACGTCATCAGTCAGGTCAGGAATGGTTCGTGGAAGAAAATCAGTCAATCGTCACCGCACTGGATCTTCTATTCACGCAAGGCAACCTCAACATCACCAACGACTTTCTGATGTTTGCTCATCGTATCGTCATCCCGGATTGTCTCCGAAAGAAAGTTCTCCAAACGCTTCACAAAGCACATCCTGGAATGGACCGTATGAAACGACTTGCACGCAGCTTTGTCTACTGGCCGAATCTCGACAAAGACATCGAATCACTTGTTCGGAATTGTTCGAATTGCCAAGCCGCTGCGAAGAATCCAACAAAGGCTCATCTCGAATCATGGCCAATCGCTACCGCTCCCTGGACTCGTGTTCATATTGACTATGCTGGACCAATCGATGGAATCTACTTTCTCGTCGTCGTCGATGCATATTCCAAATGGTCGGAAATTGTCGCAACTTCTTCAATCACCAGCACAGCTACAATCAACTTGCTCATGAAGATCTTCGCTCAATTTGGTAATCCGGAAACATTGGTCAGTGACAATGGTACGCAGTTCTCATCATCGTCATTCGACAACTTCTGCAAATCTCGTGGTATCACTCATCTTCATTCTCCGCCGTTTCATCCTCAGTCGAATGGTCAAGCTGAACGTTTTGTCGACACCTTCAAACGTGCTCTCGTCAAACTGAAAGGGGAGGAAGATACTACTACTGCAATTCAAACGTTTCTACAAGCATATCGATCGACATCATCTGCAAGCAGCCCGGATAACAAGTCGCCAGCCGAAAACTTCATTGGACGCAAAATCCGAACTGTCTTGGATCTCCTCATGCCTTCTGTCAACACACAATCGTCTCGTCATCGTCATGATATGGAATCGCAATTCAACGCTCATCACGGAACCAAGGATCGGCGATTCGCCGCCAAGTCTGCCGTCTTCGTCAAGGACTACCGTCAATCGAAACCTACTTGGACTCCTGGAATCGTCATTCGTCGTACTGGAACCGTCACATATCTCGTCAAGTGCAATGGACTCGTCTGGACTCGTCATGCAAATCAACTTCTTCGCCGGGATCATCATCGCCATCAAGCCGACTCTCTTCTCGACATCTTCAAATTGCCATCACTGCCACTTCTCGTCGATCAACAACCACATGCCGTCAACCAACCTTTGCTCAGATCATCGCCGATCGCCATCGCCGATCGTGCCGAATGCTGTATCCAACAATGCTACTACAACGCCGCCGATTCGCCGTTCATCTCGCATGCGCAAACAAACGACACAGTTGGATATGGTGCCGTCGAAGAAATCTTACTCTAAATAGTATCCTATTAGGGGAGGTGTTGGGTTCAGGCCCACAATTATATATTTTTTGACCTACCGTATCTTTTGAACTACAACTACCCGCACCCCGCGAAATATTATATTTATCTTTTATCCACATGTTCCCCTAGCGATATTCCACCCAGAGGTTATTCTTATTCTCTCTCCTGAATAAACCCCTGCTACGAACTCTCTCGACTCCCACAACCACAACAATACGTGTTCCTAATGACTGCAATTTTTAATTCACAAAGTTTCCTTTTTTGAAATGAAATACTCCACGGAGAACAGGGCAATCTCAAAAATACTGATAAAACAGTTATCTTTGAGGAGAGCTTCTTCGACGAATGAGGTATTTGAAGACAGATGATGAATTGGAATGAGCGAAGGGAAGGTCAGGTTCAGCGTGTTGGGTGCCAGAATTGTTCGAGATGCTCCACGTTTTTTCGGTAGCACTTTTCTCCGTAGCTGAAAGTAGATTTAGAACGAGGGGAGGCAAACTTCTTCGAATAATGGTCCATGCCATTCCCTTCTACATGTTCTTTTCTTACCGGCACGCCTCCATATCAGGCGGGCATTCCTCCTTTTTCATGATGTTCCCGTCGTTGCCACGTGGACGAGTTCTTGTCCCTTTCGCGGCCTTCTTCGGAGAATTCTCTTTGAACGAGTTCACCTCGTCCTCCTCCTCGTCCGATGAGATCTCGGACACTTCATCCGAATCCGATCCACTGACGTCTTCCTCTCCGTCCGTTTCGCTGTCCGATCCGTGATCCTCTTCAGATTCAGAATCCGACACTTGAACATCACTGAAAAGGAAAGAAAGAATGGCAAGGCGTGGGAAGAAGTAGAAAAAGAAGACGTTCACATCGGGCACAAAGGAAGATTTTGTAAGCTACAAACTTTATTACGCTCATTATTGCACTGTATAAAAGGGGGGGAGGGCATTTGTTTACCTCTCCTCGTCATCTTCAGAATCTTCCTCATCGTTTCTTTTCGATTTCTTCGCTTTCGGCTCCTCAGTCTTCTTTCTCAAACCGCCGCTCTTTTTCTCTTCGAATCCGTTGTCATAATACCTGAATCATTAGTTCCACTTCCTGTTTCTCTCCCCCTCATTCCACCCACTTCTCCACCACTTTGTCCAGTCCTTGCTCGTCAAACACTTTCGGCGCCTTCGCATTCACTCCCTTCAGAATAGTCTTTGCATCGGCTTCAATGTCCAAATCCTTACGAATCAGCCGAATCAGATGCTCCAGCTCGTCGTGCCTCATTCGTTTTGCCACGAATTTGAAGTGGTTCAAACGGGCGTCGTCGTCCTCCAATTCGGTTAGTCTTCCGAGCCATCTGTCCACTTTCTGCATGCTCCATCCGCTCTTCTCGTTCTTCACTTTCTTTTCAAGCGCATGCCCAATGGACAGTGCCACGTCACCACTCTTCGTCACGTACTTCTGAATCTTTGCCTCGTCTGTGTCGAGAATCTGAAGACATAGAAATGAGCACAGAAACAATTCGTACTGGAGAAACCTTTGAGAAGTACTTGACGAGTTGCTCGTCAGTCACATTGTACTCGCGAGCATCCGAAGAGCGGATGAGGAATCCGAGCCAGAGAAGAAGATCTCCGTCGAAGTTTTCTGGAAGGACTGGGATATTGGAGTGACGGTTCAACAACGTACTTTTCTGAAGGATCGAACTGATGGCCGTCGACTTCTCCGAGTTTCCGGACAGCTCCTTGAGCACTCCGCACACTTGCACAAACTGAAATTGGTTTCAGTCACTTCAATTCAATATTGTGCTCACCTTGTGGAAAGAGTTGTAGGCGGATTCCTCGTTGAACTCGGTAGGTCTCGTGCTTTTCTTCGGAGCCTCCTCGTTCTTTCTCTTTCTCGAGGGAGTCGCTTCGGCCGTCCCCTCAGATCCTTCTTCCTTCTTCGTCGCTGCGGGTTTCTTCGGAGTCTTCGCTTCGACTGGTCCATCTTTGCTTCTCTTCTCCGTCAATTCGTTGACCAACTTCTTGATTTCGTCCTGATCCTCCGCACTCAGATCCTCAAACCCTTCCACTTCCTCGATGTCATCAATCACTTTCGTGGTCGGCCTCGCCTTGAAAAGCATTTCAAAAAGGCAGTTCTTGTGGAAGTATTGTTTCATGTCCGGCGGCGGTTTGCTCGGATCCTTGGCGGCTATGAAGAAGTTCGGAACGATCTTTCCCATTCGGAGAGCTCCCTTCTCCAGCTGCATCTTGCATTTCTGGCACTTGGCCACTCTCTTTCCGTAGTCCGAGCAGAATCTCGTTGGAACACTTGTCATCTGAATCACACAGTTTAGTATGGGAGTAAGTAGGTAAGTAAGTAAAGATGGCACAAGATTCGATATTGTTAGTTCGATAAACTTAAGATTAACGAGTGAAATCATGGAAGAGAGTAAATGAACAGTTTTATTGAGCCCGTTGTGTTTTTAATTTATGGCTAGAATGGCTAGAATCAAAATGATACAAGAAGTAGTAAGTAACTAACGGCTAATTACATAATCTGGTTAATGGGTGCGTGACGTGGCAAACGAGCCATTTTAATGAGTATTACCGACTAGTACGCGCGCAAATTCACAGAATTCTCAATGGAGCGAAAAAGAGATGTGAGGCAGCATAGTGGGAGAAAGAGAAAATGAATGCCTATGGGAAGAGAAGATATTACAGAGGGAAAGAGAGAATTAGACACCGAAGAAAGTACGGATCATGGTTTCGGCGGCCAGTCCTGGGGTGATCTTTCCGTTTTTGATATCTTGTTCCAGCAGTGGAGCCTGGAAAGGGAGCACATTTTTCATGATAATCAGACAATATTCGTGTTTACCAAGTGAGCAATCTTCGGATGCTTTTGGAAAACGGCCATGATCTCGTCCTTCACATGGTTCCACATCCACTTCTTCATCTGATCCTGTCGTCGTTTCTCCAGATCTCCTGACTCTCCGATCGTGTCCCAGAACTCGTAAAAGGTGGAGCACACTTCGGAGACGGAATGCTTGTCCATAATGGACGATCGCATCACTTTCGGCCGCCACACATCCAATCGGGGGCGCATGAACTTCAGTGCGGAGATGTATTCGGCCTGTGTCATTTTCGCTTTCGCCTTCAGATCCCCGTCGTCCTTCGTCACCACGAGCAGGTCGCTCATTTCCATTATTCCTCTTTTCACTCCTTGCAATTCGTCTCCATGCGCCGGCGAGAGCAGCAGACACATCATATCGCACATGTCTGAGACGGAGGTCTCCGATTGGCCCACTCCGACCGTTTCAATGATCACAATGTCGTAGCCGGCGCCTTCGCAAAGAATGACTGCTTCGTGTATTCCACGAGTCACTCCGCCGAGAGATCCAGAAGTCGGAGACTGGCGGATGTATGCCATTGGATTACGGGACAACTCCTGCATTCGGGTCAAGTCGCCGAGTACAGATCCTCCAGTCACGGCACTCGTCGGGTCGATCGTCAGAACGGCCACTTTCTTGCCTCGGTTCTCAGTGAGTTCCGACCCGAGTGCTTCGATGAACGACGACTTACCGACTCCCGGACTGCCAGAGATTCCAACGCGGAAGATCATCGAGTCTCTCCCGTACTTCTTGTATTGCGCTCGTTCCTCATCCAAAACCATCTTCAGCAGCGCATTTCCTTGTGCTCGCTTCGTTGGATTTCTCGATTCAACAAGGGTGATTGCAGACGCGAGAGCCGCCCGACTGCCGCTCATCAGATTATGGAAGATTCGCTGAACAGTGGGGTCTTCGTAAGTGACGGAATCGTCCCAGTGAATACGAGAGTACTGCTCCAGAAGGCTCTCGAACGGCGCCGACTTCTGCACTCCCCCGACTGATGGGATGTAGGCCGAGGCGGCTGACAGGGAAGAACTTCTGAAAAGGGAATTCGTGATGACAATTGGGTAGAGCAGCGACTCGCCTGATTCCAACGGAAGGAAACCTTCCCACTCGGAGAAGAGCCCGGACTACCATCTGTAAAAACTTTTTGGAAACGAAAAAGGTAACAAAAACAAATAAGAACGTGTTGAGTGACACGATAAAATGATTAGAAAGTTGCAGAAAAAGTTAGTAAACTGATGCATTTATTCCGTTTAGACCAATTTTTGGCTCTTACAAGGAATATTTTGTGCGGAACCCTAGAGGTACAATAGAATTGGAGGGGAAAAGAATGAAGAGATCTTCGATTGCACAAAAATATATAGATTCGGATTTACAGGTTAGTTATCATGGTGGATGGGTTAAAAAAAGAGTGACAAGGAAGATATTTAGGGAACTCGTTTCAATCAAATGATGATTAGGAACTATCAATTAGTTTTTACAGCTTAATCGGGCTAGAATCGGGGGATTTTGAAATTCTGAATAAATCTACGATATAAAACATTTTGGAGGAACAATGAAAGAACGGAATCACTTGAGCTCATCGACTCCGCGGGTTTCCAAAAGCAATTTGTCCCAATCGATGTTGGCTCGGAAGACTTCTTGCTCCAGCCACGCCTCGTAGTTCTGTTTGAATCTATTTGAAAATTGTGGATTGGCTCCGAGCACCGAGTGAGCACACGTGTCGACAGGATCGAAGTCACGCATATCCACGCGGTTGAGGTAGTCGTCTCCGGGCATCGGAGCATCGTTAACTTCTGCAAAAAGGTACTTGAAACTCACGATTTTTTGAATAGAGTGCAAACCTATGGCAAACAGAGGATAGAGGCGCGAGTATCTTCTGCTGTGGAACCGTTCGATGCTCGCCTTGATCAGACTGTCCTCCTTCTGATAATCGCACTTCCGTTTGATATCCGATGCAAACGCCCAATCGTCAGTCATCCTATGACGAACTTTTGAATAAATGGCCGATATGATGTCCATATTGCTCTTCCGCCACTGCCGTCCCAAGTACCGCGATTGCATTTTTATCGCTTTCAGCACGTACAATTGTAGTATCGAAACGCGCACTTTGAACAGCCGCTTCAGAACTGGCGCTGATTTGAACACCATCAGCATTTTGACTCGGTCATTCTTCGCCTTCACCAATTTATTGAGCAGTCGGATGAGATTGACGGCGAAGAAGACGTTGCGCCACATGAAATAGGGACCTGCGTACGGAGGACGTGGCTCTTCAATGTTGTCCTGCGTGAGAATTGGCCATTCTTCTGAAAATCACGTAATGAGAGAAGAACGAAGTTTCTCATGAATCTCACCATTGTTCCTAACATAATGATACAGGCATTGCGGATAATTGTAGGCATAGATTTCGTGTCTCGATTGGATTAACTTGTTGGTATTCTGAAAACAAAAACAATTTTTATAAAGAGGAAAATCACGTCAGAAATGGGTTGACCAGTGAAGAATGCACGTATCTTTCACATGCCAATCTTGAATGAGCGACGACGCAGAGAAAAAGAAACAAGGGGAGGAGTGAGCGACATTTGAACTTTGGTGAGACGAGATCGCTTTTGGAACTTTCTTGCAAAAGAGCAACAGGTGGTCGGAAATGGAGCATTACCTGATCGAGGAACTTCAGAATCAATGGGATTCCGTTGACATAGACTATCTGCTGACAGATGTACTCGAATTGATAGACATGGTTCAGCTTGAAGTGCTTGACGAGCAGCAGAAGGATGGCAGACAGACTTTTCACGATAATCTCTTTGTGACGATTGATATCAATCGCGAGTCGGAATCCTTCTTCCAGCGGAGACGACGTCGAATTATCAAGAGAAATCGAGTTGGAAAGTATGTCGGAGGCTTCCATTTCGGGGGTCAAACAGTCGATGAGCACGTTCAGTCCTTCGTGACGGGCCTTTGGAGACGGAACCGAAGAGACCATCACTTTGACGAGAGCACAGATGTACTGGCTCATATTGGGCAGTATCTTGCGGTACAACGCCTCCGTCTTCGTCTCCGGAATCTCTTCTTTCATCGAAAACAGGTAACGGTTCAATTGCTCGTCTTTCTTCACTTGCAGCTCTGTCAGTGATGTGTACTTGTTCTTTCGAAGAATATTGACAGCGTTGATGAACGCGGGTGGCAGTCCAAACAGGGAGGCGCCGTCTCCCGCTTCGAAGTCGTAATGGAAGTACTTGAGACGTCCCTTCTGAATGAAATCTTCAATGTCCTGAGCATTCGTCTTGCATTTCCACGGCAACGACTTATTCTGCACTGTCGGAAACGTTGGGGACCCAACACGAGGAGTCTGCTCTCCGCTTCCTTGGTTGCAGAAGTTCGAAGCACTTTCGGGAAGAGCGGACGACGAGGAAGAAACCGTGGACACTGTTGGAGATCCCTCTTTCCTGTTGCCCACAGTTCCATCCGAACTGGTCTCTGAGTAGGCGTCCTCATCCTTCGAGTCGTCGTTGTACGCCATCTGCCGAGCCATCATTCCCGCTCTGGCGAGACTTCCGGCTCTGTGAGCTAGGTTGCGTACATTTTCATGGTCCTTGGCTATGAAAGCAGCTTGGGAAGCGGCCGTGGTGATAGTGTCCTCCATGACTTCGAGACCGGCAGCGACCCGTTTCTCTCGCTTCTGAGCGGCGAGTTCTTCCCATCCTCCGAGCGAAAGGAGAAGAATCTTCCAGATGAGAAGTACAATCTTTTTAATAGGAAAGTGTGGGGCGGTTCCTATGTAGAATGGATGGAGCATGTCAAAAAGTACAATTAGCAGACATTCGTGGCCATTTTCGATCGGTTCTTGAATCTCTTCACGGAAAGCCTTCCGAGCCTCTACGTCTTCGTCAGTTTCCTCTTCTCTTCCAGACCTCTCGTCGAGAATCTGAACTATCATGTGGTAGATTCCAGCGAGTATCACTCGGAGCATCTCATTGTCCACCATAGTTGGAAGTTGGCGTGAGCGGTACTTTTCGGAATCGGATAGATCGGCCATGCTGGCATTTCTGCTGCTTCTCGAGCTGGCTTTCGAAACTCTTCCGTCGTTCGGCGGGCACTCAAACGGTTCTTTGATCTCAGTCATCAGTAGAGTGCACAGCGCCTGAAAAAATAGGTTTGTTCAGTTTTCGCGTTTTTCGAGCATACCTGATACACTCCGTTTTTGTAGCAAATGAATGAGTTTTCGATGGCTCGATGGTACACCATTGTCGGTCCTTCCGGGTCCAGTTCTTTGGTCTTCCGAACCGGAACATTCATTAAAAGTTTTTGATCGTATTGATATTCGATTTCTTCATTTTCCGGAGAGGCAAAGTCAGTTGCAGAGCCCTGAAAAATGATGACTTTCGTGGAATCACTTATTTGCCTCACCTGTAGAAGGAAAAGAATTATTCGAGCAGATTTGAGTCGAACTTCTGAATCGGCGCTCTCCATTCGAGCACAAAGATCTTGTATTACATAGTTTTTCTGGGTCAGACTGAACTCTTCGAAGATTGGCGGGAATTGTTCTCGTTTTCCGTCCTGAAGAATGCTTATATTTTATGTTGACTTCTAAATCTTACATATGAGTCTTCAATATAATCTTTCCAATTGCTGATATTGATTCCGAACTCTTCAATTTCTGAATAGCTGTACAACTCGGCCATTTCTCGAATTCCCGTATCGCTATCTCCGTAGTCAAAGTCAAGGTCTTTATCGATGGCTGCAACCTGAAGACAGAAACGTTACTAGCATAATATAAGGCTAGGATACGCACATTATCAGTACTTTCGTGATGAGTAAATCCTCCATATGCAGGTGTGATCATTGGCTGAGCTTCTTTCAACTGTTTCAGCTTGAGTACATTTGCCGACCGTCTCGCAGCCAGTGAGGACTCGGAGTACTCCACTTGTTCGTCATCAGTGCTTTTCCGTTCTTTGTCACCGTACACTGAAACATTCTCAACAATGTAAATCTAAACTTTTCATTGAAAACTCACCATCTTCAGCAAAATTCGGTCTGATTCCCATTTAATTCGGTTTTTGATGCCCGAGAACTAAAAAAAACCCTTATTTACTATGAATAACTTTTACGACAATAATGTATTTACTTATTCAAAAACTGAAAAACAATAAAGTTTTTGTTTACCCTTCTTTCAAAAGCATTTCAAAAGGAAAAGCAAACAAAGAAACTTTTAACAAATTAGCTCTTCTGCTAAACAGAGCGCGGTAACGAAACTCCGAATTTTACACTTAGATGTGCAGGCAAGCAGCTACCGTAGCCATGCTGCACTAGAGAAAATTTACTAAAAATTTACTTTTTTTAAAGATTTTAGCGTTGGCCTACGCTTTTTTCCGTGATTCTTCCGATTCAAAACCTGAAAATATCGATTGAACTAAGCTATCCTTCTTGTTCGGTAACTTTTGTTGAGAAAGAAATGTTTTTCGATCAATTTTGGTTTGGGACATGTCTATCGTAAATCTACACTTACGCCGTTTGCGTGTAAAACAACATTTTTCGAATATTGGCTCTCCTAGCTTTTCAATTTCAGTTTTTCAGGTAAAAATGGCGGAGACTGCTGCTGCTAGAAGACCATCTGCCCCATCTTCCGGACGGTAAGTTTTTTTTTTTGAAAATGCAAGGTTTTATGCAGTGTGTAGAACAAATTGGTAATAAATGTGGAAAAAATATTTTTTAGTCTCTACGTCAAGGCCATCTTCACCGGATTCAAGAGAGGACTCCGCACGCAATCCGAGCACACCTCGCTTTTGAAGCTTGATGGTGTTTTCAACAAGGAGGACGCTGACTTCTACGTTGGAAAGCGTGTCGTCTACCTGTACAAGGCTCACAACAAGACCTTGGTGAGATTTTTATCTTCATAAATTCAATTCGTAGCTTGTTCCCTTTTTCAGAAGACCGGACACACCGTCGCCACCCGCACTCGCGCCATCTGGGGCAAGATCACTCGCCCGCATGGAAACGCTGGAGCCGTCAGAGCTAAGTTCCACCACAACATCCCACCAACTGCTCTCGGAAAGAGAATCCGCGTGGTACGTTTCTTCTTTTAAAAACTTATTCTTAGTTATTTTTCAGCTCCTCTACCCTTCCAACATCTAAGTGGTGTTCATCTGTTATTGTTATTGTTCGCAGTTGTTGTAATAAACAGTTGTGAACTTGAATGTATGTTTTATCTTCCCGATTTCCAATATGCCGACACATTGTAAAACCAAATTTTTACAGTCTAAAAGTGATGTACACTCGAACATTTTTTTAAAGCTTTTTATTAACGAAAATAGAGGGCCGTGAAATTATGCAGTGTTAGGCTCTCGAACAAGTTCACTACGTTTTCAGACTAATTCAGTCTAGTTGATGAGTAACATTCTCAGAGTGATGATATTGGCGGCGGTCTTGATAGTCTTGATTGGCCTCGTTTTGTTGCGATGTTGATACGTCGCTTGTGAATATAGTCTGGAATGAAATTTAAAACTGGAACAGCAAATCTGAAATCACTTGTGGCAGAATCGTTGTTGCACCTGAGCGCAGAGAGTCAATTGATGAGAAGACTGTCTTGAACATGTGGCAGAGTGAAAAACTGGAAATTCCGGGGCCGCAGGTGGGGCAGACTCTTCCGATGTACCAGTAGAGTACGGTGAGAGCAACGAAATGGGCGACGGCAAACCAGAAGTGGATGAGAAGGAGGATCGCTAGATTGACAAGGAACTGAAATTGGCAAGTGAACGAGGCACGCATAAAAAAAAGAACTCACGCCTAAGAATGAAACGTATCGGTTGCTGAACATGGCGTACCATGTGGCTTCTTGAGTGATGATTCCTGTTTCCGCCTCTTCAGTGCTCGTAATGTTCACATCGCGTCTCTCGGGGAATAGCTCATTGAGGTCGTTCACATTGGTCGTCGATCCATATCCGCCCGTCTCGACTTCAGAAGCGTGCTGGACAGTGGCAAGGTCGTAGCTCATGGCAAGGGAAACGTAGGCGTAATTGACGTAAGCATAGGTGATGAGGAAGGGCATCGTGGACAGAATAGCCAGTTGATTGAGGTCTCCGAGAAGGACGAACAGAGAAGCGACGCCCATCAGAAGGTAGCCGGCCAGGACTGGGTTGTCGTTCGGACCAACCTGGAATATAAGAGAACTGCGAGAATTAGATAGGGCATTGGAAGAAACGGACCCCTCTGGCGAGCACGTTCAGGCACGGAATGATTCCTTCTTCAGCGATTCCTTGAAGAACTCGAGGAGTTCCGAGCAGAGATCCGACAGTGGAGGAGAGCGAGCAAACATAGAGACCGACGAGGAAAACGATGCCAGTTAGGGCCACCTTCTCAGAGATCATGACGTCACAGAGAAGGGACATTCTGTCTCCGACTCCGCCCAGAATCATGATGAAGACGAAGCAGATTGTGGAACTGACGCCGACGGCCGAGAGCTCTCCGAGCGGAATGCTCTTGTGCGGATCCTTGAGGTCTCCGCTCATATTCACTCCTGCCAGGACTCCGAGGAAGTTCGCAAAGAAGACTCCGAAGACGGTGAAGAAGGACTGTTCGGGGATCTGACGTGGAATTCCGACAGCCGAACAGTTGACGGCTTCGTAATGGGGCTGCGCATTCACGCGAATACGGGCGGACGAGAAACGGAACACTCCGGACTCGGGCTCACTGCTCAACAGAGCTCCAAAGATGAAATCGGTGACGGCGAGGGCGATGGTCATCAGAAGAACGATCTGGAGACGGACGACCCACGTGACTCCTGCCGTGTTGACGGCTGAATTGGTAACGAAAGATAAGGAATTGGAAGGAAGGGGAACTGACTGACCAGTAAGAACCATGAGTGTCAGGATGGCGATGGCTTTGATGAACACTTTGCTCTCCGACTCGAACAAATGGGCGACCGATTCTCCGAATCCTACGGCCACGAGTCCAGTGGCGACGGCCTGTCCGAACGCATAGATTATGCCGACGGCGCCTCCGAGTTGGTGACCGAGAACATGAGAAACGAGGAAGTATATGCCGCCGGACTGAAATATTTTCATTCCCAGTCCCTTCCTCTTTTGTCATTCTCACTTTTATCTGACATCTCTCCACGATTCCGATGGCCGAGAAGACCGTGATGAGGGCGAGAGACGTGCAGATTCCGAGAAGGAGGATCGAGTTGGCCACTCCGGCGGTCCCGACGATCCATCCGAGACGGAGGAACACGATGATTCCGAAGATGTTGACCATAACGGTGGCGAAAACTCCATCCCACGTGCCGAAAAGCACTTTGTCCTTTGTCAGAATCGTTCTGAGAATTTATAGTTTCACACTTTTTTCTAATTTTTCAGCATCCATTCATTGCACCCTTCCCTCGCTTACGGTTTACTCAAATCAGCGGGAACTCGTTGCATACTAGCCGAATTCCAGCCAGAAGGGACCGCGAGGGGATATAATAGTAGCTCTCCGGAGGCGAGTGGCGGAATGGAAAACAAAAACGAAAAGGGAAGGGTGGGAGTGAGTGAGTGAGTGAGTGAGTGAGGGAAAAGAGGCCCCCAGATTTCATTACTTCTGCTTAATGAATGTGTCCGAAATGGGCGGAAAGAGAGGATGCGCGTGCCGTTCTCTCACCTCTGCCACCACGGAGCCTCCTGCGCCGAGTCGACGGTTTCGCCCTGCGAGAAGATCGAGTCGGGCGGTTCGACGACGACCGAATGCGAGGACGACGGCGCCGCCTTACTCATCGCGGCAGATGGATGGAGGAGAGAAGGCACTCCCAAGAACTGATGAGCCGATCGAGAAGGACCACTGCAAAAGTGACATTTCGGGGGGCTGGGGGACGAGAGAAAAAGAGCTGTCCAGCGGGAAAGGGTTTAGAAAGTTACGTCTTGCGAAAAACTATCACAGAGCAAACATTCGGCGCCGATCGCTTGTACGAGAACTTGTGATTGGACTGTGAAAAGTACTCAACTGGCAATCGTTTCGAAATTTAATACATTGCAATTTTCTCACAAGGAGTCACTCTTACTTATAATGTTCTTTGCCACGTCAAAAAGGATTTATTTATGAAAAGCGAAATGACGTGGCACATTCTGCTTTCTTTTCTTCTTCCACATTCAAAACAATGAAGGCGTCAACGAACAACAAGCGAAAGGGACCAAAACGAGTGGAAAGGAAGTGTGTCTGCCCGTCTGAGAGCCTCTCTCACTTGGACATTTCCCCCTCTTCTGAAATTCGGTTTCAATTTCGGAATGAAAAAAAAGGGAAAAAGAAGGGAAGAGAGAGAAGCGGACATGTTATTGATTTGGAGAGCTCACGGCTCTTGCTCGTCGAGCATGTATGCGTGACGACGGAGAAGAGCGAGAGAAAACCGAGGGACCGAGAGCACGATGAAGCTCATGGCCGCCGGCGTTTGATGAGTCGATTCGCCTAATTAGCGATGGGAAACAAGAGAACACAGAGAGAAAAGCGCAGTAAATATTTGCACTAAAAAGATTTTTCAGTTTTTTTCTATTTAAATATAAAAAAGAGCGCCATTTCAGGTCAATAGTTTATGTATTCTATAATACAACGTTAGCAATAGATTATTCGGTGTATGGTCGACGAGTGATATTATTTACATGTTAGAGGACGAACACCGTACCGATTGACGGGTCGCTGTCGTCGTCAAAGTGAACCAGCTTCTTTCCCGTTTTTTCGTTTTCCGTTGACATGAGGTTCACACTCTCCAGACTGTCCATCTGAACTTCTATGGTTTTGGATTGCAGCTCTCCCAGTTCGCTTTGTTTTCTCGCTTGCTCCTGGCACAATTTGCAGAAACTGAAAACAAGGGATATTTAAAAACGGCGGAGAATGAGAACTCACTTGTAAATGATTCCGAGTACAAACGCGACAATCAAAGAGGGAATGATCATCTGAATCCAATGCACTCCCATCCGCGTCGCGACTTCTCTTCTCCCCATATCACATTGGAATCGAACGACGGCCGACGAGTTCGTGTCGATATTCTCAGTCCATAGAGACGCGGTCCTTCCCGGTAGGTCGCCGCACCACTCACGCATTCGGGTGGTTCCGCATGTCTCCTCTTCCAACGTCGTCTCGATCCGATTGTGCGACACTCTTTGCACACTTTCGAGTTCCCCGCATTCGGTCAGAATCACCGAGATTCTCACGTATTTTGGGGGGTTTCCGCGCGACAAAGTGATCACGTGATTCAGTCTGGAACACAGATTTATCTCAAGGAACAGTTATCGCTTCAAAATCTACCGGTCTGTCGAGAAATGCATGAAATCTTCGCGAAGCTCTTTAGTGACTCGATTTTTGCGAACGGTCGGTGCTCCTAACGTGATCGCTATGAGCGAAAACGCCCAAATAAAGGAAGAAACCATGTGGAACAGTCTGAAACAGAGAAGCTTAATTGAAAAGAATTGAAAGCTGCGTATTTTGAGCTTTTATATTAATCAATCGACTTGAGAACAAATTTTGGCGCCCAAAAAGGTTACATTTTATGACAGAGGACCTTTTGAGGAAAAAGCTCGGCCGCGATAAAAAATTGACGGTTCGAGTTGTTTTCAAAAGCATGAGCTCAATCTGATTTAAAAACGCATAAAAACTTTTTCGAAAAATTATTAGAAATTGTAGTTCTTAACTTACTTTTGGTAATGTTTGCTATTCAATTGTCTTCATAAATTTTGTTGTCAGTGGCCTATTCATTCCTTGGCGCGAAAGCTGAAAATTCGCAATGTTTAGAAAAGTTAGAGATTTTCTTTCCCTTTTCGGGTTTCCTTTTGCTTTTGCATACACTCAATGTTTTCTTCGAGTGCGATTCTCTCTGCGTTTTCCAACTTTACTCATTCTCTTCCTGTTTTCGCACTTTTCCCGCCTTTTTCAGGAAGCTTTTTCATTCGCCATGATTACGTGGCAATATATTATTTGGCACGTGCTGTTCGTGTTCGGCGTGCTTCATTCCCTGCTGTACACGATTAATGCAATGGGTCGAATTGCTCTCAATGAACATTTCGTTCACAGCATGCCGACGGAAGTGGAGAAAGAAATGAAATGGTTTTCCGACGCGTGGTGAGATTATTTAGTCAAGTACCGCTCAATTTTGCTTGTAGGCTGGCAGGCCACGACGCGAAAAGACATGACAAAAGCTCGTATCCCGGTTTTGACGGCAGACTGTCTCTCCAACTGTATCCCCAGAGATGCCGAGATGACCAGCTTGGAGAGAGCGACAACCGCCATCATTACCTGATCGGCGCCGAAGAGATTTTCTGCGCTACAAACGCGACACTCGACTGGTGCGAGGATGAAATGGTGATTCTGTACAAATCGGTCAGAAAGACGTATCGATCCGACGCCGGAAGTGTCGTAGACGTCATTTTTACTTGCTACCGAAGCACATGTTTGTTATCTCACAGATTTCATATACTTACAGTGATCCTTTCTTTTCAGATTATGGAAAACTATTGCATGACGTCGACACCTACTTGTTCACAATTGTCGTCACCGTCCTTCCTGTCGTTCTCGCCTTCAACGAGTGAGAGCATCGTTCGTTAAACCGTCAAATTATCATTGTTTCAGCTGGCGATTCATGAAGACCGACGACGATCCGAAGAGCGTGGAATCCTCTCCGTCACCGCCGCCGCGACCTTCTCGGTCAACTAGAGATCCGAACGCGCCTCTCCCGAACATTGCGAGCCGTCATGACAACTACAGAAAGAAGAGACGATCGAATCCCTAGGGATTCAATGTATTTTTATTTATTTATGCAACGACTCACTATCATTTCTCGACTGTCATATTTTGTGTTCTCATTTGTGATATTTTCGATCCGGGCTATGAAGAATTCCAGTTTCTCTCAATCGTATATCTTCTCTGAATATCTTTGATCTTCGCAAAGAAGCGTCAGCTCTGTTCTCTTGGAACTTTCAAAACGTGCATAACGTAGGTCAAAAGTTCGAGTCAAAAAAATAGAGAGCGGGAATTTTTTAAGGCGCGAAGTATGTGCAGAATGTCAGGTCCTGAAACCATCCGAGCCGAGAGAACCCCCATTTGTGCATTTCAGGTTATGGCTCCTCCCACTCCGCCTCCACCTCCACCTCCACCTCCGCCTAAATTGTTCTCCTGGCGCCAGACGTTGCCGTTCGTCCTCGCTGTCTTAGTGTCTCTCGCTGCCGTTTCACTAAACGGCCTTTTGGGACGACTCGAGATAAATCACTCTCCGTTCGAGGAAGTGCCGGAATCAGTGAGAAAAGAGTTGGACGATGCGCTCAACGATTGGTAACGTTTCGTTTCCGATCCGATAAAAACATAAGAATTCAGGGAGATGTTGAATGCTGATAAGTTGAGCCACAGGAAGCTCGATTCTCGTCTGAGTTTACGTTCGTATCCGGTCAATTGCTCAATAAGCAATAGTACCTACGATATGTCGCGTCTTCTATTCCTTCCGTGGGTCATGGTGGAACAGCATTACTGTGCATCGCAAGAAACGCTTAATTGGTGTTACGAAGAGCAGTGGTTCGGTCTGTTCAAGTCGACAGGTGCGCAATATACCCTCCACAGTGGACGTCTTCTGGATCTCCACATCAGTTGCTTCCGGAGAAATGGCTAGTTTCTGCTCTTTAAATCATTTTATGCTGATTCGTTTTACAGCAATTGTCCGACTCATGATTGATGCGAATCCGTTGTGGGCATACATTGTGATCCTTACCATCGTTTTCTCAGTTTTGTTTACCATTAAGTGAGAAAACACCTTTTATCAGTCTCATCCGTTTTTTTAGTGTTACCGACCCAACAAAGAAGAAACCACAAGAGGAAGAAGAGCCGAAACAGGAGCCACCGAAAAGAAGACGGACCAAATTCAATATTTTCGGATTGATAATTTCGGTCATCGGCGCTTGGGCATGCCTTTCAGTGGTAATGTTGTACACCTCGTTTGCACGGGATGATGTCTATTACCTGTCGATCGACAAAGTGCCAGAAGACGTGCGTGATGAGATCAGAGATGAAACGAAGAAATCTCAGGTAAAATTTCAAACTTTTCTTGGCTCTTCTGAAGACATTCTCAAACTTTCTCAAGACAAAAAACTTTTCCAAGACCTTTTCAAACTTTCTGAAGCACTAAAAACTTTTCTAAGCCTTTCTTAAACTTTTTCAAGAAATTCTCAGACTTTTTCCAGAAATTCTTAAACTTTTTCTTGCCGAAATTATTTCAAACTTTCTGAAACTTTTCTAAGCAATTCTCAAACTTTCTCAAGAAAAGTTTTGAAGAAGAATTCCTAGGCCACGAAGTTTTGGACTCCTCGTGGACAACAATGTTTTCTGCAAACTTTTTAGCGTTTTCCCCAATTGTTATAGTTGTATATAAGGGTTTTCGCATTTTTCGGTCTTGTTGAGCTCATAATTGAATTTCTTAATTTTTAAAAGTAGTCTTTAACGAATTAAGCGGCAAAATAAAGGAATATCCGTGAGAAATTGTAGAATAGGCCTAAAAAGGCATTTTTTTTAACTAATTCAGATTTTTTCCGCGCTTTCTGCATTTCTTACAATGAAGTAACTGAATCGGCACTGTTTTTAGTCGCTCGTTTTCAAATATTTCACTTTTCCGAACACCACACCACCTCGTCCGCGACGGTTTAGCAAAATAATTATCGTTTATAAAGTACTTCAGTCAGATCTGATTATTCGAAGCGTTTGTTCGCGTTTTCTTCCATTTTTATTCTAAGTTTCTGAGTTTACTGCTACCAGAGTTGAGCGGAAGAACTCAACGGAAGAACACGGAAGAAGTTTTTATCACTTATAGTAAATTTTTTGATCGAATGTGATCAAGTGATAAAATGTATAGCAAAATGAACTCTGATCATAAAAAATAATTGTAAATTTAACTTTTCATACAAAAAGGTTATTCCAGTTTTTCCGTGAAGAAGGGGGCTAACGGAAGACGGAAGGAAATTTACTGTTAAGCATCTCGTTGTATCGCTATTCGAAATTGGCTCTTTATTGACCGGAAAAAAGGAAAGTTCAGTGAAATCTCCTTTTCCGTTATAGTTTCGGCACTAGTATACGTTTCATTCCCAAGTACTCAGGCCTGGGCGAGTTACCGGTTCCACAGGAGAAAAAACCCACGAAAAACACAAAAGACGAAGAAGAGGCGATTATCAGGGCCCGCAATCATGGAAACCGGGGAAATGAAGCTCACATCTTGAATGGCCGAAAATTCAGGGAATTGTGAAAAGTAATGTATGGAATCATTGCAGACTACCTCTTCGAGGTGACCTGGGGAAGATGAGAAGTTTTCCAATAAATTCCGACAATTTTCTGAGCCGTCGTCAAACTTTTTCAAGATAATCTCAGACTTTTTCCAGAAATTCTTAAACTTTTCTAAGCCTTTTTCAAGAAATTCTCAGACTTTTTCCAGAAATTCTTAAACTTTTCTAAGCAATTCTCAAACTTTTCCAAGAATTTCTTAGGTGGCGCCTGGAAAAGTTTGAAAATAGCTAAGAAAAGTTTGAAATTTTACCTGAGAATGGTGAGCAGAGTAAACAATTCTGGCCCATGTGAATTGACTTTTAGGGCCTCGCATAACCCGAAAAAACGAAAGGAATACGACAGTCATCTGCGTTTGATTCCTGTTGATTGCGGCAATTATAAAACGATACCGGTGGAGACTTTCCCCGTGCTGAGCTCGAAGCCCCAAGTTATTTATTGTGCATCGAAGAGCACACTGGCCTGGTGCAACGACGGGAAGCTGCTCGAGTTGTTCAAATCTATCGTTGTGCTCGTTGTGCCGAACGATCGCGGTGACGCCCGACGCATTAAAACCTCGCTGAACTGCTTCGAGTACCCCTGTCAGTTTCAGATTATGTTCCGGTAATTTATTTACAGTTTTTCTTGCAGGGTACGTCGGTCATTCCAATGATTTCATCTTCATAATCATGCTCATTGTGTTCTTGATTTCCGCGATCGCATTTTACAAACATGTCGAAAAGGAGAAGCCGGCGGAGACAGCTAGACCGCGACAGCCCACGAACAAGCCGCAACGCAATATCAAATCGCGTAAGGAGAACTACAAAAATAGGAGATCTAATTGAATTTGTAAACTTGTACGTGCCATCTAATATTTAACTGGTTGTATTTTGCGTAAGTCTGACTATCTCTGTTTCATGAAATTATCTTTGAATCTGCTGTTTTTGGAGCTCACAGTTTTGGGCGAAAAATTGTGTTTACCCCATTGTCTTCTCCGTTTCATGCTCATTTGCAATGCCACTTTTTGCGGTTCCCCGGGGAAATTGGGTCGCAATTGAGAAGGCAAGAGGGACAAAAACGTTTTTGTCGCATGCATTTGCCGAGCACTTCATTCATTCCATCTGCTTTTCCGAATGCCTACCGCCACTTCATTCCTCCTTGTTTTCACCCTTTTCATTACCGTTTCCTGTTCATTTTCGGCGTCAAATGACACCGAAATCACTGAAGTGATTAGGTATGATGGCCGGCGAATTCCGTACGAAAATCATCCACAAAAGTTTTACTACGTAAGGAAGTGGGAACTGGGGAAAAGAAGAATTGTGCTCTCTCAGGTGAACATCTCGAATCCGGAGGTCGAATTAAAAGTGAAATGCGCGCATTGCAACGTGCAAAGATGCCGTCCTCTGCCCTTCTGCTACTCGATACAGTACTCCGATCGAGGTGAGTAAAGCGGAAGCGACGAGGAGAAGAAAGAGGGTGATTTCAGTGAGGAGCACGGGCGATTACTGTGCCGATGAGTCGGAAATGTACTCGCTGGTCGGTGCTCAATTGGACGCGACGACTTCTTCACAGAGGAAACGAAGACGCATCCACGAGTCGTGTCTTCCGTCGATCAACGATCCATCCATTCATTACTGTGTATGCCACACTTTTGATGACGACGCCTCTTCGTGAGTTGAGATGAAGAAGAAGAAGAAGAAGAAGATTATAAGTTTCAGAAGAGAGTACGATGCGTTGCGGAGGATTCGCATCTGGAGGTATCAGAGTCTCATCTTCCACGACGAAGTGCAGAAGAAACAAGCGCCGAAGGAAGTGCTCGGAGTTGTCTGGATACTGACAGTGCTGAGGTGAGCCTATGACATCTGAATGCCTGCAATGTCGTCCACATCTCCGTCCTGCTCAATCGCATTCCCCTCCGATTCGCAGTCTAATTGGTGTCTTCCCGGCCGCCTAAACAAATCTCGCCGGGCCCGCAATCAGTGCTCCGCAAGTGCTCCGCTGCCAAATGTCACCCGCATATCAGATTTGTTGCCTCCTTTCCCTTTCGTGCCCATCCCATCGTGCTCTTTCTCTCTTTCCCAACTCCGCCCCTTTTTTCGAAGAAGAAGAAAAGGCAAGAAATGAAAGAGAAACAAACTGGGTGCTGATTTGCTCTTGTTAGGCTAGTCTTCGGGGGTCCGGTTTGTTTCCCGCTTCCTCTCGCTTTCCGTCCTTTCTTTTTTCTCCCCTCCAATCAGTATTCCTTCCTGTGTCACCCCAAAATCGACGTCTTCTTCTTCTTCTTCTTCTCTTCAAGACCATGCCGACGAGTCTTCTGTTTCCGTTTCACTTCATTTCCAATCGCCTCGACACTTTCAATCAGGTTCTCTTTTTTGGCTCAATGTCGCTTTTGTCCCTCCGTGTTCTTTATGATCCCCTACGATCTCTTCATAGTGTATTTGTGTCCGAAATGTAGTTTTCATTCTCGCATGATTTTGGTTGTATGGCTCACTCGAAACGTTGTCTACCGTACTTCTATAACCTCTTCTTCTGAATTCCAGATCATTCATGTCCTCATCCTCATTCTCCCTTTTCAGGACATGCTGGAACGCGTGAAGTCGTCGACCTCCCGCCTCACCTCGGCCACCCGCTCGCCCTACTTCCTCCGCTGGTCGCCCGTCCTTCTCGCCCTCCTCACCACCGTCTTCGTGCTCCTCGGCGCCACCTGCTTCTACCTGTTCGAGCGTGATCCGCATGAGATGACCGTCCGCAAATGGTACACGAATATGGCCGTCAAGAGGTTTGTTTTCGGGTTTTCTGCTCGCCGCCGAGTTGTCTCGACCGAAAGTGCGCGCCTTCTCGTTCATTCAGCACGTTTTGATCGACGACTCCCCGGGGGCAATCCAATCCGATTTGCTCCTCCTCCTCCTTCTCCAAAATACGCGTTTCGCAACTCGATTCCCGAGCAGTTTTTTGGTGCCTAGGCGATCTGTTTTTGCTGGAAAAGATCGGAAAGACGAAGAAAGATGGGATGTTCTTTTCAGACGAATGTTCGCGAAAACGATCAGCTCAAGGATCTTCAACGATACCCGCAATCTGCTGATCATCATCGATCGGGAGCAGACTGCGAGGGTCCAGGTCAGTTGAGCAGATTATAGTAGTTCCCCATTACGAAATCCTAATTTCCAAATCTGCGGCTCTGTTCAGCCGAAGAGCTCTGAACAGAACCGATCCGTCTTTTTAGTGCGAGAAACACAATAAAATCGACTCCGAAACTTGACCAACTTCCGGAGAACGACATTGAAAAGAAAAAGAGCGAGAGAGAGAGAAGAATGGGAAAAGAGGAGAAATAATTGAAAAGAGTGCAAGTTTGGGATGAGCAGATTCAAAGATATGTGCTCGAGAGAGTTGTTGTATAGTTGGCATCAATTGCGAGGATTTTCGAAAAGAGGAGGAGGGTGGGGGGCATTTTTATCTGCAACGGAAACTGTATCCAGGCAGTTCTGGCAAAAGCCGGTACAGCAGACTTGCAAGTCTGCTGGTACAGTCTCTTCGAATGTTTTTGGAGGACCGATCGGATCATTTTTTCTGAAGTTACGTAGATTAGATGTCGCCTTTTTCGGCCTCTGATCCACGAGACAATCCGATCGCTCTGAAACTTGGACCCAATACTGCAGTCTAGAAAAGTTTGAGTTGATCGGAAAACTGTTTAGTGTAAATTCAACCCGATTGGATTATAACGCCTTAAAATACAGTGAAACTAGATTCTTTGCTATTCTGCTGCTCTCTACCACTTCAAAAATTCGATCTCCGGTCATCGTAATCTTCATTTCCAATGATTGGATTCGTCACTTCACTCCATAAACTTCTAGAGACTTCTCTCTTCCCTTCGAGACCTTCCCTCGGGACAATATTGTCGCCTTCAGAATACATATCTGCTTGACCCCATCTCTTCCATTTTTCGATCCCCCTCTTCTCTTTGGCTCTTTCATTTCGAATAATATCATTTGGGGAGAGAGATTGGGAGAGGGAAGCTCATGCGGATAAATGCATCATAATCGGTTTCCAAGGCAACTGAAAAGCGGGGATTGATGAAGAGACTGAAAGAAAAGAGAAAAGATGGAAACAAACAGATGACGGCATGAAAGTAGAGTGGAATATGAAACGATAGGACTAAAAATAAGTGAGCTCCAGGAAAAAGAGCCTGGACTTCTGAACCACTTGCCATTATCCGATCAGAGCCTGACATGGCACGATTATCAGTCTTGACATATGTTTGACTTATATCTCGAAAACACTTCAAACATCACTAGATCCGAGATAAAACTATCCTGAAACTGTAAAGTAATTCCAACGGGATCAAGTAGAATTCTAGAATCTCAAGCCTATCCGACTTCATTTCCAGCAACTTCTCGTCGAATCGCTGAAAGGCTATGAGGACAAACTGTCGATAGTGGGCCCTTCGCGCCGGGAATGGTCCTGGGCGAGCAGCTTTAACTTCGCCTACTCGCTCCTTCTCACCGTCGGCGCCGGCTTCAAAGTGCCGTCGACGATCGGTTCGCAGGTATTTCCGCGTCACGCGCGCCGCCCGTTCCCATGCTCCTTTCCCTTTCAGATCTTCGCCGTCTTCTACTGTCTCATCGGAATTCCTCTCTTCTACAGTACGCTCGCTCTCATCGTCTATCGCCTCGTTTCGCCCGTTCTCAAGGTGAATGCACTTCGAGGGCAATTGGGGAAAACAGGGAGAGAGAAAGAGAGACGGAGAGAAAAAAAGGGATATATCATAGAAAGAATGGGAGTTGTGATAAACTATCAGAGTTGAATCAGACTCTGGAGCACACAAAACAGAGCGATTCAGAAGAATATTTTTAAATGAAAAGAACGAATGGCGTCAGAAAAAACAGAAGCGGATAAACGGATTCGAGTGACGTCACGATGCCACGTGGCTTCTTCCTTCCCATTCTGTTGTTTTTCAGTGGCCCTCGCTGACCCGTGGCCGTCGTTTCCTGCTCGTTCTCGCGGTGTTCGGTCTCTTCGTTCTCTGGACCCTCCTCGTCGGACTCTGTCTCTACTACCAGGTACTCTCTGCTTCTCCTCTTCTCGCACACTCTTTCTCCTTTTCTCTTCCAGGTCGTCAACGACTTCTGGCTGAGCATCTTCAACGCCTTCGCCGGATCGTTGACCGTCCAAACGCCGAGCGCCATCCAGATTTCCACGTGCGGAATCCTTTTCCTCAACTTCGCCTCGACCATCTCCGTTTCTTTGCTTCTCCTCATCCTACTTGTCTCTCTTTCCGTTTTCTTCCCCAAAGAATGTAAGCGCCAACTTGTTTTGGACTCCTTCAAAATTCGAATTTCAGTGCTCGTCCCAGAATTCGAAAAGCCGTCGAGGAGAAGCTGGAACGTCTGACTCCACCCCCGAAGTTCCAGGTCATCGTAGATGAAGCTGGAGAGAGCAAACTGACTGCCGCTTGAATACTTTTACTCTTTTTTCCCGCTCGCTTTTGGCTTCTAGAGTTTTCAACTTCTTTTCCTATTAAACCCGCTTATGCGACGATTTGCCACTTTAACTTTATTGCAGTTAGAGGTCGGATAAAACAAATGTTAACACTAACAAATACCGTATGTTGTGCTTTCCGGGGATGGATTTAAAAGCGGGGAATTCACTACAACAGGCATATGATGAGATTCTTTTCACGATGGGGGAGTTATAAAAATTAAAGAAATAGACAGGGTGGAATCAGATTAGCGACAAAATGAGTTTGTCAACACATCGAACAGATAAATTTTGATTTTTTTTTGGTCAACATTAAAGGTTGGATGATGGGTATAAATAGATGGTAAGGGGATTGGAAGTGGCGTTTGGGGTTCGCGTATGAAGCTGCGATTTACTCGGCGGCGACAGCTGGAGCGTCTCCAGTAGCAGCGACATCGACCTGCAAATAAACGCGAATTATGAACAGGCCCGCAAGATGAATTGAGTGATGAAGAATTCATCATTACTCGCACACATCCACGCTCTCTGAATGCTCTATCTTGATGCATCCCATAATTATTACTAAGCCGCATGCGCCTATCCGTATCTTCTAAGAATCCCTAATTAGTACCCTTTGCCGCAAGCTTACCTCGTCGTCGACCTTGGTCTTCTTGACCGATGGAGCATCCTCCTCGTCTTCCTCGTCGACGGCCTCGTCGTGAGCGCTGGAGACACGCTTACGGTCCTGCAAAAAACACGATTTGTCACCTCTAATCAACCATTCGCGCTTACGTTTCCATTGGTGTCCTTGGCTTCTCCGTTCTCAGCCTTCTCCTCTTCCTCGGCGGCCTCAGCCTCGTCCTTCTCCTCAGCGACAGCATCTTCCGATTCCTCGCTCTTGGCCTCACCGTTCCTGCAACCATACGCATTTGTAAAAGAGCGGATCGATCAGTGCATACTGTTGCCCCCATCTGCTCACCATCCGTCTTCGACAGTATTTGCTTTCACCCACATCTCCCGTCTTTATGGCACCTCCCAACTCTGTGCAAACGGTGACATACTGATGAGAACCCCTCCAGATGGATGAATACAGTTACGACCTCTACCCGTGGCCGCCTTCGCATTATTCACGTCTTAGGAGTGACCTCCAGTGAAAACACCTCTTAACGCCCGCGCGCAGGTGGATGCAAAAAGTGGCTCGCTCTTGCAATTGTTCTGACCTAGATATGCGAACAAAGAGGCGAGGTAAGAATTCGAATAGGCGAAGACAATAACTTACTGCTGCTCGGTCTTTTCTTCGATGACGACGATGTCGTCGGAAGCCTCCTGAGTCTCGGCCGGTTGCTCCTCGCTTGGCTTCACAACCTCCGGCTCTTGAGCAACAACAGTCTCGGCAACGTCGGACATCCTTCTGTAAAATGCAAATTGAGAAGGGAGTCGATGACCGAGAGTCAAAAAATGAAAAGCAACAATAGAAGAACGGGGTGACAGCTGCCCCGGTCAGTTTTTTGAAGTGGCGAGCCAGCAGAGATAAAGCAGACAGAGAGGTGAGAAGCATAATAAGATGGGCAAATAGAACGCGCCCAACGAGTACAAACATGTTTCGTTCGCGGCCGGCTTCAAAGAACACTAACGGCTACGGTAGTTGCGATGCGAGAGGATAGAAAGCTGAAGTTAGCTTTCCCTCATGAATCTATAGATGGACATGGGCGTATGAAGCGCGAACAACTATATTCACGCGAGTGAGCTATCTTATTATTTGGCTTCGGCTCTCGCGCCACACGCACGCACACAGAGACACAGAGCGCCGGGCGCTCGCGCTGCGCGTCCATCCACCGTCGGTCCAGGCTGTGCCTGACACTCACGCAACGCTCACTGGACAGCCCGCGGCCGACGGCCAGCTGAAGGAAGCGGCGACCCGCTCACACTCTTCGACGACGGACGAAGCGAAGAATGAGGCGAGGAAGGGGAGGAGAGCCTAGTGCGACGGCCGCGAGTTTCGAATTGCCTCGTCGGGCTAGAGAGGCGGCGATGGTTGGTCGACGACGACGGACATGACTCCGCCCCCAACGGTGCGCGAGCGGCTCTCCCTCGCTCTCTCTCTCTGTTCGTCTGCCTCACTTGGCACCGTGCCAGAAGGCCGTTTTGCGTGGCATTTCAAAATCATCTAGACGCAGAGAAATAACGCGAGGAATGCGATCAAACAAAACGGATTGAGGCGGTGTTTTGAAAACGTAAGCAGAACGGAAACAATACGAAAAGCATCCTATATTTTGGAGACGAATAGATGAACAAACTTGTGAACGTCTTCGAAAGACAAGAATAAACACCTGCTTTTGAACATTCAGCTAATTTTCGATAGAAACTCGGAAAATTTTTCAAAAAAAAACGTTTAAGTAAAATTTTCCAGTTGATCTGCACTTGTTCGCGCGAAAACAAAATTAAAATTTGGGCCCACTTCAGAAATCTACCGTACCCATGTTCGGAGTGGTGAGACCAGCTGCGCAAATAACACTATGTGCCTTTAAAAAGTCGGCCCATCTGGCGCCCGTGTCATGAAAATAGCGCTGAAGTGACAGATGAGCGAAGCCAATAGATTAAAAAGAGGAAATTATCAATTCGACAAAGTTCCATATTTATTGTTTTATTGGAACACAGAAACAATACGGGAGTGAGCCGCACTACAGAAATTGAAACTGAGTTACAGCATGAAGAATGGAATAAAAATTGATAGGATAGTGAATAAAACAAGATAATTGAAATCTCAGTAATCATTTTGATCATTCTTTTGGAGATCTTGGAGACGGAGAACGTGAAACACTGCGATCATGGCTGGCTCCACGGCTGCGGTCACGGCTTCCACTGCGGCTTGTGTCACCACGACCATTCTAAAACAGCTCAGATATCGCTGCTACATTTGCAATGAAAATACCTTCTGTGGGGACGCGCTTCTGCTGCGATCCTTAGACGGAGGCGGCGAACGGGATCGAGACTTCGAAACTTCACGCTTCCTGAAAACAAGTGGATGAAAAAGCTCCCTGAAGGCGGATGTGCGTGTTTTTTCCATCGTCAGTACTGCGCCAGATACGCGAATCGCGATTGAGCACGGAACTCTGTTTTAAAGGTGTTAACCTCACTCTTTTAATTGAAACTGCGGTTTTGGGAAGCTGCGGGGACTGAGCGGGATGAGGTTGGAAATGGATGAACCACATTGTGCTTTGATTGTGTCTCAGCTAGGTGACCATTGTCAATTGTGCTTGTAGGTGACATTGGTTTGTCAGTGAATTGTAGCTAAAACGGTACGAGAGGTTGCTACCGTCGTATAAACTTAAAAATAGAGAGAAAACTCACACTTCACGCTTTGGACTCGGCGAGCGCGATTCGCTTCTGCGGCGACTTCCACGAACTGGAGATTTGGATTTCGACGAGCTTCTCGAGCGAGATTTGCGAGTGCGCTTGCGATCGCGAGAACGGCTGCGGGAACGGCGTTTCGGTGGAGTACGCGAACGACGTCTTGGAGAACGAGAACGACGTCTCGGAGATCTCGAACGGTATGCATCACTTCCGCGCGGTCTTCCTTTGGCCATTTCCACGATGACGCGCATGGAACTATAAATTTCGGATTTTAAATTCAAAAAGCACGTCTCCAATCATACCTATCGCCCATAGTCTTTCCATCCAATCGTGGCACGCATCTTCAGCATCTCGGGTGTCTTCGAAGTCGACAAAGGCAAATCCATATTTCATCGAGATGTTAGTGATTTTTCCGTACCCTTTGAGGAACGTTCGATGTCACGCTCACGCGCATTATATGGGATTTTACCGAGGTATATGCGAGGCATACCTGTAACTAGAACAATTCCAAAACCTGGCTTGAGAGCGTAGATAGGAAGGAGGAAAAGGAAAAATTGAATTATGATGTTTAACAATTATATTCCTACCTCCGTGGCCTAATATTTATGAAAAGAACATCTCTGGAATAATCACTAATTATTCGAAATCTGAGTTGAGCAAAACTGACCTGATTCCGAAAAAAACATGCAAAAAAACGAATTTGAGCGCTGTCGGTTCATTTTTTGTGCTGTACACGTAAAACGAGTGATACCGTAGCCTGCAAATCGTGTCGAGACCACTTGGCAAACCGCCAAGTCTCTTGCATTTTCGAATGTCTGTTGCTCACAGAATATGCGTTCCGTTCGTTATTGGTTTCTTTTTTCTTGAAAATATAGAATTTGTTAGAAAATTAACTGTTTCGAGTGTTTTTCTATTATCGATTTTCAGTCCGACCTACGTCCAATGCTCGAATTATCGTTGTATTCACTATTACTTTGAAAAACCGTTTTATTTCAGGTTTCCAAGATGAAATTGGTCAGATTCCTGATGAAGTTGTCTCACGAGACGGTCAACATCGAGCTGAAGAATGGAACTCAGGTGTCTGGTGCGTATTTAATTCTGAATCCTTCCAAACATTAACTTTTCCCTTTTTCAGGAACTATCATGGGAGTCGATGTCGCCATGAATACCCATCTCCGTGCCGTCACGATGACAGTCAAAAACAAGGACCCCGTGAAGTTGGACACGCTGTCCATCAGAGGTAATTTTTCCATCTTGCATTTTTTGCATAGTTCCATTTTCATGCTTCTAGGTAACAACATCAGATACATCATTCTCCCGGATCCGCTGTCTCTTGATACTCTTCTCATCGACGACGAGCCGAGAAAGAAGGCCCGAGCTGCTCGTGCCGGAGGTAGAGTGTTTGTTTTGACGGTATTCAGATCTTTTCATTTCAGCTTCTCGCGGGCGCGGACGCGGTGGAATGCGCGGCGGAAGAGGTGGACGTGGTCGCGGACGCGGAGGACCACGTGGAGGCGGACCTCGTCGTTAGATATCTTTATCAAATTCCATCCATGGAGCACTCCACATCAAACCTTCCTTTTCGTAACGGTCCACTTGTTTTATTCACATTGCTCCCGTTCCCACCAAAGTTGTCGACTCTTGTTTTATTTTTCGGAATAATTTATTACGACTGAAAGTCGGCACAAATTTCCCAAGTTTCGCAGCCCGTGAGAACAACTGTATTCTTTTTTGTTGTTAAGTTCTGATCTCCATAAACTTTATTATTTCAACACGAAAGCGTCAGACCGTTTCCTTCTCATTGGCTTCAGCAGACTTGTCATCCTGCAGATCTTCTCCAATCTCCTCACTCTTGAATAGTTTTCCCCACCAAACAGCCTGAAGATATCAAAATTTTAGGCAATTGTTCACTTCTCTCACCGCAATAGAAGCAAGACTCATTCCGACAATTATTCCCGTGATCACATCACTCCAGTGATGCTTGTTATCCGAGATTCTGGAGCAGCAGATGAACAAACCGCCCGTCATGATGAGGAGTTGCAGGAAGGCGACAACTACATTGTTGCGGAGAGCTGGTTTGAGTCGAGCTTGAAGATAGAGAATGGTCCAGAAGGCACAGTACATGGTGACTGTCGAGTGTCCACTGTAGAAGCTCTTCCGAGACTCGGCCACGTCTTCCGGGTTCCCCGCGCATGTAAATTCCTCGACGTATCTATTCGGATCGAGGTTCTCGCATCCTTGATCGGAAGGGGATTGCAGGTTTCGTAGAAGTTTGGGCGGAGTCGACCAATAAAACCTTTCACGAACTTGACGAGCAATTCGTTCATGATGTACCCGACCTGGCAGTAACCTGAAAAGTTTCGCATTCCCGCACGTAGTCTCGGAATGCCATGTTCTTACCGACAAAAGTGAGGACGGTGACTAAGTATCGAGGTATTTCTCTTTTCCCAGCTCGGTAGACGAGTGTCGATCGCGGAATCCGGGAGAACTGACGGAACGCCTCGACGAGGAAGACGGCCAGAACGGTGAGAGTGATATTGTATATTCGGTGCTCATGGCTCTTCACAGTACTTTCTTTTCTCGGGTAGTGGATGGATGGATCTACACAGAAGAGGCCGCGCTGCGTGGTTCCGAGCATTTTGATAACTTCATCGGTGATGAAGACTGAATTCGTCAGAAGTGCGACCAGAAGCTAGGGGCGAAACTTACAGAAGGCGTAGAGCAAAAAGACGTTTAGGAAGGCAACGCGAACGTTGACGTGGATGATGGAGCCGTGACGACGGAACACTTGCATCCTTTTAAAGTGTGGGAATGCCGGAGAGTCACGATTGGCTGATTTTGAAAAACTGAAGAAAGAATGAACGAGTCACTGTTTTTATATTCTTTTTTTTACATAAATGAGAACGGGACAGAAAAATAATCGAGAACTGGAAACGTTGAAAATGTTAATAAATCGCAGGCACAGAGAACAGAAACATTTCGTGCTGGAAAACAAGGATTATGCGGAGGAGGGAACTGGCAACAGTCGGTCGTCCACTTCGTGATCGGCAGAAAGGGCCGAACTGGCGGAAGAGGACGGCGGCGCGGGCTCTTTGGGACGGCGCGGCTCCCCTGCAAACAGCCGGTTATCCCGTGGGGTCAACCCGGATCAGAGCTCACCATCCAGGCTCCACGAAACATTCGAATGGGGACGGGCAGGCGACGGAAGAAGCAGCGGCTGCGTTTCCGAGTCGGGCGAGTTGCTGGCGAAGAGATCCGTCCAGCAGAGACACTGAAAGACTCGGATTCCCTCGGATTCAAGGTCTTTTGCAGCCGGCCGGACTCACTGTGTAAACTGCAATGAAAACGCCGATGCAAATGCCGACAAGCACGTCGCTCCAATGATGTTTGTTGTCGGTGATCCGCGAGAAGCTGATGCCCATTCCGACCATCACAATCAGAGTTTGAGCGATTGGAACGACGATTCGGTTGGTGAGAACCGAGCCGAGACGGGCTTGAATGTAGAGCTGAAATGATCGAGAAGATGAGGGGAAATCGGAAAGTAACTGACCGCCGACCAGACGGCACAGTAGAGCGAAACGGCCGAATGGCCCGAATAGAAACTCTTTCTGGCTTCGAGCACCAGTTCGGGCGGCCCGGTGCACGTGTAATCGATGATGTATCTGTGGGAGTCTCCGCTCGCACACGTGTCATTCGCCAGCTTGCAGACGTCGAGAAAGTGTGGTCGGAGACGGCCGACGACGTGCTTCGTGGCGATGTTCAGGGCGCAGTTCATGACGAATCCGATCTGGGAGTATCCTGAAAGTACGATCATTCAAGGGAGAGAGGAAGCGTTAGCTCGCACCGAAGTATGTCAGAATTCTGACGAACAGCACGTGCAAATGCGAATTTCTCCATCGATATCTCGGATTGTTGATGTTCGATTCGATTTTTTGAATCCGATAGTATTCCACGAAAAGAACCTGAAAGGGGGAAAGTCTGCAATCATCTGGAAGCCGCAAATTGCCCACCGTCACCGCATTCAGGACAAGGTTGTAGAGGATGAGCTGGATCGTAGTGATGGTGTCCTTCCGGTACTCGTATCGGATCGTGTCGTCGTCGCAGAAGAATCCACGTTGCGAGACGCCGAGCAACGTCGGAACGATCACCGAAACGGCGGCTGTGATGAGGAAAAAATATAAAAGGGACATCGGAGAGCGGCGGAGAGCCCGGGCGCCCCGAAAATTAAGCAATGAGCGATGGCCACGTGGCAGGGGACAGTGTTCACGTTTGCTTGATTCGGATTGCGTGGGAGACAAGAATGGAGGACTGAATGGGTTACTGTATTCGTTATGAGACCCCATTCTGCACATTGCAGTCTGATCCTTGCCGTTTCGCAACACATTTCCCGTCAAAATTTTGAAGATTTTAAAAGCACTCACAAAATCCATACAAAAGGAGCAAGTTGAACCCGACGGCCACCTCATTCACATTGAAGATCTTCGGATCCAACGACGGCTCCATCACCTGAAATCCAACTCAATTTCCCTTCGGTTCTCGCTGCCCCATCGCGGTGACTATATACCCTGGCTCCATAGCGCTGAACGACGGACATTGATGCGAGCAGAATGTATAATGTAGAATGTAGAAACTAGATATTATGCAGGCGTTTCTTGTGCAACTGACTCGCGAAAAACGAAAACACTTTGAAGAGTTGACTGACGGACTGATAACGGGCAACTATCAATAAGTGACGAAGAATAAACGCGAAGGAGCACAAGTCAGAGAAGACGGAGAGAGTGGAAGACGGAGAGGATTAGATGGGAAGAGTGCGACAGTCGGGAATGGTGTCGAAGGGCAGCCGAACCGATGAGCACAGTTCACTTTCGTTTCGGTACTGTAGTTTAGAGCCGTAGGCTATTTGAGCAAAATATATCAAAAGATTTTCAGTCAAGTTCGTTGACAATTAAACATTATTAGAAGTTTCTTTAATGAGGAAATGAGGAAATGCCCTGAGTGCGTTTTCGAAAAGCGAGCAAAGAAAGTATCACAACCGCACAAGTCTGGCAATTTCGCTCTGCCGCTCTCCACGTGAATTCAATGGAAATTGGAAGAGATAGCGGTCGCGGCTAAGATTTCACGTTGAATGCGGTAGAGCGACATTGGCAGAATGTTGAGATGCTAATAACACTGACCTGGAAGAAAGACATGGTGGAGATCTTCCTGAAGACGGGCGCCACCCTGCTCGATAGTTTCCTTGCCACCGACATTCTCGCGCTTCTTCCAGAAAAGAAACACTCGGCAGAGACTCTTATCGCAATGAATAAATTTATCAGCCGACGTTCGAAGTATTCGCGTCTGTCCCTGACAACTCGGCCGTTTGTTTTGCGCTTTTTTGGTGGTGCCCGGTCAGCCAAAAGTGATAATCAGAATGGCGGAAACAGTGTGAGAGTCGGAGAGGCGGAGACGAAAAGGGCGGGGAGAATAGAGACTATAGGAGGAGCGAGAAAGGAGGAGACTTCATAGTTCAATCGGCGGAAAAAACAGCACATGTGACGGAGAGCAGAAGTCTGGAAGCGGGCGGAAAATTGGGTACGATTGGTCCGAAACTGTCGGGGCCGGGACCAAACTACAACGGGAAGTGATCGTTGAACTCATCTGGTTTCCAACATCTGTTCTTCACTCTTCACACATTTCTCATTCACTTTGTGAGATCCTTCTAATGGGTTTTTTCTTCTTTCAGTTCCTCGCTCTTCGATCCCGATCGCTCCGATCCTTCGCAGATTCCGTCCACCTGTGCCATGTGGATTGTCTGTGGATTGATTGAATTCTCCACTATCACTCGATCTCATCTTTTTGGACTCGCCACCAGAATATCCGCCGGCCGGGGCGCGCCTGTCCCCATCCATCCATCCGTCTCTCCTCCCCCGTCCTTCTGTGTGTGTGTGTAATCCGCGAGTGTTTCGTGTGCACTTCGCCACGACGACACATTCTCTCTTCGGTTTTTTCGAGTCACAAATTGGTTGGTGACAGGGACGGAAAAAACGGAGAGAGAGAGAGAGAGAAAGAGGGAGAGATAGGTCACCTGATCAGATGGATGCTCTTTTCATGCAAACGTGATGAATCTCGCCCAAGCTACCGTAATCCCTTCCACTCTACTACTGAAAGTCTCCTGGATTTCATAATATAATCAGATGATCAGCGAGCACTTGCTTCTCTTTCATCTTGTTCAGCGCAGACACCTCCACTCTAGAGTATCATGTTACTACATTTCATTTCACACATTTCGGCTTCTGATCCTCTGCGTACTGTCTCCACCTACCACTACAATCGACTCTCTTTCAGTTTCCTCTTGTTCTCAATCTCAAAACAAAGTGATAAAAGTGCTAGTTGCATTCTTTCTCGGCCACACACTGCAGCAGTCCGTCCGGCCCGTCATCATCGCGGGGATCTTCTCTTTCCTCCCCGCATCTCTTCTGATTTATGTCATGACTCATTGCCGCCTGCGTCTCCGTCGTTATCACCCGGCCAGCTCTCTTTGATATGATTCTTCTTTCGATTGGTACTTTTTTGCAGAGAAACGAAACGAGCGACGGGCTCCCTCGAGAGCGGCGGAGATGGTCCGCATGGCTGAGCGGCTTGCCGAGAACTTCATTCCGGAGACTCAGCGGAACGAAAGCGAACCAAGTCACAGTAGGTACAGGTGATTGCCTCTGGCAGGATGTTGAAAACGGAAAGAGCAATTTCAGGTCACGAGGAGCATTGGACAGATCTCGACTCAACTCGAGAGCATCACTGGGCTCATCGTTAGGAAGAAGAATTACGCTAGGTTAGTCGGAAAGATTGTGTCAAACTCAGGAGATACGGTTGCAGTGGAGACGGACAGCGGTGTCATCGAAGTGGAGAGCGACAAGCAGTTTCTGGACGCATTCAAAGATGCGAACATGGACGCGGTGCATCATTTGAATGCCACCAATCCAGTGACCAGGGGTCTCTGGTGTCTCATTATTATAGTCTTTGTGATTCTCGTCCTCGTACAATGCTATTCGCAAATCAAATTGTATCTGAGCGAGCCAGTGGCAACGAACATTGAAGCCGAGTATCCGAGCAAGATTCCCTTTCCGACGGTCGCCATTTGCAACAATAATCAGTTCAGGTACTTTCTCACTCTAAACAAAACTATTGTCATTCTCAGATTAACATATTTGACGGGCGGTCGCATAATGAATCGTCGTTCGAAGTCGATCAGCGGGTCCCTTTTGTCTACAGGTCACGACATTCAATCGGTTTTCGATACAGTACTCCGCAAGTCTTGGGATATGGACGCCGTCAAGTTTTTGAGAAGTGCAGCTCATTGGAAGAGTAGGATGATACTAGGGTGAGTTAGGTGAGCAGAAGGGGAAAGAAGAAAAGGAAGCATTTCAGATGCACTTGGCCGAATGGTACCGCCTGCAAACTGTCCGATTTCAAGGCAGTCTGGACGACAACGGGCCTCTGTTGGGCCATAAACACGGACCCTCAGAACCCGTTCGAAGTGACCGGATCTGGAGCCGGCCACGGACTCCGTCTGCTTCTGAACGTGGAGAGCTACGAGAGAGTGGATGCGTGCACGAAGCACTTCAGAACGAAAAGTCTGCCCGGATTGAAGATTCTGATCTACAACCAAACGGATATTCCGGAGAGCAGTCAGAACGGAGTGAACGTTCCTTCCGGATACTCAATGGACATCCCGTTCAAAATGCAACATGTGAGCTTCTAACAGATACGTTTTTATCCAAGAAATTCCAGCGTTCGAAACTGTCTGGAATCCATTGCCTCGAAGAGAACGACGAGCAGATCGAAGCGAGTACGGACTTTAACAATCCGGACAATATCAGAACGTGCACTCTGCGAAGGTACATGACAGAAGTGGAGGAATCGTGTCATTGCACTTTGCGAAGGGCGTTCACTTCCAACGCGACGGACGTCAAAATGAGTGCCTGCAACGTGGATCAGTACTTTGGATGTGCTCAAGCGGCAATGAAAAGAGTGCGGGAAGAGGGAACTGCGAGCACGTGTCTTCCGCCGTGCAAGTCCATTGATTATACCGCCTGGCAGGTAAGCAATCCCTCCTTTCTCTTCGACTTCTCATTTTCATTGTTCAGGACATGAACCGTCTGCCTCAAAATCTGATGCCAGCGCTGATCGAAGAACAGGAAGAGGACGACGAGGATGACGTGGAGCAGGAGGAACTCGATGAGAATGTCTCTTTTTCGGACGTCTCGGGCGGAGAGACGTTCTCGTGTGAGGACAGCGCCTATTTGGATGAGAAGCAAGTGATGCGAATCAAGCGAGATGCTCACAGAGCGTACGAAATGCAGGCCAGACATCAGGAGGACATATTTCTCAGGTCGAGGAGGCTGATTGCCCGGTTGAGGAATGCCATTCACTCGTGAGTTTCATGCTCATTGCGCATAATCAGTGGGTCCTTCAGAATCGAGCGACTGAAGTGGGGCTGGCACGCGGACACCTTCCTCGGAGTGGCCGACCGTCTCTCCAACCTCACTTGCTTCGCCAACTTCAGCGAACGCCACGAGGACATCATCAGTATTCTGGAGTCTCGGCCGGCTTCCAGTGAGGAGAAGAAGGCGAATCAGATGTTCTTCGTGAGTAGAAGGCGGCGGATGAGCTTGCTAAACACGTTTCCATTTCTAGTTGCTCGATGAGAACGCTTTCAACAGAAATAGGACGAGATTCCTTTCGGTTGGAGATCTGAAATCCAAATATGGAGACAAAGTTGATGATGTGGCAGAGGAAATCGCCATTATTCTGAGAATTGTGAGAGCTTTACCCATATTTAGATAGAAACAAGCGCGTTTTGAGATGGAGAAGCTGTGGCACGTGTTCATGCCGGATTCTTACCTGAAATCCATATCGGGAGACTTTTCGAGAATGGACAGAATCATGGAATTGATGAATCAGTACGAGCTGAACAAGTTGCAGAGAAGGGCGTGGGCGGAGAAAATGCAGTCGAGACAGATGAAACATTTCTTCGAGGACGACTTCTACGAGGCACGAGAAAAGGACTGATTTCTTCTATTCAAATCCTGTTTTTCAGTCGTATTATCAGCCACTGATGAAGGATCTCGATGCGACTCTCGTCAAGCAAATTGACGAAGTTGAGGCCGATTGGCCCAAAGTCGAGTATTATTTGCAACGTGGAAGCGCTGGGAAAACGGGAGCGATAATGTTTTTCGGTGACGGAAAGAAAGAAAATCAGCAAAAGTTCGAGAAATTGATAGTCGAAATGCATGAATGTGCATCGGGGAAACTGAGGAAAGAAGCAGGGAGGATGCTGAACAGCTTCAAAAGAAGTTATCGGGAACTGCAGGCGGCCTACGGAAAACTATTCAAAGAGGAGCTCCCGGATTATTTGGAGAACTTCCAGTTCGGAAACAAATTTGTCAGCGACAACTTCGCAATGGTCAACATTTTCCTGCACAAGATGAATCTAGAGGTTTGGAGTCAGGACAGAACGTACGGATTCTGGAGTCTTGCTTGTGATATTGGTGGAGCGCTCGGATTGTTCCTCGGAGCATCTCTGCTCACGATTATCGAGATTGTGTACCTGTGTATTCAATATGGATTGTGCGGAAAACGCGCGAGAAACTTCAAGTGCCTTCCAATGTGAGTTTTGCCTAAAATTTATGAAAATGTATAAATAGTTCATTATTCAGGGATGCGGTGACTAGACAAGTGAAGAAAGTGGCGACTTGTTCAGAGTGTTGTCGGAAACAGAAGAAGTCAAGGGAACCGATTTATAAAAAGAAGAGTCAAAGCTACCAGAGAAGGTATTCATTCTCGACACCCTCTTCGCAATAAATTACAAACAGCAGATTTACGAACGAGGATGAAGAACAAGCGGAGAGGAACCGCTCAAGAACTTCCAGTGAGGATTCCAAAATGAAGAAATCCATCTGGACACACATGGGAGACGCCTCGGCTAATTCTACAATGACTCCAGCAGAAATCAAAGACTTTCTTGATCAAGTTCAGCGACATTCTCAGCCACCTGGATACAGTGAACAACATCTCCATCCAGGTTAGTTTTGCATCTCAAATCCTGTTTAAATTATGTAAGGAAAATAGTCATGAAAAGAGTATCTCCCATCGGGGTTTCTGGAACATCAAAAACATGAGAATTAGGTAAGCGTTCATTGATTGGGTAAAGAGCGAAAACAAGGAAAAAAGAACAACAATATAGAACAACATGTTTGGGTAAACAGGAGAGAAACGATCAGTGCTCAAGCGACAGTTTTGTTGAGAGGGTTACTTTGAATGTGATTGTAGACGGTCTGCGGGTAGTACGGATTGGTCGGGTCGAGCTCTTGCGGTGCGAGCACAGACGAGAAGGTGACAGGAGTGTTGGTCGGCTTCAGGAAGACGGTCGTCGACAAGGAGAACTGAGGGTTCTCGACAGACAGCACTTTGTAGAGAACGAGCGTGAACAGCAGGCGAACACTGATGAGCAAAGCCCAGAATCCAACAGCGAAGCAATCCTTGATTTGGAGCGTTTTATCAGAACTGAACATGTTGACCAGTCCGAGAGAAATGAAAACGAAGATGACAGCTTCGATCATGGCAGAGAAGATCAGTGGGATGATAGTACGGTGTCGGGCGGCAGCCAGTTGCAACCACATCGCCAACGAGAGCAAAAGGAACGACGCGTCACAATTCTTGTTTTCCGGGTTGCAAGAGAAGTAGGATAAAATAGAGATCAGAACAGCCGTCGTCGCAAAGATGTTGAGGCAGAGGTGCCCGACCTGGTTGAGGCACTTTGTGATCTCCTGCGTGGTCAATTCTGAAGCAAGGAATACAAGTAAAACATGATGAGAAAAACATTATCTACCTTGAAATGCGGAAATTCCGTGGCGAAGCAACAAAAACGACAGTTTGATCGAGTTTCGACGGTTCGTTCCTCGCATATTTCTGAAAACATCGCAAGTTCGTGGGAGAGAAGGAATCGGACAAAAACAAAGTTGCGAACAAGAGCTTACTGAAATAGTTATATCTTGAAACAATGAATTCTGAAAAACTTTGCAAAATCACGAGAAACCCCGAAAAAAAGTTGAAAAATCGGCGCTACAACGAAGTAGAACTCGCACGGAATGGAACTGTTACGATTTGGAACTCGCAGTTGTATTTTAATGTTGCGAGTTTCAAATCGTAACAGTTCCATTCCGCGCGAGTTTACTTCGTTGTAGCGCCGAAAAATCCCTCGGAAACAAAAAAAACAACTTTCAAAACCGCGACGCGGACTGCCGCGCCCGATTCTGCAAACACTGCGACGTAAAAGTTCACACTTTTCAAATTCTACAGTAGTCCCAAAAATTGTTTATTCATTTCACGGCAATTTTCTGGATGAACTATCGATAAAAAAGTGAATTATAAGCACAAATCATTTTCATTGCTGTTGTAATATTCTAGCAGACTGTCTCGAATATATCTTTCTCTAATCTGCTTTCGCATAAGTCTTTCGCATTTGTACAAATGGCTATGCTTCGCATTAGTCAGAGTTTGTAGTACAGAAAGAGCGAGAGGAAAGAGCAGGAGCTCGAGTGGGCTCTGAATGACACCGACTGACTTTGCGAAGCCTAAGTGATTGGTAATAAACTCGTAGAGAACTTCGGCCAGAACTGCTCCGATTACGTCTTCGGGACCATAGAAACGACTATAAACTTTGGAGGAACCGTAGGTGATACGAAGGAAAATATATAATACTAGTTGGGCAGTCGGGTAAATGTAGTTTGCGTTGACGGTGAGCAGAAGGAAAGAATAGGCAAAGGCAATAAACTCGAGGATTACGTTGAACCATGTCGTATTCGTCAGCTGCAGATTGCACGTCCTCAGGAATTCCTTCTCTTCTGAAAAACGAATGACATTTTGGGGCGAAAGGCCGAGCAAATATTACGTTTGAAACGGCAGCGATCCTCGAGAATCTCGTCCATTGGAGGGGTTCGGAGGTCTTGCAGATTCAGTTGCTCCATATGTTTTTTTCGTTTTTCATTGCTAGAAAAGAAAAGGTTAGAATGAATAGGAACTCAATTCTGGAGAGTCTAACTTCGTGTATACGGTGTATTCGATTGCAAATGAGAAGACGGTGAGGGTGGACGAGAAGACGATTGCGAGAATCACGAGGGGAAAATAGATCATTCTGAAATAGAGACCTCCTTTTGTGTTCTTTGATGTTACTTTCCCACATATGCTAAAGCAGACCGTATTGACACGTAGGTCTGTTTCTCTTTTGTTGTATTTCCATCTGCTCTACAGTATCCTTTTTCTGATTCTAACCTGATCATGGGATCTCTGTCGTTGTCTTCGTGCTCTCCGGAATTCGGATTGAAGCCGTCCTCGTCCTCCTCCACGTCATCCACTTCTTCCAAGCTCTCTTCTGCCACCTCCTCCAGCGGCACCGCTTGTCGAATATTCGCCCTTCTGCTCTTCTTCCACCTGACCATCACTTTCGAGACTTATTCTGGAAAACTGAAGCAGAACAGAATGAGAATGAGAAAAAGAAAAAAGAACGAATGGAAACGAAGCAAGAAATCATCGTTTCTCGAAGCAAGAACAAACACATAAAAGGGCGTAAGGGGAGAGAGAGAGAGAGAAAGGAAGAGGGAGCACGGGCCGCCCGTCATCGAATCTCGAGTAAATTCATTCATTCATCTGCAAAAACAGAGGAGCGGCAGAGAGACACAGACAGCCGGTGCACTATTGGAAGTGGCCCAAAAAGGGATGGTATGGGCGGTGCGAACGGGCGGCAATGATGATGATGATGAAGAGTCGAAAGAGCACGGCTGCGGCGAGCCATAAACGGCGCGAATGGGCCGCGCAGATTGGATATTATCCGTCCGTGACACGACAATGATTACGCGGAGTGGCGGCTTCGTTTTGTGTCCGAATGGAGAGTTGTTCAAATGTGTTTGTAGAGCGAGATAGGTGCGTGTGAACGGAAAGGGAAATCTGAAAAGAAAAACGAAAGGGAACATCTGCAGACCGCCCGACTCGGTTCGGTCGGAATGTATGCACTGTCGCAGTTGGGTAGACGTGTGGAATCGCTCATCTGTTAAGTTCTGAAACCTAAAATTTTACATTCCGGCACCAGGCTTTAAGTTGCACTTTTCAGAGGACGAGTACTACTATCACGACCCCAACTACTTGGCAGTTTCTCCTGTTCCGGATAAAGGGTGAGTGCTCGGCGCCTCTCCTTTTCAATGAGTCGCTCATTAAATTGTGCTCGGCTGCAAATTCCAACTCATTTCCAGACATCCGGACGAGAACCGCGAGAGCTCCACATCCGGCTACCACTCGAGTCCCTATGCTCCGCGAGGCCTCGAACCTCGAGACGAGTCGCCCCTCCCCGACACAGAACCGCTTTCGATGTCTGAAGTTTCCGAGACGAAAGCTCCGCCCCTTTTCCGGACACCTCCGCGAGAACGACGGGCGCGGAAGAGCGACGGAGTCGAGGACGATAAACAGTCATACGTGTAGATTATTTTGTCTTTCTTTTTTTGCAATTCTCTTCAATGAATCAATTCGTTCTGGGCCTGAAAGTATCTGAGAATCTGAGAATAGACGACGACGGCGGACAGAATGACGTGGATTTACGAGAAGAACAAACAGAGAGCACGAATCCTGCCAAAATTAAAGCCGTTATTGCAGAAAGGGCAGACGAGGACCGCGTCTTGTGATTCCTGGAAAGGGCGGGAAATTGAAACGGGAGCAAGAAAAAAGAGTTCGGAAGGAAAGGGAAAGGGTGAGAGAGAAAGAGAGAGAGAGAAAGAGAGAAGGAGCTGGAAGTGGGAGCTACTTCTCTTCTCACGCCTTCCCACAAGGTGTCTTATCAGTTGAATAGACCTCTAACAAGCTGCCCAGCAAGTAGTTTATATCCTTCGAATCGAGAAGAGTTCAATCCGAAAACGGGTGTCGATCATTAATTCATAACCGCTCACATGTCTGCCTGGCGGGCCCCCATATCTCAGCGCTCTCGGCTCTTTTCTCCCTACTTGATTTGTTTGTTCGCACCTGCTCTCTTTTTGTTCTTTTTTTCGATTGAGTCTGCCCAGAAGACGTCCGATTTGTACTTTTCCGTCTACTTCTTCTATTCTCGGATCGCTTCTGACTTTTGAGCATTCACGAGCTCCGTTTGATCCGTTTCTCTTCTCCTGAAGCTGTGAAGTGTGATGTTTGTAAGTCTAGCTTCTTTTTCAGCTGCGGTTGTTCATTGAAAAAATAGAGTCCAGCAAGTCAATCCGCAAGAAAATCAGTTAAAAAGATCAAGATACGCGGCGCTCCGTCATCACTCAGACATTCGGAGCTCTGCCCGTTCCGTCAGGCTCCTTCCCCTTTCCTTTCCATGTTCTCATTATCATTCTTTCCGTCATCTTAATGCTAATCGGTCTCGTTTTTCTCCGTCCTCTCGCACTTTTCAATTCGCGAACTCTTTCCTCCCCCATTTTTCGCTCTTTTTCTGTCGCCCCCCGCTTAATTAAAACATCCCGACGGAGCACGAAGAAGTCGAATGAGCTCAACGGAGCACAAGGATTATTTCTATTATTTCTTTCGTTTTGTTGCCGAACAGTTCGACTTTCTCTCTCTCTCTCTCGTCTGAATTGATGTTTCACCTGTTCACCGCCAAAGTCTGCAATTTCAATTTTCAATGCGGGAGCGCTCAATTTTGCAATGATCAAGTGAGCATCGCGCAGAGCTGCTCTCATTTTCATAGAATCTTTTATGTCGCTTCTTTTTTGTTCTCCTCATTTCCGCCGCCCTCTTCATCATCATCTACATCTGCATTCCAGAGTTTCCGGTGCCGCCCATCTTATGAATGAGAGCTACAGTATCCCTTCTGTGAGTTCTCTGCTCTTTTTACGAGCGCCTTTGATTCATTTCATTGTCAGCAATTGCTGCGATGTTCCGCCCTCGCATCATCCGTCGATGACTGGTCAGATGCTCTTCGAAACGTGTCACTTCCTGCCGCTCCCGCCCGCTCCAACGGTAAGTAATCATGAGGTAATCAGGCTGACTTTCCTCCCTTCCTGACATCATAATTCCGAGCTTTTTCAGTATCGCGATGCGCTGACGTCATCCTGCTCGGACCTCATCGAGACCGTTCTGGCCCTCCACTCCAACACTCTGGTCAGTGGTTTTCGCCCCGAAATAGATGTGATTCTCTGGTCTATCGGGGTGATAAAATGACGAATTGGAGAGGTGATAAGAGGTTGGGAAACTCATTAAAAAGTGTCTCGGAGAGCGAAAAATGTGGGAATGGGAAATTGGAAATTGAAAATCAAAAGTTAGATTCTGACGGGATTTGAAACTGTGCCTCAGAAGCCATCAGACTTGAAGAGCTCTTTTCCTGGACTTCTGACCCACACGCATTCATCCGATTCGGCTCTCAATTTGCTCTATTCTCAATCTTGGTACTGCGCATCTTCAGTAAAAGTTTCGGCCCGATTGGAGCATTAGATCTGGAGATAGCAGATCGTATATCCCTAGATTTTGTAAAAGAAGTGTGAGAGTTAGTCCCTAGGTCCCTATTTCCAGGGCCGGAGGCAGCCCTTCATAGTTTTCCCCCCGAAAACCGTATTGAATTGTATCGGAGAAAATTTGAAAAACAATTGTGGTGGCGCGTCGTGTCGGAAACAATAAAGAGAGGAAGAAGTGATAAAACGTCGCCAAGTGTTCTCATATTTTCTCGCCCCGCATGACATACACAGTACGCGAAGGAATCGTAATCGGAGTGAAACCCCCTCTCCCTCTCTCTCTCTCTGCTTCTCTCTCTCTCTCTCTCTTCCGATTCGTCTTCATCATTTCCTTGCCTGTTTCTGCTGCTCTTTTCCCCCATCCGTCCGTCTGATAATGCCCGGTTGGACGAGCTGTTGGTTCTGTCGACGGAGACGCAGAGACCGAGACGAATCGGTGAGTAAACGGATCCCTCCGAGAGCAAAAAGTTCCCCTTCCGATGGTAATCGATCCCTCTCCGGGACCTTCCCACCCGCTTTCCGATCACTTGTTTTCCCAGAATCATCTTCTACTTTTTTACCAAACACCACCACGTCATACTCATCTTCTGCCACGTTACCCTCAAATCCTACTGTAGCCTTTTCCGTTCCTGCACACGCAATCTGACGCATTACAAAAGTCATTTCTTCATCTCCGAATATTCCAAAGAATAAGGTGTGTTTTTACACTTTCCGCCCACCCGATTATGGGGTACCTTTATGGGAAACCGATAGAAAAGAGCTGCATGAGCCCATTCTCACCTTGTTCCGGCTCACGGAGCTGTGTCTGACCTCACCAGTTCATCAGAAACCCTTTTGGGATTCAATTCCACTTTATTATCCGTCAATTGAGCTGAAACTTTGAAACTATGAACTTCAAGAGCTGGATTCTGATTCGTAATGTTCTTCGTTTAATCGAACGACTCCGGAATAGGAGGAACCAGGTTCGTTTTGAAAATCAGAACTATTAGATCACTCACTAAAAGTGCACTTTATCACTCATTTGGGGTTAAAGGCTAAAAATACTTTTGCAATAGCTCTCGTTGCTCTTCCATTTTTGTGTCGCTTATCTCCATGGCGTCATCAGGCTTCTTCTCCCCCTCCTCCTCCCTTCGATTACCTTCTGAGCCATTAACTCGGAAGAATGGGCGGCTCCGTGCGCCCCACCAGAACACTCTCGTTCTTGCTCCAACTCCGGCTTTTCTTCCTTCTTCATCACTGATGATTGACACTGATTTGTCCTCGTTTCGGGCCCATTAATCAATTAGGCGACCAGAGAAGGTTGCACGTAGGTCCCGGCTCCATTCACTTCTACACAATGTTGTCCCGAAAGCAGAGACGTCAGTCGAGCGTCAAGATGAGTACGGTGGTGAGTGACGTGGCAAAAGAACCGAGTTCAAACCACTATGACCCTCATTCTGACGCAAAAAACAAACGAATTCGGCATCGAGTGAAAAACGACTGAAATTCGTCCGATTCCAGTTTGATTCCGCTCCGCGCCGCCTATTTTGCATATGTTTTCCATGTCGTCGTCGCTCTTTCATTTTCGATACGAACAACTTTGTATTACCCCCACTCGAGTGTTATGATATTCCCTATCGGCTTCCCGATGTCCCGCACTAAAAAACGGGAGGTAATGGATGGGAAAACAGACGGGATTCTTGAGAAGAACAACATTGAGTTTCAGAGTGCTCAGGAGGCTGTTTCTTTGCGCGAAGCAGCGGAACGACGGTCCCAATTCGCGCGGTTCCCGGCACGTTCCGTCTCCGCACCGCCCCGCAAAAAGTGGTTCCGATCGAAGCAGCAACTAGCAGGTGAGCATCTTACTTTCCTTTCTCTCTCCCTCTCTCCCTTTTTCTTTCACTCTGATTCGCATGGTACTCGTCGTCTTCTGAACTTGTCACTCATTTCACATTAAGTCGGGTACTTCTATCACTCCATCTTCCGTTTCCCATTCCATTCTCATTTTCCTGTTCCTTCAAACGTTTCCTTTCCTTCTGGCAATTCCAGTTTTTTCCTCACCGGTCGCATACTTTATTACATTCCAAAAAAGAGCCATCAAGTGGCATTTGAGGCCGCCCATTCTTTTTTGTTGTAAAAAGGCGCTTGACAAGCTTATGTATTCTGTTTTCAATTCTGTCTAACGTCGTTGAATTCGGTGAGTTCAGATAGAAAGGCAAAGATTTGATCTGACTGACGTCGGCACGTTTTCCATCCATACATCTTCCTCCTCCTTCTCCTTCTCCTCCTCCATTCTTTTCCATTCTGTCCCCTGTCAAAAGTGACGATTTGTCAGGCGCCACCGATGGAATGGACGGCTCGTCGCGCGCCGGCTCTCAGGAGGTCGTCTGCGATGAATTCACCAAGAAACTGGTGGCGGCGATCACCACGTGGCACGACATCCACTCCTCTCTTCTGCAGTTGTCCATCGGTGAGCATCCTGCACCCGCTTTTGCATGCGCCTACCGAAAGAGTTCTCCTTCTAACCGAGCATCCAGCATGTCCTTCTCCCACTCACTCGAAAACATCTCTTGATAGCAGTCTATTCATTCCGAGTGTCCTAAATGGAGCAGAAACACATTCTGATAAGGCGAGAAGCAAACAATCGGTGCTCCCCCTACAGTACCGGTCCCTGATGCTTCCGCACGCCCTTCCGCGCCGACGACGACTTCCCCGTTTTGTTGTTGTTACCTCTCCGCCCGCACGTTTGCCCTTCCTCCTCATTCTTCCACTGTCATCAGAATCCTGACGTCAAATGTGTCCTTCGCCGTCCATTCTTTCTTTCTTTCCCCGCAGTTTGCCAACGCCGCCGCTTCATGCCGCTCATTGCGGATGCGCATTTTTATGCGCGCATCATCGTCAAAGATTTTCATTAGTTAATGAAAAGAGCAACAGAAGACGTCGCAAGGGCTTCTGGAAGACGCGCTTTACGACCGTGTCGTTGAGAAAATAATTCAACAAACATTTCCGAAATTCACGTTTCCACGCAGAAACCGAAAACTTTGAATTTAATTTGGTTTGCAGAACGCTCGTCGAACGATTCGAACGAAGACGACAATGTTTCGGAGTCTTCTGAATCCTCGTGGTCTTCTGAATCCGGATCCGATTCTGACGATGAGAACGGAACGAAAGGGAGCTGCAGCAACCATTTGTCCGCTGCGGCCGCCCGTTTCTCCATCTCCAATCCTGATTTGACCAACTGTCAGATCAAGCAAATGTTTCCAGAAATGGCCGATCATTGGAGGTATTGAAAAGGTTGAGAAGAGTTCAAAAGGATTACGGTAGCGTCAATATGGCGTCATTGAATCGCTGGTTGTGAAGGGGCTTCCCGTGCCTATATAAAAAGTCTGGGGAGAAGCCCGCCAAAAGAGCCCTCTTTTGTTTTGTGCTCTCCCGTCCGTTACAGTCCTCGATCGGCTCCCCTTTTGGCCCGTTTAACACGCGTGCTCCGCGCCGGAAACCAACGGGAAATGCGGAGTAAATCTGTGCGAAAGAGATCGAAAGGGAGAGAGTCACTTTGACGACGGAAATTGCACATCACCGGGACGGGCTGCTGCTCTTCATAATGCTCATCGTCACATGAGTGCATCACCGACTTGTTCCGGATTAGAGCCCTGATAGATATTGCAACAGAGCCGTGCTCTCCATGGAGCACACCCCACACAAAAATCTAATATCCGAGAGCCGAGAGCCCCTCCATTTTCTTGCCCCCTTCCATTTTCTTTTCCTTTTCCTCCTCGACACCTGGCCGCAAAGGGCGATTGGATTTAGCCCTCGGCGCTCCGGCCGGTCGCTTGTGCTGATCTGCACAGAGAAAAGATAAGAAAACAGAATATGAGGAGGAAAAACTAAAAAGCGAGCCGAATTTTGAAATGCATGAGTTGTGCCGGCCATGAGACTAATGGGCTTCGAGAATGGATTTTTCCTCTTTTGCCCCTTTTTAGTCGTTCAGACTAAGCATACTCAACTTCCTTCGCAACGTTTTCCCTTTCTTAAAAATTCGAATGACGTCATCACTCATTTCCACGTCATATTCCTTGAAAACATGGAGAGAGAGAGAAAGAAACAAAAAGTAGCGAATGCCTGAAGGTCATCTAAATATCTGAGAAGTCTCCTCACCTTTTACTGATCAGTTTTCACAAATTTAATTCGATTTCGATATTTAGAATTCCAAAAAACTCTATCCGAAAGCTCTTCAAAAGGTAAACTCTGCCTCGAGCCTATTTTTAGTTCGCCCAAAAAAGAAGAATCTTTTGACGTCTACAAACACTGACTTTCCACGTCGATTCGTATCAGACAGAGCGTCTCTTTCTCACAAATTTATGCGATTTCAAATGAAATTCCGAGGTTTTGAAGTCATTTCCGAGTATTTCTGTGCGTTCGATCAGTCATCATGCTCTCGAGAATAAGGTAAACCCTAAAAGTTTCGGGTTTCTACAGTCGGTTTATCCTAAAAGTCTGCCGGCAAGTAGTGAACAAACCACGTCGCCGTGCCCTTCGGCCTTTCGTTTCGAACTTTCTCCGGTGGAGATGAGTCAAAAGCAGGAAAAGGAGTGGCGGGAAGCGAGTTACCCTTTTCATTTGCGTCGTTGCTCATTTCCTCCTCATCTTCTTCATCTTTTGCCGGGCTTAAAACAAGCCATCCCCCCTTCCTGCGGCCACCAGCTCTCGGAAAGGGGCGGAGTCGCTGGTCTTGGACGGATTAACGTGTAATGGGGGCGCGACGTGAAGAAGAAGAAGAAAAAGAAGAAGAAGGAGCCAGAGAGAGCCTGCTCGTCGTGGCGCCCCGACCGAATTAGATGTCCTAATATCATTCTCTCTTTCTCTCTCTCTCTCTCTCCCTTATCTTCCCTCCTCATTTCCCTTAATAGTCTTATCCTTGGTGTCGTCAGAAGATGATGACGGCGCTGCGGAAGAACAGCTCCACGGAGGACACGTTCCTTCCGACGAACAGTCCGTCCGGCCTCAAGAAACACCGGAAAAAGAAGAAATCGATCGCCGAAGCTCAGTCGAATCCGGTGTTCGTCATCTCCGCGGAGCCGTCCGGACCCTCGCCGAGCACCTCTCCCAAGCCACACAAACGGAAGAAGCGGAGTTGGAGAGGGGAAAGTGCGGCGAGGAAACTGAGCGAAGCACTGCCGGCAGCACTCAGAAGTCCCACGCAGATACTGAAACGGAGCAAAAAGCCACTGGGACCGAGTCTCAGCTGGGATCCGGAGCACAGGAGTAGATCCCCGTCGATGACAAGGAGCAGGGTGCACTCGGATGGAAGTTCAGAGACCGGAGTAGTTGTGGACGGGAAGAAGGAAGAGGAAGACGGAGGGATCGTCGAGGAGCCGAGGTTCGAGCTGGAGCTCACTTGTGTGCATTGCGCAATGACCGCCGATCACAGGAGGAGAATGCTCAAGGTGGGTGATTGATAAAGTTAGAACTACGCTCCGATGAACCAAAGTTTCGTTTGGTCGAAAAATAGTTCTTTTTGTTTCGGACCGGAAATTTGATAAGTATTTGCGTCATTGGTCTTCTTCCAATAAGTTCAATGGAGCGTGGTTCCTCTGTCATCCAAATAACATACTAGCCTTGCACTCATTCATATTTTTGGAAGCTTTTTGTGTGCTCTGTGCAAGTACGATCAGACAGAATAAGCCTGACCTTTCGACAAGTTCGCCCATCTCCCTAAATCCACAGGATTACGGATATCTTCCCCTCCCAGTCGTTCTTTTTTTTTCCTCTTTACTCATAGTTTTCAGACGGAAATCGAAAGTGCCGTCATGCGTCTGGCTCGCCGTCTCGGCAACGGAAGAAGCGGTTGGCGGGACGAGAGTCCTTCCTCGTCGAACAATTCGAATCCGTCGATGACAACCGTACACAGGCACACGATCAGTTCGCATCACAGAGGAACGACACCGGACATCGTGGTCTCGTCGATCAGTTCGGACGAGGAAGATCACAGTGTGGACAGGTACACAAGCTCCGAACTTGGCAACTCGCTGCAGACGTCGGAGGCAAGGTGAGAACTCGCATTCTGTTTTCGCGTTTCCGTCCGACTCCCAGTTGCGTGTTATGCGATAATCACTCTCAATCGAATCACACAAAATGCAACATGATAGATGTGCTCTCCTTCTCTGCGCCCTCCTCCACGCCCGTGCTCTCTCGTCGCTCCGGCTCAATGTCACAGCTCTTTTTATTATTTTCTGGTGCAGTGCCAGCCCGCAAACGGCTGTCGGTGGCCAACGGATTAATACTTTTTGAGGGGACAAATCCCTGAAAGAATTAATCTCAAACAGAGCATCGTCGATGCGTCGGCTCGGAAAACGGAGGGGAGTCGCCCGTAATCCGAATCGACTGGGCTGCGGAGCGACGGGGGAAAAGGGCTAAAAGTGCACAAAAGTTCTCGGAAATAAATAGAGGGGAAGAAAGGGATGAATGAGAAATCTTGGGGAAAGGTCGGGAAGATGCAAAACGGCTTCTCGTAAACAATTGAGCACATTCATTCTGTTGTTTTGTATGCTCGATCTAGAACTGCGAGAGCTGAAAGTTCAGACATTCAAAAACATGTGGTAGCACTAAATATAGAGCTCGACTCTATATTTAGCACTTCTACATGTAATCTAAATATTTGAAAAGGACCAGCCTCCTTCTCCTCCAAATTTTCCTCTTTACAGCTCACCCGGCTCTTCGGCATGCACCAGTCCAAACCTGGCTCGCAACGGAAATGAGATGACGTTCGACAGTCCGGGCTCCGATCAGTTGACGCCCCCCTCGCCCCTCCGACTCCAACCGCCTTCTCTCCTGTCCCCCTACCCCGATTCAGCTTCCCCTCCCCGCTCGAACTCTGTCGACTTGTCCACTCTTAGGAGGGACATCGAACTGCTTTCCGTCTCTTCCGGAGACTCGGACATCGCTTCCGACACTGACTTTGAACCGCCCACGCCGGCCGAATCTGTCCGAACGTTTCGATCCAAAAGCCACGATCCAACAACCAGCGATTCGGTGCTAAGACGGCCCAGTCGAATCATACACCTTTCTGAACTTTTCAGGCTTAGAACACTATTCATTACAAAGAGTTGAACATCATTTTTTCAGAAAAGCGCTTGCGAAATCGCCTGTTGTTCGGAGGACTGCTGCTGATCAGGAGACGAACAATCCGGTGAACAAGCATCGGAGTAGTCGGTACTGGATTGAGGACGATGTGAGTTTGTTTCGCGAGCTGTTAAAGTCATGGACCCTTAAACTGCCCACTGTTTTGCCCCTTGGTCACACAATTGACCGTTATTCCTACATTGTGAACAGGATTCGGAGAACAATAGATTTATGTCAGAGGAAAAGACAACTGGCTTCAAAAACCTCCGCACCATATCTTACGAAACGATGTGCGTTTCGTGGCGGGCGTCTCCGAAATCGAATAGTTACATATAAAGTAAAATACAATGATGATCGCCGCATGAGTAGTTACTCAAGAAAATAATAAATAGGTTAAGGGCACAAACAGTGTGCAGTTTAAGGGTTCATCACTTTAACAGCTCGCGAAAGTTTGGAAATATAGAAACAGTATCGGGAAACACGAAATGTGGGGCTTTGCAGGGCGACTACCACATCCTCCCTTCCGAGCACGTGTGGCTGCCGTCTGCTGCAGGATCTTCCGCTTCGGCCGATTCGGAGTGTTACGTGGGAGAGAAGGATTGTCGGAGATCCGGAGAGAAGAGGCGTTGTGCCGCGTGTCACATCGTCGCTCACACCAACTGTTTCTCACTTTTGGCCAAATTGAACCTGAATTGCAAGACCACTTTCCGAGACTATGCGACAAAGAAGACGCCTTCGAAAGAAAGCACGGACGGTTTGACCGCCCATCACTGGGTGCACAAGTGGCGCCACGAGGGACGGTGCAACACGTGCGGGAAGTCATTCCAGCAGAAGATGTTTTTTCAAGGCAAGGAGAAGAAGGAGACGATTGCGGTGACGTGCTCCTGGTGCAAGGAATCCTATCATTTGAAGAACTGCTTTGCACGGGACAAGCTCGAAGAACGGTGTCATCGGGGAGCGCTCAAAGAGATGATAGTGCCGCCCACGTGGATTCTGAGGCTAGCCAACAGAAAGAGAAGTAGTCGGGCACCATCGCACCCGAGAAAACACAAAAAGTCGCACAGGCAGTTTGTGGTGAAACCGACCGACTTGTGGTCGAGTGGGCCCTCGCAACCTCTGCTGGTTTTTGTGAATCCGAAATCGGGAGGAAACAAGGGATCGAAAGCACTTCATACTCTCTGCTGGCTTCTGAATCCGCGACAAGTGTTCGATATAACTTCACTGAAAGGACCAAAGTTCGGGTTGGAAATGTTTCGGAAAGTGGTCACGCAGCTGAGAATCCTAGTGTGCGGAGGAGACGGAACCGTCGGATGGGTTCTTTCCACTCTGGATAACGTGAGAGTAAACCAATTTTCACTAGTTTATGCATCATTTTCAGCTGAACTGGCCCGCGTATCCTCCGATGGCCATAATGCCGCTGGGAACTGGAAACGATTTGGCGAGGTGCATGGGATGGGGAGGAGTGTTCTCCGACGAGCCGATGAGCCAGCTGATGCAGGCGATTCTGCACGAGACGACAGTCACACATCTTGATAGGTAAGGCTTTTCTTTTTTCGTTCATTGTATAAACGGCGTTGTCCTTCAATTCATTATTAAATTTAAAAGAAGAAGAGAATCAAAAGGAATTCCAGATGGCGGATTGACGTGGAGCCGAACACGATGTGCAATTTGGAGGACGAGGACGACGGAATGCAGTCGGCTCTTCCGTTGACAGTCATGAACAACTACTTCTCAATCGGGGCAGATGCTCACGTGGCACTGCAATTCCATCATTCTAGAAGTGAGATCAATGTGAACATTAGTCTTTTATCAAACACTTTCAGGCGCCAATCCGCAAATGCTCAACTCTCGTCTCAAGAACCGAATCGCATATGGAGGACTTGGTACAATCGATTTGTTCAAGAGATCATGGAAAGATCTATCGGACTACATAACTCTGGAATGTGATGGAGTGGATGTGACACCCAGGATCAAAGAGCTCAAATTGCACTGCATTCTGTTTCATAACATCAATTACTACGCGGGAGGAACGATCCCATGGGGCGAATCTTCCGACTCCAAACCGAGTTGTTGCGATGGAAAAGTGGAGGTGCTCGGGTTCACCACTGCTACTCTGGTACGGTATTCCGATTGTCTGTAAGGATAACTTTTGTTTTTCTAGGCTGCGTTGCAAATGGGAGGGAAGGGAGAGAGAATCGCACAGTGCTCAGTGGTGAAAGTGACGACGAATAAGGCAATTCCGATGCAGGTCCGTGAATTGAACAGTTCAATAACTGCAAACAAGAAAGAGTTCAGGTCGACGGAGAGCCGTGTCTTCTGGCCCCTTCGATCATCACTCTTGGATTTCACAGCAAAGTTCCGATGCTGAAAAGAGAGAAAAAGACGCCGTGCACTCCGAATCTGATGAGAAGGGGCACGAGATACGGTCAGAAGGACTCGCAGGTTCAGTCCACTTCGCTCATCATCCAGCTGCCGGTCATTGTGGTCGGAAGAGCTGACTATGATACGTATAAGGACTGCTTTGAGAGGCTCAAAGACACTGGTGAGTTTGGACATAGTCTATGATTGACATTCTCAATTTTCAGCCTATGAAATTGGAATAGTGAATGTTGAGTCGGAAGCTGAGCTCGATTCAGCTCGTGTGCTCATTCAGCGTCTGCTCGTGGAGCACAACTCTCTACCCTATGAGCCCGACAAGAATTGGAGATTCCTCGACTGTGAGACTTCTGCAAACCCTCCAAAACTGAGCCAATTCATTTCAGACGTCTCAAATGCGGAGGAGGGGACGTTTCGAGTGTCCCGGCAGCAGGAGCACGTGCAGAGCGTCAGTGATGTCTGCAATACCGACGAATGTTTGCTCATTCTCGATCACGCTTTTCCGTCGATCACAGACCGGGAAGCCGTCGAACTCTTTCAGAATCAGCCGGCTCCGTGAGTCATCGTTCCCTCTGATCCATCCGATCATCGTCGTTTTCGTTTTCAGATCAGCAACGGCTTCTTCCAGCGCTCCCCGCTATCACAACTCGCGTCGCATTTCCGAAACGCTGCGGATCGTTCTCAGCTCGGACGCCCAAGAGACTCATTTGTAGGAAGGAAAAATGTCTTTCTGTCACTTATTCTCACGTGCTAAATCACATTTTTCGGAAAACTTTCTGTCGTATTTATTGGTCGAATTGTCAGGAAACTTTCGCAGTTTCTGGATGATCCGACGACTTTATCTATGTTCTGCTTATAATTAGGTGAAATGATTCGGAATAACTTGAATTTCTATTCTTTTGCATCGAGATCTCGTAGCGGTTTTTGTCTGGTACTCTCTATTTTCTCCCCTCAAACGTATTCTTTTTCAATTTTCCAGTGTACTTGGAAAAGCTACCCGTATTTTGTATATTACAATTCAATGTCTTGTGATCATGATTCCTTATTTATTTCGACGAAAATGTTTTTGCTTTTATATATAAATGATTGGAATGGTTAATTGGCTGAATAAAAGATAGAACAGAGGAAGTGATAAGTTCACCTCCAGACATTCTGAGAACAGCATCTGTCGATGTACTTGATCGACTCGTCGATCATCAGTTTTATGGATTCCAGCACGGCACACATTGCCACGTTCCCGAATCCATGGGTCATCTGCAAACGGACAGACATTGGCGGACCAGCAGAAAGAGAACCGACCAGGGTGAAATGAGACAAGTGCTGTTGCACAGAAGGATCCATCGGGAGCATGTTGCGGGGGAAGTACGGAGTCAGTGGAGTTCGGTCACAAGTCAAGAGCTCCGCGAGCTCTCCGACCACCTTCCTGCTCATTTCCAGGGCCGCTCTTCTCTTGACCACATCTGGATCTATGGCCAGAGAGGCTTTGGTCAGGAAGATTCCGATCTCTCGCGAGTGGAATTCTTTTTCGCAGACGAGTGCAAAGTCCTTTGCCATATGGATGGCTTCCTCTGTAAACCATCGAAGATCAAGACGGATACCTAGTAGCAAATTCGTGAAAACTAGAAGAATGTTCTCTCAAAACAACCGTAACCACAAACCTTCGACGAGAGCCGTCCACGCAGTCACGTTTGCCTGCTTTCTCCTGCCCGCCGGAAGAGTCAATCCGAGCTTTTTGAGCGAATCCCTCAACGTTTTCCCACCGTCCTTTGACTTTGCCCTGCAATTTTCCGCTTGTATTGGCTCTTCCTGCACATTCACTTCCTCACTTTCTGAGAATTCCGCCCAAAAGCGACGCGTTTAAGCACTCGGGCGGACTGATTCTTCTCTGAATCTCAGCTACTGTAACCCGGTACTTTGTGGTCGAACTCAAAAGACTCGTTCGTCCGGGAACCGTGCAATAGACCTCTCCGACAATTTCCAGAGGCGACGGACAGTCAGCGGCGAAGAAAACGAACGGACGATCCGGCTTGTTGGCCACTTGATCTGAACGAATACTCTGAATGTTACTGAGGAAGCCTTTGTGGTTACTGTAGTTCGGTGCGTTATCTCTGTCCTCGGGCTTCGGAATACAGTAATCCACTTCTCCATTCCCTTGGTTTCCCTGCTGTTGCTGCTGAGAATTGAAAAACTGCTGAGAGCCGCTGTTCCCGGGGAAATCTCTGGCATAACTGAACGTGCTCACGCCACAGACGGGCGGCTGAATGAGATGCGGGGGATACGGTATGTCGTAGTGACAAGAGATGTGCATGTGCGACGGAGCGAATGTACGCATGTTTTCGTACTGCAACATTGAATGGATAGACTGGAAAAGGGGGCGGGGCTCACGAATGGGGGCCTCTGCGAGGACTGCTGCTCCTCTTCCTCGTCGCATTGCGGTCCGCGCACGAACTCATCGTCCGAACATTCCATCAATTTGCGACCAAACATTCTGTGAAAGGATAACAGTTGTCGGATCGGATCGGGGGAAAAAGCGGATTACGATAACAAGGTTGCGCGGTCTACCGTAACTAGACTTTTTCTGATTTCTTAACAGTTTCAGATGACATTCCATTTCTGAGTCTGTCCGGTGTTACAGAAACCGACATGGAAGCGGACTTGTTAGGATCAAAGTATTAGATGTAGATGCCTATTCAGTTTTACAACTAGCAAAGAGGGAAACGAGAAGAGAGAGTGATATGAATGAAAACATGAAGACAATCCAAGATAACTGAGGATCAGCCGAATGGAGCACCGTCTAAAGTGGTCTGGGCTCCGAGAAGGGAAACAGAAGTGTGGATGCGAGCAAATGAAGAAGGGGGGGGGGGGCTGGACAAGGCGGCAATATGAATTTTATTAAACGTGAGAGCTCGTGACGGAGGAGAGAGCATCGGATTTGCTTGCTCACTTCCACTTAGGATTACTGTAACTCAAAGAGAGTGGGACGAGCTTATTGCAAACTGGAGGGACCCTGTTTTCCCGAAAAAGTTGGCAAATATTTGAGAGGATACGGAAGGTTTTTTTAAAAATGTAATGTTACGAATCGACCATGTGAGGTAGGGAAGTAGGTCTACAAGTGTACCACAATTTTGATTCCTCTATTGTTATCAGGCAAGTTTCCATCTTTTCTCCAGGGCTTGGCAGAAGGTCGTCGAAAGTGTGCCGAGGCCTGGACTTTTCGCCGACATGCAATAATCAGATCTCATCCAAACTTTGCAATCTTCTTGGACTTAGATTGAAGTACCTCGGGTCCACGTTTCAGACAAATCGGATAATCTCGTCCGGCGATATACTGGTTTGAGGCCAAAAATATCGGGTCTCTGTGAAAATTGTCCAGCCCTGCTTTTCTCGTAAAACTTCTTGATCTCAAGCGCTCTCCGCGCTCGATTGTTTTCATCTTTCGCCCGTATTTACTGATCCTAATGTCATCTGCAGATGTCACTTTCAATATTTCCAATCTCTTCAGATAATTATTCAAAACCAGCTTAATTCTACCGGATTACCGACGGAAGCGCACAAGCTTCCCTATTTCCGAGTGGCCAGAGGGAAAGGCACAATTGAGTTGACTGATAATATTTTGTGTTTTAGAAAGAGCACTTTCATTCCGAACATTTTATTGGTTATCAGTCGGCATGATGACTTTCTGACTCGAAGTTGTGTATACATGTTTAGAAGGGGGTATTGTTAATAATACGATTTCATAAGAATCCGAACAATATGCTCCAGTTCACATTTTCCTGAAATCAGCCTTGGAGACCCTAATTCCGGTACTCATTCGTATTGTCACTCACTCATTTCCCTTCTCCTACACCCCTTCCCCCCGTTTCCCAAGGTTGTCTGGGAGGGTGCTTGGCCCGCTCCTCGCGCACTCCGTATCTCAAAACGCGTCAACCCTCTCGCCTGACGTACTCGTGATTTCCTTTCGATTTTCAGATACTCTAAGATACATATGTTTGACTATAAGTAAAATGTTCTGACTTCCCTCCCCATCGCTCATTTTTTATCGATTTCCTGCCGTTTGTAAATTTTGTTCATGTTTCAGAAAATGACCGCTGAGCCGGATGAACGGACGTTGTATCGTCTGGAGATTCTGAATCGATTGGCGAAGAAGGAACGACAGCAGATGGGCGTCAAGTCGATGTTCATGAACTATGCGATGCTGGACGATCGGCTGCAGAGGGCTCAACGGTCCCGCTCGGTTTCTGTGAATGAGGAGCAGTCGATCGTCAATGGAAATGTGAACGGTCGGCTTGCCGTTATGAGAGAGGAGATGGCGAATGTGTACAGGTTGAAGAGCAAGAACGATCAGGATCTGATAGATGCGAATCGGAAGTTGGCGGACAGCGAAGCACGCTACAATCTCGTCGTTTCGCAGAGAGACAAGCTCAGACTGGAGACGGATAAATTGATGGAAAAACTGAGGTTACTGGAGGTTTGAAATACGCAAAGCGAGCATAACTGTCCATTATTCTCTGTTACAGGTCGAGGCTGCAGAACTGAAAGAGCAAAACTCTTCGATCAACACGGAACGAATAGCTCTTCTGGCGGCGTGCAATTCCCTGACGGAGAAGAAAACTCAGTTAGACAACGAGAGATTCCAGCTGATGAACAAGATCAGAGAACTGCAGGAGAAGTCTGCGGACTATATGAACGCAGAGGTGGCATTGCAAGAACAACGGGCTCAGCTGATTATTCAAGAGCAGATTGCGAAGGCCACTGCAGAGCTGACATTGACCGACGAACGGGCTTCGTCGGCGTTCGGGATGTCTCCAGATGACGAGTTCATGATGACTGATGTTCTTCCGACGGAGATGAAGTTCAAAATGACAGCTCACGAAGGAGAGGTCCACGACATTGAATGGCTCTGCGACGACACATTTGCCACTGCTGGAAGCGATGCAAAAGTACGGATCTGGAGAGTTTCCCCGAACAAAACAGACGCCACGAAAGTGTCCTCACTTGTCGGATGTCTTGGCCCGGTGAATAGACTGGACTATGACAGTCAAAGGCACGTCTGTCTCGCATCGAGCAACGATAAGACGTGCCGGTTATGGAACATCGACTCGCAGAGACTTTTGAGCACTTTCTCGGGCCACACAGACAAAGTCACTTCCGCAAGACTGTTCCAATCTCACAATGTGATCTCTGGCTCCGCCGACCGCACCATCAAGCAGTGGGACATCAGCAGTCTCCGGTGCATCAAGTCCTTCTTCGTCGGATCCACAGTATATGATGTCGTTTCCAAGTGCGGAAATTCTCAGTCTTCCTTCGTTTCTTCTCATTTCGACAAAAAGGTAATATCAACAACTGATTGCTTAATGTGGTACTTATATCATTATCTTTTCAGGTCCGTTTCTGGGACTGTCGGTCTGCGGATCCTTCGCACCTTGTGGAACTCGGGCACCGTGTCAGTTCACTCGATGTTTCCCTCGACGGCCTCCAGATTCTCGCGTCTTCCCGAGATGACACTCTCTCGCTCATCGACGCCCGTAACTACGGAATTTTGCATTTGTACTCGGCGGAGCAGTACAAAACAAGTTGTGACAACACGAGAGCGATCTTCTCGTCGACGGGGGAGTACGTGCTCGCTGGATCGTCGAACTCGTGCGTGTACATTTGGAATACAAAAACGACCAAGTTGGAGAAGATTGTCAAATCGGTCAGAGCAGAGTGAGTGCACTTTATGAACGATGTGAATTTCTGATGCTCACTTAAGCTTCTCAAGATCGCTATTTATTTCTGTTTTCAGTGCCAACCAAATCCTCTCATTGTCATGGAATCCGTCCGGACGCGGATTGCTCGCCTGCGATCGTCAGAAGACGTGCACCCTGTGGAGATGACGAGCTTCTTTTACATAAGTGTACATTCCTATTCGTTTGTGTTCATAACTTGTTCATATCGTTTCTTCCTCTCCCGCACACTTTCCCGTTGTTCCATAGTCTCATAAACTCGCATTCTCTTTCTTTCAGATCTTTCAGCTTTAATGAATGATTCGAACATTCTTTCTCAGAATCTTTTGTGGTTTCAGTGCTGAATGTCTGCTGCCACGTCATCTGTTATCAATGTTTTATGAACATACAACAGGGAAATTCTTCGTCTCCTTATCAGCTCGAGTGACGACCGACTTCGAAAGAGCCCCAGTTTCCATCAGTTCTCTCTAATTTCTGTTTTCCCATCCAAAACCTCAAATAGGATGACTTGAACCCCGGAAATGAAATGCACTGTTAGATCCGGCCACACGATTACTAAATGTTCATCTAAAAGTGAATCCTGACCTTATTCTATTCTTACCTAATCTCAACTTTTACGAACTTGTTAGTTTTCACATCTTCTCGAGAGATTCACGTGAAAGTTCCAAAGAAAACGAAAGAGACGCAGACGTGGAAAGAGCACGGAGTTGCTCTTTTCCATGACTCAAGCTCATAATTTCGCTTGTGCGTGCATTTTACGAACCTTTCCTCAGCGTATGTTGCTCCGCACGTATAATAAGCAGCAGTACACAACATAGTATTACTAATGCATTATATTATGAGCCGAGAGATTATTCTCGTATTTCTGAGCTCTTTGAGCACACCTGCGGGATCAGAAGACCACAAAGATCTCTATCAGTCTATTCTTTAGTAGTTCCTAATCCAAGCAGCGAAAGAAAATGCGCACTTTGTACTTTTATCTGCGGACAACTTCCGCGCGAGCAAACTTCTCTTTCCTTCTCTGAATTTCTTCGTTTTCTGTTAAGTACTTCTAATTAACATTCTATTCATCTCTGTGTCTCTCTACCTCCCACGCTATCATCCCTTTGCTTCTTCTCAATTTCTCTGCTCGCCTCTCTTTATCTGACAAGTTCCCTGACCGACTTCCAATCGCTGATATTGTCTCCGTCTCTTCTGTTCGCGTTGTCTCTCGTCGATTTCTTTCATTCTCTCACGCACTTCCCTCATTTTTACCTTTCTTTTTTATGTTGGCAAAAAGTTCCCACGTCGTCTGAAATCAGGCGATTTATTTCCGACCATTCACTATCATTTCTCCTAATTCGGCTTTTATGCATTTCGTACTTCTTTTCAAAAAAAAAAGCACCAATCCAATCACGTGCCCATTTCTCAATCACTAATCGAATTTCCATTTGGTCGATTTTGCAAAAGAATGCGAAAACGAGAAAATAGAAAAAAGTATCTGAAGTTGAATAGAAACGCTCGCCGAAGACAGTTTTCTTTTGTTTTATAGAAGCACGGACGAGAGACTGTTCATTTTGGCCCGAATGGAAATATTATAGGGGCACCGAATAGAAAGAGCGCTCTGTTCGCAATCTGGCCGAATTTCTAGTCCGCGAAGTAATTTTCCACTGAAAACGTGGCCTAACTTTTCAAACTCGGCCCCGAGCTCACTCAATTTGCACTGCAAAAAGTTTATCAATAGAGCGCCCTTTCTGTTCGGTGCCCCTATAATGCGAAAAAACACAGGCGCTCTTCAGTTTTAGTTTCTTACTTTTCCGTTTTTCAATGTCAGCTCTTCACTTTGTCAACTTTTTATATGCTAACGCGTCCATATTCCTGCCCTTACATGTCTCTGACCTTCAATGGAACCTCGACGCACCCTTCTCAGACTCTTTTATAACCGCCGTTCTTATCCTATCTGCCCATCTCCATATCGTCCGTCTCCCCTTCTCCGCTCATTCTCCTTATCAGTGATCACCTCTTCTTCTTGCCTTTTCGTCTCTGTCTCGTCTTCATCTCTCTCCCGTCCCCTCCTCTCATATTCATTCTATTCTTCTCACTACTCAACATGTCGACGGACCTTCTCTACGAATATTTCTATCCTCCATCCGACTACTTCAGAAGTCCCTTCGACGACATCCCGTCCCCAGAATCCTCCCCGTTGGACGTCGTTGATTCGTCGTCGCCGTTTGATTTGGAGCTCTGGAACGATTCACCGCCGCCGCAGCCGTTGTCGCTTCAGAAGACGTCGCCGTCTCCGAAGCCACATGTGATGGCGTCGTCTGCTGCTGGCAATCTGAGCTGCCACGTGTGCGCGTCTCCAACTGCGAATACTTTGCACTTTGGCGGCCGATCTTGTAAAGTGAGTTTTCCGATTTTCTTATGATTCGCTTTGCACTTGCATTCGCACTCATAGACCGAAAACAAGATTGTCATTGTGTTCTTCAAAAGTCTGAATGATAAGTGGTGGCGCGATCGAAAAACAAAACAAATTCTGTGACGCTGGAGACTGATAGTGAGACTGAGACTGAAGTGCATTATCAAGTTGTGTCTCTGCGGCCAATATGTTCCCAGTTCAAACATGATATCTTGACACAACATGTTAAAACAACATGCTTCCTTTTTGTGTTTTCAGTGCAATTTGCACATTTTGACTGCCTAAACAGTCATTTGTAGTGTATTTGTGCACTGTAAATATAGTCTGTTCGTGCTTGTTTTCTGCCAGGAAAACAACCTCATTTTGTGACCTGTGTCCGCATTTTGTGTGTGGTCTTGCGTGTAGCCACGATGATAAACCTTCTGATTCTAATTGACATCTCCACGCGAATCCCTTGCTGATGAGACGATCGAATCAATCAAAGTACGGTTTTCATTAGTAGTTCAATCCTGATCAACGTTTCGTATATATGCTAGCACCGGGGTGAATAAACAAAGAGAGTAACTGATAACTGGCGTATTGTTGCGCGTTTTGCGAGCACGAAAAGAAGGGGGTGAATGAACTATCTGCCTACGTCAGCGTTAAGAGTTCCGGCCCGGAAAACGTTTGTTTCATAATTTTCTTTGCAGGCATGCGCGGCCTTTTTCCGGCGCAGTGTCGCCATGTCGATGACTTACGAATGCATCGGATCACAGGACGATTCCGTGCCGTGCAAAATTCACTTCGAGCTGAGAATGCTCTGTAGACACTGCCGGTTCATCAAGTGCCTGGACGCTGGAATGCGCCGAGAATGTGAGTGCGATTGACTTCCGATCAGTCACATGTTTTGGGCGGAACATTCGACGGCATCAAAACAGTTGATTTGCAGTGGTACAAGCGAAAAAAGAGGAGGCGAGGGTGGCGAAACGACGGTCAAGGGGGCTGATTGTAGCGAAGAAGAACGAGGTGGAAACCACGTATGAGGAGTATGTGAATGCGTACAGTCATGGTTAGTTGGGAGAGGGAGAATGACTGTTTCCCAACTGTAATCAATTTTCAGAACCCACCCAGAAACCGGAGCCGGACACCCTCGACCTGACCATTCCGGAGTCGTACTTGTCCCCGGATGTCTCCGCTTCTTCCTCGCACCCAGTCGAAATGTCCATCTCACTCTCTCCGCCGTCGCCCGTTCCTTCTGCTCCGTCCAGTTTCCCAATGATTTCTCGGACGGTCTCGCATTCCCCGCCATTCGATCCGCAACAAGCGAGTACCAGCCAAGGAATGACTCAGTATGTGCAGTATTATCCGATTGTTGAGTTGGACACCAAAATATTCGAGTTGGTCGATCACTATGTGAGAACGGAAGCGTCTCTGAACGATCGGAGGAAGATCATGTACACGGATACGCAGATTAGAGATGTGTTCGACATCACCTGCGAATGCGTGAGTCCTTCTTTTATGCTGCCCACAAAGCAATCAATTATTTCAGCCGTACGAAAGTTACCAGCTGAAACCTTTCGACTACAAAACTTTTTGCGGTTTCGTGAAACACGACTTCGTAATGATTCTGGACTACGTGAATCAGTTTCCAGAGTTCCAGTCATTGATGAAAAACGAGAAAAACGTGGTGTATCGGATGGCGTGTGCAGTTGATTCCATGATCGGATCCGCCTATTATACATATCGGTTAGTGCGTCTAGACGTTCGCAAATAATAAATCTAAGTATCTCTAGTGCTGGAATCGAGAAAGAACGACTGGTTCTGTTCAACGGAGACTTCATTTCTATGAATCCGAGACCGATGAGCGGAGACGAACCAGGCGCAGAAGTACACTTTCAAAGCCCTGGAGACCACGAGAAATACAAGTAAGCTTTGCTTTTAAATGATTGATTAACCGATTGAACTACAGAATTCTGATGCCGTTAAAGCTGAAACAATACTTCGACATGGCCGTGCCCTTCTCCCGGTTGGAAGTCTCTTTTGAAGAATTTGTTCTCCTCAAAGCGCTCACAATATGGCACATCAGCGATTACGCATTGACGGAAGACGGTCGTGCCATTTGTGCTCGTCAACGGGACGCCATTCTCCAGGCTCTGCACAAAGTGGTCGAGGAACGAGGCGACGAGGATCCGGCCATCCGAGTCGGCCAACTTCTGCTCAGCATGAGCTACATAACGGTCAGTTCTCCAGCTTTCGCACTTTATTATAAACTAAAGTATTTTCAGGAGCTAGTGCAAGCAATGACAAACGCGTACGTCCTACAAACGTTCTTCGGAATCGTCTCTGCTGACAGTATCATGCGTGATTTGCTCTTCAAATACTCCTGAATCTCTTGTACTCCAATTAAATTTAATCAGAATCTCTTCTTATCACAAGTGCCTTAGAACTTCTACTCATTTCCACATCTCCCTCTCCTTTTTATCTGTGATCCCCTCTCTTTGCCATACTCATTCCCAGATCTTGTCACCTTAAATTTTCCATGTTTTATCCATGTAATGTACATTATTCAAGTTCACTGGTTAGCTGCGAATTCGTTGATTCGTCCACATAAATCGGAAGCACAAAATAGTGCCATTGCGTCTGCGGAACGAGGTACGGTTTGTTCCAAAGCCGCTGCGAATCGACGGAGGGAGGATTCGGACCGATCGAGAACCATTCGATGAGCAGATTGTGATGGACAGTCGGTGAATCGGCACGCGTGCACTGCTCCACTTCGATCTGAAATCATTCGAACGTTTTTTCGATCCTTCCCTGGTCGGTCACCGATATCTCTTTTCCGGGCGGAATCAGAAACTTTGACGGATACACTTTGTAGAATCCGGTGGTGGAGAGAAGAGCTCTGAGGGCGAGCCACTCGCTCTTCTGATTGCTCTTCACATTCAGAACGGACAATCCGAGACGAGGAACGTGGAATGGCTGCAAAAAAGATTGAGAAAATGACTTGACGTCTTCCGGAAAATGCAAATCTGACTCTCGGATAAATGTAGATCATTTCGCTCGAATAGCTCTCGATCCTCGTCTCCGTCGACTGAGTGCTCAGAAGTGTTGCCACATGGCTCGGCGTCTCTTCGCTGCTCTGTTGCGATTCGTCAAAGTCTCGTTCGAGTTGGCAGAGCAGAATGGTTTGGAAGATGAGCAGAATGTAATAAACGACAATGAGAATGTGTGAGCACTAAAATGTTGGGAAAAGGAGGAAATTATCAGGGAAGAGGGTACCATAAGCTGCCAGATTGCTCCGTTGAATCTACAGTAACCCGGTTGCCGATCCTTGCTCCAAAGAGCGAATGTCGAGAGGAAAGTTTCGTAGACAAAGAGGGGAACTGTGAGCAGTTTGAAGACGGAAATAGCAAGACCGCCAGAACGGTTGATGACTCTGGTGATTCGCTAGAAAAGAAGATTAGAACGGATTCTCAACGGACTCACAATGTGGATATAGAATGAGAAGTCGAACACGAAGAAGACGAGAGGGAAAGAGAAGTAGAGAGACGGAGCCATTCCGGCGTCGAAGATCTGAACCAGCACACTCGAGGGTACGTCTCGAATGATGTTTGTTGAACCTGATACAAGAAGAGTTGTGGATTGACAAAGACTCCTTTCGGGTGATTCATGCACGTCTTCCGGAACGGAAAGTAAATGGTTATGAAGGAAAGGAGCAGGAACGCAGTCTGAAGAACTCTCGATTTCTCCAGGACTCATTCCGTTCTATCCATACTTTTCCCAGAAAAACCATCATCAATCGGCTGTCTTCTGCCACGTTCACATTGTCCACTGGCCAGATTCTAACGGTATATTTGTAGAAAACGGCGAGCAGACATACCACGACACACAGTCCGAAGTGGCCGAAAATGAAGTACAGCATCTGTCCGAAAGTCCACAAACCGGACAACTCGGCCGTTTTGCGATGGTCCTGAGCACAGATTCTGGCGGGAAGGGAAGAGAGACAACAGCAGTGCGTCTCTTTGTCTGAAAGATCGCAAGTGAGGAATGCAGCCGGAGAAAGGCAGAAAACAGACCATCTTCCAGGCACACTGATTCTTGCTGTGTTCTGTGAAGGAGCTCCAAACACGAGGAATTGGTCAGTTTCGTCGGCTCATCGGCACAATCAAATCGCTCCACATCGCCCTGGAAACAGAGCAGGTTAACGAGGAACAGAAGGCCCGGAAATCACTTCAGATGTGGTGTGAAAGTGGGAAAAACAGACGGAAGATTGACACTGATCATTGCCAAACTTATTGATGACACATCTGCCGAGAGGGTCGGAGGATAATATCCTGAACAGATTCTGAAGTTTGGAGAATTCAATTGAAACATACGATACACACAACGAAAAGAATACGATGATTTTATGCATTTGGAAGGGGTTCAAAAAGATGAATGCAGACATTCATGATTGAAACGTTTCAAACAAAAGTTCTCCAATGATAATCAGAAGTTCACGTATTTACAAAAGTTATCGGATGTAAAAAACAAAGAACATGTGAAACAAGGTGCGTTCTTTTTGGTCTTTATGTGATTGTTTTGTATGTGAAAAGTTTCGAGTATTTATTTGATGAAACACTTCGGATTCCCAACTGTAAAAGCTGGAAGTGGCACGGAGATATTATATTAATTCGGAGGAGAAATCACAATAACAAAGAATTATTAAACTTATTAGGGAAATGTTTTAAAAGTGAAGCAACCCATTTTGAATGAAAATATGTAAGACTGAAAGGAATAAAGCCAATTTTGGATCGGAAAGAAAGAGTATTTGGAATGTACACGCAACGGAAAGGTCTTCTGAGGAAAGAAAAACGGAAAGAACTAGGAGAAAACGGAAAAATTAGGGGAGAACTTGAAATCGAGGGCTCTTTTTCATTGAATAGCACAGAGCTCCGAAGGTGAGCGAGACTGCGAACAGGATGATTCCGAGAATGATCCAAAGAACGACGTAGGGCAGGCAGACGGCCTTGGAAGAGGAAACTTCGTGTGAGAGCCCAGAGGACTGCTCTTGCGGAGACGGAAGGTCTGTGGCTGAAAAGTCAATTTGCAATGCGTTCTGAGAAATGTTAGCTTACCGAATCCTCCATCCAGAATCGTGATATCCGATGAAACGTCCACATCCAACGCATCTCTTCTCTTGATTTCTCTCTTTGTCGTTTTGGGCTCTTCAGATGAAGTCATGTGCTGTGCCTCCGCGTGCGGTTCTTTAGAGAGCTCGAGTCCAGATCCTTCCACGTCATCATCCGCACTCAGCGTATTATTGTTCTTCCGTGGAGCTTTGAGCAACAAGAAAACTGGGTCAGGAGTAGGGAAGTCTGTGGGGAGAGTGACTGTTGTGGTCGGGTCGAGCACTCTGTGGACGGTTGTGGACGGCAGTTCCGTGGTTGTGGACGTGGTAGTTGTGGATGTTGTTGTAGAAGTAGTGGTGGTGGTGGATGTGGTCGTCGGGGCTTCGGAAGTCGTCGTCGACGATGGGAGCGGGGTGGTGATCAGTTCGTCTCTGGCCAGCTCTCTTCCAATCGGTTCCGATGAATCGTCAATGGAAGAAGCGGGGGCGTCACATTTCGGCTGAAAACTGTTACTATTCTGGTGATTTGTCGGACCAACTCACATGAATGCAGGTGTCACTAAGCGCCGCGCAAATTCGGATCTTGCAACTGATCTGGACAGTGTTCTGATCTGGAAAGTTGAAGGCCGCCGAGTTCACGAAGGCCTTCGTCCTGTTCTCGTTGTAAATGAGATTCGGCATAATGTAGACGTCTTCTGAGCATCCGTTCTTTCCAATGACCAACTTTTCGTTGAGTTCTCCGCCACGAGCTGTGCACTCGTAAACGGCCATCTGATATATGGAACTAGGACAGTCCCACACGTGGTAGAGTACATCCATGAGCTGTGCATACTTGGCGATCGGACCGTTTGGGGAATCCTTGTGGATGGTGTAGGAGCACACCGGATGCTCGGCCGTGTCGATCACTTCGACGGGCGTCGGATCACTAAAGTATTCATTATTGGCCTTGAGCTAAATTCTTCCTAAAGAGGGCCCAAATCGTAAAACAGTTTACGAGTTTACCGCCTCGACCGATTATTATTATAGAGCCATAAAAGCGTACCTAACGGAAACCTCTGCGCCCACTGCCTTCTCCGCCTCTTTGTAGAAGCAACGAAGACGGTAGGCTCGGTCGACTTTCGTGGTGAAAAGCGGATGAAGCTGGACGACGACGGTCATTGTGTAGGCCATTCCCTTCGGATTCACCTGGAACAGACAGTCTCCGAAGATCGGCCCGATCCCTTTCACTCACTTCTCTTTGCCGGGCGACATCGCATTTGGAGAATTCGAATGTGGCATTGGCGGTATTTGAAAACGAGCAGCCGTCCTGCAAAAAAAGCGAGTCTCATTTCGGTGACCGAAGGATGTTATTCGCCAGAGGACATTTTGTAATTACGCGCCTTGGAGAAACCACATACACACACACAATTCGTACCTTTCGGAAGTGACCTTTGACGAACACATGTGATGGTGCACTCTTTTCCGTGTTCACTTTCAGCGCCATGTAACCATTGTGGCACGAGACTGTCGGCTCATCTGCAAACGGATTCGGATGACGTCGATTCATGGCGGATTCGGGATTACCTAGTATATGATTGTCGAACTCGACTATGGATTGAGCACTGTGAATGAGAGCAAGCATGAGCAATAGGAAATCCATCGAGGTCATTCTGAAAAAGGCAAGTGGCGGTGAGAGAAGATATCTCTGGAGAGTTGTTGTCGGGAAAGCGCGAAGAAGACATGCAAATTGGAGACACAAACAATGCCCGGGAAGAGGCGGGATGCTCCCGACAAGGTCAGAACCCCATTGAAACGAATAAGAAAGGAAGCGAGGCGTGTCGAGCGAAAGAAGACGTATTCGGAAGGGATTCTGGGGCATTCACACACCCCCATTTAATTGGTTCGTGTCTCGAAAGAGTCTTTACTTGTACATACCGTATAATTGACTCGAACTTTTCGGGAACGTCCGTTCAGAAAGCGAGAGGAAGAGGGGTCAAGAGGAGCGTGAAGAGGACATGGGAACGGACGGACTGGAAGGGAAAGATTACAGGTCGGAGCATGGGAGTGACCTGATTGGGAACGGACGAAGTGGGGCGGAAAGAGAAACAATGACGGAGGACGGACGACGAATTAGAGGGTCCCGACCACTTTGGTATTGTTTGCAAACAAGAGGGAGACCGTTTTTGAAGGTGACTACTGTGGAATAAAGAAGGTGATGTCATCGGAAGTCAGTCAAGGAAACTCTGATTGTGAGCGAACCTCTTCAAGGGAAAATGGAGTACGGTACGTGCAGAGTCGAGTGATTTTCGGGATGAGTTTGTTATGATAGAAGTACAGAACGGTCCCGCCCTCTTGATCACATAACAGTTTACGGCTCTTCCGGGATTACGGTAACAGCCCGATCGTAAAGTAATTCTCGTGTTCGCAATCTTTTGGAACACCCTCAAAACAGTCAAATATTTGAGTAGGTACCAGAGGGCGAGGGAAAACGAAAATGACAAAATGATGGTGACAAGGGAACGAGACGCCCGTGGGGGAAACACATGCATACCTTGACACCGACAATTAGAATGTCACAATTGTAGGGGAATCGAGAGAGAAAGAGAGAGAGAGAGAGCGAGGAGGGCACAAGAAGGAAGGTTGTCTAATTACGGTACGCGGCTGGCAGGCTCTCAGGAGAGGCCACCGCGTTTGAATTTCGACCGCAAAAAAATCAGTGACCGAACACGGCGCCGCGGACCGAACGAGTAATTCCTGGAGAGTATGTTAGGCGGGAAGGAGATGGGAACTTAACGGGGTGTGCTGAGATTAAAGTCAAGGTTGTGAAACGCTTTTTGGGAACATTTGAAGGTGGAAATGGACAAAATTATGTACGGGAAAAGTTATGTAATATGAGGTTGAAAAGTAGGTTACGACCGGTTATCTTGGCTTGATTTTCACTTCAAGGCTACAAAGCGAGAATGCTGACAAAAGCTGTCAATAAACGTTACTGTACAAGCACTTAGAAGTTGCAAAATTCCAGAGCCCGCAGAGAACACAGTAATTTATGTACGAGAAGCCGAAATTTCGCTGCACAGGTGCTCATCACGACCATCCGATAGACGGTTAGTCACGCCAACAGCCAGCACCTGACAGTCTCCCTCCCCGCCCGCCTTGTCCCTCCTTACGGACCCTTTTCACCTTGTCTGTCGCCTCTTGAAATGCTCATTAGAATATGGTCAAAGAGGTGACCCTGGTGTGTCCGAGGGCATCGAGCATTATAATGAATGTTGCGGAATGGGACTGACCCGGCTCGTATTGCCTTCTTCTTTTGGGCGAGACCGCACGCCAAATGAGCACTTGAAAGGACACGAAAAGGTGTGAATGAAGGAGGCACTGGGAGGGGATTAGGATATTGGTATCTGGGGGCGAGAAGGCGACATTTAGGGGATGGGGGCTAATTTTTCGTTTGAAATATCGTAACCAGAATGACGAGTCTCGAGGAAAACAAGTGAAACTTTCTTACCTACCTTCCACTTTTCCTGAAATGAGGAACAAAGCGAAAAAGAAGAGGATGCATAATAATTACAGGAAACGGTTTCGTTTTCCGTTCAAACAAACGGCGGAAGAAGAAGAAGGAGAAATCAGGTGGTTTCACTGACGAGTCTCGACGGAATGATGGATTCTGAAGGCTTCGGAATAAGGGAGAGTGACCTAGTAAGTACAGTTCAGTGCAGGTCAAACGTAAGGAAATGAATAGCGTTTGGGAGGGAAACGGACGGTTTTTTGAGCGATGAGCGCCTTCACGGTTCCCTCCTTGTTCGGCGCGATATCCTTCCGATTATGTGTTCTTCCGACCGGACGACCGGCTGCTGCTTCTGAATCGTGCGACGATGAGCATTTGCTTGCCCCACTTTCGGCCGGCGGACAGTGAATAACGGACGGTGCAGACGGAGGCAAACGGATCGGAGAACCGGATCCGCGGAGGTGGAAGGCTCACGAAGCTGTCCAAATAACCGACTATTTTGAAAGTTTTTGTGTGAAACGCATCAAAATACAGAAGGCGTGAGAACACAAACAAAGCATCTGGAATGAGAAAAGCCTTTTGGTCATTGGGACTGTGAAGTGTCAGACGAGGGGGGAAATCTGGAGAGGTACGGAGAAATCTCCTCATTTTATTCTCTTTCCAGCATTACAGTTGCCAACACTTTCACTTTGAAACTCAATTATCACTTGCAAATTGTGTGAAACAAAGAAGTTTTGAGAAAAAGTTTTGCATTCTTTAATCAATTCACTGTGATTTCTGCCACTTCCTGTTTCTAACTAACAAAGTGCGTAACCTAGTGCTCAATGAACGCCTCGAGAATGGTTTCCGGACAAACACTTCGCTCATCAAAGATGGAAATGTTCGATTCATTCGAGAAAAGCACTTGGCATTCTTTCGCTCTGTTTGCACTTTTAATTCCGTTTTCACTGATAGATAACCTTGAAAACAGTCAGATGGACAAACATTTAATTGAAATATGAATGGGAAGACGAGTGCAATTGTAAGATGAAAGAGATGGAACTTGGACGGAAAATGAGAAGTTCGTGTGTTTTGATTGCGCTCGAGGTAATTGCATATTTCAAAGTTATCATGGGAGAATACTTTATTCGGGAATCAAAACTAATGAGATTAGAATGGATCATAACTGTTTCCTCTTCCTTTCTTTCAGAATTGAAAGGAACATCTTCCGAGATGGGCACGGACAGTAGTGAGAATCGAGTCCCGGTCCTCCACGACGGCCCATCAGTCCCGGCGGCCCTGAAATCAACATTCATTCCAACTCCAACCACTGACGTTACCCGGCTCTCCACGATCTCCGTACGGTCCAGAATACCCCATCGGTCCCATTGGTCCCAGTGCTCCCGGAGGTCCCACTGTTCCGGGCGGACCGTCTTCTCCAGGAATTCCCGGTGCTCCAGTCTCTCCGTTCTCTCCCATTACTCCTTTGATTCCAGTTATTCCTATCTGTCCAGGCAATCCCGGAAATCCTGGCAGCCCCGGAACTCCTGGTTCTCCGGGCGGTCCGTCTTCTCCGATCGCTCCTCGTTCGCCGTTCATTCCACGTATACCAGTTTCTCCCGGCCAACCAGCAATACCCTGAAAACTAGAATGAAACAAAAAAGGCTTCGAATGCATGGGAAACCGGCGGTCCCTCCACTCCTTTGATTCCAGGTTTGCCTTTGGGACCATAAGGGCAAAGACGGCAACCGAACACTTGCTGATAAAGAATGTTTGGAAGTTCTCCAGGGATGCCAGGAGGTCCAGGCATTCCAGGAAGTCCGTCTTCACCAGGGACGCCATGTGTACCTGAAACTCTCTCGATTTGTGAAAATCTTTTGCAGACGCAGTCCTACCTTTTCCTCCTTTCTTTCCAGGCGCACAAGTGTTGATATATTCACACTCACAATAATTGTACAACCTTCTTTTCATTCTCCGTTCTGGCGCTTTCAGATACCTATCGAACTCCTTTCTCAGCTCATATTCAATGCTTAGAAACTCTTCGAGCTCTTCTTTCAGCTGCACTTCAATCCTTGCTATTTCAGCGAAAAAGGAGGGGAGATAAGAGAAAAGGGAGAATATTGATATGAAAGTGATGAAAATGGAGAAGGAGAGAAGAGAAGAAGGCTTCTCGATGGACATTGGAATGTAGAATGAAAAGAGTTTGCGACGAGTAATCGAAGGGATTAGGCGGTACGGTTCCACGGATTTGGACGGGCGGTCTCAAGTCGGAAAAAGGAATGAATAGGTTGTAAAATGAAGAGAAAGCGGATCTGAAAGTTTGTGTTTTGACGGTGAGAACACCGGATCTTTGACTTCATTCTCTACTCGACACCTACTTCTTCTCGGTCTCTCTGTCCATCCTTTCCCACGTGGCACCGTCTTTCCATTATCCCTGACCTTTATCTTCCTCCATTTTTACCTCATTTTCGAAAAACATTAGCAAATCAAATTAGCGCCTTCTTTCTAATTGGACCGACCCGTTTCCCACCCAGTTTGCCTCGTTCATTCTGACCTTCCTCACCCATTTCAATCCGCTTCTAAAAACGTCTCCAAATCAGTTTTTGTCTTTCTCTCTGCCAGCAAAAACTTTAGCTATCTACTGCTGAGATCTTTGAGTAATCAATCAATTCGGTCGCCCATCAAGACCTTGAAAGCACTGAACTTTCGCATTGGAATGTTGCTTTTCGCGCCACCCGAAAAACGAAACGTTCCTTGGCGAAACTGGTCTGCCTACTGTGGCCGAATAGGCAACACACAAGTTGATTAGCAGGGCGACTGCATTCCGATCCCGCCACTTCCCGCTTTTGATCAAACTGTTTGTTGTTTTTGCGAAGAGCCGTCAAGATTTGACTGGATTTGGAGGCTTTGTCAGGATTTGATCGACGTACATTCGTAGCGGAATCAGCACGGATAAGTCTGACAAATATTTTCGTGTCATGGTCGTTTCAATTCGTCCTAACAACCATTAGTCCCACTGAATTATCTGTGAACCTTTCCTTTCTGCTCCCACTTTCATAGTTGTCACCGGGCTTGAGAAACAACATTACTGTAGACGTTTTTGGATTATCTGCATAGAACTAATCTACACGTCGGACTCCCAACTTGAATAACATTGTTGACTCGAAGGAAGCTATTGAAGAGGCCGACGACAACTACACCTCCCTCTCCAAAATTAACTGAATCGTAACCACTCGTGAATGTTTCCAAGAAGACGTTTCTCGGCGCGTCAGGCAGGCGGCAGGCGGGCGGCATTTCTTTTGAGCCGCCCGACTCGGTTTACCGCCCGCCCCGACTGATATACGGGCAATCGGAAAACCAAAAGAGCGGAAGAATTGAAAGAGATACGATAGGCGGAGCGGAGACCCTCATCGACAGCTTTTTACTATATTCAATCTCACTCTGTTATGGGTGCATTTCACTGCAATCGTGCTCTGTTGATGAACTCTTTTTGCAGTGACCTCGGGGCCGAGTTTGAAAAGTTAAGCCACATTTTAAGTGTAAAACAACTAAAATTTACTTCGCGGCCGAGAAACTCGAGCGGGATTGCCGGGAAATGCCGCTAAATGCCCACTTATGATAATTTCATTCCGATTTTGAAATCCATTTCGCCCTTCTCCTTATTATGCACACCTTCTGTCCCCCATGATCCATCGGTTCTTCTTCGGTCCTCGGTACATTATACCCGGGTGCTTCCTGTTGCATAAGCCCCTTTCGAATGCGCGCACACATGTTGGTACATCTGCTCTCGTGTCTCGCTTTCCGTTGTAAACCGCCTCCCGGCCGAGACGATCGGTCGATTGTGCAACGTTCCGAACGGCCGGACACCCTCAATCACACCAGACGGTGTGCAGGGCCGGTGACGTCATTGCCACGTCATACGGCTTCCAAGAATAATATATTTATCGCAGAAACTGAGCAGCTGACGATTGCATAACTGTTTCCGAGAGATTCAGCGAATGTAGGTGGGATAATATTGAGCGAGTCAATTTGCTAATGGTCATTTCGGGTTTCCTATTACAGTTGGATTCAATTGCCAAATGAACCGGTCAAATATCAATGGCAAAGAGCGCGTGCTCTTGCTCTCTACAGTATCTTTCTATTCGTCCCAACAGCTGTTCCCATTAGTTCCCTAATGCTCAAGACATCATAAACCACTGAACCGGTGTCAGTCCCAGCTGACTCACCCGGACCCCTTCCCATTCATTCATTCATTCCACCCATTGTGATGCCACGTCATCAGGCGGCAACCACTGTGAAAATCACAACAATATTAATATGCGAGTCAATAAGCGGCGCCAAATTCAAAAGTCGCTCTCTTTTTGTCAGTGTCTCTCCGCTTCACACACTCTTTATTTGCGCAGCCGTCCTGACCATCATCCGAAAGCTTCCATGAGCACAGGTGAGCGAGAGAGCCCAGAGACGCAGACGCCGAGCGGCTTCTGTACGTGTTTGCGCACCATTCAGCAGCTCCGCTTTTGGTCACTTCTTTGTTCTTTGTGACATTTTGTCTCGAATATTTGGTCAGACACCTCGTATTTCTGTCTGTCCTTTGGCCCCTGGCGTTCAAATTGAAGCGCCGCTCGCTCACGGATGCTCAGTTTTAATGTTTTCTTTTCGAAGCTTCAATTTCTACGGCCCTGTGCTTTGCTCATGAGAACCACAACATTCTTTCTCCTTCTCTATCTGTGATTCTTTTCTAAATTTGCCACAATCTCTCCCTACCGTAGTTCCGTCACAATTTCTCCGTTTTTCCGACAAAAACATTCCCACGCTATTCGCACCGCCGCTTTTCTTTATTTTTCCGAGAAACTTTTCTGGTTGCCTAATAACCAGGCGATTAGGCCGAATGGCAGTTGGTTCGGCCAAAAAACCGGGCCCTGCCTGTTTGCTCTCAGACGGTGGCCGCTCGCGCTCTCCGGAAGTGCTCCATTTGACACTCGCCCTCTCGCTCCCTCGCTCTTCCGCTTGTTTGATCATATCACTTTATCACCCGCGAAAGAGAGAGCTCTCCGCATTATTAGCAGCCTTCTCAGCTTGCTTTCAATCCCGAAATAGTACAATATGGATATGTCGGAGCAGATTAGGAGTGTGTCATGGCAACTGAATGGGAGAGAACGGAGAGGGAAAGAGAGCAGCTGTACGTTTTGAGAGAAACCTTCCTATTCATGCTTCAGTGTGGAGGCGGATGAATAGCGAAGTTGAATGATAGTTTGATGAAATTTCCGAATGAGAGTACCACTTCAAGAGTGACCGATAGTATTGTAGATTCAAACATTCAAACATTCCTTCTTATCCCTCTCCGATTCTTGATTTTCCTTCCTGTTCTCACTTCCATGTCATCATCCCTTTTAGTTTCCGTCAGCTCATTCTCACACCTCCTTTCCCCGTCTATTTGTGTGTTCTCACTCGTTTGACCCTTATCCCTCTTATCCGCCCATGTTTGTGTTTCTCCTAACACGGTCATGATATCGGAGAAGTCATGCCGCGAACCGACTGCCGGACAACACTTATTTGCATCTTCAAGTGCACTAAAAGAGCATGGAAATTCGGCCGAAAACGGCAGATGTTCAAGGTTGAATGTGGCAAATCAACATGGATTGGCGCGCGCGCGCGCACGCAATGAAGTACGGATTTGGAGTGATGGATGAGGACACGAGACCCCAGTTGACACCTTTTCGTTTTTCCTTTCCACTTTTGTTCTTCTTCCTTCTCGACAGTGATCTTTCCACGCCATCTTCTTGCTCGGCTCGGTCGAATCCATTCAATTAGACCCCCATTCGTTTTCTTTCATTTCACCGCCCGTCACCCCAATTCACACTCCTTTGCCACGTCACAACTCTTTGAACTTTGAAATGGGTGAGTTGGTCGCCGCCCCGAAACACGCATTCATCACAATGATGATGCGATTATAATTATTTAGTGTGAAAGATAAGAAATTGTACGTTTATGGAATGAGAAGTTGGCATTGCAAATAGAAAAATACCGTGAATAGAAGGGCACCATAGTACCGTTCATTTTGGATAATATATCTCAATTCCCGGTTAAGATGTTGAAGAGATGTCAACTGATAAAATACTCAGAAAGACATTGTGCACGTTTTATCGGTTGACAACTTTTTGATATCTTCATTGGCAGTTGAGATAAATTGTTTCGAATGGACAATAATGGGAGTGCCCTTCTATTACAGTCTTTACGGTAACACGTGTCAGATGAAGCAATCTCAGACCTTTCAGAATCCGGTAAACCCATAAAAGTATGGGTTTGCTTGTTACCATCAGAACAATACACAGTATATTCCAACTGTTTTGGTACACATTCCGCCGCCCCTTCCATTCCATTCCAATCTTCGATCTCCTTCCTTCCCTCACATTCCTCCTCCCTTTCGTTCCTCTTTAGCTGCCTTCTCTGCTTGCCAATTTTGCCAGTCAGTCACATGTTGACCTTATCAGTCCGTGTCGAAAATACGAACATAAAAGAGGGCGCCGAAATGCGGAATGTTTTCATGCTCTCTCTCTTCCGATAACAACCCGCCACTTTTGAAAAAGTCTTGCCCAACCCGACAAAAACATACAAACTTGTACTAAATTGGGAGCGAAAGAGAGCAAGTTTTGGGCAGATAAGATAAGGCAACTCGAGAGAGATGTGCCGCCGGCTCTCGCCCCGCCCCCCTCTGACCACGCCCCTTTTGTCGTCGCTCGTCCATCTCGTATCTGATGCATGACAGGCGGAACGACGATTAACCGCCCCATCCGTCCGGCCTATCTGCCCTTCGATCTTCCAATTCTTCTCTTAATATTTGGCTTTCCATTATTATTCCCCCCATTCTTCCAGACTTTTGTCTTGTTCTCTTCCTTCTCCTTCTGAACAGTCCGATGGTGGACATATCGATGCTGTCGATGTGATGAACGAAAGAGAAAAGTAGAGGAAAACACTTGTGATCTACTTGCTTTATTATTATCCGCCTCACCCACCTCCAGTTTCTCTTTTTCTTCACACCATTATCATTATGAGTGAGTGGCTTCCGAACAGAAGGAGGACATTAGTGACGTGGCTGAAGTAGAAGGAAGTGGAGGGAGGTGCCGAAATGTCTGGGTCTGTTGACAGCCAGCTGTTGTTACTGGGTCAATAGGTTCTGCCTTCGCAAATTACTTCCCTGGCTATATGGTCTTCAAAATTACAAATTGCCCACAACCACAAAGTTTCATTCCGATCTACCATAGTCCCTTTCGGCTCTCACTCATTCCTTTTCTTTTACCACTCTGATAGCATCTTACCGACTAATGGTCCACGTCATAAAAGAGTAATTAGGTGTAAACACCCTTACGGCGGCACATCTTTCTCTCAATCTGGCTCCAGAATCTCACATTGATCCTTTGTCCTCTTCGTCTTCTCGCTCTTTGCGGTAAACTTGTTCGTTTCTTGTTACCTAACTAACCCACTTCTTCTTCTTCTCCCGCGGGTGTCAGAATCAGAAGGGTTCGAAGGGGATAATTGCTAATTGCCGCTCTCTTTCCCTCTTTTCGTCTGTGGCCCGTGCCCGGATAATAACCGTCCTGCCCGCTTTCCCGGGGGACGACGGCTGGTCATTCGATCGTGTTTACTCGACGACTAGCCCCCTCCGGCTGTTGGTGGTGGCCAGCCTATTCAGTAACCCGCACAGTCACCTCATTTTCATCATCCGCCTCCCTCTTCCTCGTCTTGTCCGTCTGTCATTTCGACAGATGTTCCCCCACGGGGCTCATTGTTGCCACGCCTTCTTCTTCGCAACACAGTCTTGCTTTAATATAATCTCAATTCTCCAAATAATCGTGTTGCCACCCGACTATTCCCATCGAAACCGCTTCTTTTTTGCCTTTCTTCGTCCTCTCCAAATCAGCTCACTGAAACGGAAACGGAAATCGCTCTGAAATTTGCATAAATAGTTTGGGGAGAAGACTCCCCGGCATTGGCATCAAATCGTTGTCTCGATATCGTCCGACAAACAAACAAACCAAAAAGGAGGGGCCCTCCTTCTCCGATTCCAGTTTCGGTTCTCCTCATCATCATCAGCTAATCACTAGGGAAAACAGTGTGGCGGAAGGCAGAGACGCAGACGCACGTCAGCTAATCACAATCACATCCTCCTCGCGCTCTCTTTCTCTTTTTCTCCGATGCTTTTGCCATTTCGAAGCGAGGTTGTAAAACAAAACACAGTAACAGACAGAAGAGGAAGAAGAGGGAGGGAGGGAGGGGATTGAATGATTGTTACATCCCTTTTGACTTTCTTCTCTGTTTGTATACTCAATACTCATCGGCGAGGAAATCGACATGCTGTAAAATAATCTCCTATTATCTCAACTACTTCACTTTCGCCCCACTGTCTTTCTCTTTCTCTCACTTTCGTTGTGTAATGTAACCACCAAACCGCATTCCCCTCTCTCCTTGTACTTGTCTTTTCGTCTCTTTTACTTATGGATCGACAGTGTAAGGATTACTGTACCTTGTGGTCTGTGCCCGTTCCTCTTCTACCGTAACCATCTTCTTGCCCGTTCACCTTAATCTTTTTCAGAATGGAAGACTTCGACGCCTACCGTGCCGCGTGTGCCAACCGAATGCGACGTCTGGAACGCTACAAGAAGGCTCGCAGCTTCTGCAGTCTTGAGACCGACGAGCCGACGTCTTCGGCCTCAGTGAGCCCGACTGCGGATGCTCCGCGAGCCGACGGATCGTCCACCTTCGACATGATCCGCGAGAAGATGGTGAGTTTGCACGACACTTTGGGCCATCATTTATGTGTGAATGCGAGTCGAATTGTTTTGATTCGTAGTGCAAACACCTTCGGGCTCCAACCAAATTACGCGTCTTTATCCGCATGTTCTTACTCTCCTTCTCCCCATTTGCAAACATTCTTTGAGGGTGTGAATGGGGGAAAGAGCGGGAAACTGAGAAGACTTGGCGCGGTGGCGGAGGGGGAGTAAACAATACGAACAAGTGTACGGACGGGGATCAAGAAAGCATGTACTCTCAGACTCTCGGATTGTTTTCGCCTACTTCAGACTATGATCTAGTATTGAGAATGTTGAGTGAATGTTGACGAGCAGCGATACTGTACATGTGTGACTTCTTCAAAATTCTTCAAATTTCTTCTGCCTCAAATATTTTCCGCTATTCATTCAAATTTGCGTCGTCACCGTCGAATTTCCGCTAATTCACCCAGAATTACGCCATCTTGTGCTTCTTCGCCCTCGTCGTTCATTCCGGTTTCGCAAAAGCCTTGGCATTCCAACGTCTCCTTTCTTCCTCTTTTCCTTCTCGGATTCCTGTTCGAATGCTTTGCCCCCTCTGTCCCTCCTCCGGGTAATTAGGCGGCAAAAAAGATCCGTCGGCGAGATAAATGACGCAACCGGGTGGCCAATAATCGAGGAGCGCGGACAATAGCCGTGGGGGCGACGGTTTCCCGCTCGGATCCGTCGGAAAAAAGAGCGAAAAGAGAGGGCTGGCAGCTGTGAAACGGGAGCCGCGAAGGTCAGCGGGGGAGCAGACGGATGCCCGTTGCGCATAAATCATCGGGTTGATTGGAATTGCAAAAGTTATAACCCTGGCGTGTCTCTCGAAGCCAATGACCCGCATGGGAAAGAAGTTCGGGCGGCCCAAGGTTAATAGGGTTCGGTTTTTGAGTAAACAGCCAATGACACCAAAACACTCGAAAAAGAGAGACGGTCCCGATCCCTCTTTCCCTTCAGATCCGCTCTTCAGAGGGGTAAATATACCGAATAGAGAGTGTTGAGTGCATCGGACGAAAGATTACCTTTGGAGGGAGCAAAGTGACGGGAACAGAAGGGCATGAAGTCACAAGGGATTGAGCAATGTTTGAGAGCATCGAGAGGGTGCTACCGTGTTGTTTCGGCTTCTTTTCCTCCTGATTACATAATATTAATTCTGCTATTTACAGTTCTCTTTGATGGAGAACGACATGACCCTGCTGAAGCAACTCCTTCAACTCGGCGACCAAATCAGCGAGATCAAAAAGGAACGGTTGCGGAGAACAATGTCGCAGAACAGTCTGGAATACGACGAAGAAGACGAGAAAGAGGTCAGTTTAAAGCGGGCAAGTGCTCAGTGAAAAATGACAATTTCAGGACAAGTTCGACTCGGATCAGCACGGATTCTCGGCTTCGATGAGTGCGGTGACCAATCTGTACGTGGACGACGAACGGCCGCAGTTCTTCTCCCGCCAGAACTCGGTGCTGCGCATTCCGATCCCGCCGCGAAGCAGCAACCGATTCGGGCCCAGACGCATCATTCGGAGACCTTCGGATGTGCTGCCACGTCAGCAAACGAACAACATCAGATCCCTTCACGTGAACAGCGATGACTCGGATTGCAGTTCTTCCGGAAGCAAGACACAGTGAGTTTAAAGAGCGGAATTGCAAGTGAAAGTCTGGCTTAATTGCAGTTCTCCGACAAGTTCGGTCTCCAACTCATCCACATTGATTCTCCCCCAGAAAACGACCAAGAATCGGTAAAATTGATTGAAAATCGAATCTCAAATCTTATCAAATCACATTTTAGATCCTCAAACTCCTCAATCGACTCTGGAATCCGAGACGAGCAGCTCACCCCTTCGCCAACTTTCGAAAGCGTCGTCATCTGAATCTTCTTTGCCGGCTTCTGAATCCTTCTCAGTGTCTAGTCATCACCCTCGAATACCTCATGTTCTCACTGGTCCCATCGCTCCCCCTCCCAAATAGTCGGACGGTCCCGTTCTCTTGCATCCATTGAATCCGTCTGTTTTCTGACACTTTGCCGGTCTTCCGATTCGTTCCGTCCTCCTTCTCTCGTCCAATTCTTCCCATTTTTGAGAGTATTTGAAACGTTTCAACTCAATAAACTGTTCATAACAACCTTTCTCTTTCCTTGTTTTGCCCGACATTGATAACCAGATTATCACTGAGACGCGAGCGAGAGAGTGTGTGGAATGGAGAGTCACAGACAGAAGAGCGAAGAATTCGACGGCGTCGGCTCAAAAACAGCGCTTAAAAGCCGTCTGACGTAGGCGAGAAAAAGGAGAAGAGTAAAACTCAATAACCGAAGCATCATGAGAACCTTCCGGCTTTTCGTTTTCACCTTTCTTCTCGTTTCCTCCAGCGCGAACATCGTTCAACAGGAACACAATGACACGGTGAGTGGACGGATTCTGACCCGAATCTCGAGTGGATCCGGTGGTGTTCCAGGAACGGGCGGAACAACTAAAAGAACTTCTCGGAATCCCGCTGCCGACCCTCAAAATCCCGGATCTCCCGGACAGCCTGGTCCCGTCGGTTGGTACAAAAACAGCTTTCACCCGCATACCCTCCCGTTTTCCTTCTCCCTTTTCGCTTTTCCGTGTGCTTTTTTCCTCATTTTTCTCAGATTCGAAATAAGATATCAAAGGCCGACTCGCCAAAAAACAAAGAGAATGAGGTGAGTGAAAAGTGAAAGTGACGTTGAGAATATTTTGGAGAGAATGGGCAGAAACTCAAGCCGAATAGCTTGGGAATTGCTCTGTCGACAGTCAAGATTCCTATCCCGATCCCGACAGTGAGCAAATATGGGGAAGTCACGAGTACATCTTGAACATTTAATTCAGATCAAACTGCCTGATCTGATCCCAACTGCACTTCCAAAGATCATCCTCCCAACTCTTCCACCTATCAAACTTCCAACTGTAACCCTGTGCTCCCAATCTCGTTTTATTTCCCTCCTTTCAGATCCCCAACATTCTGCCAACTGCTCCTCCGAATATCGCTCAGGTGATGCTCTCGTCCGCTTCTGCCCTTCACCACGTGTCGCTTCTGAACTCTGTGTACTCCCTCATCCCTTTCAGCTTGCTTAATTTTAGGAGGACACTCCTGACACACCGTACACTCTACCATACCCACTTCCCGTGAGTTTACAACCAAAAGAAAGTACCAATGTTTCCTATTTTCAGAGTGACGTAGTGCCCATTCCCTTTTTAGTGAGTTATACACTCATCAGCCCATCACACGTTGATTCTTTTTTTCTTACAGGCTAATGAGACGACTCCGTCAGTGAGTTCCCGCACCGCCGTTTCCCTTCTGTTCCCCCGCGTGTCCGATTTCCCCGTGATCCGTGTTGAACCGAACGTTCTGCAGGGAGGAAATCTCGTCTGTGATATCTGCGAAAACACGGTGGTCATCGTCAAATCGAGGTTCCAGCTGGTTGAGAAGGCCGTGCGGAACCAGGTGAACGTCATTCTCACGGTAAGACTCTCCCGCCACGCGCTCTGAGAAACAAATGTTCAGAACGTATGCACGATCATCAGCAAAGTCGAGGCACTGTCCATTTTCGGAGCTCCGTGTAATTATTTGAAGTCGAACCTGATTGACAAGGCATTCAAGACGCTCGACGATTGGGAGAATACAGTAACCCCGAAGGGCGTCTGCCGAACCCTTCCCTTCTGTAAATGAGCCGAATAAAATGAATTTGAACTTCAACTAGGCACACACGCTAATCGTTGTTATGATTGTACTGAGTCAGTTGATAACCGGCAGCAGACTCTCTCTCCCTTCTCAAACCGACGACCAGTTACCGACAGATGAATTGTCTCTTATCTCTCGTCGCTTTCATCCTTTTCCCCTTCGTCTGCTCTGTCCGACAGAATCCTTCCGATCCTCCGTTCTCTCAAGTCTGTACCACTTGCCGCGACGGAATCATCGCACTCAAAGATGCCATTCCAACTATTGCCCAATTTGCTCGAATAACCATCGGAACGACTATCGATGTTTGTCGTTTCTTTTTTGAATTTTATCTATATCAATGTCTTCCAGAAAGTGTGCAGTCATGTGCTCCCCCAGTTCGACTTCTTGGAAGCCTTCTGCCACGTCGTTGACACTAACATCGAGGATCGAATCTTCAAACTTCTGATGTCTCTTCATGATCAAATAGACGAGAAGTTTATCTGTCATTCTTTGAGTTTCTGTCCAAAGTGATCACAAAAGTAAAACGTTTATTCAACAAAATCATGGTTACCACATTTTCCTCCATCCCGATGGAAATAGTTTCTCGGGTCGATCTCTCTTGCCATCTGAAATCCATTTCTTTGCCACGTATGTCTCGCCACCTTCTCACCCAATCGGACCCTTTCTCCGGATCTGTGAAGTAGACGGGACTGTTCTCCTCCTTCGCCAAATATCCCATCCACCAGCCAAAACTCGAGGTGGGTACGGTAAGAAGCACGACGTCACAGTACAATCGGGAGAACGTCAACTGCACTTCCGGAGGCGTATTGACCATATAGAACTGAAAACGAGTATTGGACTTGGCTCGAGGACGGAAGTACGGGAACCTTTTCAAAAGTGTAGCTTGCAAATTTTCGAGAATTGAAGATTCTCCTGCTGATTGTCGGATTCTCACTCGAAGCCACGAGCATAACACGATCGTGCTCTGCCAGATCTGAAATCCATTTCTAACCGACTTCAACGTCTTCGAGCTTACACTTCCTGAGCAGCCAATTGAGCTCTCGGACGGAAAACTTGAAATCCGTGGGCGAGCTTGATTTGCTCGCATTTTTAGTGTCCATGTGCACACAGATCCTGAAATGTAACATCACTTTCAAGAGCTGGAACTGGAGTGATCCTCACTTGAAAGTGTCCCGGAGTGACTCCGTGAGTAACTGTCGTGCTTCTTCGACATTTTCAGCGTTGCCGAGCATCCACTGACGGATCTCTGGGCGCAGATGGTCGAAGTACTTGTAGCTGCGGAAGCCATTTCCCCGGACGACCATGTTCGGAGTCGTGTACTCGGAGAACTTTTTGAGTGGATCTTCAAACGAACACCACGTGTCCAGGCCCAGTTCGGCGTTCGGTTGTTGTTGCTGAAAAGATTACTGTAGCTAGAGCCCACGTGAAATGCTCACCGGCTCAATGACAATCATGAACTGCTGCAGAATCATCGGAAATCGGACGCTGATAACTGAGCTTAGCTGGTTGATGACTCTAGTGTTATTGACGGTATTTATGACTGGAATACGGTCGATGGTCCGGGAAACGCCGAGCTGAGAGAACAGGGAAAACAGCTGATCGCCTGACGGAGAAAATGTTTCAAAGTACTGAAAGGTTGTATTTATTACCAATTTGTCCGGGTTTATGCTCGAATTGAATAGTCTTCGCGTAGTGAATACGTGGATTGGGGCGCAGGCAAAAGAGAATAAAAACGGCGGAAAAGAGGAAACATCCGATTTTTGATTTATATGCGAATCTTCTCGGAAGCATCGTATTTATATGAAAAACACGCTGGAGAACATCTGAAATTTGCGTGGAAGACACAAAGGTCAGAGGTCACACGCACACTTTCTGCCACGTCATTGAAATGGCGATAAAATGGCAATCGTTTGTTAAAAAGCTTTGAGATATCGAAAAACAATATTGGGTTAATTTCTGAGCTTTGGAGAGTGGGATGTGAGCGGCGAGTCGGAGCCAGAGATGAGATCCCGACAGTAGGCCATTCCCATGAGGATGTAGCGGAGACAGTACAGTCCGATGTGGCCGAGAAAGCCTTGGAATCGTTCGGAAGAAGATTGTCCGATTCCGACAAACTTAAACTCGGAAACTCTCTTTCTGCTCTCCTTCCACCTCTCGTGCAGCTGTTTCAGCTGCAAACAGAGTTTATTCGTGTGAGCAAACGGATCGATTCTCACGTTGTTCATTATGCAGTCCAGAGTCGACTGCTGTGCGATCTCGTACTCGGTCAGTTGCGCGTCGAAACTGTCGATCATTGCTTCGTAATTGTCAAACCAATCGCCGACACTCTTTCGCATCACATCCAGCTTCTTCTCGTTCTCTTTCGCCAACTTCAACGCCTTCTCCAACTTCTTCTTTTCTACCAACAACTTCTTCAGTGTCTCGTTCGTCGCAGCTTTGTACTCCTCATCTTCCTCATCTTCGGACACCGAATACCTGGCTGTCTTCTTTTTCGTTGCTGCAAATATCTTCCACTCACTCGCAGTCCACCGGCTCGGCACTCGGTTTCACCAGCACTTTCTTGTGCGCCTCCCTCGACGGTCTCGACCGACTCTTCTGCGCTCTGAAAACAAATTTTGGTTCCGACCGTCATTTTACTCACTTTTTCTCCCTCGCCGCTTGGAGTGCTTTTCTTTGGCGGTTCTGTTCCAAGCGCACCTTCTGAGGATTCAGACATACCTCCGCGCTCGCCTTCTGCTCATTCCCTTCTTTCTTCTCGAGTTTTTCCTTTGAAGTCATCCAGACTGTAATGAAGAATGAATTTTTGTTCAGAAGCAAATGCCAATCAATTCATTTGTCAACGTGTCAATGGAAAATTAAAGTAGAGCATAGCACAAAGTTAAAACAAATTGGGACGAAAAATTAGAGATCGTGAGTCAAATTTAGATAGTCAGGTTAATCCATGTTCTCGTCGTCGTCGATTTTTGGGGCCAGGTAAAAGCGAAGGTAACCGTTTTCTTCGATCGGGTACTCGACAACAACCGGCACTTCGTTGCACAGTGAGAGCCGCACACGATCGCCGAGAGCTGTAGCCCTCGTGAATTGGTTCATGTACTTGATCGAGAAGTTCACGTTCACCGGCTCCTTGACTTCGAGGGAAACAGCCTCACTTTCGTCGTCAGCACTGGAGGAAGGAGAGTACGTGACGACTGAAGAGCCGATGTCACCCTTTCCGGTGAAGACAATTCCAGCCTTGGTGGCGGTGATGTTGAGGGAATCGCTGAACGTGGACAGATCCTTGCAAGTCTTCTGGAACTCTCCGGCTGGCATCTCGCACACAACAGCATACTCTTGGTCGGGAATTCCGAGATGCTCGCTGTCAATGTCCATCATCTTTACGGTCACATCCTGAGTCTTGTCTCGCTTTGGATCGGCAAACGTGAAAACGATCGAGTCCCCATCGTTCTCCTCGTACTGAAAATACTCATAAGAATTAGCTATTGCATTGAAATTACCTTCAACATGCAAGTGTCGTCATTGCTGGCACACTTCAGAGCCTTCGACATGTTGGCCAGGGAAAGTCCGAGGTTGATGGTGCGATCGCATCGGTAGGTATCGAACAAACCAACCTGAAAAAAACTATTGCGTCCTGCTTAGCTGAAAAACATTACCTCCAGTTTTAAAGAGACAAGAGCAACGTGGGAAGAATCCATAGCCTGAAGGCTCATCGCCGTCTCGGAGCAGTCAAATGGAGCATCTGTCACAAGATCCTTGATCGACTCCACGATCTTCTTCAGAAGTCCGGCGCTGGCGAGCTTGGCCTCAAACATGGTGGCGGTGACTGAAATGTTGCGAAATACGTTAGGGAATGGAAACCGTTTGCAAAAAAAGCGACAACTATGTTTTAAAATGAAGACAGTGTGTTAATTATAAACAATTTTGGAGAAACGACGACGAGTGAGCGACAGAACCGTCTCGAAAAGCCGGATTGTGATTCGAATTCCTAAATAATTCGCGCGCAAACTTCGCGCATTCAAAAATTACAACAGACCTGACGACAGTGAACTCGGTTCACTGTATTCGACGCGCAATTTCACAATAAGTACGTTCACCGGCTCACCCCTCCAAGAACAAGTAAGAGTTTGTTTTATGCTTTTATTGAAAAAAGACAACACTTCAAATAAACCCGTGCAATATGATAAAACTGAAACAGATTGTCCCTGACGGTTTTCTCATGTGGCAACACTGGATGTACAAATAGGAAAATAGACTATGTACAAGAGGAATGAGCAGAAAGAAACTAGGTATTTGTAGAACTCTGTGGCAGCATTCGGGCGTTCACAAAGCAATCCGGAAGAGGAACGACGGCTTTTCTGAAGCCAGGAGCCAGACGGGGATCCGTTCGGGACCAGAAAGTCGGGCGGAGTACACGACGAGGACGGCCGGGTTTCAGAAGACAGACTGCGCAGATGAGGTAGATGAGAACGGCTCCAGAAGTAACGAGACATCCAAGCAGGAACATGAACAGCGAACTTCGGAGAGCAGCTGAGCAGCCATGAACGTACGTTTGTGGCCTCACGGATTCTGAACAACAGGGTCAACAAATGATAACGGAATTGTCTTTTTTACCAATGGAAGAGACTAAATCCCGGGAATCGATGAAAGTGTGGGCCGTCGCATGACCCGCAAAGTTGTTGACGTGGCATTCGAAGTAGCCGAAGTGGTGGTAGGAGAAGTGGGAAATGATGAGAGTTCCGTTGGAATGAGAGGAGTAATCAGATGAGATGTGGGAAATCGGAAGAGAGTTCTGAAAGACCACGGACTGATTCATTGGGAACATTCTGGAAGTTTCTCACCACAGTCCAAGTCACTTTCGGTGGAGGAAATGCCTTCGGAACCGGACAAACGAGCAACAATGGCTTCCCGAGGATCGGAACGCTCGGCTCCACTCTGACCCTTTCTTCTTCTCCGATTTCGTCCACAAACGCGACTTTCAATTGGAACACTTCTCCCCATTTCGTGTCGTTTTCTCTCCGACAGTAGTATCTTCCTTCGTCTTCTGAACCAAACACACTTTCCCGACACATCCATTTTCAGACTCACCCCTCCGAACATCATAGATCACAAGGAATCCGATCTCTGGAATCCGCTCCCCGCCACGTGCCTTTCTTCCGTCCAGCACTGCGTTCCGATGCCCTCCAACAGTGGCAATGACGTGCTCATCGCGGTACCACGTGGCATTCGCAGACGTGTACGGTTCGCACTCCAAAGCAGTCGTCGCTCCGATGGGCACCAAACGTTCGGAGGCGGCCTTCTTGGGTGCCAATGTGTGAATGCCTTCTGAAGGGAATAAGCGAAAGTTATGGGTGTGGAGATATTCGAATGAGAATGGCGCCTCGCAGGTCACAAACACGCATTTTATGGACGGTGCGGAAGTGAGAACTGGCGACATGTGGCGCCTTTTTATGGGTGACACAGGGTATTAGCCCCCTTTTCCGGGTACGATCGGGAAAAAGCAAAGTAGCTTCGATTGCAACCCGTCAAAAAAGGCGGCAATCGCAGAGCAATTAGGACGTTTTCCGTCGCGGGCAGCCCTGTCAAAGCAATATGTTTTTGAGCGTCCATTAGGCGAATGCGCGAGAATCCGAAAATTATGGGGTGTCAGAGCGATTCGGCCGCGTCACTTGCGTCCTCAATTAAGCCCTTTTGGAGGCAAAGCCACGACGAACCTGCGCATGAAATCAGCGAAAAGAAGAGGAGGAGGAGCCGCAGCAGTAGACGACCACGCTGGCTCATTTCCCTGAAAGAGAACATGAAAAAAGAGACGGGGAAAACGGGAAAAGAATGAGGTATTGTGGGTCAACAAGATCGCCGTTCGAAATCTGAGCGTCGGGCGGTCCTTTTTCGGTCATCTGTCATCAAGGAGATGCTAATCTGGCGGGCGGGGAGGTACTCTTGTAACACTTCACACGGATATTTGAGAGGGCGACAATATAAGATGAAAGAGAGTTCTTCGGAAGCAGTAGAAGAAGAAGAAGAAGAAGACGGCACGTGTCATACACGGCACTCGAATGAAAAATTCATGCGAAATGAATTCACACGAATATTTGACTCTGATTTGTTGTGCACGAGCATCTGAGAAGAGACGAAGGGAGCGGAAATTGGTCATGCCGGAAGAGCGTGGAACGTCGCAAACGGGCGGATGTTTTGAAGGGAATTTGCCACGTCACTGAGGATTCATATACCTTTTCTTACAGTGTTTGCGCAACGGAGAAGCAAGAAAATGGGGAGGGGGATATTTAATTGAATAGTTGAAGAAAAAGAAAACAAACAATTGTTGCGGCTTTTCCACTTTTTGCATAAAGCCTCCTCGCCCCAAAACCAGAGAACTTCTGGATAAGCGGAAGCGTGTTCACTAAGCATACAGTAATAAACCATTGCATTAGTAGATCATAAAGCGGAAGGAGAATAGTGTGAAAGACGGGGAGAAGCAGAGAAAGCGTGTTCCACACTCTTTGTACTTGATGGCGCCGGATATGTTAATGGGATTTTTGGATGACGTGGCAGAAGAGAGAAAGTGATTGAGTCATTCTGGAAATGTGAGGGCAACAAACACGAAATGAAGACGGATAATAGCAGCAGCTGAGCAAGCGCGCTTTGTGACAGTTTTTGTGTGGAAAGGTAACCAAAAAACCGAAAACAAAATAACACAAATCCGACGGCGGAAAGTGAGCACGCGAGAAGGCGAATGAAATGTTCTCTTTTTCCGTCTCTTCTTCTTCTTCTTCTTTCTCTTTCTCTTTCTCTACTTCTTCTTTTCCGGGGAGTCTCCCGTCAAACAACACGAGCATCCGACTAGAAGCTAATTAGAAAAATGTGTGTGTGTGTGTGTGTGGGCATGGGGGTAATTGTGAATTCAGTTGCAAAAGGAATTCACTTTTTTTGTCGTTGTTATCGAAACAAAAAAGAACATATAACCTGCCGCAGAATAATCGTTTAATTGTCGGAAACTGGATGAAGTGGAGGCGCGAGAGAGGGAAGGAAAAGAGGAAGCGCCGCCCACTTTTTGGAGGAAGAGGGGCGGAGTCTGGATAACAGTTCGAGAATGAAAAGATGTTAATGATCGTGCGAGTACTTCATTGGCACGAGCTCAATCGGACGGACGGACGCACGGAAAAGTTCATATCGAATTCAGTGGAAATTTGTGTGCATACTGAATTCGCCTCTCCCCCCAGAAGAAACAGAAGGGCGGGGACGGGTTCATTCATTTATATGGATGAGCGGATGTGATGGAGAGCCGGGCAGAAAGAGAAGTTTGCTCTTTCGAAAAAGAGAATTTATTAGTTTGGGCGGAGGGAACAACTGGAGGGACGGAAGAAAACCGCCGTGAGTGGAAAGAGGAAGAGCCGACTCTTCACACATTTTTAATTGGATGTTTCCATCTCACTTTCATGTCAACGGACGTAGTCACGAATGGAGAAGAATCTGAAGAAGGGTGCAGTAGACTGAATGAAAACATTCGAACAAAGAATTTCACGGTTTGCAACCAATTGCCGGGCAGTTTTTCGAGTTTCCTCCGCGAACCGCTCGCCATCAATCAAAGAAACGGAAAACAAAGACTTCTCGAACACTTTCAAAGTTCAGCCTTACACACCGAACACGTCATAGATGCGTACATATCATCTGGAGGGAAAAAGAGAAAGCGCGCGGACCAGTTGTGTGTTGTAATCCGAGCGAGAAGAGCCCGTCGCCGAACAATATCAATTGGACCTCCGGGACCAGTCGGAGAAAGAGCAGCGTTTTGAATAGGGAAAGAAACAAGTGGAAAAGTACTAATTTAGGTCTCGAGGGACTCCTTTTTTGAGGGTCCAGATGGTGACAGTTCGGATTTCAATGTCAGTTGGGCGACTGGGATCAGCCCCGATTGTTTGTTTATTCCCGGCGAGAAAGCGTCGGGGGATTAAGGGTTCGGAAAGTGTAAACCAGTTGGAGGGAATCCGAATCGAAATGATTTATGCGAAACCACGAAGAGTTTGTGGCAGATTTCATTCGAAGAAACCATAATAATACCTGGGCGTGGTACGGTAGTCTCTAATAAGAGCGTCGGGTGTCAATCAACAGATCGTTCCGGTACAAAAGGAGGTCAGCGAGATGGGAGATGAGAACAAAACGAAGGATGCTCGGACCTTCCGGTCGGCACCAATTACCCGGTCTCCGCGCTCATTGTCTCCTTCTTTGATCGGTCCTCTTCATGCTCAATTTCGAGCGGACACTGTTCAATGGGATTACGAGCCGGAGGAGGAGCCGCCCGTCTCTAATTATGAGCACCAAGTGGTCAAGTGGATCGGATGGACGAAAAAATGAAAGAAGAACGGGCGGAGCGGAGCGAACGAAGGGCGGAGTGTAAAGTGCGCAGGCGAGTGCATCATTTGGGGCCCAACTGATTGATGTTCGAAGGGGTCAACGGAGGTGAGTGGGAGTACGGTAGTCGAGCTGGTTGTCGAGTCCGATTTGTCAGTTCCTTGGCTTGCAATGCAACCTTGGGTGCCTCGACAGGTGCATCGAAACGAGCCATAATTCATAATTGGACATGCGAACAATTGGCTCATTCGGTTACACGACTCTTGTGAGAAAGCAAGCCAACACGTTACGCAACCTAGTTTCAAGTATTATATCAATTTCAATTCATTTCCAATTCAGTTTCGCACAGTGACGAAGATTTATGGACTTTTTTCACTTCGGAATGTGTAAAAGAAAGAAAGAAAGGAGAAGGGAGGCTAATGGGATAATGATGAAAAGAGAAGTGGGGAGCCGGAGCCCTGGGGGTGATTGAGGCGCGATTTATGGGGTGTCAGGGAATGAGAACGAAAGAATGAAAGCACCTCTTCTCTGGCGATCATCTCGGGATTATAATCGAGCGACCTTGGATGCAAATGAGTGCCAAAAACGGTGCGCGAAAGTGAGAGCATACAAAGTGGACGACGCATGCAGTTGTGTTTCTTTTCCGAGTGGAGTCCATTGTGAAAAGATGGAATGAATGAGTGTCGAGGACAAATAAATCATACTTGGAATGGATGGAAAGAGGTGTTTGGAGGCGAACAACTTGCCAGAAGTGACCTGCCAAATGGGAACGGAGACGGAAGGAAAGAGCACGGCTTAGCAGGCAGACACCCCGATGATAATCATAGGTTCCGTGAGAAAGCCACTGACTCATTAGCCACGTATACATCTCGCAGGACTAGGTGTCGAGTAAACAAAATAGGGCACTAAGGATCGGACTTCCTTTCTGTTCGCAAAATCCCAACTCCACCGCTTCTTCCATTCCAAAATTACGCAATCTAATAAGAAGTGGGCGGTCGCAAGGGAATCTTCTTCGAAATTTCGAAGACGAGCTCATTAAGCACCGAGCAACTCCACGGAAATTGTGCAGTTTGTCGTGCGTCGGCGGAAATTGTGAAAGAGGCGCTCCTCGCGCAGACTGATTGCCCATCGGATTGGAACGAGAGTTGACACCTCATTAGCATAGAGATGTGCGCGGATTGACGAGTTTCCTCCCGAAATTTCGATGATTATTATGAGGAGGAGCACGAATTATGAGCAGTAAGTGGGAGAGTTGAAGCACCGATATGCTCACGTCGTCGTCCCGAATGTCACGTTCGTCCGGATGTCCTCAATTCCGTTATCATCCGGTTCGTCGCGATCATTCCTACTCTTTCTTGGACTGTTTCCGCTCAAGATGATCTCTGATAACGAAACGTGAGTTTTATTTTCCCCTCTTCATAATTCATGCAGTCTATTCTAGGAAACGTCTCAAGCAACTAATCAAAGTGGTTCGTTGATTGGCCCAATTGTTTCTACGGCTCTTTTCCATTTCAGGACGTGAACCGGAATGTCCCATTGGATAAGATCAGCGTGTGGACGAGACACATTGCCGACGAAGTCTTCCGGTCGATTCCCGACGACGACGGAGACGTAGGTGGCTTCTCGATTCTTCCAGAACCTCCCGCATTCTTTTCAGATCGACATTGTCGTCACGGTCAAGTTCTCGGGAAGCTCGTAAGAAACCCTTGCAGAACTTGCGAGATAACAAGGCTGAAGCAGTTACAGAGGAATGCAAAAGTCTGTGAAAAAGATCATCATGGATACGCTGGAAGAGGAGCTTCTCAGATGAATTCATTGACTGACAAAAATCTGCGGAACGGATCAAAGTGCGAATTAAAATAAAATGCTATAGTTTTTTGTCGTCGCTCATTTGTCATCGAAACTGTAGCTCTGCTGGGTTTTCCGTTCTGAAATGATACGGATTTGGATTACTGCACGCTTGGTTACGGTAGTCAATTACTGTAGCTGCAGCAGCATCGGACGCAGCAGCCGATGAGCAGGAGCTTCAGGAGGATGGCGACGACGGCGAGCGCGGAGAGCAGCCACGTCTGGATGTGCTCGCAGCAGTACATGTCGGCGCCTCCGCAGCACGAATAGTAGACCCAGTTGGTATCTGAAAAGGGAAATAAAGAAAAGGTGATTGGAGGGGAGATGAGAGTACCTTTCGGACAGGTGCTAACCGCATTCTCGACACTCGGACAGTGCAAATCCTTTCCGAACATGGTCCTTGGTCGGGATGGTCTCAGAGAAGAAGAGGGCGGGAGAACTGTCGAAGGTTCGGCGGAGACATCTCCGGCAGTTTCGTTGAGGAATTCGGGGAGATCGGACGAGTCGGCCAGAACTTTGAGGGGCCAAATTGCGGAGCAGAGGATTATGAACGGGAGGACCATCTGGAATCGGAAGGATTCGGAAGCAGACGGAAGGAAGTGGTGATGGGGAGCGAATTCTGCAGAGAAAGGCATTTGTGCCCTTGCGTTCCAAGTGCACTTGACACCCTTTTTCGAGTAACTTTCATCAACCTTTCGGCCGAACAAAAACACCATCTTCAGTCTGATCGTTTGCTATTTCGAAAGAGATCAGAAGGCAAAAACATAACGTTGCAAAAACGAAAACGAAAAGGTAAAAGCAGTGGTTTGTGCTGCCGTTGTCTCGTTTCCAGCAATTTAGCCATCCCGTTTCGGGGGTTGTTCTCGAATGACAGCGACGAGAGAGTGCGTGAGTGCAAGAGACGCAGTCACATATTACCTTGTCAAAAAGTGTTGGAAATTGGAGAGAAACGGATGGAAAGTGGGAAGGGGAAACGGACGAAAAGGGAGATTCTTATGATGGAAAGGGGAGGAGAAGGTCCGGAAGTTCTGACGAAGACGGTGTTGACCACCGAAATAACGATGCCAATCAGTCCGTCGCCATCTCCATCTCTTTCTTTCTCTCTTTCCTCCTTTATAATCTTTCCGTTCAATTAACGGAAACCGACATAATTGGACACAGATACGAAATTCATTCTCACTTTTGCGAACACTTTGGAATGTGACCGAACAATATCCGATCGAGAACTTTCAATAAAATGCGCGGTTTCGAAAAGCAATACGAATTGCATAAGGAATTCGCTTTTGAATTTACATCTTTCAACTTTACCGCTCAAAAAAATGCCGAATATCTTGTCAGATTCTCCAGACGAATGTTGCTGAATCCACCTCAAGCTGCTTCGTTTTTTCTCCTCCTCTCCCAATGGCATCATCACTTGTGATCTCCTCCCGTTTCGCCGCTTTGAATTGCCAATTTCGATTAGCCTGTGAATTGAATCGAAAGTTTTGGAGAGAGAAAGGAAGTAGAAGCGATGATATATTCATTTTACTATAAATACCACAAACGAAGAGAAAAAAGAGTGCGAAAAACTAAAATATTCGAACAGTCTCGACATTTATTTGAAACGATGGAACGGTGGGAACAAGAGGGTGGCACGATACATAAGAAAGCCTAAGAGCAGACGTATCGAGCCGAACTTGATGACGTGCCAAGGAGAAAATTAACGAGAATTTACCGAAGATTTAAAGGGTCTACTCTCGCAAAGCTTCTTACTGCTGGTTCGTGGCAGCCTTGATCAGAGCTTCAGCAACCTGAAAAAGGTATATTCGATCCCTTAAGGATTTCATGATGGCGCGACCGTTTGAGTACAGTTTCAGCGTTCTTTTTAACGACTTTTTTTATGAGCGATTAAAATTTTCAGCCCTAGTTTCTTAGAAGGAGCTCGAAGCAACAAACTGTAACAATAATAAAAATCGTATTTTACGACCGATTTCGAAATCAGCCGTCGCTACCCTTTTCACTAGATTGAATGTACGCAGAATGCTAACTTACTTCGACACGGATTTGGGCTTCAGCACGGGCAACCTCGCTTCCTTCTCCGGAGGCTTTCTGGGCAGCATCAAGCTCCGTACGGGCAGCGGACTCATCGATCTCCTCAACCTTCAGAATTTCCTCAGCAAGAACCTGGCACGATCCGTCAATGTTCACGGAGAGGGTTCCCGACGAAACAAAGACGCGCTGGACGGCTCCTAAAACGCAAATATGTGAATCTCACTGAATCGTTGCATTCGAAACCTTCAGCAGTTGTGACGGAGACAACTCCTGGCTTGAGGACACCAATGGTTGGGACGTGGTTAGCGAGAACACCAACCATACCGGCCAGGGTTGGCACATCAACCTGCTTGACGACGGCATTGCTGAAGAGAGCCTGTAAAACCAACATTTGAAGAAAAACAAAACGAAAGAGATAATACAATGTCGGGAGAGGCAAAAGTGAGACGAAGCTCATCTGGGTTGGCGTTCTTGGCTGGGGCAGCGGCGGCGGCAGCGTATCCGCGACGAGCGACAGTGGAGAATCTTTGGATAGTGCGAGCCAACATTTTACCCTCTGAAAATAACGACTGATTACTTGAAATAACTCAGACGACAAGAAATGAACAAAACAAGGCTGGAAAAGGCATTGTCCTAACTGAAGGCCGATTATGGCATGGTCCAAGATAAAAGCTAGGATCCGAATGTAAAGTGGCACAGTTAATAGTTTTTTGACCGAATTATTGAGAAAAATAATCAAAAACAGATCAAAACGGTGTTTTTTCTATGAAAATTGTGATTAAAAAATGAGATCGCCCGTTGGTTCAGCAGAGCGCCCTTGCATTGTTGGCCGGGTCTAGTCCGCGGCCGCGTTATAAAACACGCGGCCAGCGTGGGAAATTTAGCAATTTTTCAGCGATCACTAAACCACGCGACTTTCTGACCTTATTATCTCTGTAATAGGACACTAGACAGTTTACTATTGAACATTTAATAAGTACCGCCAAAACGAATAACAGCCCACGTGGGCACGTAGTAAACAGGGAAAAACGGAAGGCACAAGTACACTTCTATCGTTGGAACGCGAGAGACTGTGGCAGTTGGCATTGTGCCCACTACAAAGTATATACGATTTGCAAGGTCAGCTCAAAAATCAAATCAGAATTCCTCGTGACATTCTTCTGTGCGTGGAACATGAGTTTCTGTTGAAATTCCGTTTGGAGGAGCGCTGACTCGGCTGAAATTTATCAAGAAACGTAAGTACTTGAAGTTTGCAATCAGAACACAAATTAAACCGATTTGTCACTCAATTTTATTGTAGATTTCGAAGTGAAGCCTGAATCCGATTGAAGCTCGCCGTGAAAAGCGACTTTCGAATGTTTAAAGTCAAAGATCAGTAAACAGTGTCACATTTTGCACTTTCAGTGTCTGATGAATCTGTGATAAGTAAACACAAAACACGAAAAGTCTCTGAATGGAATTGTTCATTTCCAAGGCATGCATTGGCTGTTTGTAACAGTAAAAGTCAACGGTGTTCTTCAAAGTAGCGATGTCTCATACGCCTAAAAAATTTGGGCTGGGCCTGATATCTCGGAGGTTTGTCGAATTTCTCCATACGTCAATAAACGTGTCGTTATCAAATTTCGAAAATAGTACTGTAACCACCCTGACGGCCTCCCAGTATTCATCTGTTTTGATAAGGCAGATCTGGTTTTGTTCCCAACAAGTTATTCCAAATAAATACTTTATCCGTTCGATCAAAAATAAATGCACTCGTCGCAATGAAAAATAACATAGAACCGAGAAAAATGTGAATCAAATTGAACAAATGAACGATGAGATCGCAGGGAAATATTGCAAATCATCATAGCAAGAAAAGATGAGAGAATATGACCAACCAGCGGCAAAATATCATGGAATGTACAGACACAAATATACAATTGTTTGAACACAAATAAATATGGGCAAAGAAGACAAAATCTAGACGGAAACCAATGCAAAAATATCATATTTACAGGTCCCTCGGGCGGGAAGTGTACAGATGGAGAGAAACGGAAAGGATTGGAGGTCGCGGGAGGAATCGTCGGCACGTGAGACCGCGGGCGGTGAGAAGGCGTCATTTAGTGAGGCGCTTCTTGAATTGACCGTATCGGTTGTGCTCCGGCGACACCACCTTGAGCAGCTGGAACCGTTGGAAGCGGCTCGTCGACTGTCCGGTCGAGTTCTTGCGCAGATCCATGGACGTAGTGTCGCCGTAGAAATAGACTGGATGGTGGATCATGATCGGAGCAGAATGAGTTTCAGACGAGTTTCGGAGCCCGTGAGAAGGACGGGTGACTGACCGGAGCGGACGAAACGAGACACGGCAACCAGGCGGCGGGCCGAAGCTCCGCCCCTTTTCGGAACGAGACCACGCCCCTTCTGATTTGCAGAAGAGAGAGTGGACAGAAGAAGAAGAGACGGAGGCACGAGATGGAGTTATGCATAATTTTGAGACAAACCTGAAATTTACACTCAAAAGCCTGCCTTTCGACGCTCGTCATTGTTGTACAGAAGGGAAACGAAATGGGTGTAAAAGGAAGGAATTTCGAGGAGAAAGGCGACGAAAACAAGAGGGAGGATTACTGTAGGAGTACGGTAGAAGTGTAACAGTTTCGTTGCAAAACACAACAACGAAGAATCTAGTTCCACACACGAGATCAGACCTTGGCCAGGCTAGACTGTCGGCGCGCGTTCACAGTCACGTTGCCGCATAATAGTCCAAACCGTTCAATCCTTCTTTTATAACATTCTTCCCCTCTTCTTCTTCTTCTTCTCCCACTTTTTCGTCGTCTTCTTTTTCTTCTTCTTCTTCTTCTTCTTTTCCCTTTATCACAAATTCGTTTCGTTTTCCACTCCGATCAATCATCTTCTCGCTCTTCCTTGGCCGGGGAGATATCAGGTAACCAAAAAACAATCGAAGATTTCTCTGAGAAGATGTTTCCGTCTTCGAATCCCATGATCGGAAAAGTGCATACGTACAATCAGTGATAGGGAGTGTCTGCGTCTCTCCGGATGCCACGCTCTCTCGTCTCCACGAAAACTACACGTTACACATCCATGATAACCGACAATAATGCCCTGAAATGCTCCCCCCGCATGACCATACTTTTTTAATGAATTAGGTGGAATTTATTTCGATTACAAGTTAGCGGTCAAAGTTGGCACGGCATTTATACGAAAACGGATTAGTCCCTCATGGCGGCGTGCGACGTCGCACGGAAATCCGGTGACACACACATTCAGATGGCTTCAGATGAGATGGGTTTGCAAGCGAAAGGTCAGAATGAGACATAACTGGATGATCGGATTACGGTCGTTTTCCTGAAAATGTTTGACGTTTTAGTGAGACCGCTGACATTTGACTCCGAGCAGAACCTGCACAAAAGTTCACACTTCCCATGGCATTCAAAATAAATTATCTGCGAATTCACACGAAGATTTTGAATCTTTTTCAGATTTTTCCACTAAAAAGCTGATAATTGTGATGACGTGAAAATTCGTACCGAAATTCCGCGAGAAGACGTTCTCCTCGCCTTTAGAACTCTTCGTTATGACGTGTCTTTCACTCCATTCGTGCTCCTTCTCTATTTCTTATCGTCAAATGTGCTCCGGCTGCATCATTCATCACAACTCACTTTCCCTTTTCGGAAACAAATTGTCTCCCTGTGGGTCACCAGTTAAATACTGCCGTCTCGAACTGTGCTGTCTTTTTCCGTGGCAGCAGCAGCAGCAGCAGCAGGTCAGATGACCCACCAAAAGAAAGGAGTGTGAGGAGGAAAAAATCAACAAGATGATGATTATGATGGGCGAAAGGATGCGCGAGGAAGGGGGGTACAAAGATGACGAAAAATACATGTTCCGAGTCAAAAAGTGAGAGAAATGACAAAAGGGGCAACGTGGCACTGGATGGGACTCGAACCCACATTGGTCGGGAGACCGTCAGACCGCGAGGTCCTTGCCTGCCCCATTAGGCTACCAGTGCCACTGAACTGAATTACGCGCAACACTCTTTTCCACTCGTAAGTCGCATCTCTTCCGGCTTTTTTACGATTATTATGCTATTTATGAGTCTTGAATAGCGGCATTCGGATAATTTTCGGCATATTTTCAAGTTTTTTTTTAGAACGCCTTCAGATAAATACTGAAGCTACACTGAAACTTGCCGGATTATTAAAATAACCTGATCCCAATTCTGGTTTTGGTCCCATAATCTTAATCTTCATTACAGGATTATTCACGTCTTCATAGAAGAATTTAAATTCCTCGGAGTTCGGCCAAGAGTAAACGTTTTTTGCCAAAAATAGAAATAAACGTATACCGGAAAAGTTGATGGAGAATTGAAAACGAAACGATAATCCACAGGTGTATGTAGGCTCCCTTTCAAGGCTTCTAAATGACATAATAACCATAAAAAGACCGGAAGAGATCCGACTTAAAAGTTGAAAAGAGTCTACGTCCAGTAGTCGGCAAGGACTTCGCGGTCCGACGGTGCCTTTTTTGTTCCGATTTTCTCCATCTTGTCACTTTCATTGCAATAATTCTATGCGGGACGTTGCTGGCCGTACATGTGATAAAACGGATATTCAACTTCTCAAGAACAGTCTATGTTGAGTTTTAACCTTTTTCGGTTAGTACATAGATCAAATAACTTTGTTCGGAACCTCCCGCGGGGGCACTTCCTCTTCTTGATCTTCGCTCGTTTTTGTTTTTTGCCACCTGATACATTAATCACAGTCTACATGCATTATCTCCGATGCTTCTTGTTGTGACGTCCTTCGAGAGAATGAGAGAAGTCAGCTGTTAATGATGGGCGATTGATCAGAAGACGTTGGGCGATGACGTGGCAAACTTGTGAACTATTCCCGCCTTGGAATGAGAATGAATGCACAAACAGTCGTTTCCGGTCAGACATTTCTCGTACTTCCTCGCCAATCACTTCCATCGGACCGCGGAAATTCAGAAGATTATCCAGCTGACTGAAAACTTTTTTGACTTGCTCTCAGCTGGCATTTCTCATTTCGAATTCCAAAACGGGCACGAATAACCGATGTGAACGCATGTTTTCGAGATGAAGATCAGGTGGGGGAGGTACTCCTTTAAAGAGCAACAAGCACGGAATTGCAGACATCACGTGAGGGGTCAGCAGACTGCGAATGTACCGTCCGTAAATACATCATCATGAATCCGTTTAGGCTACAATTGACAGTGACAAATGCTCCCTGTAAAAGCACAATTATGTCACAGTTCTAGTTCCTGTCTGAAATGGACGAGGAAACAGCGATTTTGAAATTTTTCAGAAATGTCAAAAATGTATACGCGGAAAGTTGGAACAAGAAATCTGAAGCTTCAATTAAGATTTCCTCATTTTTCCGAAGCGGGCCGGCCGGGCTCATGAAAACTTTCAGTTCAGCCCGACATTGGCTCATTCGAAAAACGAGTGCTCGCTGCAGTCTGTTTCCACGAAACTTCCAGATTCTGATTCTCCGAATTAAAGCTGGGCGTAAAACGTTTGTCTTTACAAATCCGTGAATATAGATATATACGAATTTCAAGTCACGTAAAAACCGTTAAATTCCCGGCCCTGCTCGGAATATTGGTATTTATGTAACACTCGAAATGCACTCAATGTTCTTTGATTCCTTGTCATCATGCACTCACACACACACACACAGTTTGTCTATTTTTTCTCACTCGAAAATTCCTCAAATGATGCACCTAATTCCCGCCATTTCGTGCCATCCTACTATAATCCCATCCTACCCGCTTGCTCCGAACTGATAAGAAATCGTAGTTGAAGAACCTGCCGGATCATTGGACAGTTCACGGGCGGAACGAATGCGAAAACGTGGCAAAGATCTAGTTCGAATTTAATAACTAGCGAAAAAGTTTGGTTTGGGAACGGGAACGACTCATTTCTGTCACATTTTCGGTCGAATACTCGACAAACTTCTGCGCCGAAATCTCTAATCAATACATTGTTATTTAAAAGTCTCATGACTCTGCTTATCGCATGAAAACCAACGAGAAAATCGGTAAAGATACCTCTTTTTTTTTGGGTGAAACGGCTTCGATTTCCAGCTGAAACGGTAACCTCGTCCATTTTTATCAATTGACTGTCACATGATCGGGGCAGAGACTCCGGAGGGAGCAGGCTGCAGAAATGCTCGAAACGGCTGCAAAAAGTTGTCAGTGACAATGACGTAGGAACGACAGGAAGTCGGTCTCTGGTGACAGAAATGTGCACTGTTCGGAGAAAGCGAGGGCAATGGAATAATCAGAAACCCAAATTGTTTATGTCATTTTGAACTATACAGAACACAATGATCGGAACAAATAAGAAAATTGTGGAATTTAAGACGATGGAAAGAGATTTAGGCTGGAAGTTCGGACAGTTTTCCAGTATGCTAAATAAAAACCGAGAATAATAGTGTGAAAGGGGGATGTGTGTGAAGCGATTGAGGAGGTGCAAATGAGGGGGGAAGAATTGTAAGAGGCCGTGATATTGGGTGAACCGTTGGCGACCCACAACAAAAAAACAGAAAGCAAAGGGAAATCGAGGAAAAGGTGAACAACTTAGCCGGTATGCCCGGAAAAATGATGAGAGTGAACACCCGCAAAACCAACGACTCTGGAGGGGATTCATGAGAAGAGAACTCGGGCGATACGAAACGAATGAGAAAGCGTGGGTGTGTGTGTGTTCCAGTACGTCAGATGAAGGTTTCTGAACGAAGATGGGTAAAGTGAGAGAATTGGATGTACACACTATCATATCACAGTACAAAAGATCAAAAGAATAGAGTGAGGAGACTTGAGGGCGGAACGGGGGGATGCGAGGGGAAAAGGAAACGGCAACTGTACATGGGGAATTTGGATGGTAAATAACAATGTTAGAGTTGATTTCTGCACCGGATGTAGATCAAATTAATTAGAAATTTCGGAAATCGGAAGTTTAGGTTATAGCACTATGGCGGACCATCCGGCATTTCCTCGTCGACGTCGATCGCTCCAAGATTGGGGTCCACGGCCATCATCGGTCGTCCCATGTTGTGAGCGGCTGCCATTTGTTGCTGAAATTAACCGAATTGAGAGTCACGACGGGAGTGTTCAGCCCCCAATTTGTTTTGCAGAGAGCAGTGAGTGTGACCAACACCACACAGTGAGCATTCAAATGTCAAAAGTGCGTACCATGACTCTGACGGCCATTTCGGGTCGTGGTTGTCTCCTACGTGGCCGTTGATTTGCGGGTGGCGCGGGTCCCGGCAGTCCATCCCCCCTCTCGAGCTCATCTTCCGACGAAGATCCCTCGTTGTCCCCAGCTGCTCCGGCTGCAATCATTCCTGCAACAAGCGCGTTGTTCTGATCGACATTGTTCGCTCCGTGACGTCTCGGGTTCGCACGAAGCAACGCATTCCGGTCTGGCTCATCTGCCGCTTCCCGATTCTGTCGTTCGATTTCTCGGCGAGCCGCCATTTCGAAGAGCATCTGAGCGCGAGCAATCGCCGCCTGATTGGGCAGCTCCGGAATGAGAGCCTGTAAAAATCCGGATGTGTGGATGAACTTGCGGGCAGACTTCGGGAATTCCTGGAGGAAAGGCAAGGGCATGCGGTTTTTCACTTCACTATAGATGTACGAACGAGCGGCTTCTTTTTGTGTGCAGCAGTCAATTTCACTCAGTCACTACACACTATCAATCGCCCTTTTCTTTCTTTTCTCCAGATGTTTCCCACATGTTGCACTCACTCTGACGGGTGCCGGTGGAGCTCCTCCGGGCGGCGCGTCCAAAAAGTCCCAGATGAGAATGGTGTCATCGTGAGACGAGGATACAATTTGGAAGTCATCAAACTGCAGACGGAACACTCGTCCCGTGTGCTGTACGAGAGAGCACAGACAGATTTCGGAGGGCATCGCTCGCGGATCGAGTGCCGCCTGCAGATCCCACACCTTGATTTTGCCGTCGTAAGCTCCAGAAACTATTCGTTTCTCGTCAAATCGAATGCAGCGAACGAGTTCTTCGTGTCCTTCGAGCACACGGAGACAGACGCCGGAGTGGATGTCCCAGAGACGGATAGTGTTGTCGGAAGAGCCGGAAACGACAAGACGACCACGGTATTGAAGGCAAGCTATTCCGCGACGGTGGCCTGCGAGCGTCCGGACGAACTCGAGAGTGTCCATCGACCAGACCTAGAATTAGATTCCGGTTACGTACTGAATGGGATCGTTCTCGCTATTGAAGACTGAAAAAGAGCAATGCCTCACCTTAATGGTCCTGTCTCCGCTTGCACTGACTATGTACCGATCATCGAAATCGACGACGTTCACAGCGGCTCTGTGTCCGACGAGCACCCGACGAATAGAGATTTCTCTCGGCGAAACCATATCCCAAACGGCAATCGACCTGTCTTTCGAGCACGTCACCATGATTCCGTGGGCGAATCGGAGATGGAGCACCGCTTCACAATGATGGATGAGCGTCTTGATGCACTCTCCCGTTTGAACGTCCCAAACACGGACGGTGGCGTCAGAAGAGCCCGAGATGATCACTTTATTGTCATATTGCAGACAAAGAACCGATCCTGTGTGTCCAGAGAGTGTTCGACTACAGCTGTAGTCTTTGCGGTCCCAAATCTAAACAATCTCGAGATATTGCTTTTTATTTCTATAGTTCCTACCTTGATGGTGTTGTCTCTCAATCCACTGACAATCTTGTCATCGTCGTACTGCAAACAGTAAACTCCTTTGCTGTTTTCAGACTGACAATTTATGCGCGTCAACTTGTAGTTTCCACGTTTCCAATTATTGTCAATGTTATGGATATCACGAATAATTTTCGGGTAGAGCTTGCTGTAGAAGACGTGCATGAGAATGAGCTGCTCGAGCTTCTCCCTCTTCGCCATCGGATCGTATCCGAACTTCTCGCAAATTCGACGGACCGACATTTCTCTGCTGATGTTTAGGAACTTGTCCCTGAAGAGCACAAATCGTATGTAATGTATGAATTCTAAGTATAGAATTACTAACCACTGTCGTTTCTCGGAGAGCCCCCACCAAAGAGAGTCGCTTCGCACGTTCTTCTCTATCAATTTTTTCCAGTGTTGTCCTCGAGCAAGTGCACAACGCCAGCTGATGCTCACTGATTCGCACGCCTTCAGAGAGTCTGCGTTGACGTTGAACAGTATCAATTCGACAAGATGAGCTGCAAGAAGAAGCGATTATAAAGGAAGAACAATTTGGGTTACTTACCGGGAAGATGGCTGATGAAGTCCCTCTGCAGCATTGGTCTGATGAATGTGTCCACTTTTCCGAGTTGATAATGTGATAATCGATGTACAATTTTATCCATGAAGTCGAGCTGCTCGTGCTCACTCCATTTTAGGACTTCCTGAAAGAAAGAAGTGAATTCCGCAAAAATTCTTCAATTCGCCGGTGTTTCAACACTCGTTCTCTGTTCCGTACACATTCTTTGTGCTCGAATTGACGTCATATCCAGCGGAAATGTCTAACAATTGTTAACAACTCAATTTTACGAAACGGTAGAGAACGGGAGAGAGAGGGGAGAGAAGAATCGAATTAGAAGTGATACGCGTGGAAGGAAAATGGTAAAATGAATATCGAATGTGTGGCAGAAGGCGACGGGGAATATCTCGTTTGTACCTCGATGAGACCTTCATGCCCTTGAAGGTAGTCGACGGAAAGCGGTTTGCCCTCTTCGTGTTCGTCTTCGGTTAGCGACAAAACGGCCAGCTGTTGAGTTGCGGCTGACGAAGACATCCCGACGCCCTTTAAAATGTGAAATTATTATTAAAGAGTCTGAAACAGCACGAAACGCGGTACGATAAATATTAAACGGCTGAAATTGTGTTAGATAAATTTAGAAACAATTTTACGGGGGAAAATTGGGGTGGCTAATGGTTTTGCGAATGGAAAAGCGGAGAGGAGTTGTATTGGGAATCGGATATCGGCTGCGAAATGAGAAACAATGGATATTGATTGAAAAGTGATGAAATGAGGTCGCTACGAGTAGAAAGCGCAGTTTGTCATTCAATTTGACATTCAAAACGAGAAAGTCATGGGAGACTTCGTTTTGAATCTGTCAAATAGTGCATTTGAAAAACGAAAATTTTTTGCTGTGAGCGATCGTTCTTGCAGATCTCCGATTCCAGGGGTCCATAGAAGGTGAACACAGTCACAGACATGCTTTAAAATTTCAAATATCCACTTAAGGTTTAAATATGCCAAAAAATAAATAGGTGAAATCTGGAATCGAGAAAAACATTTTCATCAAAATTGCGGGCTATTTAAAGATGCCTTCAAAGTTTAAAGAACAAATTTCAGGGAGGAAAGATCTTTAAGATCGTTTTCGCGGCTGTCTCCATTCATCACTTTTTCTTCACTTAGTTCTCTTATCATCGCTGTCACATCGTTCGCGTCGCCAAAACGGAGATTTATTTATCATGCCCAATTTTTGAAGGCGCATCGCAAAAAAAGAACAGAGGGACGATGAGGAAATGAAGAGATTTAGATGGCTTTTCTGGAAAAATAATCACGAAACGCGACGAGAAAGAGCGACTATACGAAAGGGAGATTGACGAGGAAAAAGAGGAAAAGAAGGTACGAAACAGAGAGAAAACCGGCGGAGAGAGTGCCGCCACGCGTGCTGACGGCGCGAGACGCAGACAGATAGAGCTCCGATCGACCCGCCGTCTCGTGCACGCCCTCTTTGCCTTGGGGCGCGCTTGCTGTCGCCGCTTCTCCCCACTCCGTACGTTCTCTCGTTCCTCTTGAGACTAACTGGATTGCGACGATTCGCGTATAATATCAGCGAGGGGAAATAATGAGCGGCAAGTGCATGAGGGATGCACTTTGGATGCACCCGAACGGCATGCACTATGGTGCATTGTCCCGTGACTCCGTTTAAATCATTTTCAGCACACTCATTTCCTGTTCAATTGCAGAGCTCAAGAAATGATTACTGCGGGCTGTCTGCTGACGCATTCGTCTTCTTCTCTTCCGCTTGTTTTCAGGTTTTTCGTTTTTCGCTTGCCTACGCGTTCACTTTAAGACGGAGAGAAAGTCAGCGAAAACTTGTTCTTCGAGCGGAGCCTTAAAAAAGTCACCGTATTTCAAGTGTCGCAAGGAAAACTGTTGCCCAAATAAATTTGTTTAAAAAATAATAATCTGTTTATCATCTAGTTTTTCAACGGGGTCGAATAATCGAGATTGTGAATGAAATTGTAGATCATTTGCTGTGATTCCCGCGGTTTGTCCTCCGGCACAAAATGTCCACTTCCGCGTACGGTCAGGAAATCCACATCTACAAGCAGAATGAATGACTCTTTCCGATCGAAAATGAAAATGCAATCAATGACATACTTCCGGCGAATTTAGTCTGAAAACCGGCCACCGCAGTACCAGTCTGACCGGAATAATGCCACGCCTCGTTCACTTTCTCTGGTTCTCCCTACAAATGGAACTGTTGCGAAATTGAATGTTCGAATGATTCGGCACTGACGAGAACTGTCAGGTTGAGGGACGTCAGAAACTGCTGATTCATTATCGAATTGCACGCCGTGTCGACGTCTCCGTTGTAGACGAGAATCTGAACTTCATCATCCCATTAAACCGCCTCTTTCCAGTCGTTTCGCACCTTGATTCCGGCCGCAATCATCTTCTGAAACTCGGCGATTACGTCGAAGTGTGTCACTTGGTAATGGTTGCCGACGTCGTCGCTGCAAGAAGAAAAAGGAGAATAAGATGAAGACAATGGGGGCGCGAACAGGTTCATTCGGCTGTTACATCAGAATCTCTCTTTCGATGGGTGGCCAATCAGAAAGAGAAGAAGATGGCAGAGGGGAAGAATACGAAACAATTTGAAAGTTTCAAAACGACTCGCCTGCACTCTTGCCAAACGGGAAGGGAACTCGGGATGTGGAGACTCTTCCGGACGTCCGCCCTGTTCAAATAAATGAATGTGTTGTTGGTTTGAGCACACAACGGAACAGTCTGGAATTCTTTCTTTGAAAACGGTCGGCTTGCGAGTCCGTACCGTAGCCGCGTTGTGCTTCCTTTGCGGCAGTCCGACTGCCTTCCGCATCTGCCTCTCGATGAACGCTTTCTTCATATTTGTCGATGGATCGTAGTAGCACACATCGTAAAGATTGTACATATTCAGTTCATTAGTCCCGTCCAGCGCCTGAAATTGTCCGTTGTGAAATTCTTAAGATCATTGCCAAATATGCTTACACTGATGACTTTATCCCTGCATTTCGGATCAAAGAACGCGCTGTAAATGTCACAAGTGCCAATGTTATTGTTGCAGCAATTCATAGCGATGTCATTGTACAAACTGAAAATTACTCAGACTACCGAATCTTCTGAACCGACCGTACTCGTCGCGAACGAGAGCGTGATAATAGTAGAAAGGAACCATTGTATTGTAATTATTCGGGAAGTTGAGAGCTCCATTTCCAATGGCAACACCTTTGAAATTGGGGAAATTGGTCTTATCTGCCAGAATTCTGACGGCCAATGTGGGAATGTAGACTCCAGCGTAGGATTCTCCGGTTATCCAGAAGTCTCGGCCTTTATATTCGGAAAACTTTGAAAGAAAATCAACGAGAGCCATGTAGTTCTGCAGAGATACTTGGTCATCGGAGATGGTCAGGTTGGAAGAAGTGGAATAAGAAAAACCGACGCCTGCTGGAGATTCGAGGAACAAAACGTTGGCAAACTGAAACTATCGTTTCAAGGGATGATTCCATTCAAACTGACCTTGTTCCAGGAATACTGATTGTAGTAGATCGAGTCGCCATTATCTTTCACGTGAAAAGGTCCCAACTCTTCAATGAGCCCATCTAAACTGGAACATCCCGGACCTCCATTGAGCCAGAGAACGAGGGGAGCATTGGCTGGATCCTGTGAGGATTCCGTCAGCCAATAGTGGAAATACTTATCTGTCCAGGCTCGCAGAAAACCAGAATAATGAGCAAAGTCGGGGGTGAAAGTCAATCCGGGCAGATCGGACACTTTATCGCTGCCAGGAGCGGACAAAACAGCTGAGAGAAGGGCCCCCAGCAGGAATATTGTAGTTGAGCGGAGCATTTTCGAAATGGAAAAGAAAACGGTGATAAGTGCCGATATGACAATGGAAAGAGGATTATTTCGGTGTCATCAGATTCAACACGATGATGATGCAGTTGGAAGCAGAGAAGCTAGGAGTGGGGCATTGTTTTGATGAGAAATTTGAGAAATTATGAATACAAATAATAGTGTGTGTTTTTATCAAGTGTTTTTTTGTGCGGAGTTAGTTTGAAAGATTTATTCACTCTGTGGAGCTCTAATTGCACGAAGTTCACAAGTTCTTTTTAAAGGAACATGTAAATCTTTCCGTGAGCGGGTTTCGCCACGCTTACAGTAGCCTACAGGCGGCGTGGAGGGAAAATCAAATTTTAGCCCAATTTCACGTTCCATTTTCCGAGTTTTGTCGCGTAATCGACGTTCACAACAAAATTATTCCGTCGGAAATGATCAAGCGAAACGCTTTCGAATATTCGCAGCCGCCGCTGCTCAAATCACCGCCACCGGCGCCGTCACCGCTCGATTCTAATCGGGTAAAAAGATGTGCTCATTGTTTTGATCATTCTTGAGCCCTTTCAGTCTTATCGCTGGACTTCGATGACTGCCGCCAGCAATTCAAAACTTGCGGAGACCCCGGTCAAGAACGCTGCAAAGAAACCTGACATGAGTTGGTGGTCGCCGTCGCGTGGAGACACGTGGCGTCTGAATGCCCCTCGTGGCCGCACTCTGGATCTTGTTGCCGCTTTTGATCAGTGCGCTCGACAGGATATTCTTGAACCTCCGAAGTACGTAAATGTGGGCAGATATCGCAGAAACAGCGAGCCGATGCAGGAAAATGAAGAAAAGGAAATGATAAGCACCAATTTCATAGGTAATGAAAACTATACGGATCCTAGAGTATCAGAATTTTAGATGATTCGATGATCGACGATCGCGAAGAGTACGAAGAGCACGAAATCGATTTGGAAATGGATTACTACGATCGTCCGACGATTAAAATGCATCGAGCCGCTGATCAGCACGAGGACAATTTTGAAAATGGACAAAGAAATGAACAAACGTATGAGCTCATCAGTATTTGCGGTAATCAGTAAAAAGTTTACAGGCACATCTCACTGGGAAATGGAAGCCGTCGTCAAAGTGTTTCATCGTCGGTCACACACCGCACCACCGTCGAACACATTATTAGAAACGGCGGAGGAGATGGGAAAGTGCAACAGCAGATGCCAAAACAATCGGATACGCCTATTATGGATCAGACCCCGAGACGACCGCAAGCCTTGTAAGCAGTTATTATGGTTACATGTCTAGCATATCTTAATTTAACAGAAGTGCTCGCAGCAATGTTCCTAATCTGGATATGGGCAGATTGGATCATCCTGCCAAGAATAACGAACAAACAGTAGCTGGATTCATTACGTCTACTCCGCAAGTGCAGAAGGGAACGGACGAACTCTCCAAGTATTTCGGACATGAAGAATCTATTCGAGGATCTCCAATGACTCGTCGCGAACGTCGCCGCACTCAGACAATCGTTCTTCCGTCATTTGACTCGCCAGCTTCTGATCGGAAATTCAAAGCACCGATGTCTCCGCCGCCTCCGATTCCATCGAAGAGCCACGTTGTTTTGCCATCCTCTCATGTCAAGTAAACTTGAACAAAAATTAAACATATTTAAATCTCTCCTTCCAGGAATATTGCTTCGGAATTTGAAAAAGCTGATTTCGGATTCCATCGCAAAATCGATCCGGCTCAGGAAATTGCAGAACTGAGGCAACGAGCGAACTCAGCTAAGAGCAGTAGTTTCGATGAGAATCAGAATGTGCTTCTCGAAAGCTCCGAGGCTAATGCAAGCAGTGAATCAATCCCCAGAATCAGTCATCTGTTCGTTTTGGAAAGTGGTTTATAGATACAGTCTAGTTTCAGTGAGATGCGCCCAAGTATTCAAATGGGAGTCAGTGGATACAAACTCAGAGCTCAATCACAGGAAGAAGTTCTTTACTCGCTTCCCGTCAAAAAGAATCTGAAGAAACAAGAAAAGGTCGAAAAAGACGAGACGGACGAAAGAGCGATGACTCCGCGTGCTCTTCAGAAGAATCGCCAAAGTCTTCCGTTCTCAGACATACCAGAAGAGCGTACGTGTGACAAGATTGACGAGATGTTTGATTTTGTCGAGGTTCCGACTGGAGACTTTGAAAAGACACTCGAAAGGACGAATGACGGATATGCGGAACTGGCATCGCGTGGAAGTCCGGCGAAGAAAGCGACAAATAGGATGAACGTGTCGGTGAACACTTATCAGACGATCGAGTTTGATAAAGAAGTGAGAGATTACAGCATACAGTAAAATTGTTGTTTATTTCTTTTTCAGCCATACGTGGAACAATTCGAGAATGATGGCACCGGATTCAGTGGGTCGTCAAGTGGACCTCAATTCACTCGCTCCCCGACTCTGATAACTCCGCACGCCGGTCAATCGGTTACTGAATATCGCGTTTCTGAAAAGGAAGGTCGCGCTAGAACAGAGAAAGTCGTCGTCCAGAAAATGCTTCAACCTTCTGCTCTTGCCACGTCAACTCCGAAAGGAACACTGGCTTGGCGAAGAAACCAGAATGGACCGGAAGACTCATTTGTCAGCTCGATCAGCAACTTCTCCGCTGCGGACAAGATAAACGATTCACGTAGACAGATCTCCAAATTGATAGAGACAATCGAGAAGACTCGCAAGCACATCCAACTTGCGGAAATATCGTTGCTCGATGCGAAAAGGGCTCGGATGGTTGTGCAAGAGTTGGCTTCTCAGAGAGTCCTTCTCATATGCCGAGAACGTCTGAAGCTGCAGCTGGATGAAGTGCGCCGTCTGCAAGCACTCTCGGTCGTCCGTCATCCACCACCACCCATCAACAGACATTTCAAATCGGCCATGGTGATTTCGAATATTGCTGTCCACCTCAACAAGAACTTCAATTGTCGTAAGTATCCTTCTGGTGTTCATCATTCCCTCTCTTTCCATTCCCTTTCCGATTAAACGCAACCGTCCCTCTTCTTCATGCTTTGCAGGCGGTTCCTTCGCGTTCATTGTTGCTCTCAAGTGCCGCACTGAGATCGAGGCAACTGGAGTTGTCACCTTACTCGCTCACTATCAGACACGCATGCATGTAATACACTTTGGAGAGCACATGCACTTCTCCAATCTCCCCGTTGACTTTGTTATTTCCATGGAAGTGTACATGATGGTTCGGCAGTGAAAAGTTCTTTTCTCTAATCAAGTGGCCGTTTTCAGCGTGTTCCCGAGTACAAAGCACCCGAGAAGACGTGTGCTTCGTTGCTTGCTGCCAAAGTCCGCAGTCTGCTGGTTCCGAGCTCAGGTACATTCTGTTTCCTAGTCATAGGTGTTTTGAGTTGAGCGCCGGCAGTTCAGGACAGGCGAGTAGAAAGGCCTGGTTCGGGAAAAAAAATTAGCAGTAGTGAGGCCGTAAGCCTGCCAAATTTACCCGGACTGTAACAGGTTGCCAAGTTGTTTCAACTGTCTAAATTACTTCTATGGGTCTTATTCCTTCAGTTTCCACTCATTTGAACCCACTACCATAAAACGACGCTTGGATAAATATTCTCTGAAAATTGTTGTTATCCCTTTCCACAGGGGGGGGAGGTCTTATGGTTGCCGCTGGTTCGAAAATTTCAATCCAATCGCCAGATCGGAAAAATGTTTTGACGTTTCTCAAAAAAAGTTTTGCAGCTCATCGCCGTCCGAAAGCCAACAGTATTTCGGCCAATCGGACTGTTGTTTCCCTTCCTGGCTATCAAGCACCTGAATGTGAATTCAAGTTCTGTGGAAAGCTAACTCTGGATCGTGACTCGGCCGGAGATCGTCAGTTCTACCTGGACGATGTTACTTATCCTTTGGAAGGAACCGTCAAGCTCCTTTCGCATTGTTCTTCCCTTCCTGAAGCGATAGACGTCGGGTACCGCGGATTCCTTTACTTGTTCGACGAGCGATCTCCGAACGGGGATTCCGCGTGGGAGAGATACTGGGCAATGCTGCACAGAGGAATCATCTTCTTCTGGAAGACCCCAGTCGACGAGAAGAATGAACAAGTGCCGCTTTCGCAAATTGACCTGACCAAATGCACAAATCAATCGATCGAGGAGACGAGAAACGAGCGATCGCACGAATTCCAAATCGAGTTGCTCATTGATCAGAATCCGAGTTTGCTTGAGAAGAGAAGGTAGGCAGACATCAATTTCTGAATGAGATCCTTCATTTTCTCGTTTTCAGAGTCGTGCTCGCTGCCGAATCTGCTGACCATCTGACGATGTGGCTGAACGCGATCAACGACACACTGTGTGTGCTCCGATCCTGAATGCTTCACAAGCCGATATTCCAATCTATTGCCCCTTGATGATTTCTTTTTCTTTCCTTTTTCGATATTAGCATAATCTCACCTTCTGACTCATTCCCCTCCCTAAATTTGACATCTTCCCGTTTTTATAATGTTCTTTCACCCCCAGAGCCCAGTGAAATCCCTTTCCAGAAGTACTCTCTTTTCAAAAAGGTTTTATAAAAAAGAAAAGGTTTTTCCCTTCACCCGCTGTCTCATGATAGTTATTCCCGCATTTGAAGCCCATTTCCCAGTTCCCTCCTCGTTTTTATCGCTTCCGAATGGAAATATTGGCTTTCTGTCGACCATCCGTTTTCCCGCTACAACCCTGAAAGCCAAAAGTGCACCGTAATAATTATGATGTATAGTACTTATGGTAATGAATGTGTGGAACTGACGAATTCATTCGCTTTCCGTTTGAAATCGTCCTATTCCGATTCTATCTATTCGTCTCCTCTTTTCTGCTCTCGCAAGTGCGTCAACACCACGGAGGCGCCATCATCGATTTTTTCGCTGTTGGCCGTTTCCGTGGCCGAACTGCGAATTCTTTTTCCCTCTAATTTACGCTCCCACATTTATTTTTTTGCAGTTTCATCTAAAGATGCAACAAAATGGAGATCCACGTCGGCCGAATCGAATTGTTCGGTAAAAACTGTTCTAAAGCCAACAATATTTCCGGTTTTGCAGATTCAAGCCAATCGACGCGACCGCAAATCAACAGCAAGCGGTCAGTGAAGACCCTCTTCCGGAGTACATGAACGTGCTCGGAATGATCTTCAGCATGTGCGGACTAATGATGCGGGTTGGTATTTTGAAGAGGGAAATAGGATGTTCAATGGGAACTGTTCCAGATGAAATGGTGCTCGTGGATCGCTCTCATCTGCTCGTGCATCTCGTTCGCCAATACACGCACTTCCGACGACGCCAAGCAGATTGTCAGTAGCTTCATGTTAGTGAAAAACTGCCATATTCTTCTAAACGGTGTGTTTTCAGGCTCTCCGTGTCGGCCGTTGTCATGAGTTACCTCCAGAATCCGTCTCCGATCATTCCACCGTGGGTCACGCTTCTCCAGTCTTGATGACTCTCAAAAAGAGAATACTTCCGAATTCGTCGAATATTTATAACTTTTTGTGATAGTCGATATTTAAAACAAATGAACTCTTTCAGCTGATACTTCTTGTGATTCCCATAGGAATGGGAATACGTTCCCATCAGTTTTGCTTTAAACGCACTTGAGACCGTCCTCGTGGCGAGGACAAACCAGAAAGTAGAACGACATGAACATATCCTTTCTCCGATATTCGGTTTGTGGTTAACGACATCCACGCGGAGAGACGGGAAGCGCAGACGGGCGGCGCAGTCTGGATCCGCCCGTCGCAAAATGGTCGTACTCTTCGCCACTTTGTAGCCTAAATGCGGGACTATTGTTCAGTTCTTGAAAAGGCAATATTTTGAAACTCGCACTGTAAAAAGATGCTATCTCTTTTCTGGTATTGGCCCGTTAAAGGGAGAGGTAAACCTATTGGAGACTACACTCCGTTCTGATTCTGCTCTTTGCTTCCCACTCATTTTCTCAAGGTAACTGCGCTCTACTCGGCTATTTAAGACTTGCTTCGTTTCCTTCTTGTTCAAACGGTCTACCTGGGATAGCTATTGCTGCCTCGGGAGTGTCGCGATCGCGCTCTACCGTTCTCCGCTTCTTCTCGTATCCTCGCCAGGTTTTTCAAGACCTATTATGTGATAGATTATCTCGAAAAACCTTGCACGTCGGCCAAGTTCTAGGTCTTCGCGATCTCTGTCAAACCCGTTACCGTACTCCCTGTGACGTCCTAATTGCACCATTTCTTTTCTGACCTTGGAAGCCGATCCGCAGCGGTTCAAACAACACACTTCTCGACCAAACTAATTTTGTTCGAAAAATGAATCCCTCGTTTTATCTTCGATTCGTTCAAAAATGTCTAGATGGCCATCATCGGACGGCCCAAACAGGACCTTTGATCGTGTACTTTCTCTCCTCTCTTGAAGCGACCGCCCATTCTGATCACCTGAGAGAGACCCCGGCAGACTGAGTTCCATGGCAGCCAGTCGGTGACTCCTCCTCGTTCCGATTTCGTGAGAATTCAGAAGAAAACGAGGAATGAGGTCGTCGCTTATCTCGCTGAAATCTCCGTCTCCTTCTTCCCTTCTCTTCCACGCATTCCACCTATTTTCCCCTCATTCCGCCTGTTTTCCTCATCCTTTTCAGCGCCAGAAACCTGTCCAATTTACCACTTTTTATCACCTCTCCCTTCCGTACTTGACAGGCGACGAAGACATTAATCAACGTTTGAGAAGAGAATGTACACGGTGGCAGTGACCGGTGGCGCCGGTCTCGTCGGGCGGTACGTTGTGCAGAGACTTCTGGAGAATGAGCAAGTGGCCGAAGTTCGCATCATTGACAAACAGAGCACTTCGAGAGGTGAGCAGAGAGAGAGAGAGAGAGAAAGAGGAAGAGAGAATGGGAATGAGTTACAGGGGAGAATCGGAAGATCAAAGTGTACGTGCTGGATGTAAACGATCGGAAGCCGCTGGAGAATGCACTTAGAGGCTGCGATGGAGTCGTTCACTGTGCTCACGCTCCGTTTCCCGTCTTCTTCTCGAAGGATAAAACGGAAGACGAGCAAATGTGGAAGGACAATCTGGACGGTAAGTGCTCCGGCCGTTTCTGGTCCCGAACCCGCGCATTCCGTCAGCTTGCGAATCTGTGGTCGACACGATGACCGCCCTCGACATCAAGAACCTCGTGAACATTGGCTGTGCGTACTGCCCGATCCCCAATGAGGACAACTACGGACTGGCGCAAGACGTGTTTCTGTAAGTATTCCTCTGGAATCGTTCGCATCCTCCGTTTGCAGTGATTATCCAAGAAACTACATGCTGGACGAGTACGGAGAATCCCGCACTCGGGGGGAAATGTACGCGAGGAGGGCGGCGAAGAGGGGCCAGCTCAACGGAATCTTTCTGCGGCCTGCTTTTGTGTACGGTCAGGGAAAGAGCCGGAAGATTGAGGCGGTCAAGGAGCTCGTGCAAGAAGGAGCACTGCCGTTCGTGAACGGAGAGCGACGCGGCTTGCATCAGTTTGTCAGTTTCCGTGCTCGGGGAGCAAGATGACGTGCCCGCATTTCAGATCTACGCGGGGAATTTGGCTGCAATCGTCGAGAGGGCATTCTTTGGCCTTCTTCGGAATCCGGCACTGTTCAACGGGGAAATCGTATTTTGCATGGACGAGAACTGCGTTCATTCCATGAGAGATGTGAGGCCAAACCGTCAATTTAGAATCAAGAACCACTTCCTTTCTTTTTCAGTTCTTCGAGAACCGTTTCCATAACCCCAATTATTCATTGGAAGTGGCCTCCAATTACTGGCCGGCGTTCGCCACGTCATATTTGAACTATTGGAAATACAAACTCGGTTTCACAGTGAGCAGCCCATCTCTAGTTCGAAGTTCAACGTCTTCCTTCTTCCAGATTCCCGAAAAGATCCTGAACCACGTGGCGTTCCGTCTATTCTTCGAGAAAACCGTCGGATTCCCGAACAAGAAACTGCGACTGCTCCTGGATTCTAAACCAGAAGTTTCGCAAGAAGACGCCTTCCTGAAGTACGCCAATCCGAAGTCGTCGTACACAATCGAGACGGTGAAGAGGTCGACTTTGCAAGGATAATTCTGATGGATAACTTTTAAATAAATAATGATTACTGCTGTAAAACATAGTAGCCTACAATGATAGCACCTCAGCTGATGCCATTGATTCTTCTGTTTACGGGAGGCCAGACGAGTACATCGTAATTTCAATTCCGCCAATTACGGCAGTGGCCTTTTTTTCATGTCGTATCGCGGTAGAGCGCCATCGCCAGAATTCGGATCAAATAATGTGTTTTGGGCGAAAATAGCAAATTTAAAAATTAATCACCACGAAAACTTTCCAACATCTACTCAGCTGACTACCGTTTAAACTGGTAATTGGTTTTCGAGATAAAGATCTAAGAAGGTGTTTAGGAACATTGAAGAGTGGAGACGAGGCCTCAAATTAGCTCACTTTTTTTATCAAATTACAGTGAATTCTATAAAAGTCTAATCGTGAGCAAGCTTCTTTTTTTCGGTCCCCCTCTCTTTTCAAAGTTTCCGTCGATATCTGATGGACGCGGAAGGCAGGCCACGCGTTGCTGGCGCAATCGGCGTGCTTCCGCGTCTCTCCCGTCCACGCGATCTCTCGTATTCTCTTCAGTTGCTGGGAACGCGCCATCGTCCCCGTGCCGTATCGACTCGGCTGAAATGTATTCAGAGAGGGGAGCGAGAGAGAGAGAGAGATAAGTGTCTTTTCCGTCTTGAACCTCTGATCCCTCGGACGGATAATTGCGGAGCCGTTTCTCGGCTGAATTCTGTCTCGCACACTTTCGATCAATGGAAGTGTTCTTGCCTTCTGGGCAGTTTCCCAAGAATCCGACAGGCCGTCCTTCGTTTCGTCTTCGCCGTTCTCTTTATCGATTTTCCGTCTCTGTATAAATTCTTCACTTCGTCTCCATTCAAGCGTTTTTTGTTGTATTAATCATCACTCTTCGCTATGAGACCCTTCGCATTTGCATACACAGCACTGCTATCGTTCGGTCACAAAAAGACCCACTGGCTTGACCTACCGCGTTATTGATTTTATGTCCAATGCACAGTACTTGCCTCTATCGATAACTTTTCAATATTTGCAGAAAACTATGGGTGATATCGGCGTGGAACCACCCGCAATGCCGGCTGGAGATGTGGCCATACACGGAGACACCACGGATGAGCTGCAGTGCACGATATGTCTGGCATCGAAGTGAGCGAAACTATTCTTCCGTTTTCAGTTATTAAGGTTGACTTTTCTAAAGGTTTACTCAAGAGGGTCGGATCAGTAATTGCAATCACTCGTTCTGCTTCTCGTGCATCTCCGAATGGGTTTGCCAGTCGCTCCGTCCGTCCTGCCCAATGTGCCGGTCCGAAGTCGACAAAATCTGCTACGACTTCAAGGAGGCGGAGAACGGTCGCATTGAGTTAGTGCACTGTCCAATAGATCATTCTAATCTTCTCCTCTCTTCAGAATTCAGATACTGGAGTACAGAAGCGCTCACGTGCAGCTGACACAGACGGACAAGAATGTTCTGATCAGTGAACGACGGATCGTCGTCAGAAATATTATGCATGCGTACAAAGTTCTGGCCGCGCTGGCTTCTGCTGTGTAAGTGAACAACATTAAACGAGTACTTAATTTGAGTGGTTTCCAGGCTCGAGATAAAGGGCGACACAGAGATACACGCGCAGTTACGGGTAACAGAAACCATCGCAAAATCGTTACAAAAAGTGTTGTTTTCCAGAAAGCTCTGGCTGACTTGGAGTCCGTCGTCACTCAGCACATTGCGCGATGCGAGATTATGCTGACCGATCTGAGACTGGAAGTTACCCGCAAAAACAAGTAATTGATCGTAATCTCTCATTCCCAATTAGTATAATTTGTTTTTCAGAGCGCTCATTTTCAGAGCAGAAACATTCCGTCGTATGATTTATACGAAAAAGATTCGGGTTAAGTACAACGATCAGAAGAGACCGAAACTTCAGCCAGAAGATCTTGCCAAAGATCCCGAACGGTTCAAAAACATTGTCACGGAATACATGAAGACAGAGTACGACGCTATTCCATTTTGCATGGTAAGAAAACGCTGCAAAAGCCCGCACAATTTGAATCTTTCAGCAAGCGAAACCAGGCGGTGTCAAGTGGAGAACCAAGTTTATAGGACAGACAATGACGGAGGAAGACAAAGGCCTAGCGACCGCCCGTATTTACCAACTCATGCTCAATTTGCGTCCTGGAAACGACGCGTTCCAGGTGAGCATTTTTGTGATTGGACCGCTTTGTTTTATTATTGCTTATTCCAGAAAGAACTGGCAGACATTCTACCACATGTGAGCACTCAGTTTCTGCCCCTGCTGGATGACCATTTGGAGGCCATTTTGACCGTCGAGAAGACCGTTTTGGACCAGTTTTATCAAGAAGTTTTCTATGATTCCGTGTACAATAACATCTCAAGCGGATTCATGGAATACAACGGAATGAGGGAGGAACCGGAGCAACTCGAGTCCATTTTCCATCATTTCGCCCATTTCGGAGGTGGATGGCCGCCAGATCACTTCACGGAAAGACGGCTCCATCGTCAAACATCGAACACAGATCGTACCGATCGTGCCACCAACAACGACGACATGAGCGATCGGTCGGAATCGCCACAGGAGGAAAGAGAGGCGACGCCGATGCCCGACGACCTCAACCTGTCGCCAGAAGAGACTCTAACGCGAGTGTTCGAATCTGCACGCTACCCGAATATTGGTCCGCTTCGTGTCCCAGGATTTCTGGATTTGAGAGAGCCTGTCAGTGAGGCACACCGCCAATTCCGCGAGCAGATGGAGCTGAGACGAAGGAACAGACTCGAGGAAGCAGAGACGAGCAGGACGTTATCCCACGAAGATCAACGTCTCCGTTCATCGACGAGGAACAGAGAAGCGAGTGAAAGGATCAGGCGGCTCGACGCGCAGTCGGAGCAATTTTCGGTAAATTTGGATTGAACATCTGAGTAAATGTGTTTATGATTTCAGTCTCTAATGCGCACACGCCCTTTGCTTATCAATCATCGAGATCGCAGAATGGTGAGAAACGATGAATCTCAGTTAAAGTTTGCAAAAACAATTTATTTTCAGCTGACGTTCGCTCCTCAGCCGATCGCCAACCTGACCGCACCGCTCGGCGCCAGACCTCCCGTTTATATCCCATCCACTAACTACTTTAGAGCGGCTGCCGCTAGTCTTGCCAGTCTTTCACACAGTGTCCCACCTTCATCGCACAGTTTCACCAATTGGCCGATGGAAGAGGAGCGCAATATAACAGACCAACAGAGAAATGTACTCATGAGACGAATGATGGAAGGGATGGAAGGGATGACAGCGTCAGCAAATGCAGCTGCTCAACGAGCGGAAGCAGAAGCGTCGCGTGAACCTATCCTTGTAGATCTTACTCGAAACAACGTAACAGGAACCAGACCTCCAGGATACATTGAATCTCCGCTGCCTCCGGGTAGAGAACCGACGGCTTCTGGCGAACGGTCACTGAGGGCAATCGCGGCGGCCCTCGACAGGGAAGATGCTGCCAATGGACTCGACTACATCTCGGTTGCACATAGGACGAGATCTGCGAGAAGAGGTGTGCACTACGCCATCGGCGTCCATTACCCGCGGGCCCGTGACGGGTACATCGAAAGTTGAAATGCGGAAATTTAGTAAATTCCATTTGAGCGCATTTACTTTATGGTACGACCCCGTGGTTTACATTCTGTTTTCAGCTGCTGCCAGTGGACAACTGCCAGGAGCTCCCCCGCCTAAAAGAGCTCCTAATTCTCGTCGAGACCGTCGCTGAACATCATTCGTTCTCCCCCGTTTTATCCCGGAAAACCTTCTTGCATTCACTGGTTTCGTGATTAGTTTCGAAATAATTCGTATGATGAAACTCACTTTAACCACTTCAAAACCCATTGACAAGAATCGAAAAAACTATTTTTATTGCCCATTCAATATGCCCACCTGTATTTAATTTGATATTTTTTTAAATCTTTTAATAAAAAAATGCTGATGATTTGTCTTCGTTATGAAAAGTTTTGGATATTCTTGTGATGATCTCGCAAAATGTTGAATATTGACAGTTTGACTATAAGTAGTGTTACGTCGTCCAGACGTAACACTATCCTCTGCTTAGGGTTACTCACCCTAAGCAAAGTCTCTTCTACCCATCTTGGGCCACCTCTCTGTTCTACCTTGTTAACTCGCTTCATCTGCTCTTTAGCAACCGAAGACCACGAGTTAAATCCATAACAAGGATCCAAAGAACATAGCCAGTAGATATGCGAAATTAGTGAGCTATGAGCTGTGAGCAGTTTTTGACAATTATAATAAAGTGTTTTTATCTATTTTCTTCATGTCCAGTTTCTGTTCTCCGTTTCAATTCGAAAAATACTTGAAATTTGGGAACCTGGTGGGTAAACTATGCAAGTGCGCTCTACCGAACTTTAAAAACCCCTGGGACGTTTTTGCTGGAATTGAACAAAAGTAGAACAATTCCTCACTTTAGTAATCCTCACTTTACCTTTCATCATTTTAGTATTTTGCATGCGCTACCTTTTATCAGAAACACAGATAAACTCTGATTAATCATGCATGATTCCAGCTTTGGATGATGGATAACCCAGAAAATTCGGCAAGCGTAGTGGACACTGGCAAGGCTGAAAAAGAGGAAGAGGCAGAATGCACTGTGTGCCGAGGACCGTCAGTTCAAACCCCTGAATTGGATTAGTAAACTCTCATTACAGTATTATCAGCCCAACAGCGCTCAGTGATTGTGTGCACGAATTCTGCTACGACTGCATCGTTCAATGGCTGATCAAAGGATCGGACAGTTCTGTCCGATGTGCAAAACGGCAGTGAAATTCATAATAAAGAACGAAACTGGAGAACAGTAACTATCGATACAAATATTGCAATCACAACTTTGTTTCAGAATATCTATCGAGCAAATTCTTGCGCAGAAAGAACCGGAAGCAGTAGCAGCTGAGGATTTAATCACAGAGAAGAGAATCGTGTCGAAGAAGATGCGCAGTTGTCGGAGAATGATGAGCCGTATAGACGAGCTTTTGTGAGTTCACTTTTCCCGATCTTAATCCAAACAGAGACATTTTTCAGATCTGCCCAGACTCACTCTTCGCAAATGAAGAAACGGCAGGTCGCATCGAAGAGCTGAAAACAATGAAGCAACAGTGTGTTTCACAACTCAATTCCCTTCAAATGCTTCGAGATGATATCGATCATGGAACAGTTAAGGCATTGATCGTGTCGAAACTGGCCTTCAGAAGACTTGTCTACGAGCGGAGTACCATTTCCGATGGCTTACCACAGGGCGGTCGCACGCCATCCAAGCAGGAGTTTCTAGGCGAAATCGAGCACAACCGATCCGTCTTGCACAACTTTTTGCGTGTCGAATTGAAGGCGCTACCAGTGGCAAACGTAAAAAGCAAAGTTTATAGTCAAAATAGCAATGCTTATATTCTAGCAACCGAAAGTGGAGACTGCAAGTGGATGGATCTTCAACACATTGGAGGACATAATCGGCGGAGAAATTGAGGACGCGGTCAACAGAGTTTTCGATGCGATCACTGAGCGAGGCCTCCGCGACACAACTGCTCTAGAAGCGGATATATCCGATGCTCTGAACAGTCTTGTCTCACGGAGAGCCATCGATTGCTTCGTAAAAGAGATTGTTAGTCTGGTGAGCAGCAGTATGACGTTCCTCGAATGGTGCGGGTCCGTCCGTTATCGGTCTGTTACCGATTTTGGAGGGGAAGCGACTAACGACGGTGAGCAAGGAATACAGCTGATACCATGTGAATCGAACAGTTACAGGGGACATCGTGATAGTAGATGATAGCGTCGAAGATCCGCCAAGTCGGCCAGAGAGACCTCATCTCCATCGACGTCCCGTCTTCAATCCATTTTTTAGTGAGTTAGCTACCTATTCCTACAGTCTAACTGAATTATGTGATTTTCAGATACTGGCCTTCGCAATCCATTTGTGAATCACGTGAGTTACCCGAACATTAGCGCCATGATCAACGTGAGTCTGTCGTTGTAGCGAGCTTCTTCTTCGGACACGGATCAGGACGATGACAACATCTACTTTCAGGCTCCGCTTTATCTCGGTCCGCCAGTCAACCCGTTTCTCCCACCTCGCCAAGCACAGAGTAATCGATACATTTGAGGGAAAGCGAATTATACATTATTCCACTTTCAGATATTCCATCTCCCGGCGTTTTCTGGGCTGATTTGACTCGACCTGCTCCTGGACCGAACAGATCGAACAACGTGGATGTCGTTGACCTTTCTGACGATGAGGATGGCGAATCTGGCGAATCAGAAGAATACGACGGAGTCGAAGTAGAAGCTGACGACGTTCAAGTGCTCAATCCGAATGGAGCCATCACACTCGATGAAACCATGGAGTCGGAGCCATCAGAGTCATCCAGCAACCGAAGAGGAAGGAAAAGGAAGAGTGAAGAAAACCAACTCGAAAGAGCGATAAGATCAGATCGAGCTGCTGCTATACCGGATGGATTTTGCGAGGATCTTCAGGATTTGATGGCGAAATACAATATTCATACGGATTCGGCGATGGAAATTATATCTGCTGCAACGCAGGAGATCGTCGAGAGAAAGCCATCACCACCGAAGAGAGCTGCTGGCGGAAGACCGTAAGTTCGCTTTTAGCTGAATCTTCATTCGTCGAAAATTGTTGCAGTGCTTCTAGTTTTCTGTCGACTGATGAGACTCCGCAGAAATCAGCTTTTTCTAAATGTATGCTTATTTTTATTAAAGTTGACAATATGATAAATTTCAGACATCGCGAAACACGGGCTCGGTCCATAGAAACACGTTTCAATGAGGTCGACTAGACAAATTCATGCCTTTTTTGTCAACAGTGACATCAACTCACATCATCATTCTTACTGATATAGCTATTACCGGGTTTGTCCTCATGTTTGTTGCTTAGTTTATTTCTCTGTTTGTCCGTCTCCACGTTCATTTCTAAAAAATGACGGAAAACTTGAGAAATAAACACGTGAACTTTCAAATGGGGCTATTCAGAGTATGTTTGTTTTTGTTTTTTTTATCCCGCTTCCGAGCGTCAGCTCGGACCGCGCAGCGGGCCCAGGTTTAGGAAGTCTTGTTTCTTATATTTATTTGTAGAGCCAATGAGGTTGACTATAACGGAAAAAAATTCTGGTGGTGTCCTTTGCCGTATGCTCCCACCTACTACTCCCATAGCTTGTATTTTGTTTTATCTTTGCTGTTATTTTTATTCATCTTAACTGGAACAAATATAAATAGCTTCTCTCTTTTTAAGCATCTTTATCCCTTCTTTACACAGTTTCTTTCTGAAATGGTACTTTTATAATCATTTCCTAGTTTCCATCTTCTATGACGTCTCAAGAAGTCCGTAATTTCTGTCGTTACTTCGGATCACTATCATTTTGACACAGACAAGTTCATTGTTCTCCAATTAGAGCATTATCGCCCCCGTCATCTACGACGACCTTCCCACTGTGTTCTTCTGTTCACCGCATTAGGTCCGCGAGCAGGCAGGTCCTCCCCACCCCCATGGGTATATAAACCGTCCAGTTGTACATTCAATTCAAGTTATCTCGACCAGTACGCTCGCTCTTCCCCGTTCGTTCGCACAGAAATAATTAGAGCGCTGTGCATTCATTCATTCGTTCGTCGTACTCTCTTACTGTGTGTCCCTCCTTTTCCAATCAATGCTCCCTTTTCGTATTCCCTAAACAACTACACGCTTCCTCTTTTTTCTCTGATTTTCACAGAGCCCTTTCCCACTTTAATCAACACAGTAGTTGGTGGAGTTTCGCGAGAAATGGTGAACAAATAGCAACCACCTGAATCCGATTCGAAATTCGCCCATTCGTCCTCGCTTGATGCTCTCGTCGTCTGCTGCCCTCCGCAGTAAACAATGCTGAGCGTGCTCTCTCGCTCGTCGCGTTTCGCCGCCGCCGTATGACTGTGTCACATGATGTTGTGGCGGGTCGTCTCGTCGTCTCCGCCCTTCTCTATCGTCGAGGCAGCTAGGGCGGACTGAGTCTCTGCCATTCGTCTTCGTGTGTTCAGTCGTCTCTCCGTGTCGCTCTGTGCTGCTGGTTTTCACTTTCGAGGCGCTCCTTTGTTTGAAAGTTACCAACTGCTGGTAAGCAACCGGTTCCAGAGCCTTCTTCGAAGCAGTACCATAGGCTTTTCAGCGATTTCAGTTCAATTTTTCGATAATGATGTCAGAACTGATTTCATAACATTGCGAGACATCAACTATATAATATCCACTAGAAAAATTGATACTGATAGCTGCCCGCTTCTGTCTACTGGTTCACAGTATCCTTGGCAACCAATCCCACGTGTCGCTCTTCTTGAGCTACACAGCTGTTTGGTACTCTCTCCTATCCCTCCGTCTCTTCAGAAAAGGTCAGGCAAACAGAGGAAATCAATAGGCAACGAGGCGCGCGCTCATATGACCGCTGCGCGCACGCACGCTCACTCTCGCTCACGCCTCCAACGCCGGCATTCGGGCTCACTCTCGCCCCTTCCTTTCCCGTCTCGCTACTCACCATTTCGCAATCCTGTCCACTATCACTCTGGTCAATCGCACCACGTGATTACAATTCACTTTCGCTTGTTACACTCTGTCTGTCTCTTCTCTCGCTTCTTTCAATTCTTGCTTCATCACATGACTCGTCTCACAATCTCTCTCTATTTCCAGAAACTTCCTTCCAACCAAACGAACGATGAAGTGGGCTTACAAAGAGGAGAACAACTTCGAAAAGCGTCGTGCCGAGGGCGACAAGATCCGTAGAAAGTACCCGGACCGCATCCCGGTCATCGTCGAGAAGGCCCCGAAATCGCGTCTCCGTGATCTCGACAAGAAGAAGTACTTGGTGCCATCGGACCTCACCGTCGGACAGTTCTACTTCCTGATCCGCAAGCGCATCCAGCTCCGCCCGGAGGACGCGCTCTTCTTCTTTGTCAACAACGTCATCCCGCAAACGATGACCACTATGGGACAGCTCTACCAGGTAACCAGTCCAATTACCCGTTGCAAGTCACTAATTGCCCCCTTTCCTTCAGGACCATCACGAGGAGGACCTATTCCTGTACATCGCCTACAGCGACGAGAGCGTGTACGGAGGAGACGTCGAGAAGAAGGAATAAAGTCACATACTCATTCTGAATGTGTATACTTGTACAATGGAAACAATTCATGCCTCTACTCGCATCCCCAAAACTCTAAAAATCTCTTCCTTCCCTCTTAATCGAAGTAACACACCACATTTATATAATTTTCTCGTATGACGGTTCCGACAGAACGGCCTGTCTCCCGGGATAGAGCCTTTCTCCAAATTCTCTCATTGTCACTGTTTATTAATTCTCCCCCTATATTACTTTTCATGTTTCATGTGTGAATAAAGAAGAAGAAGAAACCATGTCGGCCGTGTTCTCCTTTGCCCCTCGTTTACTTTACCATCGAATGGAAATACTTTGGAGTTGGCGATAGATTGCGAAATAATTGTTTTCGATGTTTGTATCACATCACTGCGCCCTCAGCGTCAACAATATATTTGGGGACTGAAAAATAGATTGCGATTGGAAAAGGGACGGTGAATCATCGTGCGAATAGCAAAAAACGTTCCGAAAAGAAAGAGAGACATCTTTTGATGTGACGCATTTCAAGGAAAATGATATAAAAGGCTTTGAGTGCCGCTTGGTTTCAAGTTGGAACTGTCCCTCCGTTAAACTGCATCAAACATCCGATTACTGTTGAAAAAAAAAAGTTTCGACATTGGAATCCAAGCTGGCAGCGTGCCAAGGCCCGGCCTCCCAAACGCATATACTATACTTTCCCCTTTGCGTGATTTTTAGCCGAATTTTTAGCCGAGCCGAGCCGATGATTTTTAGCCGAAAAATAAAGACAAAAACGAAGAACAATACAGCGTGCGGCAATGTTGCAACAATGGCGCGCAGCATATGCGTTTGGGAGGCCGGGCCTTGGCACGCTGCCAGCTTCGATTCCAATGTCGAAACTTTTTTTTTCAACAGTACTTCTTCAGCACTTGACATACGCTTAAACAATCACAGGTGAAATGCGGTTTAGCAATTATACAATTGCGCCAATTCTGGACAAATCCCGAACAAATATTTAGGAATTTTTGTTTAGATTTGCCGAGAATTTGTCTAGAATTAGCGCAATTGTATAATTGCTAAACCGCATTTCACCTGTGATATCCGAAAATGGACACCAGAGAACCGAGTAACTGGAAAACCCTACTATTAGACGCCCGTTTCCGGTTGCTCCCCGAAAGCGTGTCTGCCTGGGTTTCCGCCACTTTTTCACTGCCAGCTCAATCCGATAATTACTTTCCGTTTTCTGCCTTTTCGTTGTTTTCGCCGCGTTGCCATGAGATACCTTTAGTATCCGCCGTCGCCATCTATACATTTCGCCCACAAGTCAATTTCTCCTTCTCTCCATCTGCCACTTCGCTGTTTTCCTTTCTGAGTGAGTGAGATTCTCTATTTTTACCACAAGACCAGAACAAAAACGTGACCGATGCAAGGGGAGGGTTCCCTTCGTTTTCTGTTCTCTTCGTGTCTCATTGCTGATTGCGATGGGAAACAAAAATTCGAATGCGTCGGTCAACGAACCAACCCCGCAAGAGACGGTTCAGTCTTCAGGTATTACTGTTCATGTTAAGTAGTTTTGCTTGGATGGCTAATGGAGAAGAATCGGCAGGAGATCAGAGATATTAGAAACTCTAGATGTGGAGCTCAAATGAACATTAGTGCAAGAATTCTGAAGTCATTCTATTCCACTTATCAAAGTTCTTCAATTTCTTAAACCGCTCACACTATCGTTATCGTCTAGTCAATTGAGTCATTCGGAAAGTCGAAAAAGTCACGTTTCAGAGAACGACTTCCTAATACGAAGGTTAAACTTAGCACGAACCTCGAGATCTTTCTGTCACCGGCTAACTATAAAAAGGCAATTGCGGTCAGGAATTCCGTCGTTTCTCTCTTCGTCGGTGATTGGTCTTCTGCAGTGGAAGGAAGGGTGACAAACAAACAAAGCTGTCTATCTTTCCGTCTCTTCTCCCTCGGCATACCTCGCTTTCTCACTATTCTTTAGCCATTCTTTTCGTCAGCTCTTTCTCAATCCTCTCCATTTCTTGCTGTCTTGAAAGAAGTGTTTCACTTTTTTATAACGAAGCAAACAGAAGCAATCAATTAGCCGCTGATTTTTCTTCCTTCAGCTTTTTCTTTTCCTCCTCGATAAATTGGAATAGTCGAACTTTGCACAGCATGAGCTTCTCCTTAGGTACTTCTTCCAAAAAGTTGGTGACGCATGAAATGATGTCGGCATGCTTCTCAGAAGATGTCAACGACATCACTGGCTTACTCTCATCCTGCTCGAAATCGTACGTAGCAAAAGGGAATGCTGTTGTCTTGGTATCAACTGGCAAGACACTGCTCAGGTTAATTCCAGTCCCTGAGCTGCTCGGCTGATTTGTCACAGTCTCTATCACTTTCTGAAGCCAATCGTCTGCTGAAACTGTTCTCGTTCAAACTACAATTGTCTTCCAACTGCCAAACTGACCATTCATTTGGTCTCCCGTGTGCTCAAGTTTCGGGCGTTTGGCCTCTTCTTTCAAACTCTCTGCCAACAAATTGAAAGTGGAGCTCATGCGTGGCAGACTGAAAGTCGAGATGTTTCCACCCACTTTTACTACTTGCGTTATTGCAATTTCAAACTCACTTCATTCGATCTGCCTTCTGTAGGTACGGAATCAGAAACTTGAGGCAGTCGAAGTAGACCATTATGGACTTGCATCTATCGTCTTTTTTGTCCCCGCCGTTACGTAAGACCTTTTCGAAATCATTGAACAGATAAAGCCAAAGTTTCTCTGCGTTCCTGCCTGCAAACGTGTCGGTTTCAGGCGGTTGTTGGCCTCTCAAATATGTTCAGTTGTTTGTTTTTCGCAGTCGCCACAAACACATTCGCTCTCCTATACGTTCTATTTTTTCAATTTGAATCGATTAGTCGCTCATACAACGTATTTCCGACCACTTGTGTACCAGGCGCATTTTACGAAAGAGGCGGTAAACAAAAACTAGACTGTCAGAATTTGACAGCTATCTTTCATTACCTTTTCTCATCGCCAAGAAGTGACAACACTTCTTTTCAATGAAATGCAGTGCTTTCTGTCGAAACTCATTGAACTCTTCGCACGGATTGTAGAGCTCCTCCCGTCCAGAAAACAGTGAGATGAAGAAGTCAATGTCTGCCCTTTTGTAAGCGTCGTAGTGGGAAAAAGGAGGAACCTTCGGAGGACGACCCATCTTTCTTTTGGAATCCACGTTGAAATCCAGTAATTCCTAAAGATCACACCCTGACAGTTAGGATCCTGCTAAAGTAGAACTAACCATGAATTGTTCCATTGGACGAAAATTGAATGTCAGATTCGGAAAGTAGGCGAAAAATAAGTGGGGGTAGGCGAAAAGGCGATTCAAATCGTTGTTGTTTGACAAAAGTAAAGAAATGCGATGAAAAGAGATGAAAGAAAGTGATGGAAAATGCGCAAAACTAGAGACGCAGACTTCCAGACGGACTTGAAAAAGACTCGTTTCGTGCGACCCGTCCGAATTCTCCAATCGAAGTACACTCTCTTTGACGATCTTCCATCTCACCGCCTCTCGGTCCGTCGTGTTGACAACAGCGTTTTGATTCTTTCTTTCCAACATGAATTCAACATACTGTAGGGCTGACTAAATTGCGGTTGAATTGTTTGAAACTGGTTTCAGTAGTGATACAAACAAAGTAAGCCATCACTTGCCTTCTTTCAAAATCAGGATTCGCTTTGAGCATAGAGACATGTGTAAATAACAACTGCTCTCCGAGTTTCGACACATTTCCGAGAGATTACTCATCCTTCGCTGACATTAGTTTTCGCTCGGAATCCCACTCCTATAAAACCAGCACAACCCTCGGCAGTGACATTGCCATTCCCATCTCATTTCATTCCTTTTCGCGTTCATCTCATTTCGACTCTTCATCACCAATCGTCAAGCCTTCAGACTTGAAAAACCCAAAGAAAATGACTCTTCTCCATGGCGTCCAACTCGAAAAGTTCGACAAAACCAAGGTCGATGCGTCCGAGGCTCTGGCCGGAAAGATCGTTGGATTCTACTTCTCGGCTCACTGGTGCCCACCGTGCCGCGCCTTCACTCCGATCCTCAAGGTACAAACCTATTCCCACATTTATTTTTCCCATTTCTCAACTTTTAGGATTTCTATGGAGACGTCGACGATGATCTCGAGATCGTCTTCGTCTCGCTCGATCGCAGCGAGGCGGATCTGAAGAGCTACATGAAGGAGGCTCACGGAGACTGGTATCATATCCCATTCGGATCGGACACCATCAAGTAAGCGTGTGCTTTAAGAAAAACACTGTAGTACTTGTTCCAGGGAGCTCTCGACCAAGTATGGAGTGTCCGGAATTCCGGCTCTCATCATCGTCAAGCCGGACGGGACCGAGGTGACCAAGGACGGCCGCAACGACGTTCAGAACGGAAAGAGCCCGAAGGCGACCATCGCCAAGTGGAAGGCCTAATTCCTCCATCGAGTCGATTCCTCTTTTGCACATTTTGAAGCCATTCCTATTGAAAATTTTTACATCCGTCCATTCTATCCTCGTACTCTCGGCACCCTTTTTGTGTATGGAACTTGGCAGTAAATAATAAATCTATTTATTTTGAATCTAGAAGCTGACGACCTTTGACGTGTTGTTGGTTTATCCGTCTGCCGTTGAAGCGTAAAGAGCGGCTCTAACACATTCTTATCCGGTCTTTGTCGCCTTGACAACCCGGGGCGCTCTCTCCGCTTCCGACGTGCTCTCCTCCTCACGGCTCCATTTGCGTCACCACCTGTCTGTCCTTTCATTTTGTGCTCACACTTCCTTGCTCTCTAGGTTGCTTTACCGCATTCTTTTCCCCAAAACGCACTTCTCTCTTCCTTTTTCCCTTTTCTGATTATTATTATTATTATTCGACGGCGAGTGGATGCTCGTCAGCTGCGCATACAATTATTACCCAGCCGATTCGGAGCGACACGGAGGCTCCGCCCTTTCAGACATTCGTCTCGTCGTTCTCAGCCTCTTTTCTTCTACTTCTTCTTCTTCTCTTCTGTCTTTCCTTCTCACCGCTTTATATCACCTACTATTCTGTCCGAATTCGTATTAGCTAGATCTTGAGCTTCTATACTATCTATATAGTCAGAGAATGGACGACGACGAGGAGGAGCAAATCGAAATGTGCACGATGGTACGTTATACGGAGGAGCCGCGCTTCTTTTTCTTATCATTCCGTTCATTTATGATCAATTGGGTGGTGCTATCGAACTGATCGTGAGAGGAACGGGCACTTCAGATCTTTGTCCCTTGATTTCAGTGTTGAAAGATGCAGAATCAAGATTCTCTCCGTCTGACCCCAATCACGTCTTGTCTTCAAGGATTTTCCTTCCTTTCTCTCTCTCTCTCTCTTCCTGCGCTTCTTTCCCGCACCTCCCCCCTCGGTACTCTCCTCATTTTCCTTGAAGAAGGCCTCCCTCCTCCGACAGTTCATGCAAACACAAAACTACGGCGGCGGTCATGCATATGCGCAGAGAGTGTCGGATCCTGAGAGACGCAGTCGTTCGGTGCGAGTCGAAAATCGTTCGTCCCAAACAAAAAGTGTGATGAGAGGCGAGGAAAAGAGCGAGTATTATTCGTTTCAGTGCACCGCCCTCTTTTTATTTTTGCTCCTTCTGACTTGTTTTCGCTATCCTGTACTGTGTGCCTTCCCTCTCTCTCTCTCTCTCTCTCTCTCTCTCTCTCTCTCTCGCAATCTGTAGTATTCTTCGCTGTATTTGAGTTCCGTCCCACTTTCCGTTCCATTTCTATTCATCTCCTTTCGTCTTCGTTCGTCAAGTACAAGCGACTACGGTGGCTCCTCCGACGTACTCGTTATCACCGAATGAATCAGCTGTGTTTCTTCGTCGTTATCGTCGCGTCGCGGAGCCGCCTTGTTCAGAATTACGACAGTTTTTCATTAAAATGCCTTTTGTTTATCAAAAAATGAGTCATTCGCCCCAATCGTTTGAGAGTTCTGCCGGGGGGCTTCGATTGAAAGTTGGTGTCGATCATTCGCGAATCCACACTGGTCTCCCGATGGTTTCCGTGATTTGTTCTCTCCTTTTTTGATTCCCACAGTTCATGCCCTTCTTTTTGAAAGGTTTTGGCATACTTTCATGTTTTCAAACAGTTTGGAGGTTACGAAGAACCGAAATATTTGCCGTCTCCGAGGGTATCTAGATCTTGAAAAGGACAATATTCAAGGAACGCGTACCATATTTCAATGAGAATTTGGAACGGTCTGTTCATCCGCGGAGGTCCACTCTTATCACGGTCGGTGTTTTCCTCTGAAGAGTTACAATTCCGCCTTGAATAAACATTTTCTTTCTCTCCCTCTCCCTCCCTCTCTCTCCCTCTCTTCTTTTCCTTCCAAACATGTACGCTCACAGTCTCTTCCTTTGTAATATCGGTCCTCCGATTTACTTCAAAATTTGAGCAAAAATGCACTATGAACCGTATTCGAGTCGACAGGTAAATGAACTCTTCGACAACCTTTTCGCTATCGACGGCGATTTGATTTGCCTCCTCGCCGAAAATATATAATCCGATCAACTTTTTATTGGCACTTACTGACTGCCTCGTGCGGCTGATCATTCGCCCGTTTTCGAGGTCTCACTTCCCCCTTGTAACCATGACAATTTCTCGAACTTACTCGAAACTCGGCTGAGAAATGTGACGAAAACAAAGCAGTGATTACGTCTCCGCGACCGACTCACCACACTCTCGCTCATTCCAACGTCTTCATTATTTCAGAGAATGCTGCCCGACGCAGACAACTACGACGAAGAGAAGGATCACCCGCAGTTCGCGTCTCGCAGCGGCACCTCTAGGTTCGCATTCTCACGCTCAAACATAAACAAACAATGCGAATTTCAGCCTACAATCTTCGATTTCGAAACGCGCGAACTCGACGAGACGGAGCCTGAAAGAGCTCAGCGAAGGAGTCCAGCAGCGGTTTCAGCCGATCACCCACGGAAGATCTCTGCAGAGGATTAGCGAGGATGAATCGGTAGGTGCGAGAGAATGAACGTTCATTACTCGGTGGTTCTCTGGCGGTGAAACGTGTGGATTTGCATATTCGTAGTGTCCGTAGTGTCCCGAAAACACACACCAGCTGCGCGTGTGTGTCCAATCAAAGTTGACTGAATGCGAAAAAGTAGTTGGTCAGGTTTCCCTGCCTCCCTTGCCTCCGTGTCCAGATTATGATTAACACCTGAATCTGTGCAATTTCAGCCGTCGCCTCCCACGGCTCCACCTCGTCCCAACCGCCAGCTCTACCGCAGTTCGGTTGACAGACTCAGCATGAGCGACGGAGCGCTCAAACAGCAGACATCGGAGGAAGTCGTGTCGGAAGGACAGCGATCCAACTGGAATCAGTCGGTCGAACGCATCGAGAACGCGCTCCATCGCAACTACTACACGATTGCCTACACGATTGTTATTGTGGCGGTGAGAAGAGAATCATCTGCTCGCCGGCTGTGCGTGACTCTTTCTGTTTTTCCAGTACCTCGCCGGCTTCGCAGAATACTTGTACTTCCGCCTGACGTCGTTGATCGTGCCCGAACATCTTGTTTTCCATCCGCCATGTGAGGGTAAAGCCCTTCGGAAAATCGGAAAAGACGGATTCCACTACGGAGTGTCGATCTGCGCGTTCATCGGAGTCGCCATCTTCCAACTGATGTGCTTCTTCGGTTTGACAATATCGGAGAAATGGACAGAGTCGAAGGAGAACCCACGAGAAAGTCGGCAAGCTGCTCAGAGGGAAGAGTTTGCTCTGTTTGTCAGAACGATGATATCCTCCACAATGTATCGTGTTTACTGTGAGTCTTCATGTTTTCATGTCTGTTATTATGTTTCTGTTTCAGTGTGCTACGCGATTTGCTCTCTGATCAACTGCGCCATTATATTCTACATGGTCGGCATCCAAGATTCCCTCGGCGACGTCGTCAGCACCATCCTGCTTTATGTGTTCGATGCGGTCGTCATTCTTTATTTCATCGCCTTCCCACTCACTACAGTCTTCTATCACCCTTATGTGAACTGCTTCAGAAAAAGGTATTCAGAAGATATCATGGTCCCTCTATTCAATTATCGTTTTCAGAAGAGGAACTCCTGCGAGGTTCACACTGCCGGCTCCCGCTCCTCAAACGCAGACTTCCACTCTTGAAAGCAACATCAGTGGACTGGAGGAGGCGATGACGAAGGCCGGCGGAACTCCGCCAGTTCATCAGAATCCCAGCACCATCTCCATCCCTTCGCTCAACTTTTCCCGTCAAGATCCTCTCCGTCAGGGACACCGTTCCACGCCTTCGATGTCTCAGATCTCGGCGGATATTCCGGTTCTCGAGGAGTACCTCCACTCGCCACGCAGGCAATTACCACAACCAAAACCGGCGTTCGCCGTAGAGGAGAATCTGGAAGACGAGAGAATCACCACATTCGTCTAGAGGACCCGCGACGTGGCAATACAACATCGATCTCACTGACTTTCCACTCAAGGACCAAATCGGTTCATCAGTTTTAATTCTGTCCATTCGGGTTCTCATCTTCTGTGTCTGTGTTTTACAATTCAATCAATTCCGCTGAAATAAATGATGCCGTACTAGTCTGCTCACTGCTCCCTTAAATATGCTCTTTTCATCGGAAAGAGCACGTCGTCCCGTCCTCGCCCTGGGCTCGCTCATTAGGCGCTCTCTCCGTATCAACCCGCCAATTTGATAAGCCGTCACCTCGTGGGCTGCTCACGGAGCTCCTCGAAAGAAATCTCTATGACAACTGGCCGGGTTCGTGCTGCCCAAGCACCAGTAGTCGGGTAAACGAGCTGCGAGTCTGCTGGAAATGCGATTACTCCGTCCGTCGTTTCCGATCCGATTCTGCCGGTTCCTCTCCTCGCTGACTGACCTCTTTCCGTCCGTTCCGCTCTCTCTTTCTCTTCTTCCCACACACTTTTTCTCTTTTTCGATTCGAAATAGTTTGAATTGGCCGGAATAGAGTGCGTGTGTGTCTTCCCGAAAAAACGTCGGAGGCGACGACGGTTTTGAAACCGTGCTTCGTGCCGTTTTTCCATATAAGATCGACGAGTTCGGCTCGACTGATAAGGCGTCATTCTCATTCTTCGGCAGCGGCGGCGGCGCCAGGTGAAAATTGTTTAGGCCGCGTGATTCAGCTGACTTTCCTGCACGTCCACGGCCTGAAGATTTCGTGAGATTCTCTCACGGTTTTCTTTTACTTTTAGTCAGCAATAGCACCCAGTTCCAATAATTTTCCACCTTACATAATGAGCTTTTCACTGGATTTAACATTCAACCCTCCAATTTTTCATAGAGTCATTCTTCCCTTTTATTCTTTTTTCCTCTTTTTCCTTTTCACGCTCAAAACCAGAGTGTACGCTTCGAAGAACTCATCAAAAATCGGTCATTGTATATTCAATACAACTTGTGTGCCAGAGCCTCAAGACTTCATTTATTTCAGAACTTTCCTAGAGCAGAGATGGGCGAAGTGGAACGACCGCGTTCTTTGTCGAGGATAACAGTGGATAGTGATGCGGAGTACTTGGATGCCTACGATCACGTCACTTAGTACGCACGACGATTGAGGAACCGAGCTCAAAGACCTGTTTTCAGCAGCAATTCGTTGGAACTGTTGGATACGATCGCAGAGACTCAGATCACACTGAACTTGTTCATGAACAATAAGTTCGAGTTGGCGGAGGAAAGGATGGCGGAACTGTGAGTTCGCATTCCGTTCCATTCGCACCCGTCACTCATTCTTCAGCTACGATAAGAGTATGTACCACTCGATGGGCTACACGTGCATCCTTTTTATCAAAGCAGTCATGACTGTGAACAAGCAAGACATGGAAAAGGCGGCGGAAGCGTGCAAGATGTCGTGCGAGGTTATCGAAAAGTTCCGGGAACGACGGACGATCCGAGAGACACTGTTCGGGGCGAGTGCGAAGGGAAAGAAAATCAGCGACGCGGAGCTGCATGCGGAACTGTGTTACGCCCAGATTCTTCTTATCAGAGCCATTCTCACCTTCTTCCATGATGACAACTTTGCCAGTTTCATAAAAGGAGCACTCAATATCAGAACGTGCTATCAGACGTACCGATATTGTGAAAAGTTGATGAACGAGCCGAGTGTATGGGTGGGAAGGAACAAAAAAGTGCAAGAGCAGTTCGAGAGCGGAACGAGAATGGGATTGGGCACATTCTCACTCATGCTCTCGATCCTGCCCTCGAAAGTGCTGCGGCTTCTGGAAGTCGTCGGTTTCTCCGGGGATAAGGTGGCCGGCATGAGGGATCTGCACCACGTGGCATCGATGACGGGAACTCTGTGCTCTCCACTCGCCAAAATGATCTTGCTGACATGGCATCTGATAGGTGATTTCGTACTCAAAGATCTCATTAGAATTCTTATTTTTAGCATGTTTTGTTCTGGGGACTGGAAAACCGGACGTAGACGTTTGCAAACAAATCATGCCTGGACTGCTCCATCTCTGGCCCCGCGGAGCCATCATGTTGTTCATGAGGGCCCGGCTTCTTCTCATATCCGGAGACATTGAAAATGCCATACACTACTTCAACTTGTCCATCGAATCACAAAATGTCTATAAGCAATTCCATCACGGATGTTACTGGGAACTATTGTGAGTCATGACTTCTTCTCTGATATCAGCAGCAGAATCAGAAATCACATTATATTTCAGGTTTGCACATGGATATCAACGTCGATGGTCTCATTCTGCAAACTATGCACGCCTTCTGATGAAAGAGTCGAAATGGAGCAGATGCGTATACACATATCTTCTATGTATCTTCTTCGCCGCCGACGAAACTGTCGATGAAGCGAAGAGGAACGAGACGATCGGAGCGCTAGCAGGAAAAGTAGACGGACTGAGGATGAGAATAGCCGGAAAGTCGATTCCTGTGGAGAAGTATTGCGGAAGGAAGGCCAAACGATTCGAGGCCACGCAGTCTCTTCTTTTTGCCCACTACGAGTTCATCTACTTCTGGAATGGATTCGACATCTTCGGGAAGAACCCAAAGATGGTTAGAGCAGTATTGGAAGACATGGACAGGGTATGGGAGATGCGGAAGGCTGGAAGCGACCTCGACGACTACTGCCTTTATTATTTCCTCAAAGGGTTTCCCTCCGACATCTCCAGTTCAACGCCCAGGCGGAAGAGTGCTTCAAAATCGTCTTAGAAAAGTAGAGAGGTTGCGCTTAGGCAGCTGCAATTAGCATATTTGCAGGGAGTCGAGCCTCAAGAGCTTCACATATCTGCCGCCCAACGCCACGTTTGAGCTGGCACTGCTACGCATATCTGAGCAGCAGTATATCGAGGCGCAGACGCTGCTCGACAAGGCCCGCGCCTACAAGTCATACTCTCTGGAGAACAAACTTCATTTCCGTATACACAGTGCTATGGGCACGATGGGGTGCCGGACACCGATGATGTAGACGTTAATTGATTGATTGTAGTTATCTATGGTTAATGCATATTTGTATAAAGAACTTTCCGATTTGTTGATATTAACCTTTTATCAGGGACATATTTCACAATGTTTTGTTTATTCTCGGTCCACGCTCTTCCTCTTCTGCCCCGCCGATCGATTGCTCGTGCTCCACCTCTCGCTCCTTTATTTCGTTGCATAATTGGCATCGCCTATCTGACTCATGCGCATCTCCTTCTCTCTCTCTTTTTGCGCATTCTGCATGCACCCACCAAGAAAGGACGTCCATATTTTTTATGTTCTCTGACGGCTGCGCGCAGTGCACAGCCTCACCGGAATCGCGTCAGCGGGTTTCTCTGTGGCGCGTCGCAGAGACCTCTCACCCCCGTCTCCTCGGTCGTTGTTGCAACAAACAGATGCGGCCGATGTGTGTGAGAGACACGCCAGCGCAAAAAACGCTTTCCTTTCTTTCCCCATGACAACGTCGCTTATCGATATTTCATTTTTTTTCAATTTCGGAGCCACATCAGCGCAAGTGGGACGCGCGTCTTGTCACGAAATCCTACTGTAGCTGTGTATAATTCTCTCCGCCTCCCCCTCTTGCCGTTCTCTGCGTTGCCGGCGCCGACTCCGTTGTTTATTGCAGGTCTGTATCTCGGAGTTTCGAGCGTATTCAAATGCGGTCATCGACTATGTTCAACCGACGCCGTCGACGTGTGACATTAGACGACTATGCTTGTGACGAAGTGGTTAGTTAATAATTTTTCGGAGCGAAACATAATTAGTCGCTGCAGGTGCCAGTAGAGGACCTCTCTCTGTCGTTCAAAGAGATTCCCCGTCCGGATCACTCTATGACACATATGGAGCTCTGCACTTTCGATGACTTCGCCACAACGCTTGTCGTCGACTCGGTGCTCAGATCTACGACGCACAAGATGTTTGGGAGGTATTAAGAGATGACCTCGCGAGCCTTTTTGGCCAATCGATTGTTTTCCAGAAGGCGTTATGTGTACGACGATGAGCGTAGCACAGCTCGCACCGTTATGAGAGAATTCCGAGATGACCAAGATTGGCATAAAGCCCTTTTTGGCATCCTCAAGCTGCGGAGCGTACGATCACTTCTCGCCAGTATGCCGCCAATTAAGCACTGCGATTTCCGCGACCATGTAAGTCAGCTGCTTTATTTTGCTCCCGCTCACCTGCTGTTATTCAGATTGTTCGCTTTCTGAACATGTTCCACTGTGAATCAGGGTTTACCATAAAAGAATGCTATCGTTATGCCGCGGAGAAACACGAAGGGGCAAAGCTGGTCGCCACGCGCGCCTGGTATCGTGGCGACAAGATCGAACGTTTGAGCGGAGTTTTGTGCAGTCTTTCCGGAGCTCAGGAGAAATCTCTTCTCATCAACGGAGTCAACGACTTCTCCGTCATGTACAGCACACGAAAGCGCTGCGCCACTCTCTGGCTCGGACCGGGAGCTTACATAAACCACGACTGCAAGCCGACTTGCGAGTTCGTGTCGCATGGACGCACTGCTCACATAAGAGTAAGAGGAACTCGCATTATTTATTATTAAAAACAAAACATTCAGGTTCTTCGTGATATGAATCCAGGAGACGAGATCACTTGCTACTACGGAGAAGAGTTCTTCGGAACAAACAACGAGTTTTGCGAGTGCCTCACTTGCGAGAAGATGAAGCGCGGAGTTTTCAGCTCTCTCGCGAGCGACACCGAGGTCCCGCCAGTTGATCGTACTGGATATAGACTCCGATCGCAGTCCTAATATCTTTCCGGCTTTGATTATTCCCCAATTCACTGTTCTTGTTCCATTTCCAGTGTAAATATTATATCTCTCGTTTCCGACAAAACTGCTCTGTCCCTTCCGACCCTTCCGATCCCTTTCCTTTGTAGAATGCACTCAGTAAGGTTATGTTGTCCGCTGCACTATAAGGCTTCTAAACAAGTGAACATTTTCTAGCGACTGAACCCCCAAAGACACTTTCTTCCACGTTTCCCCCTTGGTTATTGTGTGCATACAACGATCTCTATCTGTGCTCGATTTAAGTACTTTGTTTCTCTTGGCTCCATTCTATAATAACCATAATACTTTTTTCGAGGCTTTCTGTCTGTCTAATAAACTATCCTTTACCGATAACTTTTCAAAGTTCAGCTTAGCTTTCAGGGAAACCCCAGGTTTTTTAAAAGGGACGGGAATAAGTTTGCAAGTCAGGCGATGTTTGAAAAAGATTCTTCAGGATTAGGAATCTCTGTGCCTTCTTTATTTATGTGCCATTCCGCAACATTCGAAAGTCTCATTAATTGTGCGTACCACAAGTGGAAGGCGCTGATAACGAAAGATAAGAATTGCACGGGAAAATGCAAGTTGCACACCGATTGTAGTCGGAATATGAAATGACGATCGAGGACTTTGAATGCGGAAAATAAAGCCAGAAACTAAGTGACAATATCTGTACTGAACGGAAAATTGTGCTTTGAAGCATTCGGGGCTCTTAGATCGTGCCATCCTAAAAACTTCCCTTCCCCCATCTCTTCTTCATGTCCAAATCGGTTCAGCGGATCGACCGTACAATGTTGTTGTCCTTTGGTTCTTCGCTCCTTTCCCATCGTTTTCCCATATGGGCGCCCCATTAATATCGTTTGTCCCTCCGCGCATAGTGCACTTTCGAATCGTTCCCCCCACCGCATTCAAATGAATAGATTCAGTCGGACTGCTCCGTCGACCGTCGCTCCGTTATCGATATCACCGCCCATTTGGCGATAGGTAACAGTGCCTGCGTCTCCGATCTATTCGATTCCATGAGCCCACCCACTTTTGTGACACTATAAAAGGGCTCGCAGGAGGAGTGGAAAACAGTACTCCCGACCCGTATTCTTCTCCTGCTGTCCGGTTATTCGCTTCCAGAACTGCTTGCTCTTGAGCTGGAATTGTGCCATAAAATCACGTACGATCACGCGATATTATGCACATTTTCTAGTTCAAGACTCGATTCCGGTTCGATGTTTGTCGCCTCGACTTGTTGACGAATCAGTCCGTTATCACTCCCTTTCGATTCCGGGCATCGGATTCACTGGGGACCCGAATACACGGAGAAGCGCGTTTTTTCCTTCGAAATTCTAGTAGTACGTGTACACTTCCCGAACTTTGAAATGTCCATAGAATCTAATGGAACAGATACACGTTTATGGCCTCACAAAATACTCCGAAAATCAGAAAGTGCCTTGATCTTCCAACGATTCCCCAATGACATCACTCGTACTCTGAATCGGTTAGCCTTCCATTCCACATTCCTTCACTCTTGTATCATTAGGTGAGGCAGTCCGACGGAGCCCCTTCACAATCTTATCAATGCATGTATTTGCTCGTTTGCGTGGTGGTGGTGTGCACCGATCCAGATAGATTCAGATGATACAGAAACAGAGCAGATAGTACACTTGCATTCAAACACAGAAACAGAGAAAAGGAGACGGAGCTGATAATTGTGTTTGCTTCGTCTTCTGCCACAGATTGTGCCCATTCTACCTTAGTTTCTCTTATTGGCAAAGTTAGGAAGAAACTGGAAAAGAACGATTTATTGAAGAAGGAGTAAGATATTAGAAAGAAAAGATGTAGTACAGTAAGACAGGGAATTCGGAACTCTGAGACAAGAAAGAGCAAAGTGTTACAGGAGAAGCGGACAGTTGTGAGATCAGACTACGAACGAGCGAAAATGGATAAATGTTGAGTGAAATGGAAATCAGATAGCGTAGCGATTGGTCGCAGACTCGACGAGTCCACTGTCTTGCTGATGGACTGATACTTGCCAGGAAGCTGCTTCTGAAAACAGTCCTCGTTACCTCAGAGTTCATCCTGATTCGATGCGGGTACCTGTCGATCAGTCATCTGAATCAGTTTAGTCGTCTCCTTCTTCAGTTTCAGCGCAGTGTGCCGGAACTGTGGGATCGGATGCCAGCAGTCTTTCATGAGTTTGCTCAGTTCGCACAGAGCCGGAACGCTTCCTTTGACCCACGCGGACTCGAGCGGCGGACGCATCCCTCGCACGCAGACGACGTCCCTCATCTCGTCGAAACTCGGATCGTTGTCCACAGTTCCATCGAACGGAGGCACGTACGGTTTGGCCTTCAGGGACAGATCGATGCTCGTTTTCTGACGGTGTTGCATGCGGGAAATGGTGTCCGTGGTGCTCAAAGAGTCGCCTATTCCACTAGAAGCACTGTGATCCGCACGAGTTTCATCCACCGCTGCCACTTCTTCGCATTCTTCGCACACCTGAAAACATTCCTGAAATGGGTAGAACAAGAACTGATGGTACCTCGACTCTTCTGGCGACCTCCCACATAACTAGAGCCATCGAGTAAATGTCCGCCATTTTGAACTGCGAGAAATCTTTAGGGTTCAACGTATTCGAGAGCAACTCCGGAGCCATATATCTCTTCGTTCCCACTTGAACATTGAACTTATCCGGAATGATTTTGTCGTTCAAACTGAAAACGAAATATCATTTTCTGCTCATTAAAATTACTCACTATCTGAGAGCAAGTCCCAAGTCGGCAATGCAGCAGACTCCCGGCCTCTTCACAATGATGTTCTTCGATTTGATATCTCTGTGAGCAATTTCTGGTTTTCTGAAGCTTCCAGTTCCCTGCACCGCCGTGTGCAGATGCTCAATTCCACAGATGCAACTGTGAATGAGACGGAGCGCCTCGTCGGTGGTGAGTGTTTCTTCGCGGCAGAGGTAATCGGAAAGGGATCCCAACTCGTGGTAATCAGTCACCAGCAGCATCTTCGTCATCGAATCTTCTTCACTCCAGATGTCAGCGGCCACGAATTCTGAAGAATAAGTCTGTTGGAGAGTATCGAAGAGGTGGGAAGACTAACGAAGAATGTTCTCGTGATTATCATGTTCGTCTGGTATACATCTCGCTCGTTCTTCCACGAATCCTCGTCCGTCGTGTAGAACGTCTTCACAGCCACATAACTGCCACGATAAGCTGCCTTGCGCACTTCCCCGTATCTAAAAATGCTTAATTCAGCTTCTGTCTCTCCCTTATATTGCCTTACCTTCCCTGTCCAATAGTCTTGATAATAGTCAGATCCTGTCTGACTGTTCTCTGAATCAATGCGGCCTGTCCGGAACCCGACCTGAAACAGAATCATACAATTTCGATTGTGATCTTTCAAAATCTATACCCGGAGTCTTCGAGCATCATGGTCTTCTCGTCCAAATAAGATGAGTCAGTTGCAAGTGAGGAGATTTTAACTTTATCTTCTGAATTCATTTTTCTCACCTCGATATTGTTCTGTTTCTCGCTTACCATCTCTATTGGAGCATCGGTATAAGCACCAAAGAATTGCGAATACCAATCCCAGAATTGAGATGACAATGAAGAAATAGGCCACTCCCTGGGTGGCATTTCTCATCGGTGATTGGTAGTTTTCAGAGTCGTCAGTAGAGTTTTGAAGAGCTTTTTCTGAAATCGAATAGTCCCCACCATCTGCGAAGTGAGGCTTACCATTGTGATGATGAGCGTACGGCGGAGGGACAAGTTCCTTATTGCAATAGTTTCCTTCGTAGCAACATCCGATGCTCTTCGGCGAACGATGAGCTGCTCGCCAGGAGTTGCACGTCAAATGAGATGCTCCGCTGCCCCTTTCCAGAGTGGCACAACCCCATTTATGATGGGTTTCCATTCGTTTCGCGGACTTGTTGTACTTCTGAACAGATCATTTCTTGAAGCTTCTGCACGTTTCAAAACCTCTTCAACAGCGTGATAACAGGCGGCTCCATCTTGTTTCACACACGTCATATTCTTTCCGCAGATCGATTCGTCATAGTTGCAATAACAGCGATTCTTGGAATGTCGTGCGGCTTCTGACGTATTTTCATCTCTTTCAACACTCGTTTTCTGAAAAAGTCGTTGTGATGAACATGGAATCCTGAATTTGACAACGACCTGAACTCCTGCGGGACTCCGACGGCATCTTCGGGAATGCTCAGCGCCAAGTCTTCGTCGTCGTACTGATCGTACTCTTTTATGCATTCAAGCTCACGGAGCAGTCCGAAGACCAGAAGGAAGAAGAGAAAGATTCTCATTTAGAAGAATCTTTCTGAAACAATGGGATAAACCTCAGCTGATAAGAAAGAGAGAGCGCAACAAGTACTAGAGGGAGGAAAGAGAGAGGAAAGTGACTGTTTGCCGAGTCGTCGGCGTCTCTCCTAATGTCGGCCACCTCCGCTATCAGTGAACTGTCTTCATTCATTCACTAATAGACCGCCGCTCCAACTGATACTCCGCGCGGAAAGAAAGTTGCGCCAAAAGGGAACGTACTGGTCTCCGGCCGGAGGGGAAAGGGCGGCGCCTTTCTGTCGCGCCACCCCATAAAATTACGGGGTCATTAAATGGCGTGGCGCCATTTTTCTGAGAAATTGGGAAGTGGGAGACGCCAGGTGTTTCTTCCGAATATCCCATTGTTTCATTCTTTTGATGAGCGGCGGCACACGTCTTCCGGTGAGAAGCATCAGAACGAGTTGAAAGTGTTAGAAATGAAGAGGAAAGACAATCAGCAGCCTTCTGACTCGAATGTCAGGTTATTCGAAGGCCCTCGGGGGACTGTTGACGAGCTCACGAGAGGATGATAAAAACGAGAGAAGAGATGTGCAGAAGAGACGGAAAGGAAATAATGTTGAGGGGAAGAAAAGAGGGTTGAATGGAAATCTCCGAGGCAACACGAGAACATATTGCACTCGGCAGCCCGTCTGATTTATACGTCGTCCTTTTTCTGCGAATGGGTGTCATTTTCCAACGGCAAGTGTATGCAAGGAAAAGGGAAACGGGAAGACCTCGGAAATGAGCACGGAATTCCACGCCACAAGGTGCTCTGTTCATTTCTCTTTTCCTGAAAAGTTCACTAATTATCATCGTGCGAACTGGGATGCAGGATCACGAACTCGAGGTGACGACGCCACCCGAAGACGTCGCCAACCAAGGGGGACCGGACCGTTTTCTGGCGCTCTCCTCGCATAAATCATTGGTTGTGCACGACCGATCGGGTCTACGTCTCTCTTTCGCCGGCCTTCTGCCGATTACGACGGGCGACAATGGGGAGCCACGCATCTGGGGCGCCAGCATTATACTGAATAGTGCCGAGCTCGGTGAGTCATCGGCAGGCACGTTCACTTCGCATTTAAACGCTCAGAATTCCCCGAAATCAACTTCAAACTCCGGGCGACGGCCTATAAGTCGATGAAGGCGCGTTTGACATGCAATCATAGCAAAGGAAGTGTCAAAAAAGGGGATGTGGTTGTGATATCTGTAATTGAATTCGGCGTCTAACGCAGAAAAATGCTCGTTTTCTTCAGTTCCGACTTCCGGAGACTTCCATCGGATCCACCCATTTGACTCTTCTGATTGACGGAAGTCCGTACGAAGTCCCGCTTTTCAAGATCCCCAAGTCTGACTATTACTGGATCGGAAAAAATACCAATGGTCCGGACTACAGTCAAATATCTCGAAAACATTGTCGTTTCAGTGCCAGCTTCTAGTCAGTTCCACGACAATCGTCGTATTTCTGCAAGTCCAAAGATGGAATCCACCCCACATAACATCTCGCCAGGGCGTTTCGAGCAACTTCCGGAAGGACTGAAGACGTTTCTCTCGGGGGGAAACGGTCTGCAATCCGTGTGCACACTACTTCATCCACATGCCGTTTCCCTATTCCACGACCTATCCGCTATCAAAAATAACAAGTTCGAAATGTGCGGACTGACGGACAGTGAGAATGTGACCGATGTGATCGGCAATGAGATTGTGCGAAGATTCCACGATGCGAATCGCCAGAAATTCGCAACCACGCCGGCGATGATGCTGAAAGAAGGCGCTGTGTAACTCGATTTACGTTTTGAAACGTTTCTGATATTTGAATGAACTTTCCGTCTCCGTTTGTCAATTTTCATCACTTCCTCGCTTGTTTGTCGCATATGCCGCGTCTCGAATTGGAAAAGCCTCCAATTTTTCCCTGTGGAGTGCGACGGGGCGCGTTTGCAGTAGTTTGTTTTTTGGTTTTTTCAACGACTTCGGAATATCGATTCTGGAAAAGCGCTTCAAAAAACTTGACTTTTCGATATAATTCAAATTTTCTTCACTCATAACGCATTATTTTTTAGTAAAATTTGTTTGTTTTCAGTAATTAACACCGCAAATATGAATGGACTATGTTGCTGCACTCCGTGCAAACCGAGGTATACTTTCGTGAGAGTCTGTAGATAAAAAAGTAAACTTAGATATCGGCGACTGGTTGATTCGATATATCCGAGAGCAGTCACCGATGGGCTCCTCCATTCCAATATGCAGAAATTAACATTCTATGCGATCTCTCATCCCGAAAAACTGGAACGGATAGGAGAATATTTGGTGATGCGGATGGTGCGAGATCTCAGTCGACAACGGCCGGTACAAGTCAAAGTAAGAATATTACAAAAAAAGAAAAATAAAATTGATTAACGTGCCCAGATTGCCGTCGAGGCGATGGATCAGCTTCTCCAGGCGTGTCACAGCTCCCCCAGTCTTCCACAGTTCAGCGAGAATCACCTTCGGATGGTTCAGCGACTTTTGGAAAGCAACAACGCGAAAATGGAAGTGGGTGGCAAGTGGGAGGAATACATAATTAGCTGTAGTATTTCAGCAACTGGCCACTGACTCATTCGTCACATTCTCCAATATTGAAGAGAGTTCTCCATCATACCATCGCCAATACGACTTTTTCATCGATAAGTTCTCCCAAATGTGCCACGCGAATCCTCAAGCAGCCTACGGAGACGACTTCCGACTGGCTCGATGCGCAGGACTACGAGGATTACGAGGCGTCGTCTGGAAATCAGTCACCGACGATCTTCATCCGAACATTTGGGAGCAGCAGCACATGGATAAGATTGTACCTTCAATACTGTTCAATCTGCAAGAACCGGATGAGTCCGGTATGGGATTCTCCTCGTCGCAATTGCCGAAATTCGATACGTCGTTCTCTGAACCTGCCCAATCGCATCGAGGCGACGATGAGGCAACCCCGAAAGTGCTGTCCGATCGATGTTTACGTGAGCTGATGGGCAAGGCTTCATTTGGATCTCTGCGGGCAGTTATTGAGCCTGTCCTCAAACACATGGATCTCCACAAAAGATGGACTCCGCCGCCGTCGTTCGCGATCCATGTTTTCCGAGCAATCATCTACAGCATTCAGAGTCAGAATAGTTATTTTGTGATTCAAGAATTGATAAATCATCTGGACAGCATGTGCTCGGCGGACGCCTCCACTCGCATCGGAATAGCAACTGTACTCTCGAGTATTGTCTCCATTGCTGGAACTTCCATAGGACCCCTCCTTCTCTCTATTTTCAATTCACTATTGAAGCATCTCCGCACCTCCGTCGACTTCGAGAGAAGCGGAAAGTGCAGCGATCAGCCGGCGGAGAAAATGTATCAAGAAGCACTTATCAATGCGATGGGAGACTTTGCTAACGCGCTTCCGGACTATCAAAAGGTCGAAATGATGATGTTCACTGTGGGAAACATTCCGAATCTGGACGAGCGGAAGTCGAAGCAAGGCGATGAATTCCTGCAACACGTGCTAGTGAAGACTCTCCTGAAGGTTGCCACCAAGTACCGGACTGCATACTTGGCCACTGTGTTCACCGATTCTTTCCTCGACACTCTCCTGCTTCTTGCTTTGGTTCGTGACCCGCAAGTCAGACTGGCCACTCAACACATCTTCCACACATTACTTGACAGGTAAATCAAAAGGATGTTCATTTTCAATTAAAAAGTTCTTTCAGACATGACAACGCTGCCAATCTCGTTCATCTCGGATACGAGCTGGACGTGTCAGATGTGCAGTTGACCGTGGAGAAGTGTTCCCGAGCTGATCAGATGTTCATGCGCAAGCACATCGGCGAGATCACCAACATGCTCTTTAGAGCTGTTGCGGCTGCCGACGAGGACGATCTGAACACCCACATCGACGCTATTCTGTGCACGATGAGCCTTTTGTGCATCGAAGTAGGGTTTGATGAATCGCTCATCGAGCTATTCCGTCTCTCCCTGGCACTTCAGCAAATAGCTCTCGATACGAAGCAGAACTTCAGCGATGCGAAGCGTAATGCCATTCATAACATGGTCGCCAAATACATAAACCTGTCTGCACAGCTAATTGCGAATCCTTCGCTCTGTCAGCATGTGCAGCACGTCGTGTCTTGTCGAGCACAACGTGGAATCCCCGGTCTCAATCTGCTGCTCAACAAAAAAGATTCACCATTGAATGACGATCCTCTATCTTCGACTGCTGTGAACGCATCCGTCGATGCGAATTCTCAGACGACGATAGCTGAGAACGACCGCACCTTGCTGTTCAATGTCGACGATGTGGCGGAGTCACTGAAAGCTTCTGGAAAAGATGCGTCCCGCCTGTTCGTTGCGTTCAATTTGTCTGTGAACGGACGAACAAACGACATGAACGGCGCCAGTGACTCGCAGAACTTTGATACGACGGACGGAAGAGAGTCTCCGAACGCGTTCAAAACAAGTGGAATCGACGATGTTTCCGTTGATATGTCAGTCGATTGGACGCCGCCAATGAGCAGAAAGCAGAGCAGGAGGAACACGATATTCTCGATCGTTAACCCTACAAGTGAGTAAAGGCGCGAAAGCTCATTTAAATCCATAAAAAGTTTCAGAATTGAATGCCTCAACTGTTGACGATCTCAAAACATACGCTAATGCAGCGTTCGACCCAGTGGAGGAAGACCGAAAGGAGAGGGAACTCGCTGAAAACATTCTCTCGGAAATTCGGAATACAGAATTCGAGCAACGCGTCGCCGCTAACGAGTCTCTCAACGAAACGAGTGATCTCTCCAAATCGATCGGACGTCTTCTTGCCAGAAATGCGGACACGACGAGGGTAAGAGACATCGGAAGGCCAACGAAACCGAAGAATGTATTTGAAATCGAACTCCCCTCTTTTGCATACTAAACAAGCTTTTTATAATTTTTCAACTAATTTATTTAAATGTATATTACTCATAGGGAAGAATTAGCATAAACAGTGTTATCCGCTTTTTCTTGTACAAAGACCATCTCCAACATCACCTTGATTCGCTAACTTTATTACCAGATGTCGTTATCAGTCACTTCTTTTTCTCACTGACCGATCAAATGGACGGGTCGATTGGGAGACGAAAGTGAACGGAGAAGAACGAAGAAGAACAAGGAGGAGCAGAGACAGAAGAGAATCGGTGGACGACGAAAGGAGGGGCCTCCGAAAGCGAACTGGTCAGTCGGTAGATTCAGTCCCCCGGGAACAAGACACTCGTAGAGGCTGTGTGAACTGATCTGAACGAATTCTGCGTGTGATTGTTCATCGGGGAGTAGGGTTGCATAACAGGCGCCTGTTCTGCAACCCTATCGGGGAGTGTTCACGTCACTGGGGAAAGCTCTGAAATTAGAGAAATGCACATGTTTCATTTCCATTTTCCGGTGTTTGCAACGTCTCAAACAGTTTTCCCCCATCGGAAGGTGTAACCTGCTACTTTGACCATTCACATTTTGATCAGAAACCTATCTGCATGGGGATTCCTCCCAGGGTCGCTATAAAAGCGCGGTTCTGCGAGAAACCGATAGACGTCAGAATGAGAAATTCAGCGGTTCTCGCCTCGATCAGTCTCATTTTCGCTCTCTTTTTCGTCTCTTCAAACGCACAGTGGCAACAGCAATGGACCCCGCAGCAACTGGCCGCTTATCACCAGCAATACTACAATAATTGGTAAGGGAGATGAGAAAAAAGCATCGAATTGGGAAGGAAACTGGAATGATTCAGGTACTGGCAGCAGCAGAGACTTCAGCTGCAGCAGGCGGCCACCACGACTGCTGCTCCGGCTCCGTCGTCGGGCGTTCAGCATCATCCGGTGTGGGGACGAGTAGAGACGGACGATAAAGGAAACATGTGGGTCGGCGATGACGTGGCAAAGGTCCAAATCATCTCCAGATACTCGCCGTCATAAGCATGACTTTACGACTTTCCAAATAAATGATTATACTGTACAACTCTGCGAATTCTCGTTTTTTTCAAAGTTACGTGCGCTGGCCCAACTTCCTGCTGCGAGTTCCAATTTCCCGGAGCCAATTTGAGTAAAAGAATAGATCACAACACGCGCCTGATGAGCGAGGAGTTTGCTCTCCTTTCCTTCTTCTTTTCTCGCCGAGTCACGTCTTCAGATGCTGCTCGCTGATCTGCTCGATTCAGCCTTGTCACTCATCGGCTCGCGGGTGGTCCTCTCCGCCCTGGCCTTCTTCTCCATCTCGTCTAATGAGTTTCCTATCGGAATCACCTGATGACGCCCGTAAACCGACACTCGTTTCCGTGCTCTAGAGCTCGTCAACTGAAATTGGACGACTTCTCGCCGCGTGTCTCTTGAGAACGAGAGCGGGTCTAGACTTGTCCGTTGATTCTTTCCAATAAGATGAATCTCTTTTTGAAATCAAACTACAGGACGGATTGTCGAGTACACACACACATCCATTTTTTACTTCAATACCAAACACACTCGAGCTCGTTCTATTCAATGTCGCCAGAGAGTCAACAGTTTGTTTCTCGTTAGCCGGGACGCCGTTTCCTTTTGTTGTCAAGTTTCCAGCATCTGTCAGCTGTAATCATCAATTCAGAGACAGGACGTCTCTCTTTTCCTCCCTCCCTCATATCCTATCCGTTTCTGTCCCTTCGCCTCCAGATATTCTCCCAATTACGAACGACTTTTTGAACATTCTGATTCGTTGTTTTCTCGCCGCACCGCCGCTTCTCTATCATTTCCATGAGCCAACCGTTAATTTGATCGTCGCCCCCTCCCGACTGTTTTTGTTGATTCCAACCAAACTTGAATGGCAAATACCTTCCCTGCTGTTCACATCGGCTCTGAATCATCTCTTTCACTTCCGTCAAACCCGTTTTGCTCTCAATGCACTCTTTTGTCCCAAAGTTTGTATTCCTTCGATGGCCCGCCAAATTAAGTAGTACACCCTTCCCGGAAAGACAGCTTCCTCTCTCAAATTGAGCCGCTTCTTCGCCGCCGTCACCAAACATCTTTGACTGCAGCTGCTGCTCTGTCTTTTCGTCTAATATTGTTGGTATTCGAGTCTTAATTGAGCATTTCTCCTTTCGCTTTGTCTAAAGTGGAATTCGAAATTTCAAATTCCGAAAAACGGGGAAGAAGGGGTCTTTGGCCTATGACAGACATTCGAGGAGGAGGAGAAGAACGAAGAAAAGGGGAAAGGAGAAGAAAGAAGTCGTCTGGAATTTGAGCAGCACGCCGAAGACGTCCGCCTTCGAGAGGTACGGTAGCCCTCCCGTGCCCTTCGATGTCCGTGTTTTGTTTCCGGCGTGTGCTCAATTTCTCTTTTGCTTATTAATTTACTTTCGCTGCGATGAAATCATGGATTTCAGGGCAAAGATCGGCTTGAACTTCTGCTTCTGATTTCTTTTCAAGGAAGTCATCAACTGGCATGATGTCTCGATTGATCACTTTCCCAATCTGTCCGGGCACCTGTTTCTCGGGCATTGACTTTTCGAACTGAATTCTGACGTCCGGGAGTGATGTGGGGGAGGGACAGATGCAAATGGCGCCGCTTGTCACTCTTCGCATAGATATTTCGAATTCGTTCCCTATCATTGGCCAATGAATGTCCGTTCCGCACCAATTGCATCCAGCTATTTCAGAGAGATGAGGAGCCCCATCAGGTGCACGGACTCCGTGAGAAATTGAAGAGAAAAGGCGAAAGAACGGATTGTTACACACTGTCCCGGTGACCCTTTCATCTCTGTTTTGCTCTTTTCCGAGCAGAAAATTTAATTCTGCTCTCAAGCAGTCCGTACTTTTGTTATGTTCGCTACCACCTTTCGCCCTTCTTAGGAGGTCTGATTCATCTGAATCATCTCTGAAATGTTGCCGAACTCGCTCTGATCTGCACGCGGAATACATGTGCAATGAAGCGTGTTTGCTCCATCACACAAACATCAAAAGTGTTCTTCATTTGTTTGCATAATTCATTGTTCCCGCGAGATCGGTGTCAAACGGAGCAGCTCTCAATTTCAGTTTGTTCCGTCATGAATAACTCATCCACCTCTCCATTGTTTCCCTCTTTTTCTTCAATTCTTCAATTCAGCTGCCGAACTTTCATTTTTTCGAAACTGAAACTTTCTTTTCTCTTCCGAAAACATACTCGTGGATCTCAAATTAATCACCGAGAAGCAGCCTGAGAAAATGAAAGCGAAAACGGCGAGCCAATGTGTGTTTAGTCTGGCTCTCTGTCGAAATGTCATCTGGAGCACTGGGAATGAGCCGATGATGATCCACGTCGAAAACTGTGATTATAGTCTTGTCTGGCTCTGTGAGAAGATGTAATTTCAAAGGAAATGCCGCCAAAACACGGAACAAAAAGAGGCTGTTTTGTTAGTCATTCTGAGCGTGATTGAACCTTGAGATCATCGGGCAATTACTCTCTCTCTTCCCTTTCTTTTCATCGCTTTCACGGCTTCCCCAAAAAAAAAGCGTTTCGCCTCCGAATGCACTGAAACGTGTCGGATGACGTCGGAAAGTCCTTCTCTATCTGTTCGGAGCCAATTATAGATTGTTACGTGACACGCCGCATTTATAATTTCGGATGAAATATTCCAGAAGGTCGATCATCCGTCCTTCCTTCCAGCAGTGCTCTTCAAAAACTCCCTGCCATTTCGCGTCTTTTCTGATCCCGGAACCGAGCCGAAAAGTGGGCGGAGCCAATGTCTCGGCGGGTATAAAACGAAATGGGTACACTCGATTCGGACTTCCTTCCGCCTCCTTCCCCTTTCCCAGCCAATTTCCTGTTGATTGGAGCTCCGGAGAAGATGGTCGTTTCTTCTATTTTTGAACGTTTTCCTTGTTTTCCTTTCCAGTTTCTTCTGTTTTCACGTCTTCTGCTCGCACGTAATCAGTGCTGGAAAACTATAGAATATGCACTGTTCGGCGATCACAGCCACGACTTTTTATTCCTTTTGGACCCCAGAAAAGGACACGATTGGATCACCAAAAACCAAAAAACATTTCGAAACAAACTGACGAGTTTCCCCGTTCAGCGATCCCAATTAGGCAGATGGCTGCCGCTCTTCCAAAGAAGTTTTTGCCCGAACTTTTCCCTTTTTGCTCAGTCTTTTCTCTCCAGAAACCGACACTTCTTCTGCTTTCCGTTTTGTTCCGACAAGTATCCAATCAGACCATGAAATTAATCAAGTCACTCGTCCGTGCTCTTCTGAATATTTCCCTCATCACAACAATGCCCGTCTCGTCTTCTCTTTTCCTATCCGTACGATTGTGCTCCTTTGAACTTGTCAGCTGCAAAAGATGCGCCCCGAAATTAGATTTAGTGTGTATTTCCGTCTTTCACAACAACAACTTGTCCATATTTTTGTCGCTGAACTTATAAGAGAAAGTTTCCCCCAAAAGAAGAGCGTGCACGTATTGAGACGACTTAGAACTCATTCGGAAAGGTTGGCCCTTAAGGGCGTCTGAGGAGGGCTTCTAAAGTTTATTTCAATAGATCAACATAGAGCTTAATTGGGATTCTGGAGAGACTGAAGACCAGTAGGACCAGGAAACTAGGCCCCACTGTGATTATATAATTATTGAATACTTCTCCCGATTTCCAGCTGTTCTGTTGCTCTTTCTGAGCCTTGTTCGGCTTTTTCAAGCATATCACATTTCGTTAGACACCGGGGTGTAAACTTGAGTCCCTCTCTCTCTCTCTCTCTTTTTCATTTCACAATGGCATCACTTTTCTGGAGTCTTCCTCCTTGCCTCCAAATCCGATTTCGAAGAGTGCTTCGTCTGAGAGCGCCCACGGAACGGACCACTCCTCCGTTTAATTTCGGCCCTCTTCTCGGAATTTCTAAAGAAAAGTAGGCGGGAGCAGTGCGTGAGAATCGGCCAAAAAAGGAGAAGAACAAAACGACGGACAGGGCCAGATTGCGGAAGTTCTCGTTATGGCTCCGAGGCTTATGTCGGCAGACTTCCGGGGGCATTCAGATGATAGGAGCAGAGTATAAACGGACGGTTGTTACCCCTTTCAACACGAATAGGATGTAGAACAATCACACTCCAAACAAGTCGAAGCGTGTTATTAGAAGTAGGCGGAAGGAAGTGTGAACAGCACAGGTGGCATTTCCAGACACTACACGACATTTTCAGATGAATTCTTGCTCACTCTGAAGCGTGAAGTGTTCGAAGGAAAGCGTGAACCACTACAGTAATTCCTCTCCTCCCCACTCTTAAAACTCTTTCTAAATCACTCGGAATCTTCTGCGGAGCAAGTTCCCATAAGGTTTAGCAGGTCTAAACATGCGGAGTCTCCAGAAACCAGTTTTTGTAAAGTGCTCTCTTCCCACGGTCTGACGTCGAATTCGTGCGGTCTGAGTCACATGTTCAGTGGCTCTGACCTCTCCATAGTTAGGCCAATTTCGGTCGTTTCGGTTTGTCCGCGCTGCCTTCGCCAACACAACTCGATTCCACATACTACGCGTCCCCAAACGTTTGTTCTTCTCTCCGCTTCGCCGTCTCAAATCCAGTGGGTTTACCAGAATGTCAACTTCCTTTTTGTCTCCGTGTTGCCATAATCCATCATGAGACAGAGTACATAATGGGTCAAAACACGCACGATCGTTTTCCCTCTCGTTCGTATTTTTCTGTTTCCGTGTTTCCGCTCTTCTGGAAATGTGTGAAACTGACACCGCTCGCATATTCTGCTTAATTTCAGTGCTCGAACACACTATGATGGGGTTGTTGTCGACGATTCGTGGCAAGAAAGACACAGTGGTCGCCAGCGGAATAGGCTCCGCACAGGTCGGACCGCTCAATACGAAGACGAAGAAGCTGGTGATTCAGGAGTGGCCGAGGTGAGTAGGCGCATCAGAAGAAGAGCAGAAATGAGGGGGAATGGGTTCAGGGTGCTCACACAGTGTCCGGAGCTCTTCACGGAGATCTGGCACAAATCGGCGACGCGCTCCACTTCGATCAAATTGGCATTCGGAATCGCTGAGAACGAGAGTCCGATGCAAAATGCAGCATTTCTCGGGCTCTCATCAACTATTCAGGCTTTCTTTTACAAATTGGTGAGCCGTTGCAGAGCGTATTCCATTCGAAGTTAGGCAACTTCCAGATCATCACATACGAACTGAACGACGAGCAAGTGAGAGAAGCCTGCGAGCAGTTGGGAGCCCGCCACGTGGATTTTATCTCGCGTGGATTCAACTCTCACTTCTGGGACATTTTCCTCGTTTGCATGGCTGAGAAGATCGACGAGACGCTCTCGGCCTACATGACCGAAGAGGACAAGAAGAACGAGATGATCCTTGCGTGGCAGAGGTTTGCAATCCTTTCAAATATCATTGAGGAACAGACAGTTTCAGAGTGGTCAACTCGATCGTCCACCAGATGCGCAACGGATATTCAGACCGTAGAAAGCTACAGCTCGGCGGCTCCAAAGGAGGCGTCAATAACGGCTTCTGATTCCCTTCTCCCGATGAACAAACATTTTCTTGCGATTTGTATTATTTTTGTCTGCGCTATGCCCGAATTCTGCAATTTTTTCTGATGTACACAACGATCTTCTTCCAAGTAAACCAATAAAGCCAAAAATATCAACAGAATTCATTATAATTAGTTATCAGTGTTAGTTAGTTCGAATCATCGCCCGTTTTCCTAGTACAATTGCATCCCGGCTTCTTTGCTCCGTTTCGCCCTCTCCGCTTGCGCCACCGCGCGCTCTTCCTCCTCGGTTTCACTGAAAACTTAAGAGTTAAAAGATCACTCCCCGAACGAATTCCACCTGTAAACCTCCAAGGAATTCATCTTCCCCAGCTGAACGTACTCCCGATGCTTCCTCGCGTTATTGAAGTGCTTCTCCGACAGCTCCTCATCTGGGATCGCCTTCACGTGTTTAGAAGGCACGAGACGGTACTTGAGCCGACGCGTCGAAGACTGTTGACCACTCGGGATGTTAGTCAGATCTTGGTACTCGCAGCTGTGTCTCGCTTTCATCCGAACGGGCCGTTCTTCGTCTTTTTTCACTTCTGCGCCGGATCGACCATCCGAAGCGCGTCCACCTCGGGACCGTACGGAGGCAGTTGTGATGCACGACGGCTTCTTCTTCTATCGCGGCTCTCTCGACGTTTGCTTTCTCTTCTCGGGTGTCTCGCTGAAAACGGAAACGTCAGTGATTAGCATTGTCCGAGTAATTTCCCACCAGTAGTTGGCCAAGCATACTGCAGACTTTTGTGAGCGTCTGTGTTTGTTCTTCGGCAGCGGCAGGAGCAGAAGTTCCGTAGTTGGTGTTGATGTTAATAATTACAACGTCGTTTTGAACGATCGGCGAGCGGGATGCGTCAGACGTTGTGTCAATAGTCAAGTTGGAAAGATTGGCTGCAAGAATCCTTTGTTTTTTTGAGATGGCGAGGAGAACGCCTTACTTAGTTGGTTGTTCCTGGACATTTTCTCGATGTCGAATAAGCAGGATGAGTTTGTGATGGTCGTTGTCAGTTGGTTCGAGTAGTCGATGGAATGAATTATTTTCACTTCCTTTATATACCCTTAATCTGTGCGGGGACAAACATGTTAAGGTCACAGAACATGTTTTGTTTTTTCCACGTAAGTTTGAAACATGTTTATTGGAGAGACCCGATTAAAACTTGAAATTGACAGCTCATTTCTGTTTGTTGAATTCGTCGGCTGCCACTGAATCCAAGTTGGCGAAGGAACTGGAGCACCTCTGGCAGAAGCGGACCTGCTCTTGGGATCTCCACGGAGCCTCTTTTCCACTCATTCCGTGCATTCTCTTCTCTCCTGGAAACAGAATCAGGGTTGCAGGAAGAAGAAGAAGAAAAAGAAGAAGAAGAAGTGTGCTCACCCTTCTCCATTGGTCCATAAGCAAAGAACAAATTGTACCTCCCCGAAGAGATGACATGCATCTGAACAATATCTCTCTTCAACCCCTTCTTTTTCAAGTGGCCTACCAGGTTCCTCTCGCCCGCTTCCAAATGGATATTATCCAGAATCCATTCTCCTCCGCACATTGCCTTTCCGTCCACAAACTCGGTGTATCCATCGCGAATCAAAAGTTCGGAAGCCTAAATACCAAGTTTATCCTCACTGGTCGCTAAGCCAATAAAGTCAGCTCACAGTTTTGAGTACAATATTTCTCTTTGCTGTATTGTGGGACAGGAACACTCCACCGGAGCCTGATGCTGGAAACTGGCACTCGAAAACTGTGTCATTGCCCTGAAAGCAACAATATTACAAACCACACCTCACCTGCCTACCATCAAATCATCCTTCGAGAATCCAATGCCCATCCACATGTTCGGCTTGACCAGTTTGCTCTCAATCTCCACGATCAGATGACGGCGCTCGTGTTTCCAAGTGAGCATCGTCGTGCAGTCGCTCGCATCCTTGCACCCGTTCGGCAGCTTCCAGCAGCCTCTCGCAGTCCCACAGTCACTGATGTGGGTGACATGAAGACTGCTGACTTGGCGGATAAGGAACAAAAATGAGGGAAATCATCTGGAAACAGGGAAAGTGGAATGTTGACCCTCTCCCTTTATAGATGTGTTCCAAGCTGGAAAGTCTAGAATAACAACGGTTATTGTTCGGGGCCAACAACTGGTTCTTCCTTCTTCTCGCTTTCAAAACCACATACTTTATCATCAAAACACATTATACAAAAAGGAAATTAATTCATTTGGAAAAAAGGTCTTCTTCTCGTTCACTTCTCCTCCTCCGGCTCTTCGTCCTTGCACTGTGTCGCCAGGAAGTCGCGAACTCCCTGACTGATTCCTCCGCCCGCAGTCTCGTGCTTCGCAAAGATCTCCAGGTGAGCCTTTCCTTTCCAAACGAGTCCGCACCGGAAGTTCGAATCGTTCTTCGTCAAGAACTTGTAGACCTTATCCAGACAATCGTGCACCTTGCTCAAAGACACCAGAGGAAGCGGCTTCATCATTTTCGAGACGTCTTGCAGAGTGTAAATGGCCGGCTTTCCAAAGTCTCCGTTACCTTTGAACCATCCCAGAAATTCCTGAAAACATCAATTGTACGTGCAATACAACAAACTGAGCGGCTCACGTGATTGGCGTTGGTGAAAAACAGCTGCGCCCAGGTGAAGAACGGGAAGCCGGCTCCCTGCGGATAGGTGGTAAGCACTTGGAGAGGGACGTCATGCGGCACTTCTCCGTAGTTCACCACTTCAATCTCCGGGTTGATATCACTCTTTTTCTTCTCCGGAAGCACTTCCGACTTGTCCACCGGTGTTCTGAAACACGAAATGAGCACAGAAACATAAGAACGATCTTACGGATTGCTCTTGACGGCTGCATAATCAGCGCAGTCGACTTCATATCGAACGAGAATGCGGAATGATCCATATTGGTACGCAACCAATTGGAAGAACGGACCCGTCGAATGAGCACCTCGTGGTCTCGTCATTCTGGCCTTCAGATTCTGGTCGAACGTGACGTGTCCGATCTCCATTAGGTCCGAAGCCTCCATTCTGAAACTTTACTTTTTGAATTGAACTGTTCATCAACCTCTATTCACCTCGTCAGAAGAACGGTCTTTCCAACGCGTTCGCAGTCGATTCGGAACAATCCTTCTCCGGCTTCATTACAGAAAGCGAAGATCTTTTGGAGGTTGATCGCATCGGTGATGAAGTGGAATTGAGAGAAGTCAATCGGCTTCTTCTTCTTCTCACTGAGCAGTCTGGCTGCAATGATTATCGCGTCCAGAGAACCTTCCCGAACCTGAAACTCATTTCCAATTTGATCGTTAATCGAGTTCCTCAATTCTTCAGATCACGCTATTTCTCGAGTTTCAGTCAACAAGTCTTGAACTCACTTTCATGTGATTGACGTCATAAATGACTACTCCGTGATCTTGCATCAACTTGCCACCAGGCCAGTAGAACGACTCAACCGGAGCCCCCGGGACAAGGATCGTCGCCGTCTCGTCATTCAGATACCACTGGTACGACCCGACACGATCCACGTATTTGGTGCTAGTAGGGCCTCCCTGAAAAAAAGAATGAAAGAACGAAATAAGGGAGTAACTAACCTTTCCGGAGAGGTTCACAAGAGGCAGAAGACCGTACGGCTCCTCTTCAAGCCCTTCGAACAGCCAGAATCCGTTGGCAGACATCACTTCGAACAGCGGCTATAGAGCAGTCTGTCCAACGACGTACGTGTGTTGTGCCGGAGCGAGAGCCCATTCTCCCACACAACGGATCCCGGGAGGGAGCGAGAGAGAGCAGATGAGGGGGTGTGCAGGAGGCGAAAGAGTGTGGAGAGGAAGAGTCGCCGAAAAGATTACAATGCGTGGGACTTCCGACGGACCGGACGGCCGGGGCTCCCGCTCATCGGTCGAAGTTTCGAAACACCGATGATGACGGGATGGATCCCCCTCACAGCTCAACAATGAATACACTTTGTATAGATTGGAGGACATGTGGCCTGCACGTAAGTTTAATCACACAATGAAGATTAAAAAGTAGTGGACGCACATTGATTGCTCTTTCGAGTAATATGGAAGTTGGTCATGAAGTCTGAAAACGAAGAGAAAAGTTGCTTTCAAGGAGATGTCACAATCAGAAGGAACTCTTACCCCTCCGCCGCTTCGGCTTCCGCTTATCAGTCTGCATCGGTTTTTGTCCGAACATTTGTTTCCTCTTTCCTCTTTCCTGCATTCGCAATCCACATAATCTGCTGAAATATGAATGCGTTCCTAGTTTTCATTGCCGTTCGGAACACTAATCCGGGTCATCCCCATCTCTTCCACTAACCACTCGCATTCAGAGCAGGAGTGATAACAAAAAACATGAGAATGTCTGCGTCTCTAACAGATTCTGAGCACCCGAATGTGCTGCTATGGAAATGCATGGAAATCAAGAAGAGGAAGCAGTCGAGCAGCGGGTTCGGCTCGCCGAGCACCACACCACGAGACGTCTTCTTTCGCGCCGTCTCATCGATTAGTGTGTGAGATTCCAGAATAACCTTCCGCTTTAATCGTTTTCAAAAGTTCAAGTGTCTAGAGAAAGAACACTTCTCCTCTCTCAATCTGTCTTCGCTCTCATTCCTTTCCTACCGTATGCTCGGTGAGATCACAGCGACGTGTCAAGAAGGCATTCGGGAAGCATGTGTGACACTTCGGAATGCCTGCGAGCCACAGTTAGTTGTTGAAAATGATCAGTACGTGTTGCAACGTGGCTTTTCTTCAGTGTTATGGACGAGGTCTCGTTGCGGATGAGGGAGTACGAGAGCGAATTCGGCCGAATGATCTACACAATTTCCATTCTCATCATGTTCTCGTTTGTTATCATTCTCCTCATGGTTCGGTCTATCAAAAGAACACATTCTACTGTCGAGGTACTGTGGGATCATCATTCAAAAAGTCTTCTCGACCGTCGTCAATCGGAACCCTTTCCAGATGGACGCTCTTCTGGACGCGATGCGATTCCGCGAAGAGCTCGATATTCGAGACCGTCAACGTAGAAGATTGATGAAAGCGAAAACAAAGGTGAGATGGTTCATCCGTAATCCTCTTATCTCTAAGATGATCAACGGATGATCATACTTTGGCAGCTATGTAGCATGTTTTCAGGTGAGTGCCTGGCTGAACAGAGCTCAGAACGCTGCTCTATCGAACGAGCAAGAGAAGCGGAAGGACAGCGAATGGAAGCCGCCGCCGAAAGGAACCGGAACACGGCCTCGGGGACATTACAGGTGGACTCTGGTATTCCGAATTACAATGGGCATCTGGATTCTTTCAGTATTTCCACGGTCACTTCTGACATTCCTGAAATCGTGGTGAGTGCGGACGATTGCACGAATACGGGTCATCCGATGCGTCCGCACACTCCCGCCATCTCCTTGATCTATGACTTCGGAGTTGCGTCACCGGATTTGGAGGAGCAAGAAAGGTGCGGGCAAAACAGATTAACGGAGTGCAATATGAGAGAATGACCTTCGTTATGTGCTCAAGTGTCAGTTTCAGAAGGAAAACTTCGCTCGCTTCTACTGCGGGACTCCCCATTTCCTCGTCCTCTTCTTCGTTGTCGTCCGTCGACCAGAAGATGTCTTCGATGAAGACAAACCCACGCACATTTTCACTCGACACGAGCGCTTCCACAACTTCTCGAACGCGACGCGTCGATGTCGATGATAAATCGTTCAGTCTGGACACGTGACCGTTCCTACTCCCATTTCCATATTGTTTTTCCCCTCCGATCTCTTTTATTTTACTCGTGGATTGTTGTCAACTCTTCCCGAATGACTCACTACAGTAACCTCTTTTATTTATTTGTTTCACTGAAATAGAACATTCTAGAAAGCGATAAAGAGAATGCTTGTTTCAAGCCGCCGACTCAAGAGGCAATCACGCGGCCGCTTGTCATTGATGGCTGCAACATCGGAAGAAGTGCTTCCGGTTACGCAAGAACGTACGTTTCCACAAGCTAATGTCAGAAAAAAATTCTTGGAATCAGAAGATTTCATCAAAGTATCACTACTGAGCCTTTTCAGTCACGTGGATTGCGCGGGACTCGTGTCCGTCGTCCGATGGCTTCTGCTCCGAAACTTCGATGCAAGACTACACAATCCCCCGTTCTGTCTTCTGAATGTTTTCTTTGCAGGTCACCGTGTTTCTGCCCGTCGTCTACAATAACATTAACAACTACAACTCTCGAAACGCGGAACTGCTGACGGTATAATTATAGCGAAGTTTGCTCATTCCGAAATGTTTTTCAGAAGCTCGAGCAACTCGGAATCGTGACTTTCACGCCGGCCAGAAGTGGGCGTGGGCTGCGGAAGTGAGTCAGAATTTCGAGATGGCGTCGATCAGAGCGCACATTTCCATTTGTTTTCAGAGCCTTCATCAACTACGACGATTTGTATGTTGTTTCGTACGCGGCACGTCACGGAGGTACAATTCTTAGCGGAGACAAGTTCAAAGACATTCTCAATCAGCAGTGCTACAGCGACTTCCACGACGTCATCAGAAATCGAACTATCGACGTCAAATTCCGTCCGCTGACTCTTGATTATGTCTCGTACAATGGCGATAAGTTCTATCGGCATGCTCCCGAATTATTCACTTGTGAGCATTCATCTCGATCTCTGAATGGCCTGAATTCCATCCTCAGATGACAATCTCGGGATACGAAGTGAACTGATTCGACATCGTTTGTATGCTCTACCCCATGAGCACGACTACAATCTAGTCAAGACTCAGAAAGGACAGATAACCGATGAAAGAAGAGCTTTTCTGTGTTCGGAGCTGGAGTCGGTGCTCACTTCGATGAGTTACGCGGCCGGAAAATTGTTCCGAGAAGTGACTGAACTGCCGTGTATGGACAATGTATGTGGGATAAAGTGACGAATCGCAAACACGTTTCTCTTGCAGCATTACCAAGGAGTGAGAATTGAAGACGTCGCCTCGAGAGCTACCGTTGAGGCATTCTACAAAAGGTATCCGAGAAGGGAGACGAAGAGTGATCCGTCTCAAGAATGGGTCATGGAGCCGATTATGGAAGTGTTGGATGCTCCGAGACGGGATGTTGTGTCTATTATCGGGGGACCGGCAGCTCCTAAACTGAAGAATACGGCCGAAAATCAGCGAGTGCCCGAGCCGCCAAGTGAAGTCCCAGAGCAACAAGAGCCAGAGCCCGAGCAGGAACCGGAACCGCCGGCGCCAGCACCGGCGAAAGTGGTCCCGCAGAAGATCCAACTGCCCAGAGATCTTTCCCTCAAGTCTCTTCTCGAATGGTTCACGCTGGCCGAAGAGGCGAGAAAAATACAGGAATGATAAGCGTTATTTGTGAAAATGTGATCTGTTTCAATGTTTCGATAAACTTCTGATTCTTCTTTCCTCGATTTCCTCTTGATTGATACTTTGCAAAGCAGTGGAGTGACCCGGCACGTGGTGTCGACAGCTGTCCTCGAAAGACGGACGGGAAGGTTTAAAGTAGGTTGAGATCGGGCGAGCCGACAGCCAGAATCACAAAACTTGCTTTTTGAATAGCTCTGTTTTTTGTTTTTTTTTTGTTCTCGAGACTTCGCATTTGATTCCAAAGTTGCATGCAATCAGAAGAGACGTTTGATCTATTACGAAACCTGCCGTTCCTCTTCTCGAGTGTAATTGACTGTCACTTTCACTCAACTGACCGCGAGGTTTCACGCTTTCCCGCCGAATGTTGTTGCCCCTTTCTTATCTTCTGCTGCTTCTAATCTTGTCTTATCAACTACTTCCTTCCAAAATAACTTTTCTTTTTGTTCATTCACTCTTGTTTCCAGGTCGAAATGGCAGCAGCACCAACCCAATTTGATGGCGTTGAGACCGTTTTGGCGGAAAAGTTGGAAGGTGTGGCTTTTGACGAAGTCAGCCGAGTGCTTTACGGAAGACCTTACAAGTGAGTTGACTTTGATGAACTGTGAATGAAATTGTTGCAGGAAGCTCGAGATTTCTCCGGCGGCTGAGAAACTCGCCAAAGACGGTGACTTCCAATTGGTTGGATACATTGTGGATGCTCAGAAAGAACAGACGAGAGCTCCGAGATTGGTAAGTCACCAGCTCATGCGAAACCCTCTAATTTTTCTGTTCAGGTGCGTGTAGCTGCCATCCAAAACGCCATCCACCGCCCGACCACTGACAGCGTTGTAGATCAACGGGACGCCATTCATCAGCGTGTCGGAGCAATGATCGAGGCCGCCGCTGCTGCCGGAGCCAACGTCGTCGGACTCCAGGAGGCGTGGACGATGCCCTTCGCCTTCTGCACACGCGAACGTCTTCCGTGGACGGAGTTCGCCGAGTCTGTCTACTCGGGGCCGACGACAGCTTTCCTTTCGAAGTTGGCCGTCAAGCACAACATCGTCATCATCTCTCCAATTCTCGAGAGGGACGAAGAAAAGGACGACGTCATTTGGAACACGGCTGTGGTGATCTCGCACACTGGACGGGTTATTGGAAGATCGAGAAAGAATCATATCCCTAGAGTTGGAGACTTCAATGAATCCACGTATTATATGGAGTCGACTATCGGACATCCGGTCTTCGAAACCAAGTACGGACGCATAGGAATCAACATCTGCTACGGACGTCATCATCCTCAGAATTGGATGATGTATGCCCTCAACGGAGCGGAGATCATCTTCAATCCATCGGCAACCGTCGGTGCTCTTAGGTCAGAATTTCAGAATTATTCCGGTTTTCTAATGATTCAAAGTGTTCAGTGAGCCGCTCTGGGGCATTGAAGCGCGCAACGCAGCTATTGCCAACCACGTTTTCACCGTTGGAATCAACCGTGTCGGAACAGAAGTGTTCCCGCATGAATTCACCAGCGGAAACGGACAACCGGCACACAAAGACTTTGGACATTTCTACGGATCCACCTACATCGCCGCTCCAGATGGTAGCCGCACCCCGGTGAGTCATCCATTCGTACTTTCAACCCAATGTCCCCCGACTTCCAGGCACTTTCGCGTGTCCGTGAAGGAGTTCTCATCGCCGAACTCGACCTGAATCTCTGTCGTCAATGCAAGGACGCCTGGGGATTCCGAATGACTAACCGACTCGAAATGTACGCTCAGAAACTGACGGAAGTCGCCAATCCAGAATATCGTCCGGACATCAGAAGAGAGCACTGACTCATTTTCACCGCTGGCAGTATCGTGAAGCACTCGAAAATAATAAATTCATATCTTCAAGGTGTTGATTCGATTCGATTTACAAGATTACTCATAACTCGTGCGATTGCTAATGAGCGCTTAGACAGAGTGATGAAAAGAGAGAAAAGGGCATGTAATCGGCGATCACTCGTGATTTGGAAGAAGAAGTAAACCAAGTGGAAAGGGAGAGAAGAAGCTCGTTTGGCTGTATTCATTCCTATTTGCATATATTCCTAACTCATCCAAATCTGTTTTCATCGCTCTTCCTGTTTGCTCTGAAAGATTGAGTTATAACGCTCACTTCTAAAATCAGCTGATTGGCAGTTCAACCCGCCAATTACCCGGCTGAGCTAGTCTCTCAGCTCTCTGTGAATCTTGAAGTCTTCTTCTTCTTCGAGCCGAAGCTATTCCGCTTCATGGCTTTTTCCCTATTTTCCAGTTGTTCTAACACGTTTCGCCTTCTCCCATTTCATTCCACCTCGAATTCTCAAAGGTGCGAATCTGTTCTGTTTTTGTTTTTACACCATTCGTTCTGTACACTATACATGTCGCTATATTGTTTTTCCTGCAGATCCACAGGCCCCAAATGTCAAGGCTGTCAAAAATAGGCCCACGGCCTCTTTTTAAGTAAATTTCGAGCCGTCTCTCCAGAAATCGACGCAGCATACCATATAACCTGGGCTGTGAACTGTAAACTCGGACTGTAGTCTTACGGCGCCCGCCTGATAGCCCTCCCATACAGTATGATTCATACATCCCCAGCCGATCCATAATTGTTTACGAGATTGGTGCGGTTCTCGTGCTCGTTGTTGCTCATCATTCCTCTCGAAAGAGAGCCAATAACAAGCGCCTCCTCTGTGTCGGTCGCCCGAGGCAACTTGGCTCCTCCTTCGTTGCCTTCTTCTTCATCCTCTTCTTTTCTTTTTCGAATCCGTTTTCAAATTACCCGCTCTCCGACTTCCTCTCTTCCATCGCGCGGAGTCTCTTCGTGCCTCGCTCTCTTTCCGTTTTCTTCTCGGCTTTTACTCTCAAACCCTTCCTCTTAACCAAAAAACGAAATGGACAGCTTGCCGGAACGTGCCAGATTTCGGTTCGGAAGGATGCTCAACTCGGCGGTCGCCGTCATCAACAACTCGACGCTCCGTCGTCGTTCCCACTTCGCCCGTTCTGCGACCACCAACAGCTATGGTCCGATTCCGATCGACGGCGACTCTTCCGTTCCGTTGATGTATTCTTCCCAGCGGTGAGTTGCGTTCCGTCTTCTAAACATGGTTCCCAATAATATTATCTCTCATAAAACGTGCTTCAAACTATGAATTCCTAGAAGGTTCAGTAGTCGAACAGTTGAAGCATGTACTTTCTGCAAAAGGTCAGCGCTGACATCAAGCCATAATTTCAGTCGTTCTGAGAGCGAGAGCCATGCAATTATGCATGTGATTTCCGACTACAGTAGGAATCTAGTTCCTCTCTCTCTCTCTCTCTCTTTCAATCTCAACTTGTTTATACAATTGAGAAGAACTAGAGAAGATACAATAAAAGCAATGAGTCAATTGAGAGATTGAATTAGTTTCAGTTCAAACTCGACCACCAGTTCGAACAACTCAATTGTGTCGATTCCCGGATATGGAACAGTTACAAATGTGAGTGGGAAAGGAGAAAAAAAGGTGCCCAGGTGGAAATGTGCCAAAAACGGGCGGCCACTAATCGAATTGTCAGCGCGTGGCTCTTGCATTCATTTCCGTTTGCAGCTGATTCAAGTGAGATCATTGGAGCAGTCCGTCGAAAACGATCTGAACGCTCTCTCGATCTCGGAAACGGCGACTCCCTCTGCTCACAGAGTCTCTGCACTGGCCACGAGAGGATTCATTAAAGTGGCCGAGTACATGTACATCACTGACAATAAAGATTTGCTGGATAAGGATGGGTTCGCGTCGCACGAGATCTCTCACATTATCGTGAGTTGTTGGCTCTGAAAGGGATGAATAAGCAGCGGATTCTTAGAAATTTTGACGGCTCTCGGCTAACTGCTAATTTGGGTTTGCGTCAGAAGAGCTCTCAAGCAAACGAGCATCGGTTGCCTTCGTCAAACCCCTCATAGATACCATTTCAGAGCCTCGGGGACGATTGCTCACCGATTGTGTCGGTTTCGAAGAAAGAAGGACTTCTTGTGATCTGCCCACTCACGCTGTTCCACGAGACTGATGTTGACCCCAAACAGCCGTTCAAGGTTACCACTCGAGGCGTGCAATTTGTAGATGAAGTATTTCAGAATCTCGTTGAGAAGTTCGACAAGGTCAATATGTTTATTGACAACGCCCGGAAACTCAGTCAAAAAGTCGTGATCTACAGCAAGAATAAAATCTTTGCGTACTTTGTTGCTGCTCAATTCAACATTGAGTGAGCCCCTCCCCGGTTTTATTCATTAACTTTCTTTACGATTTCAGTTACTACCAATTGGAGCCGGGTAAAGCGGTGAACCACTTAATGAAGCTGATCGGGACCGAATGGGAGGAACTTCCGGAAGAGTACATGGACACTCTTGCCGAATGGCGTGCTCTGGGACTGGTGAGAAGAGCTCAGGCGGGAGGAGATAACGAGCGAAAACTGAGCATCTCCGTCAATTGTACCAAATAATATTTCTGTGATTCCTATCCTGATAGAGCTAGTCTGGGTTTCTTCATTTCCCGAATTCCTTTCCTTGCAATAATCTTGTGATCCCTTCTGAAATGGTTTCTGCAACCCCTTTTTGTGTGTAAAGTGTGGCGAGAAGCTTTACGCACTACGGTGCACAAAGTCCGCAATTGTTTGAAGAGTGTCTCTGCGTACTTCTGCTGACCAGCGATCTCCCTCACAGGGTAACTTGCTTCATTCAAAGTATCATTTTAAAGTACAATAAATGCTGAATAATTTGAACTTTTAATGGAATCCAATGTGTTTCGTTCTCAGACGTCCAACTTCCTCCGTGGACCTCCCAGTTGCACACTCGAAGATCTTTTGATCTTATCCGATGGTCTGGCCACTTTCTGTTTGAATCTCTCGAATTCCAACTGAAACGTTTTCATTTTACAGAGCATTCTTCCTTCATTTCCTCTTTCTTACCCATGCTTCGTGCTCAATCCTTCTGATCATTTCTTTCGATTTCTTGTCTGCCAGAAGGTTCCGTTTCCAGTGCGGAATGCCCTCTTTCTCGTAATGCGCTTTGAAATACTCGGGAGTGAAGTGGTTTTTCGCTTTTTCTATCTGCTCCAGCGTCTTCAATTCAACTCATTCGGCGTGGAACATGTTCGGAATCACTTACTTTTTTGTACATCTCCTCAGTTTCGGCGCGTTGCTTCTCTTGTTGCACAGTTTCTCGCAGTGGTTTCGCGTCAAGCTTCGGCGTTCTTTTTATGTCTGCAAACTGTTTGTTTTGAAGTGTTCAGAAGCTGTGTTGGACCTGTGCTGTAGGGAATTTCCGGAAGATCATCAATGGTAATCTCAGGCGCGTACGGTTTGAATGACAAATTGAACCGCTCCACTTTCTTTTTGAGCTCATCGAACGGAATCGAAGCTTCGAAGAGAACAGTGTCCAGCTCATCGAGCACTTCTTCCACAGTATTCCGACGGCCTCCAAGTCTCGGTGTTCCCTTCGACGATGATCTGAAGTAGCATGCATACTGAGCCGATTCACTTCTGTCCGTTACTTACGTCAAATGAGCCTCCTCCTTCGAGTAATCAACTGAAGATGGCCTTTGAAAGACGTCACCAATGACTTTGTAATCTTTCCTGAAAAAAGAACGAGCGTTTGCTAATTTCATAATGGCCGCTTATGTTTCGAGGTGTGGAAATACTGCGAAATAGGATACACCGCCACTTTGTTCAATTGCTCGTTTCACAAAGTTCTCGGAGCACTTGAGATCACCCAAGAGACCTAACTGTTCAGTTCTCTCTCTCCTATTTTCCCTTCCACTTTCTCCTTTTCTTACCCTGTGGCACTCGAATCGTATAATCAATCGGTGGCTCCGGAGGCGGAACGTAGTGCAGCAACTGCTGGGATCTTCTGATTTGCTCGGACTGTGGACTCGGAAACACGCGACGACCGACTCTTTTCGGCGGCGAGGAGCCCGACGAAGACGACATTTCGCTTCTTTGTGTGAGTTTTTCTTTCTGATAGCAAAGGAATTTGGAAGGCGAGGGGAGGGCGGGTTATCAGAATTAAAAACGCGCTGATTACGGGCGAGTACGACAGGTTGGAGGGCCGGAGAGCCAGGCGGGGGGAATCATGTGGAGAGCGGTGCGACCGGGCACAAAACTTCCGTTTTGGGGAGGGAATCTATTCTAGCTTTTTGAATTTTGATCTCTGATAGTGGGGATGGTGATGAGCGCGATAACTGTGAAGTGTTTATGTCAATTTCAGAATGTGTAAGTTGTTGAGCATGAAGAATCTAGAACGACGAGTGCCGTATCACAAAAGTGTGAAACCATAGAAAGTGCGGCTATCATATCAGTGACTGTGTTCCCCCCTCTCTTAAAAAGGCGTCAAAAGTCAAGCGATTATAGTTTTTCATCTTCTCCGGAATAAAATAATCTTCACGTGTTTCAAAGTTTGCGGACGGAAACATTCGACGGAGATCGCCAAACATTTCGGCTCAAAAACCATTCGGATACCGCACCAAGGGTGGCAAGTGAGCCGTTGGGAGACAAGCAACAAACAAACAAGAGTGTGGAGCTCCAAAATGCGGTAGTGTTATCAATTCGGACGGTGCAAACGACACAGAGAGTGGAGGAGACGAAGGAGGAAAATGGGCGAAATGTGTAAACATATTCCTTGGCACGGCGATTCGCGTTTATGGCATGTGTACCTGAAAGGGGGAGATTCCGAGCAGACACCGCATATTTTACGAGCTTCGAGTGGATTCGGATTCGGTTACGTTATAATTGGCTTCAAAAAGGAGTATTGTAGTTGAAGTGGCAAATTTGGAGTGCCGAAGTCGTAGTGCTCGGGAATTGAAGGGAAACTGGAAACTGCAGGGATCGTGTAATTCAGAAGGCATCTTGCATCATCCTTAACACTTTTGTCCACTTCCATATCTGTCCGGGAAGGCCCCCGAAGTCGATGGATTTCCAATCATTCCGAATGTGTTGTTTCCCTCGAAACATCACATCCCACCCCTCCCCGCAGCCCTTTGTTGAATTGAAAATGTTTTGTCCGTCGGTCGCTCGCAACACATTTCCCACTTTTTCCCTTCCGCCCCATCGGAGCAGAACGTGTCTGGTCTTGAATTATTCGAATCAATTCTATTCCCCCTTTCGTACCTATTTTGTCTCTTCCCAAAACAAACCTGAACTCATTTCCATTCTTTCTCTTTTTTCAGACGTGATTTGAGAAATAATGTCTCGCGTTTATCTGGATAACAACGCGACGACCCCGATGGATGATCGGGTCAAGGAAGCCGTCACAGGAGCTCTCGATCTGTGGGCGAATCCTTCGAGCAACAATGAATACGCTGGGGAGGCGGCCGAGGCGATTCAGAAATCGAGAAAGCATCTGGCGAAGATGTTCAATACGAACGCGGAGGGAGTCGTGTTTACTTCTGGAGGCACCGAAGCCAACAATTGGGTGGTGGATGGAGCTATTCGGCAGTTCATGGACAAGCAATACGGCGGTCTTTATATCCTTCCTCCACATATCATCACGACTAATATTGAGCATCCGTCGATTTCGGAGGCCGTCAGACGAAAGATTGCGGATGTTTATTACAATTCCAACTTTCACTCGAATATGGAGCAAGGTATTAGAGTCTTTACCGTATTAACCTGAGAGCACTGAACTTCCAGACATGATAACCTTCATTCCCGTCGACCCGAACACTGGCTTCGTCTCTCCGCAGGCGGTCATTGCGGCTCTTCGGGTGAATACGTGTCTCGTCTCGATCATGCTCGCGAACAACGAGACGGGCGTTCTGCAGCCGGTCGAATACATTAACAGACTGATCCGAGAGAAACAGAAGAAGGACGCGCCGTTCATGCCGTTCTTGCATTCAGATGTGGCACAGGCGGCCGGAAAGGTTCCGGTGGATGTGAAAGCACTCGGAGTGGACGCCATCACTGTGGCGGGTCACAAGTTCTACGGACCAAGGAACGGAGCACTGATTTCGCTCCGAAAACAACAAAGATCCCGCCATTTTTGATTGGAGGCAATCAGGAATCGGGATCAAGAAGCGGGTGAGCAGCAGTCCAAGGAATGAAAGATATTTTGAACGATTCAGAACAGAAAACACTCCGATGATTGTGGGATTGGGAGAGGCGGCGAGAGTCTACAATGAGAGTGCGGAGAACATTGAAAGTGTGCTTCGTCAGAATCGAGACCATTTCGAGAAACTTCTTGTGGTAAGCAATGAAACATCAACTGAAAAGCAGAAAAGAAAGTAATTTTTCAGGAGCGTCTCCGCAATTCGCATCTGATTCACTTTCTCAGCTCCCCACGTCTTCCGAATACTTCTAGTGTCGCCTTCATCGATTATCCATCGCATGGATGCGATCTTCTGGAAAAGTGTCAGACATTCTATGCGTCCACTGGTGCCGCTTGCCACAAGAACGAGTGCAGTCCGATTCTGAAGGCATGCGGAATCCCGTTCAACGTGGCATCCAAGACGGTTCGCATCAGTTTCGGGAGATCCACTCAGCTGACAGACATTGAGAAGGTCGTTGAGGAACTCGTGCAGCTGTGCTCTCCGAATCCGTCAAAAGAAACAGAATAACTCCAAATTTGCACACGTTTTCAGTAAATACAACTCTTATTTACATGAACTATGACACGCTATGCTGCTAGTATTTATGACGGATCAGTCCTTTCATCATGTCGAACGTGTTCCCGTCATCACCAATTGAGAAGATCTTGTCCGGATTCGCTTTGCTTCGAACTTGCAGATATCCGTCGTCATCGATTCCGCGGATGGTAACTCGCTCATCTAAATCTGAGAGAAGGACCTCTTGTTGTCTGAAAATATTACTTTTAGATGTCTCGCAGATTGTCTGAAACTCACGAATGCAGCCAGAACTCGTCGTACTTCTTTTTGAATCGTTGGGGACCTTCTATTTCGTAGTCCATCAAATAATCTGAAGTGATTTGATATTTCGAGAACTCGTACGAATCACGCACATGTGAATTTGTTTAGTGTTTCCGCGATCAGCTGCTCCCTCGTAATTTTCGTTTCTGCTTCTTTCGGGAGCATGTCATTCAAACAGATAGTCGGTTTTTGGTTGGAAACATTCATTCCGCACCCGATGCTCACGAGGAAAGAGTCGTCCCTCGTCTTGCATTGCAACAGCATCCCTCCGACTTTGTGCGATCTTTCGTAATAAAGATCGTTCGGCCATTTGATGCGAAGTGGAAAGTCGGGATAGCCGGAGAGATTTCGTGCTGCTTCTACGAGTGCCACGCAGAAGATGTGCTGGACGACGGGAAGATGTTTGGCTAAACGGCTGGACTTCAAGATGGAGAAAGAGAAATTGAAGAGTGCGGAGCCACGTGGGGAGATGAATTCGTTTCCACCGCGACCTCTCCCGTGCGTCTGTCGATTCGCTACCACGACGACGTTCTCGAGTGAAGGGATCCCGGCATTCACACTTTGAATGATGTCCATTGTCGTGGTGGCCACATCGACGACCACGATGACAAGTCCGATCTTCGACTGCAGTTGGTTGAAATACAAATTAGAATCGAACTCCGTGCTCGTTACTGCTTCTGAATCTCTGCTCACAACTTCTATTGGCAGAAGTTTCTCGGACGCTTCCGGGAGTCCGAACTCTGCGACGGCATCAGTTTTCCGTAGAAAAATTCGTGGTTCCAATCCGATCTCTTCTCCCAATCGTAAACCTGATATTCCGTCGATCATCGAATCATACTCGGCCATTAGAATTCCTTTTGTCAGCGGAGGAATTTGCGTCTCGTTCACGTTTACACCCACACTTTTTAGTGAATCTCTCAGAAGATTGCTGTCTGAAACATTTCAAATAGAAGAGTTTGTAAAATTCCAAAGAACACTTACTCGGAGCTATCAATTCTTGCGTCGTCGCATCGGAGAACAGAGCTGAAGCATGTAAACTGCCGTTGTTTTGCATGTACAGGAACAGGGGAGCGTCTGCCTCTTTCTTGAGCACAACAGTGAAATTAGCTCCGACGCCGACATCCTTCGAACGAAACGTTTCGTTGAGTGAATCGGTCTTCGGAATCTTCTTCATGTTCTTTTCGAGGAACTTCACAAAGTCCTTGTTCGTCTCTTTCAGTTTGCTACTCTGGTTTCCGAATGCGAATCGGAGAATCGAAGCATTTTCTTTGCTCGAATCACATCCCGCAACGCTGGAGAGCAACTTATTCTGGCACACAAATATAATCTTTCCGTTCTGATTGAAATACGACTGAATTTTCTCCCACGCGCTATCATCCAGTTCGTTTGTAGATGCAAGTATGACACAGATCTGTAATCATATCAGTTTAAAATACCTCAAATCATTTCATTCACAACTCACAGTTGACTTCTCAATCCACGGTTGTTTTTGCAATGCCTCAATGGAAACATTGAAGACAGTGATCTCGTCTGGAGGCAGAAGAGAAGTCAGACGGGTTCTGATATCCGTATAGAGTTCGGTGTCTCCTCCGGTGTACACGAGCACTGAGTTCGGCTTCGACATCGCTTTCGTTGAAGAGGTGCGAGACGTCAGAAATTGCAGAAGAGGCACTTGCCGAACAGACGAATTGCGAGACGATCCGCGGTTGGCTGGAATGAAAAAAGGAATGATTTTATACTTGACGGAGAGGAAGAGAAGGGCATGTTTTTGTTTTTACTCCGGATGTAAAGAGCATTGCGGAAGAAACTATTTTTAGGGCGGATGACAGAAACATCTTTCCTGCAGACGAGAGAAACAGAAACAGAATGCTGACGAAGGTCGTTTGTGATGTTTATCATGAAAGACCGCCGCGAGGGCAGTAAAAGTCAGAAGAAACTCACGGTTTGCGGCCGAAGTGAAGCCACGGAGCGAACGATTCTGATAGTGCTCGAACGAAGGACTGACGGACCTCCCCCGGTCACCTGGAAGCAACGATATTCGCCCGAATTGGCGTATAAAGCGATAGATGTTCATCCGAGTGCTCTTAGTGCACGCGGGGCCGTGGCCGCGAAGAACAGGGAAACTAGGCCCACAAGGAACTTACTGTGTTGAGCGAAGGCGGAAAAGCGACGTTGACCTGGATTACGGACAGTTGTTGCTACTACGGATGTCTGGAAATCAAGAGCTTCAAGGGAAGGCAGAAAAGGAAACTCACGCTTCGTTTCGAACGTGAAATCTGTTGAATAAGGGGAGGAAGACGAGAGAACTCAATGGTAGGCACTTTGAAATTGGCCGGGCCGCGGGGAGGTTTAGAGAACGAATCACGGGGAGAACATTCTGAAGTTGGACTGCGACACGAAGATGCCTCACTGATCGGCCTCTCGGAATCATTTGGAGGGTACGGTGTCGCTGAAATCTTGCTTTAACTGGGAGAGCCGAGCAAAAACTCACGACATCTGTCCGAATTGGTTATCTTCTCGACCCTGCTCTCCTCATTCTCTATTTTTATCGTCACGCTTCCGTTCGTCATCTTCGGACCATGCCCGTTCCTATTTGTTCCCGTTTTCTCATTCTCCTTATCGTATTGTCGAGCGATCACTGCATAAGACACCTTCTCGGCCTCTTCTTCAACAATCTCTCGTGAAGTATCACAAGTCTCCGTGTCTGTTTCATCTATCATCCGTAGCTCGTCCATTGTGAAATGACTTCTGGAAAGCGCTTTCATTAATTAATCCGCGAAGGGATAAAGCGAGTCACTTTAATCCAGAAGTAGTCGGAGGATACTCGGCAGTTCGTCGAGCTGTCACAGAACCGTTCGAGTTGCGGCTCTCTGACGTGACAATGTCTCCGTGTGCTCCGTTTTGCTCTCTCGGCGTCACTGATCTCGTTTCTTCTGCCAGACTGCTCGTGCACGAATCAGAAGTCGTTGGAGGATGACTGCACGAGGATGAGGAGGGAAGTGCCCTGTCCGATCGATAGGAAGCCACGTCGTCCGTAGAATCACAGATAGCCTTGTCCAGCTGACGGATGTACCGAGGTAGACTATTGAAATCGACAGCGTCGGGCATAAATCTGAAAATTTTTATGTACGTTTGATGATTTTTTGAAGCTTACCCGTTGACTACGCTGTTCCTTGGACTAGGACTTTCGAAATCCTTTTGATTCAGATGTCGAATGTACCTCGGAAGACTGCGGAATTCCTCATCCCGATCGAAATTGTTCGCGTTGGCTTGCTCAGAATCGTTCATTTCGGGTGAGTTGTAGGACCGATATCGGCGTCTTCTAGTGGAAGAAGAGGGATGACGTCTGCGAAAAAGAGACACTTCAGGACGGAAGAGCGTTGTTTCGTTTGAAGCAAACGATTTGGATTTGCATTAGGCAGGAAAAGGGGGCGGAAGGAAAGAGCTCGTAGCAGAAGATGTTGTTTGGGATGAAGTACCCGTCCCCACCTTCCCTGTTAATCCATTCTCGACATGTGATTGCTAACGGATTAACATGAACTTTGAATATAACTTTGCCCTTTCCATTAGATTATCTCCGAACTTACGGATGTCTGCGACTTGGCGACGCGTCGAGATTGCCCTCACTACCGTATCGCTCATTTATTGAGAAGGGGGCGGAGCCGGCACGATCTCCCCAGAAAAGGTGTTGAAGAATCGGAAGAGGACGGGGCAATTGGGAAGAAGATGCGAGCGAAAGGGTGGAAGTTCGGAGATCCGGGCGGAGAGCGGAAGAAGAGAGGCGTTCGATCTCTTGCGGAGGGGCGAACATACCTAGAGAAAGGAATGCTTTGTGAAGGCTGGTTTGAAAGAACTCACTGCAAATCCGTGTGACCGAGAAGTGCTCATCAATCAGAAGCTTCTCGGAGAACGCGTCAACGACATCCACGAACATTTCGAAAGAGCACGCGTACAGACACCGAGTCATCGTTTTGTGCACCGCCAAACGATCGCATTTCTCGTGGAGCTGCAATATATCAACGCTGTTCTTTTCTTATGATCACACTCACTTTGAAAAGGTTTGGCTCGAGAGCTCCGGGCTCCCCTCCCGGTTCCCTCTGCCGTTTTTCCATGAATTCGTCGTGCACCACAAAATAAATGGAGTCCTCTTCGCATGGCCAAAGCGACGGACAGAACCTCCATTCGCTGGCCCGTAAGTCTACAATTTCATGAATATTTCAGAAGGCAAAGAGTTGTTTTAAAAATACCTCAAACTTTTCTGTAAAAACCTGAAATAAATCCGTCTGCAATACTAGTGTGCTGTCTAATTTCGGCTCGCTAGTCGGGCGGTACAGTCTGGAAGAGCTGGCTCTCTGAGCACTCAAATATTGTGATGAGCTTCTGGAAAAATGATACATTCGTATGGGAATAATGCATTCTATTTTCATTCTTTACCTAGAAATTGTTTTCCAAATTAGCATTTCATAGTTTCTAGTGACCCGTTGTTGGGCTAATAAGGCACGCAGGAAGTTGGCAATGTGACGCTTCCGAGCCGCCTAAAAAGAAGAAAACATCAGAAAACATTCAGATGACGTGCTTGAATTCACCTCAATTGCAGAAGAGACCAGTGACCAAACGAAGAGAATCATTTTGAGACTTTTCGGATAAAAAACCGGTGAGACCGTCAAATCTGCAATCAAAACGTCAGAACGAATCAAAATCTTTCTACGCGGGCGACAATTGGCCGAGGAACCAGCCAGACGACGTCGCGGAGCCGTCGAGAGAGAAGAGACACAAAGGGCTAGGGACTAGAAAGAGCAGCGAAAAGAGGAGCCGGCGGAGCAGCCACGGCTTCTCTCTTTCTCGGCACTAAGCCTTGCCTGGTGGCTGAACTCTACGGCACGCAGTCAGTTTTTTTATTGAACGAATTCAACAAATTGAATGCGGATAAAAAAGAAGAGAAAACAACAAAGAGGGGATAACAACGAAAACTATGAGGTTGGAAACAAATGAGAGGACGATTGTAACAATAACAAGGATAACGAGGGAAACAGAAGAGAGAAAGTGGAAAACGAGAAGAAAGATATATAGATTTGAAGGCGTTTCGGGCAGAATTACGGAGCTGACTCGAGTTGGCGACGGGCGACGGCGGATTATGCTGGAAAGAGGGGCCAACATTTGTTTGCTTTCGGGGCAAAAATGAACGAGAGAAAGCGAGAGGCAGAAAGGCAGATGACGGACAAAAGCCTTTCCAATTAAGAAACACTTTCACAGGTGTCCGATGCTTTTGTTTGACCAACCGAATGAGCAATGCTCTTTTCAGACAAAACTTTCACGCCGAAAAACATACCGAGAGTCTTCAACACAGCTTTCCTCGACTTTCGTTTCTTTTTCGGATCAGCGCCGCCCAAATTAATTTCTGCAAACAGTTGAATATCCTCCCGATCTTCAATCTCCGCGGCAAAGAGCCGAAGAGCAGCCAGATTGACTCCAGTGACACCCCTCAACTTTTCCACTCCTTCCGACATTTTGGACTTCATTTGCTCGAAAATTGGGACGTAGTCAGAAGAGGCGATAATGTGGCTGAGATGAACTCTGAAAGATATTAGAATTATAAATGGCTGCTCGAAAAGGAAATTAACCTGGTCAAGTAAACAGCGACATAAGTGCAGAGCTCTACTTTGTACTGCTGTTGAGTGGCAGAAGCGATGGCGAGAAGGATGTCGGCCACGTAGGAGAGAGGAATCAGAAGAAGAGCTCTGTCGAGGTCACTGGGACGGCACTTGGCGATGACGTCGACGATGAAATGATCGAGAGACTTGCTGCCGTAGGCGCCGATCAGCGGATGAGGGTCGTGCTTCGGATCTTCTGCTCTTTGAACTTTTTCGTTTCTCACAATATCGACTGCCTGGATGATGTTCTCTGCGGAGACGACACTGGAGCTCGTCTTGCTGCTGGCCACTCCCGCTTCGTTGTCCGGATTCTCTCCGGCAACAATGTCCTCCTCATCGATCAACTTCCTCTCGTACTCTTCTTCTCTCTCTATCTCTTCTCGTTCTTCCACAATCACCATTTCATCCGTCTTCTCCCAGCAACGAATGGACTTATCGTGCGAGGCGGAGAACATCACAGAGCCATTGGTAAACTGTGCGAGACAGCGGATATCCGAAGTGTGTCTGTCCAAAACTTGCACCAAAATGAACTTGACGGCGTCCCATTGTTTGATCTTTCCGTCTTTTCCGGCACTCCAGAATAGTTGTTCCTCTCCGGGACAGAAGAGAACAGACGTGACGGCGTCGTCGTGGGCGTGGAATGACTTGTGACAGTCTCCGAAATCCAGTCCCCACACTTTGACTGACTTGTCAACGGAGCCAGTGACACACAATCTGCTGGTTGGAGCGATATCAACGCAAGTGACCGGAAGGGAATGTCCGTAGAGAGAAACGAAGAACTTCAACGTGTCAACAAAGTAAACGGAGCAAGTATTGTTCAGAAGAGCGACGACAAGGAACTTCCCATCGGGAGAGAAACAGGCAGCGAGTGCTTCGTCCGGAAGTTCGAGAACTTTTTGCGCTCTCACTGATATTCTCTTTCTAGATCCTTCGGTTACAAGCACAAAAGACCAAAATCTGACAGTCTTGTCAGCTGACGCCGTCATGAAGCCTTCGCCGTCCGGGGTATTCTGGATGGTCCAGATGGCACCAGTATGCGCCCTTCTCGTCTCCACGAGCTCGGCACTGCTCAATTCGAACACTCCAATTTCACCATTCTGAAAGAAAGGCATACTTATTTCAAAAGCAAATAAAATCACTCACCTTTCCTCCGGACAGAATATAGTTGTCTCCTGGCACAAAATTCACAGCAACAACTTCCTTTACATCATTGTCAGTCAAAGTGAGCGAGGATCTGAGCGAATGCGTACTCCACACGATAACTTCGTTTCCTCCTCCGGAAACAAGAAGACTTGACGACGAGGAGACGGCAAGGGCTCGCACCTCCTCCCGATGGCCCAGTTTATCCAGATTTCCGACGCTGTCGCATTGGACGGCATTGGAAGAAGCGTCAACGGTCATCATAACCCAGTGAACGGTGTTATTCGTCAAAAGTGCGTACCACTTGTACATCAGGCTGCCACCCTCTGTTTTCACGGCCCTCACCACATCAATCCATTTAATTTTGTGCGGAAGCGCCATTTCCCCGATTCTTGTCAGCAGAATAGTGACATCCTTGACCACGTCATCTTCGCTGATGACGCTGCTATCACTGAAAGCAATGCAGTAAGCATTTATGGTTATGAAAAGAACAACTCACGTGGCTTTTCGCTTCGCACTCTTCAGCTTCTTCGTAAGTCTCTTCTCAGATTCGGCTTCCGAAAAGACCCTGTAGACGTCAGCCACTTTGTCAGCGCCAACACAGACCAGGAAACGGTCATCGGCGGTGGGAACCAACTGGAGTGCTCTTCCTTTGCTCTGCCGAATGACTCTTCCTCTAAGCTTCGTCGAAATGTATCTGTTGGCCATGTTGGCGAGTGTTTCATCTTCGTTTTCCTCGTTCGTCGACTTTTTCGCGCTTGGCTCACCCTTCACTTCTTGTTCAAAAATGGCTCCGTTCTTCCAATCTAGTTCAAAAACAAGCAGCTCCAGCTCGGACGTGGCTGCCACGAGGACTCTCTCGTCTCGGTGCAAACTCATTGAATAGATTTCGTTCCGACTGTCCATCACTGTGTAGAAGCACGACTGACTGGCGATGCTCCAAAACTTGATGAGACTGTCTTTCGAACTGAAACAACATAACTTTTTACAAAGTTTTTAGGCTACAAACGTACGTGGAAATTATGAATCTGTCTCCGCGCACGAACTTCATCTGAGTGACAGATTCTTTATGGCCGTGCAAACGGAACATTCCTCTTTCGGCGAGAATGTCCCATAGAACGATGACGCCGTCTTTTCCTCCCGTGGCAAAAAGAAGTCCGTCACTACTGAATTCGATGCAATTCACTGCTTTCTTGTGTCCAGAAAACATCACTGGCTCGACTTCCTCATTCTCGCGATCGAACAATTTGACGGAACCGTCCGCGTATCCGACGGCCAGAAGTGGTTTGTTTTCGCATTGTTTCACACAAGTGATTGCCTTTGTCGATTCGATGATTTCATTGACCTGAATATCTCGATGAGAAAAATTCGTTTTGTACTCGTACCTTTTCATTCGTTCGCATGTTGTAAAAATTGAGGTATTCGTTGGCGGAAACTGCGACAGTCTGACCATCGATGGCAACGAGCTGTCCGTTGGTAGAGCCGACGCATCCACAGGATCCCGCGTGCTCGTACTTCAAATAATCCTTGGTCAATCCCATCTGCAAGCATAATGCACGAATATAACAAGAAACGATGACGAGGAGAAGTTATCATATAAGAACAATTTGATTGTAATTTTTTAGACGCGTATTTTACAGTTTCTAACCAGTTGCAACAGAACAACGAACAAGTTGAGTAGAAAATATAAAAAAAATGCGAGGACGAGTTACTGAGGTGAGTGCAAAACTTAGTCCGCGGCCATGATACTTTTTGGCGGGTGTTCAAATAATCTCGCACGGGCAACGAGCAAATCGGCTCCGGGACATTTCGAATCCGGATATTTCGAAACCTACAGTAGTTTTTCGTATTGCTCAGATTAAAAACTTCTCAGCGTGTTGAACAGCAGCCACTCAATCCCTTTTTTTTTCCTTTTTTTTTTGCCATTTTAGAAACTTCTGAAAAAAATCAGGGTGGTACTATAAGATATGGAGAACATTTTCCGGCTTTGACATTCGGAAAAATATTTCTGGAAACTTCTTGCAAATTCGCAAAATTTTCGCTAGAGAGAGAGAGAGAGCTGACTTCTTGCATAGCAATAGCGTCAGAGGAAGGAAGGGAAGGAGAGAGAGAGAGAGAGAGAGAGAGAGAGAGAGACGTGTGTCCGAATCCTTGACTCTGTCCTCCGAATGATTGTTGCCTGCTTCTCTGGCTCATTCCTCCGAATCCTTGGGAGTTTCCACTGAATCCCTGCTGGCTGGATCCTCCGAATCCTTGGGTCTGGCCATTATATCCTTGGCTGTTTCTACTGTTTCCGTTGTATCCTTGGCTGTTACCTCCATATTCCTGTTGCTGCTGTTGTCCGTATCCTCCTAGGAATTTTCGAATAAGTACAGGACGCCGCCAAAAGCGACGGAATATACTATTGCCAGACGAGCTCTGTCCTCCGAAGCCACTCTGGAAGCCGCCTTGGCTCTGTTGACCCCAAGATTGGGAGACAACGAGGACTATGAGGGAGGAGCTGACAAGACCCATTTACAATATTCCGATCGGACCCAAACTTTGCAAGCTTCTTGGACTTGAAGTATTGAAGTATTTTAGGCCCACGTTTCCAGCACTGGATGCATCCTTATCCGAGACTGCGCTTCAAACTTTAGCCGACTACTTTTTTCAAAACTTTAGTCTGTTGGGACACGAACGACGAATAAATTACCGAAGGGAAAAGCCATGAGAATGTGTTTCAGATTTTCCTATCAGCCTTGGGAACCAGAGTTTCGTGCCAACTGAAAGGAATGCAATATTTTGTGTCAGAATTGAAAAAACTCCATAACGTCGTGCTTCGTCACTCGCACTGGCAACAATCCAATCCAATTTCACGCTCGTTGCCATGCAAACCCTGCCCTCTTCCCTCCCAAAAGTAAAGCCGTTTTGCTGAAAGGAACGCTCGAAAACCGCCGTATTTTGTGTGTGAGAAGAGCGAGCAAACAGTGGAATTCAAAAGAACACAACCAATCACTGTTAAACCGTCCCTGCCCAAACATTCGCCGAACAAAAAGTGTAAGAAGTTATCAGCCCCTCCCGTCCTCCGTCCTCATTTCCGCTCTCATTGCTCTTGTGTTGTTAATCGGCTCCTAGATTTTGCAGCAGAACCATGCACCTTTCGTACTCATTTTTCCCAGTTCTTCTTATATCCGCTTCTTGTTCTGCAGTCAAACTGATCATCGGTTAGTCGCTAGTTCTTCTCGAATCTCTCTAGCTTTCTCTAGATACCGATGGAGTGTACGATGACATCCGTGCCTTGACCATCGCTCTTTCCACTCCCGATGTCGAAGTTCTCGCCATTACGAGTGTGCATGGGGGAGTGACTGCAAATCAGTCGGCTGCCAACGTGGCACGACTTCTCAGAGCGATCGGAAAAGAGACCGTTCCGATTTACATTGGATCGCAGGATTCGCTGATTCCGAAAGGGCCGATTGTTGTGTGGGAGGAACTGTTTGGGAGTGACGGAATAGGCGGTGTTCCCGACATTCCTCCCAAAGCATCGTCGTTTAATTCTTCGAGTTTCGTCAAATCCAAAGGCGCTGTTGATGCTATTATCGAACTGACAAAACAGACAAAGAATGTGACACTTGTGGGCTTGGGCCCTCTCACAAATATAGCTCTGGCTCTCCGGAAGGATCCAGAAATCGCCCAGAGACTTCAGAAAGTGGTGATAATGGGCGGAAACTATCTGGGAGTGGGCAATACGCAGTCCAACTCCACGGCCGAGTTCAACTTCCTCATGGATCCCGAGGCTGCTCAGATCGTTCTTTCCGCCATTCACACTACAATCGTCCCGTGGGACACTTGTTTCTTCAAAGGACCCGAAGTAAGCGAGGAACTCAAAAGAAAACGCGTAATGAATAATATTTTAGTACAGTGAAGAAGTAGATTACGAAGAATCTCTACGGCAGAACACTCCGCTGTCCTACTTCCTGAGCAACATTACCGCCAAAGGTATGCATTACTTTCATCCATTCTAACAGGGTTACAATTGCTTCCAGGTCGGGAGTACAACAAGATGACACATCAGCAGTACGCATTCGTGGATGACATTGCCGTCGCCATTGCGATTGATCCTTCGGTAGCCGTGAAGAGTATGAAGTTGTGCGCCAGCGTGGAGTTGGAAAAGGAATCGGTGACGCGAGGACAGGTTGCTGTGGACTGGCTCAGCACTGGATACAACCCCAAGAACCATGCTTTCGAGGCGTCCGAACAGAAGAATGTGAGTCACTTTTCCGTAAAGCAACCTCCTTTTTCTCGTTCAGGATCAGGGCTGGTTGGCTCAGACATTCGTTACGGAATATGACGTGAAGAAGATCAATGAGATGCTTATGAGAGCAGTAACAGAGAGAAATTGAAGATGTCTCGCAAGGAAAAGTCTCTGGCGATCGAAATAAAGAAACATAGAATACTTTTATTGACGCGAATTAGATATGTTCACACAAACTCCATGACACACTTGGGCTGAACGTGCACAGCGAACACGATCGGAACCTCGAACTTGGTGTTCTGGAGGCCTCGTTTCCTGGTCTCCGCAGGCATCCACCACATTTTAATCGAGTGATCCGAGTCCATTATGTCCGTGTTCGGTAGCTGTCCTCCGTGGAACTGAATCTCGAACGTCTTCTGAAAATCAACTGTCTGTCGATTGCTCTTCATCAAACTGTTACTGTCTCTTCTGCCTCCATGGTCCCAGTCGACGGGTGCACTTTGAGCATGAACCCGAAACTCGTCTCCCATCCGAATTTCATGCGCTTTCCGAACCGATTTGTCATTTCCAACCACATTGTCTGATCTCGAGTATCATCTTCGAAGATTATCTGAGAGCACATTTGGTTTCAGGGGGATCAAGAATTTTCGAGAGACCATCTGCGGATCACCCTGCGAAAGTGTCGCCATCGTGTGAAAGAAAAACTGAGAAATGATTCAGAAAACGTTCATATTTTATCAATTTAGAAATAAAAGAAAGGCGACGTGAGATTATTCAGAAAACCGGTTTTCGTTTGTCCCTGCGGTTGTCGAACTGGCTGACCGAGTCGGACATGTGCTCCGCCTGTCTGCTCGTTGTGGTTCTGAGAGGAATGAGTTCCAGTTCGAAAGACGAATGATTGAAACTAACCGCATTGAGTAATTGGCCCTGGAATCGCTCCATTGCGTTGACTGCACCTCAAACTTCTCCGGAAGTCGGCCCCTCCCTAATCGATCGTCGCCAGAATCTCGGTGATCCACCATTCTCAGATTCCCCAGCTCTACATACCTGAAACAGACATTCTCGATTCAAAGTCTCTAAGTACAAAACAAATCTTCCTACCTGTTCGCATTTCCGATGTGAGCATAGTTTGACGCATGAATTCCGAAGAACAGAAGGATTCCGAGAATGATGAGAACGCAGCCGACCCATCCGATGACGTACCAAGTGAAGGCGGTGGAGGTGAGAGCACAGAACTGCTGAACGTCTCCACCGCACATTCGGAGATTCGAGTTGGCAAATGAGGAGACTAACGGCCAGAACACGTGCAAATCGATGCAATCGCCGTCGGTGTAACCGGGAAGATCGAGACAGAGACGGTCGAAGAAGTAGTAGAAGATGCAGAGCCAAGAGACTATCGAGATGATAAACAGCCACGCGATGACCAGAAGCACATCGAAGATCATTGCAATGACGCAAGCGACTTTGCCTCCACATCTAGCTTCGTCGTCTGAAGGTACGGTCAAGTTGAAGTTATTGCAGAGAGCATTACCTTTGTACATAGTCTCCCTGGTTCCTCCAGTCGCTGTGAAGCCAATGCACAAAAAGAAGAGCGAGAAGAGGCCCATGAGCACGGCGATGACAATGAAGAACACCTGAACTTTGTCGAGCCACGGCCAGTCGTTGATCCTCAGAGACCGTCTCGTCTGCTCCGCCGTCGCATTGAACGCCCAGGACATCATAATTGCGAAGAGAACGACTCCGAGCACACAGAGCAAGGTGCCGATGAGCGAGGCGAACGGAATCCGATGGAAGCAGTCATCCTCTTCGGCGTCCGCATTCAGATGGACGACGGCGGCGTTCTGCGCACGTCGCTGCGCCGCCTGCTTCGTCGATCTTGACACTATCTTGAGAGAGGCGAGCGCGTTGTTTCAGATGGAGAAAAAAGGAAAAGTGTAGCCGAGAGAAGGAGGGAATATAATTGTAATAAGCGAGTGCAAGCAGGCACCGGGGAAACGAGAAGGTATGTATGAGTGTGTTTGTTTGTTTTGCGATCGAAATTGGAAACGGACGGGAAGCGGAGGGAATGCGGAACGGCACGGCGGGCGGCAGAGACGCAGACGCTCGCCACGGATGGTCAGTTTTGGCGGAGGAAAGAAAGGGGAGTGACTCATGTTTGCATGAGCTGGGATGCGAAAGTCGGAAGGTGCCAAAGGGAGAAGCGGTGACGTCACGGAAGAGCGAGGGAACATGTGTGATCTCGGATTTTCTTTGATATTTCCGAATGTTGTTTTGAAACTGAAACGTGGCCAATTGGTTGTTTGTCTTCCACACACTACAAACTCCCTCGTTTATTATCTATGTCTTGTGCAAAGCAGACAATCTTATCGCAAGGAAAACGAGACCGACACCACTTTTCGCAACGTTCTACTTCCCGGTAAACCGTTGCAAATGCCACGAGCCCGTTTAGAATTCGTTGTTTTCTTATTGTATTTGTCAAGAGCGGAAGCTATTATTTCGCCTCCGAATGAGATCGTCGAAGAATTAGCGGACGTTTTCAGTGAATGGAGGAACACGCGAAAAGAGTTTATGGATTCGATGAGTGAGTTCATTACGATCCTTCAAAGGTGATTTTCTTTTTTCAGAGCATCCAATGGGCCTTCCGCACTTCAACTGTTCCCTTCCTTCCCTTTCTCCGCCCGCCTCCGTCCATCAGCTCCATCCCTCTCAAATTGACGTCGTCGCCGCCCTGGGAGACTCAGTTTCCGTGGCTCAGGCGGCCGAGTCATCCTCAGTTTTCGATTTGCTCAGAATGTATCCCGGTGTCTCATTTGTGACTGGAGCTGACGTGGAATTGAAGGAACAAGCAACACTGATCAGTACGTTACAGCCGGCCCTGTTGACAATCTCTTTGCTCATTTTCAGATATGTTCCGTCAATTTTCTCCGAGAGCGAAAGGAGGATCATCGGATAAGATTCAAAAGTTCTACGACTTCAACTTTGCAGTTCCGGGGTCTTTCAGTTATGAGCTCCCGGAGCAGGCGGAAAAGTTGGCTAGAACTTTCGAGCACAGACTAGGAGAAGCGAACTTGAAATCATGGAAGTTTGTGAACGTCTTCATGGGACACAACGATTTGTGCAGGATTTGCATAAATCAATCCCTCTACGGCCCGGAGACATTTGGAAAATCTCTGCGAACTGCTCTCTCCGTTATCAAATCCAAAGTTCCAAACGTTTTCGTCAACATAATGCCTCCGATAAATGTGCAAATTCACACGCAAGATCACAATGTCAGCAAGTTTTGCGAGTTTTCTCATAAGTGAGTTTCCATTTTTCGCATGCCAGTTCATTTTATTCTCTTTCCAGGAAAACATGCCCTTGTATTTTTGAACTGGATAAGCAAGAATACTTAACCATCAAACAGAAGTTCGATGAGCAACTCAGACAAGTGGTCGGAGAGTTCACTGCCAACTCGACCGATCCTGAAACCTTCACAGTCGTCGTGGCTCCGGCAATGGATCTCCAATCGATCCCACTTCTGAATGGACGGACAAACGTCGGTCTTCTGGCTCTGGATTGCTTTCACTTGTCCCCAATCACACACGACATAGCCGCTAAACAGATCTGGAAAGGATTGTTCGAAAAAGTCGGAGAGAAGAGTGTCACTTCCCAGGTGTCAGCGGGCTTTGACAGATTTGTGTGCCCGCCGACAGAATGCCCGTATCTCCGGACTAGCGTGAACTCTGCGAACTGTGTTCCTCCGAAAGAGCTCAGACTCCTTCTGACTCCATCCGCCGACGTTTCCAGTTACAATTGGACTCTCTTTCCTTTGCTAGGATTCTTCATAGCGGGTAAGTCATTGTAAGCTTGCATCTGCTAACAAATGTCAATTTTTCACAGGAACCACTCTGATCCTTCTTTTCGTGCGTGCTTCGTTCCGCCGTCCCAGTTCTGAGTTCTGCAACGAACGACGTCGTCTGCTTCTTCCGATGCGTGCCGACCTCAACGACAACATCTTCTGAACGCTTCCTTCCTGCCGTCGTCTCAATGTACTCATGCCCATTTGATGGGGAAGTTGAATGGGAAACCTATGCTACATTCCCTTTGCCAACTACCAGTATACTCTGATGATGTCACACCTCCACCCGGGTTTCGAATCGCGTAATGTCTCTTGTTTCCCAGTTCCCTCCTCCCAGACTACTGTATCCATTATCTCACTCTCCCCTCTTTTAGCCCTCTTTTCTAGACTACATTTGTCAATGCGTAGTGCGTCTCATAACGGCAGAGAAATTAAGGAAGTTCTGTGAGTGTCTGATTGTGCGGCATGTAAACGATTCATTGAGAAGAATCGAAATTGAGAGGCCGAAACCCGATTCGGATTACGTAACCGAGTTTCTTAAGGAATCAATCAAAGTGGACAGGGGTGATAAGATGAAGATTCAAGCGTCAGATGGACATGGGAATCGGAGGAAACGGAGGAAGAAGTTCGAACCATGAAACGATCATGACGGTGGATGAGATGGGTCGTGGGAAAAGGAAGAACTTATGAAGGGACTTTTTCAGAAACAGAAACACTTTGCAATAAAGACATCCCAGATTGGCCAAAGATCTTCGAGTACGCGTACACGCACGTCCTTCTCATCCACCTGAAGACCCAATTAGTCTCTCCAGCTTCCAACGTCTTCCGTCCGTCTCTCTCCCTCTCTCTCTCTTTTTGTTTCGCACCTCATCAGAAGAGACGAAAGTCAGTCTTTTAGTCTATATCTTCAGCGGAAAAAGGAACTCGTTTTTTATTTATCTTTTGCTTTTTGCTACGTCCTTTTCGAAAAGCGATGGTGGCCAAAACAGCTGGCGTGCCCCCGGTCGATTGCGCAACGCTTCTCCTTTTCCTTCTGGAGAGACGGGTTTCGCGGTGTCGCGTCGGCGTCGTCACGTTGCGTCTAAGGGTGTCATGTCTTCTCGAGACGGTATAATTGTCACAGGCAATTGCCAATCAAAAAGGTTAGCGCCTTGAAAGTGAAATTGCAGAAGAGGTCTCACCGGAATAACCGCTTCTCCGCACCCTTCATCCGCTCACATCACAAGAGGATTCCAAGTGCGAAGGCCAAGGAGGATGCCGCCACGTCAGAAGGGGAGACGAAGGACTCAACCAGTAGACATATCTAGTGTGACCACACGAACACGTACCGCCATCGAAACGCTGTACAACACCTCGTCGTCCTAATTAACTATCGTCTTTTGCCTTCTTTGCCGCCCAAAACAAAGCGGCTTCACACCAGTCTGTCGTAGATTATACTAGAAATTACACACCGTTACAGTCGGAGCGCCGCCGACCTTTTGCAGTGTTCCCTCGACGGCGGGCGCCGCCTTCCCTCCTTCTCCCTCCGACGTCTTCGGTTTCCCCCTCGGCTTCGTCTCGCTCCGCCGGCCCCGCCCCCGTTGCCATTCGGCTTTAGTTAGCAGTGCTGGCTGCCCACTAAGATCCGGTCCTAGGCCTTACCTTTCCTTTCTCCTTCCCTTTCTGCCACTATTATGATCTACCGCTTCGTGGCCACCGTCTTGATCTTGGCGGCGAACGGTGAGTTGTCCCGTGCTCGTTTCCGAATGTACTTTGTCCTGTTTCAGCCAACTGCCAGTACTTTGAATGGCCGCAGCAACAGGCTCCACAGTACAATTATAATGGCTTCCAACAGTTCCAACAGCAGCCATTCCAACAGCAAGCTTATCAGCAATTTGCTCCTCAGCAACCACAGCAGCAGCAGTTCCAGCCACAGTACCAGCCTCAGCAGCAATTTTATCAACCACAGCAACAACAATACCAGCAGCAGCCACCACAAGTGCAGTATCAGCCACCACAACAGCAGCAATCTCCACCTCCACCTCCACCAATCTATTCTCAAACCGTTATTATTCCACAAGCACCACCGCCTCCACCAGAGGCCTACCAGACACAGCAGTACGCACCATCTCAGCAGAGTCCGGTGATGGTCCAGCCGGCCGACATCCCGCGCTACCACCAGAAGCCGCCGCCAGTTCCAGATGTTGCCTTCCAGCACGTGGACAGAGCCAGAAGTGTGCAGCAGGTCGACTTTGAGAACAAACTGTTCCGTGAGCAGCCGAACGCTTTCACCCAGAATCAAGAGAAGGTGAGTCCAATCGGCGCCGTCTCTCCTTTCCCCGTCCCATTCTGAGTTTCTCGCACTGTTCCGTTGGTGGAAACTCAATCGTCCACACCTTTGTTCTCCTCCTGTTTTGACTGATTTGACTCGCCACGTTGCAGATCACTCTGCTCGCGCAGCCACCTCCACCTCCGGCACCTCCAGCACAGACTCAGGCACCTCTCGTACGTGCCGTCCTTTCCTTTCTCCTCCTTTATTCTCACTCACTCGTGTCTCCGTCCACTCTCATCCGTTTCAGATTCGTGTCCCTCCACCGCCGTCCCGCTTCGTTCCTTCCCTCAAATCGCTCTACAACGTCGACGCTCCCCAGCAGAAGGTCTCGATAACCGTTTCTTCCGTTCCGTCGTAACAATCGTTAACATTCTCCAGAATCCGTCGTACAGACCTGACGAGATTATTGTCGACGGCCATCGTTCCGCCTATTTTGAGGATACCCAGAGAACTCGCCCGCAGGTATCCTTCTTCTTTTCCCGTCCTTTTCTCGTCCTTGTTCTCTGTTCAAATCCTCCTCTAATCTATTCAGTTCATTCCCACTTTCAGAGCTCCAAAGTCCGTGTTCAGGGCGGAAATGTGCACTCGAGCTCGGCCGCGGTGCCCCGTCCGTCTCAGCAGATCGGACAGGTCGCTGCCGTTGTCGCCGCTCCACAACAGCAATCTTTCGTGAAGCCAGGAGAGCAACCGCAGCAACCACGTATCATCCGTCCTCAGGCTCCTCAACAGCAGTTGATTCGTCCTGCTCTGGTCCGTCAGCAGATTCGTCGTCCGGTTCAACAGCCACAACAAGGTAGGATCTGAGGTTTCTGGCTCCGCTCATTCCCTTCCTTTCCAGTCACCCGCCCGGCTTCATCTCGTCCAGTTGCTCAGCCAAAGAGCCATTTGGTTGCTCCAGTCGCCGCTCCAGCATCCGCCACTCCAAAACCAAGAGTGATTACCATTCCGAGTGCTTCTTTTCCATGCGAATTATGTTTAGAATGCCAGTGAAAAGTTCCTCAACTGTTGCAAAGGACGCAAAGTGAACAAGTCGTGCGAGCGCATCTGCAGTTTCGACGTCCTCTCCAAGAAGACCGTTTGTCCACGTTCGGTCCTTTTCCGTTATTTGCCTCCGTTTTCAGTTGACCGGAATGTTCCTGGGAACAGATCCGTGCCCGCAGCACCACGGTCTCGATCTGATGCAGTGCGCGGCGGACAGCGATGATCACACCGAGTGCTGCATCGAAAAAGAGGTCGACAGAACTTCCGCGGGCAAGAAATGCCTCGGATTCTGTAACATGAAGCCGGGAATCACCTTCCAGGTATATCGTTCCAGTGATCAGCTTCATCTCTGAATGAAACCTTTTAGGCTGATGTTTCGATGCTTCCGTGCTGGTCAGTTCTCAACGACATCAAGCAGTGCTTCAAGGAAAATCTTGAACGTCAGCTCGCCGCCTTCTAAAAGATGCTCCGAATTCTCTGAAACGGGCCCGTCGCCGCTTCCTTCCGATTGCCAACCCAACCTGAATCTAGTCCTTGTCCCTTCTAAATTATTATCCAACTTTCCCCACTTTACCGTCCAGCCTTTTTTTGTTGAACCGGTGTTGTATTATACCTAGCGCTCACAATACAATAATGAAATTAGAACGAAATAATGAAGTTGATTCATGATAATTTTACTAAACTATTTTTGGAACAAAAAAATAACAAATTGATGGGTGGGATACTAAAACTACACTGAAACAAAAGAGAAAAGAACAACGCTACATTAAGAGAAGAACAGCAGGTTTCCAGTGGTTACTCATCAAAACGGTCAGATCAGGTTGAGGAATGACTTATTTAGCGTTTCTTGTCGCAGACGTTCAGGTAGTCGGTGTCGGCAATGTTCAACATGAGACCGCCAGCAGGTAGGAAGGTCTTGTTTCCGGACTCAGAAACAACCCGGGCGATCTTCTGGGCGGCGCGGATCTTTCTCAGCTTCAGGAATCCTGGGTCGTTCTTCATGGCTTCTCCGAGAAGCTTAGCGGACTCGGCTTCTCCTTCTGCTTGCACAATCTTCTCCTGCTTCTGCTGCTTTGCACGCTCGACGTAGAACGATGCTCTTTGAGCCTCCTGAGCAGCAACCTGCTTGGCTTCGACGGCGGCAGAGTATTGTGGAGAGAAAGCCAGTTCGGTGAGAGAAACATCATCGAGGATAATGTTGAAATCGAGGGCACGCTCGATGAGGGTCTTGCGCACCAGCATGGAAACCTAGAGGAAATATGAAGCTAAACGTTTTCTGTCACTAATATTCAGAGATGAGATCTCTGCTAATACTCTACCTGTTGACGTTGAGTGATCAGTTGAGAAGCATTGAACTTGGCAACCACTCCCTTCAAAACTTCATTGCAGATCGATGGGAGCACGCGCTCTTCCCAGTTCTGTCCGAGAGTGCGGTAGATGTTAACAAGATGCTCCGGGTTTGGTCGGGAGAGAACACGGAGTCCGATGTTGACCATTTGCAAATCTTTGGATCCAGTTGGAGAACGGATCTATAAGGCACAGCGTTTACGAATCCCGAAAAAAAAAGAAAAGAAAAAAAAAGAAAAAACCTGGTTTGGTCTGGCGCGGATATCGTAAACGATCGGGTACTGGAACCACGGGACACGGAAGTGAAGTCCTTCTCTGTAAAGATCGGTCGATAGTCCTCCGATTCTATTGAACATGATGGCGCGGTGTCCAGCCTCCACTGAAAATGAGTAGCGTTCATTTGATATTATTCAAAATCTTACCAGTGAACATGGATTGCGAGATACCGTAAACAGCAGCTCCGGCAGCAGCCACCAATCCGAGTCCGACTCCGGCTCCTCGAGCATTCTGAAGAGCTTTCTTCATTGCTTCTTGCCCTTGTTTCGCCATTTTGCTGCAATCAAAAGATTATATGGAAAACAATGATGCAACACATGTTACGAAAAAATAATGTATAGAGCTTGGAATTACTGGATTTCGTATTGCAACCAATAAAATATAACTAATTTGTAACTAATTTCTGCAAAATATTGTTACTGAATTAATTTTACAGAAGTTTCCGAACGATAACTTATGCTTTTGATTTCTGTTCTTCCACGAATAAAACACAGAAACGCAAATCTAATAAAATAAAACATGCTTTAAACAATTTTGTTAATGGAATTTTCATAAAAATTTACAGGTGTTTTGTTGAAGAACATCAAAAACAGGCAAAATTAAATGCAGAAAATACGCTTTAAAGCGTGCGTTGCGAGACCCGCCGACAAAAAAACGACATGCGCCTTTAAACACAGAACGAAAGAGAGGGAAAGTGCGAGAGACGCAGAAAACGTAAACCGGCGGTACTTCGTTTCGAAGTGGGTTTGAACTCTGAAATACTTGACAGAGCGAATATTTAAAGAAATGTATTGGAAGATTAAAAACGAAAAAAGACGACCAAGGGAACAATCACCGCATTATCACATTTTGACTCCAAATAAATAAATTTTAACAGGTTGGCAAATGAAAAGAAAACAAGTAAAACCGAAAAAGATCCCGTTGAAAGCGAATGCTCAAAAAATGCATCAAATTAAAGCTCAGTCTTCGGCTCGGCCTCGCTCTCCGCCGTCTTCGTCGCCTCCTCGACAGTCTCGTTCGCCTTCTTCTTGTGCTGCTGCTTCTGCTTCTTCTCTTCTGCCTGTTTTTTTTTCTCGCCTTCTGCGGCGATGTCATCAATGTTGATCTTTCCGTCTTTAGCCAGATCGTCCAGCGTTGTGATCCTCTTCATTTTCTTCATGAACCGATCCACCTCGCGGTTCAAGTTTTTGATCTGGAACGTCGGATTGAAAAATGTTACTGTGACGGAGTTGTACCTTGCTTTCGACATCTTTTGCAGTAATGTTGAAATCGTCGGTTTTCTTTTTCGTATCCAGATGCGTTCTTCCATCTGTAACCCACGTTTTAAGCTTGTCCAGCTTCGTTTTTAGAGCTTCACGGTCTTCCTGAAACACAAAATATCTACAAGATCCCTCGGAAACAGAAGTTTTACCTTCTTGAAAAGAGCCTTTTCCTCATTAGCATTGTCTCCCATCTTGGCAAGAGTGTATGTGGTATTGAGAAGAGTTTCCAGCTCCTTCATCTTCTCGGGCACTGCCGTCTGAAGTTCACGTCTCTTTTTAACACTTCTGACGATATTCTTGAGTCCAAGCAAATTATCGGTGAACTCTATCGTCGGAGTGTCTTTCGTGACGTCATCTTCCAGCCAGGTACGGATTCTCTTCACGTCCTCCTCCAGTTTCGTCTTCTCCTCCTCAGTCAAAAACTCGGTGAAGTCGGTCTCTTCCAAATACTGCGAGCACTCGAAATTGAACGACTCCAGCTCATTCTCAGCTGCTGCTCGGGCTGCCGCAAGTCTTTCCTTCTCCGCGAACGCCTCCAGTCGCCGTTTCTCCTCCTGCACATCGTACTTGTTGGGAACATAGGCGGATGGGTACTTGTTGATGATACGAAGACGGACAATGAATGGCAATTCGCTGTTCTTTTCTTCCGTTTCCGTTTTATTGCCGGCAGTGGCAGTTTCTTCCGTTCCGTTCACCTTGACAGTTTCTTCAGAAGTAGCATTGACAGGTGCTTCTGGAGCCGGCTCTTCCGGTTTCTGAACATCTCTCTCCTCGACTTTCTCTTCCTTCTCTTTGTCCTCGTTCGACGTCGTTCCAGTCGCCTCATCAGTTGTCGGCTCTCCTTCCTCGGTCTTTGAAGAGAACAATCCGCTGATAGTGCTGGCGATTGCTGGAAAGACAACATAAAGACAACACAAAATTGGGATATTCTTACTTCCGACGATTCCAGACTTGGTCTCGAACAGAGCTTCTGCTCTTCTGACTCTCACGATTCCCGAAGCATCAATGAGGAAGGAGACCTTGACTCCCTTGAACACGGACTCTTCGCTTGATCTGTTCTGCCGAGCTTCGGTCAATCCGCTGATTTCCACATCAATGAGGTTATCCAGAAGAGTTCCGATTTCCTGGATCTGCTTCTTCGTGAGGTTCTCAATAGAGCCATATTTCAGCGCAATAGAGAAATCGTTGGAATACGATGTCAATGAGATCGTCTTCGGAGAAGTTGGATAGATAGAATTGGCGGCGAAAAGAGTTTTCACAACGTTCTTCTCTCCGGTAATCTCCTGCGTCTTCTCATCTTTCACTTTGCTTACAAAGTGCACTTCCACCGGGAACAGCACCTTCTCCTCAACGTTGAACGGCTTAACCTTGAATCCTTTGCTGAGATGAGCAGCTTGGAAGAGAGCACCCATTGCGACGGCCTCGTCGGTGTTCAGGAATTTTCCGATTTCTTTCCTGAAAACGCAAAAATTGTTCAGCGACCTACTATCAAACTCCGGTCAAAGGACCCGGTGTTAGCGAAAACGCCAATCTTGTTCATATTGCGTCTCAAACAGTCGAACAGACCACGGCAACGAGTTGCTAATTTGCTCGGGTTGGAGAGACGCAGTGAGTGGGCAACGAACCCTGCGGCATGCAATCTAGAGACACGCGCAACCGCATACACCACTGGGGTCGAGAGAACTGACGCAGAAAGTGGTTTAGACATTGCTGCGCATGCGGCTGCCCCTCTGACTCACGTTCCGATCGTTTTTTGAATGATTTCCTGCACCTTCGGCACTCTTGTTCCAGCTCCCATCAGCACGAATTGATCGACGTCTTCAATGGGAATCTGAGCCATTCTCAGAGCTTGCTCGATTGGCTCTCCGAAGCGGGGCTCCAAATCGGCGATGAGTCGGTTGAAATCATCACGAGTCACTTTCAACTTGGCGTCGATATCCTCATGGGCACTCTCGATTTGAGCAAAGTGTTCCGCGTTCGCAGAAAGCACCTGCTTCAGTCGCTCGGCTTCCTTCGAGAACTTGGCCATTGCCCGTCTGTTCGTATTCACCTTTGTCTTTGGTTTGTACGCTTCCTCAAACAACTCGACGATATGATCTCTCAGTCGGTTCGTCATCTCGATTCCTCCGAGGGTTCTATCGTATCCGACTCCGAGGACCGTCATCTTCGGCTGCTTCTCGTATTTCTCCTTGGCCAGCTTGAACTCGACGACAGTGGCCGTTGTCTTGGCAGCTCCCATGTCGTAAATCATCAATCTTTGCGGCTTCTCGGTAATTTCCTTTCTTCTGAAGATTCCGTGGCTCAAAGCGGCTGCCGTTCCGTCGTTCATCAGCTGGAGAACAGTGAAACCAGCCATCTGTGCGGCGCGTTCAACGGCCAATCGTTCGGCGGGAGTGAAGTAAACGGGCACTGTGATTACGACGTCCTTGATTTCAGAGGCTTGTGCGTATTCTTCGGTGAACTTCTTTGCGTTAGCGAGGATCATCGCAGTGAGGGCTTCGACGGTGTAACTCTCGCCTCTGAAACATTTCATTTTACTTGACCCGTAAAGAATCTGAAAAAGTAATGACCCCAATTTGAAGCTGACAGAAGATGCATTTTTTGGAGACTCGTCGATCTCGTAGAAGGTGTTTCTCTTCTTGAACAGCTCAAAAGACGGGTGTTCGGTGGATTTTGCGACGAGATCATTGAGTTGTCCGTGCACAAGATGTGGGTAACGGATCTGCAGACCAATTGCGGCGTCGGCGAACGTCCTGTGTCCGTCGTGGATCATCATCACATTTGGCGTCTTCCTTCTCGACTCCGTATTGAGCGCAATGTCCATTGGAATTCCTGGTTTCACAATTCCGATTTTGAGAAATTGGGTTCCGAGATCGATCGTCATCGCGGCCAGTTGCGCTTCTGAAAACCCCCGATTCTCTCTGATTTTTAGATCTTGCTCTACCTGACGCGATGAAAAGTGTGCCGAGAAGGAACAAAGCCGGCGCATTGATCAGGCGTAACCGCATTTTTCGCTGAAATTCGAAAAGATTTGCAAATAAAAAACCACGTAAATTAAGAGATATTCAGACAACGAAAGAAACGTTTCCAGTAACAGTTAAGAAAATACCCGAGAATCAGATCTTTATGCACAAGAAGAAAAGGGAGAGCGCGATGACTGGTTGTTTAACTGGGACTGGCAAGATTACACGAAATGCCACGTGGTGCGGCACAGTACCGCAACCACGGAAAAATTCGAAAAACGTGAGAAGAATTTAACACAAATTGAGCAAAATATCGTAAAAAGTAGAGGCTATGATGGAGAATCGAGATTTTCATTCTTCCATTTTGCTTTGCTCCTCCTTCAACTCGTTCAACTTCGCCATCAGTTGCTGTCCGAACTTCTCGCTGAAAATTCAATTTATGCAGACAAAAGAAGGACGAATGTACCGATAAAGCGGAGAGATTTCAGTGAGAAGAGAATGAAGAGATTCGAAGTACTTGGTGTGGATTTCCAGTTGACGGAAGTCGCCGTTCATGCAGTCGTTGCGATGAGAGGCCACACGCCAGCCTTTTTCTGGAAGATGTCGACTACTTTTTCAGAAAAAGACAGGCGCTCATTACGAGTGAGCTCAATGCAATGCGTGTGGTTCTCGAGAGTGGCCACATTGATGAAGACGAGCTGCGAAGTACGTGGCAGCATCTCGCTGACTCCGATCGCGGAGACTGCAAACGCATGCTCCTGGACGGCGGCCAGCGCTTCCTCCTCGAGCGAAGATCTCTCGATGTCGCATTCACAAGATCTGAAATCAATCGTTTTGATAATTTTTTAAAAGATTTTTTCGAATTTCTCACCCGCAGAGAGCAGATTTCTTGACAGTGACGGGGGTTGTCGGCGGAGTCGTCGTCTCGCTCAATGGCGCATCCTCCTCGGTTTGTTGGGTCATTTTTCTTGCTGAACTGAATTACTTTTGTAAGATAAATTAAATGCCGTAGGGAGATATTAAAACTGTTTCGTAACAGTGCGAATTTCTAGAAAGAACACTGAAAAGCACAATTTTGTTTTTTGATGAGTTGAGGAATGTGCCAATAATAAAAGTTGGAGAACTTTCGAACAATCGGTAATCATAGAACAAGAATAAGTTAGAAGATATGTTCACTGCCGTTCCAGCACGTTGTAAGCTCGTTCCAGCTTTTCCATGTTTGCTTTCAACTGAAAGAGATAGAAGAATGAAACGCTTTGACAGTGTTTTTAAATACCGTAATCAATGTTTGGGCCATGTCGTCTACTTTGTCGAATAGAGAATCCATATTCGAAATGTTATCATCAATTATCTTGAAATGTGTACTTTTTTATGAAGTTGCATTTTTTCGAACCCGTAGCCGCTCATTGACCCCCTCAGAAGATGTTTCCGTGAGAACTTGCATAGTGCGGAGTTCCTCTAGCACAATGACGGCTTTGTCCAAGACGGACTTCATCGGATCGTCAGCGGGTGTTATCTAGACCAATTAGAAAACATGAAATAACTTTGTGAAACGATTACCGTCGTCCCTGCGATCGCTTCAATCAAACTGCTCACATTTGCAGAAATTTCTTCTGCTCCGCGCATAGCTGTTTCTTCCTTAAATCAATTCGCTATGAAATGAAAAGAGAGAGAGAGGAGAAGCACACGTTGTTTAGCGACGGAAGTGTTAGGTGACGTGGACAAGCTCAGCAGCTAACATATTAACAAAGACGCTTCAGAGAACGACAAACAAGTTGAAAAAGAGACTATTAAGTTGCTTGAAGTATGCCCGACGACAAAGCGTGCACGAAAAAGCTGCAAGCGCGCGCAAAACAGTCCATAAACAAAAATCCGCTTCAAGAAAACGCTGTGCAAACGCGCTCTAGTGCACAAGTCTACGCGCGGTAATTCGAAGAATACACTAGCTTTGGCGCTTGAAAACGAAATTAATCGTAAAAACACTGCACTGAACACTTTAAATGACAACTCGCTAAAAAACTAAAAAAAAACATAATAATTTATTCTTTGAAAAACAACAGGAAGCCAGCAGGAACCGAAGAAAGAAAAACATTCGAATCTGAAAACAACGAATTTAATTTCGTGCTGCAAACTAGATTTAATTCCCAAACGGATTTTCGAACTGGAAAATATTCTTTGACGGTATCTAGAACGCTGTTTCTGACTGAATTGAAGAAAGAATGCAGAGACGGAAAGAACCAGAGATACAAACTTTCCATGGGAACTTTGTGTGTATAGTCTGAATAGGAAAGAGATTGGCATTGCGAATACAAATATTTGAGAGTGAATCATTGCGTGTTTCCACTTGTTCTCACTGATATCATCCGAAGGTCCCAGTCTCTTTCCGTGTAAACTGCGGCAACTTTTTGAGCATTGTCTCGCACTTCCGACACGCTTTTATCGATCTGTGCCCATATCAGTAGTATAGTGGGAGGGAGGGCGTGACTCACACTTTTGCACGCTTTAAACACTCATTCGTTTGTGTTGTTCCGGACTGAACAGGAATGAGAATATGACGACGCCCCGTCCGACTCATTTGCATCGGAGGTCCTCTTCCAAGTGGGTGCCGCCCTCCGCCCCTCTCCACAATCCGATTTCTATATTCCGAGGCCGCAATAACAGAGAAACTGGGTGAGTTATTCATAATTTCAATTCAAAAGTCATTCTGTTCTTTTCTAGATCTCGAGTCATCCGCCCCAATCACTTGTTCGAGTCCCCTCGCTATGAACTGAATAACTATCGAGACTTTACTGACAATCAGATATCTACCACTAAGTACAGTATCTGGAACTTTGTTCCTCTCAACATCTGGCATCAGATCTCGACCAAATACGCTAACCTTTATTTCATATTCATTGCCGTTCTCAATTGGGTCCCATTTTTCGATGCATACACCCGATACGTCGGACTTATTCCAATCACTTTCGTCCTCGGAACAACGCTGATTAAAGACGGGGTTGAGGACTATCGAAGATGGAAGTTTGACAATCAGATCAACACGAAGACGTGCCATGTGTGGGACCGGGACAGATGTTCATTCAGGAAGACTGAATGGAGGTACATTCTTGTCGGAGACTTTGTTCACATTTCGAACGATCAAGACGTTCCAGCGGATATCATTTTGATACGGTCAGTTGATTTTACTTCATGAACAATGTTTCAATTATTCAGTTCCTCGAACGAAAGTGGCACTTGCTACATCGAAACGTGTAATCTGGACGGAGAAACGTCGCTGAAACAGAGAATGGTTCCTGGCAAAGTGGTCGAGTATTCGCATGTAAGAAGTTCTTCGAATGCGCTCTTAGAAGAGATTATTCAGAAGGATTCCACATTCAAACCATCCGATTTCACCGGAGTTGTGACCTGTGAGAAGCCCGACAAGAGCATCTACACAATCAGAGCCAAAGTGGAGTACGAACCGGGGAACACCGATGTGATTATCAAAGAGAACATGCTGCTCCGCGGCTCTCGCATCAAAAACACAACGTTTGTCGAGGGAATTGTGGTTTATGCGGGACATGACACCAAAGTGATGCTGAACAACGGACGGGCGCCGCACAAAACGTCGGGCATCGAGAAGCTGACCAACAAGTGAGACGGAGAGAAAGAGAGCGACGCTGAAAATGTGATTTCAGATTCATCATTGCTTGTTTCCTGATGCTTTTGGTTATGGTTGTGTACGGAGCGGTCGCTTCGGCAGTTTGGGTTGGAGATCATCCAGTTGACAAACAGGTTTATTAGGGCACAGATACACGCATTTTAGTTTTCCGTATTGACGGATGTATCCACGTTCAAACTCTCAAGAGCATCCGTGCATTTCTCGAGCTGCTCGACTACGGCGACGGCAATCTGAAAACAGTTTTTGATTGGCGATAGAGCTCAGTAGAAACTCACATCCTTCCGCCGTTGTTTTTCACGTTTCTGCGCCTGTTTTATCAACCGTCTTTCTCGAGAAAAATCGCTGACTTTGGCCGTTGGCACGAACTTCTTCCGCTTTTTCTTCACTTTCTGTGCCTTTTGATGGCAGATGGCTTCTCGATTTTCCTTTTTGATCCTTGGATTTGTGTGAATCTTTACTTCCCTTGGTTTCCGAGGCATTTCCAAAGGACAAAAAAGGCTCACGGGGCTTCTGTTCCTGTCACTTTCGATAGAGCGCATTTGCATCAAGGGGACAGTGGGAGAGGAAGAGACGCAGACACTCTTGCAGATACCGTTCATCACATCGAACGCTCCACAGCCATTCATCGAAGGATTCATTGGCATCGGCGCCTTCTTCATCAACTACCAACTTCTGGTCCCCATCTCTCTTTATATCACCGTCGAGATCATCAAGGCTCTTCAGATATACTTCATCAGTAATGATATTCAACTTTACGATGAGAAATCGGTAGGACACCTTCAATGAAGCACAAAACACAAAATTCTTAACTTTCAGGACAGAGCAATCGACTGTCGTTCGCTGAGTATCCCGGAAGAACTGGGCACAGTAACCCACGTGCTCTCCGATAAAACGGGAACGTTGACGGAGAATATGATGATCTTCCGGAATTGTGCATTTGACGAAACGGATTACGGTACAGAGGAATCCAAATCGAACCCGGACAAACCCGTCCGATCGGATGCTCTTTACTCGAGGATCATGAACTCGATGCACAATCCCATTCAGAAGCACTTCTTCGCCAATATTCTACTCAATAACTCTGTTGTTGTCAACCGTATTCCTCATACAGATGCGTTGGACTTAGGATCGTTTGAGGGAGGGTCTTATAATATTGGAAACTCGAGTTTCTATGATGTGACGGAAGAGAAGTACAAAGAAATGTTGGAGGCGATCGGGAAGGAACCAGCCGACGACGACTTTAGAAGGCCTAGCGAGTAAGCGTTGAGAAAGGCGCTCTAAACTTCCGATGTGGATTCGATGAGCATTTGTGCGGTTGCATCGAATCCACATCGGAAGTTTAGAGCGTCTTGATAGGTTGCACATTGAAATTCACCCACCATCCCTTTGGTGGGCGTTCCCGCCTGCGCAACAGACGTGTAGGTGAAGCCGAATTGAGCACTCTGATCAGTTTTCTTCCATCGTTTGATGAATCCCTGCCTGGGTCACCATGTACAAACAGGTGCGGGCTATGGTGTAACGATTTATTCGGAAAGAATCGTAGAAGTCGAAGAATGTAGAAAGTAGAAGAAAGAATAGAAGAGAATATCCTGAGAAGAGCGATTCCGGGGTATTTAACGGAGTTCCGCTAATCGAATCACCGTGAATGTGCCTGGGAACGGTGAGGAATGGGGATGGTTATTATTATCGTGAGAGTCGATGGGAATGCTCTGTTCTGTGGTCATTGATCATCTCCTCCGTCGTCGATATCGCGATCTGCGACAGGTCAAGTCATAGTTTTAACAGTACCTGTTTCAGTTTGGGACTCACGACGACAATTCAGTTTGATGACCGTCTCACAGTCATTGCTGAAGAGGACACACCGTCTGATTCCCCTCTTCCATCCGAAATGACACCGCAAGAGTCTCCAGAAACGGCCACTACCAACTCGATGTCCCCAATCTACCGACCACTTTCATCGCTTTCCTCTTTCTCCAGAAAAGTCTCAACAGTTGTGAGAAGGAGTATTTTGAGGCCGATCTCTGACTTGTGAGCCGTCTCGCAATATTTATTCATTCCTATTTCTCATTTTCAGCATCCCGGTGAGGAAACGTTTGATCTCGTTCAAACAACAGGATCTGAACCCGTACGAGGCGGAGAGTCCGGACGAGCTCGCACTTATCGAAGGAGCCACCCTTTATGATTATGTACTTCTGGAAAGAGCCGCCACGAGCATTACCATTTCGACGCCCGAGAAAGCGGAGAAACGGTACGAACTGTTGCTAACTCTTCCGTTTGATGCCACGAGAAAACGGATGTCCGTGGTTGTGAACTCTCCAAAAGGGCCTCTTTTGTATTGTAAAGGCGCCGATTCTGCAATTATGCCGAGGTGAGAAATGGATGGAACGCATGGAAAAGCAGTGGACCTTTTTAATTACAGGTTAACTGCGGAGAATAAGTCCGAAGGAAGAGTTCGGGCAATTGAGGAACATTTGGATGGGTACGCAAAGAGAGGTCTGAGGACGCTCTGCTTTGCAATGAAGTATATTCCGCAGGAGGAGTTCGACGACTTTCTGCACTCTTACAAATTCGTAAGAAGACATTCTTCACTTCTTTTTCTATCTTTTCTTTCAGTTGATGGAAGACGCGTCAAGTGAGCGAGAGAAAATGTTATCCGAAAAGGCGGACGAGCTGGAGAAAGGACTGGCATTGTGTGGAGTGACCGGGATAGAGGACAAACTGCAGGACGGAGTGGCCGACACTTTGTGCTCTCTGAGAAGTGCGGGCATCCAGGTGTGGGTGCTGACGGGCGACAAACTGGAGACTGCACAGAATATTGCGACTTCGAGTGGACTGTTCCATCCGCACAGACCTCTGAAAGTGATCGAGTCGGAAGCAGATGCAGAGGAGGCCAGTGAATCAACAGGACTCAACATCATCATGTCCCCCGCCGCGATCCGATTGGCTCAAGAAGGGAATGTGCATTTGATGGAAACACTCAAAAAGTAGACACTTCTGAAATTTCCTTTCAATTATTTCAGTTTTCAGAGCAAAAACAGTGTTGTGCTACCGAATGACTCCTGCCGAAAAAGCGACAATAGTGAATACGGTCAAGAAACGAATAAAAGGGAATGTGCTGGCGATCGGAGACGGTGCGAACGACGTTCCGATGATTCAGGCGGCGCACGTTGGAATCGGAATTGCTGGAAAAGAAGGATTGCAGGCGGCGATGGCATGTGACTTCGCCATTGCTAGGTTCAGGTTCTTGTCGAGATTACTTCTGGTACACGGCCACTGGAGCTACTACCGTCTTTCCAACACATTCCTCTACTTTCTTTACAAAAACGCTGTGAGATAACAGCGCTCCTTTATGCCTTAAGAGTTGTTATTCCAGAACGCCGTCTTCATAGTCTTCTACTATCAATTCTTCAACGGCGCTTCCGGATTGAACCTCATCGATCCTCTTTACGGCGTCGCCTATCCGATCATTTTCACGAGTGTTCAGCCGGTCATTGTGGGCGTTCTAGACCAAGACGAAAAGGACGAAACGCTGATGAATCATCCGGAAAGATACGTTCTGGGAAGGGAGAATCAGATGTACACGTGGAAGCACTTCTTCCGAGATGTCATTGATGGAATATACCAGGCCGCCGTTATCTATTACATTCCACATCTGGTAGGCAGACTCCCTTTAGTCAATTTCTAATCTCATTTCCTCAGACTCTCCTCGATTCTAACATCAGTGTGTGGGAAGTTGGATTCTACGTTGCAATCGGTTCGGTCCTCGTCAATTCTGCTCATTTAGCCCTTCAAGTTCGATACTGGCACTGGCCTCTCGCTTCCTCTTTCTTCTTCTTCATCTTTCTCACTTTTGCCTATTTCTTCGGCGTATACACGTCAGGAGGACTCAGTATGGTTCCGGATACGCCCGTCCGGATGCCAGTGCACGCAGTTTCTGACGGCCGATTCTGGTTCTCCAGTATAATCACAGTGATCGTGGCGCTTTGTCCAAGGTGGGCACTCCATCATTCCCTATCCTTCCTACCCCTTTCAGATTTACTTCCCAATGCCTACTCGCTTCAGTCAACACGGGTCCTACTCCGGCTCAATGAAAGAAACGACCGCTTATTTCTGAACAGTTTCTGTAAATACTTAGAAAGTCACTTTGCAACCGATCGATCTGATACAAACGAGTAAAACCAATTCTTCTTCGCTCTCTTTCACCAATAAATAAATCAAACAAACTCTGGTGTCTACTCAAAGATTTCACAGTTCGATGGCGTTTGTGAGTTGGTTGCAAGCAGCATAACCAGATTTCGATGAAAAGTTGCAGTTCTTATACTTCAAATACAGACTCACTATGTACACAACCGTACTTTTCCCGCCGCTCCACTCTCTCTGCTCGTCTGCATCTCGACGTCCCCAGTTCTCTCTTCGCTCGCGTCCTCGTCAGCTGATTTCCTCTCTTCCCTTGCACACAAGTTCGTTCTTCCGCACGTGTGCCGCATCTCTTCCCGTGCCGATTTCCTCCGCTTTCCACTTTCTTGTTATTATTTTTACGAAATTCCCTGGCCGCATGGAAGAGGCGGTGAGAAAGAGTCAATTTGAACATAACATCAGCCGATTTCGTAAACATGCGTGTTTGTCCCGCGGCCTCTTTCTGTCGTCTCGCTCTTTTTTTTGGTTTCCAGTTTTGTACTGCGACCGGCCCCAATATTTTTCTCTTTCCACCGACTTCGGTCGCTCGGCCTTCGGCCATTTTTAATAGTCTGAGGCTTCTCGACGTTTCCTTTCGAAACGCGTTGCGAAATGCATTTGTCTATAGACAAATGGTACTATAGTACTAGTTCGAATTCGTTTCGAATCAATCAAAACGGTCTGCTGTTTCGCACATGATCATCGCGCACTTCTTATCTGACCTCTCTTTTCATTCGCTCCCACACATTTGAAATATGACCTCTAGAGGAAGACCTTTCGTGCGCCGATGAAAAAGTATTTTTTGAAGCGAAGCCCGTCTGTTTCTCTCCCCCAAAAACTGTCCAGCTGTCCTTGGTCGCATTGACTTCTCTTTTCGCTCTTTTCATTTGCTTTGTTCACACACCGCTTGTAAAAACATCGGAGAACACCACCGACAGTCGCCTGACCACTCTTTCCTCCCTCTCGCCTCTGCTTCACTTCCTTGCCGTGCTCTTTAAACTGATCTTTTCTGCAGGAAAGAACCATGTTCGAATTCTCGTTCATCGCGGTGCTCATCGCCATTGGTGTCTACGTTTATTTCTGGCTACGCAGAAACGGATTCTTCGTACCCATCGAGGTAATTCACAGGCTGCTTATCTTTTTAAATGTATGCTTTCTTATTTCAGCCGACCGTGACCACTTCACCTAAGAACCTTGACAAGCCTCTCACTGTGTACTACAAGTATCATCTGGGACCGTACCAGAACGTGCTTGAAGTGATCGATGAAGCTAAGAAGGTTCTGGCGACCAGTTCCACTGCTGCCACGTACTTTGGAATCTACTACGACAACCCGGAGACCACAGATCAACACTTCCTTCAATCGGCCGTTGGAGTCGTTTTTGGGGCCGATGGAAAGGATCTTCATGATGAGAAATTTGCGAAGGACCTGACCGATAACGGCTTCGAAAAGTTGGTTCTGCCAAAGGTGGAGAGAGCCGTTCAGGCTGTTCAACCATCGACTGGAGGATTCTTCTCTTTCATGGCTCTCCTCTGGTTCACCTATTCGACCATCAGACAATACATCTCGGATAACAAACTGGAGACCAAATACGCGGTCGAATTCTACACCAACAGCGATATTCATGTCATCTTCCCGTTGGACAATGCCGATGAGTTCCTCGTGAAGGACGTACGTGGCTTTTTAATTCTTCGCAGGCTTATAGTATTATTTGCAGTACCAAACCGTCGAGCAACTCGAGAGCAACGCCGCCAAAAAGAGATTCGACTCTTCGGAAGACGAAAGCGAGAGCGAACCAGACAATGATGCGGAGCCAGAGCAGCAGGAGAAAGAAGAGTAGAGTGCGGAAGGGAACACGTGCCGACCATATCCACAAACTGCCTTTCTTTTCTCCGATTATGTGTACGATACCATCCCCGTTTGCAAACATTTTGACGATAAATTTGATTCTCGCTGAGCTTTGTGACGCGGCACGCTTGGCTCTCCCTTTTCGAGTGCGACCTCCGCTGATAGCCACTTGAGCTCGCTCTTATCACCTCGCCGCCCCCGGTCCCATCCTTCCAATGTTTCCATTTTGCCCGATTCCACCCGACTCTCGTCGACATCTGTTTTGATGAAAAGTTCAAAGTTGAGTGAGTGATGATGAGTAAGCCGATTTGCATAGTAATAAGCGGACCGCCCGCCTTGGTTTTTGATGTCTAGGGATTTCATCTTTTCGTGGTCCTTCGGCTCGCTGAGCCGCTGATGATAATTATTGGACTCATCGGGGGGAGACGACGTGCCGGGCGCATCCTGGCGCGTCTCCTTCAGTTTTTCGAGTAAATAGGAATTGAGAAGAGCTCATAAACCGGCGGTTCATTCGTTTCGAGCTTGGTTTACTTATCCTCGCGAGCTCGTGCAAGAATAGGAGCTGGACTACGGTAGACGGGCAGACATCAGCAGATTGCCCGTAGCACTTTTAGACTCAATTGAGCCAGACGTCTTTTTACGAAACGACCTTTATGGATAGACGTAATCCCTCATTCTCATCCTCGTCCTAAATTTCCATATTCATCCGAATCCCGACGATTCCTCCGGCCGAAGCTCCCGTCCGACCGGAAATTGACGGTTTCCGCCCTCCTAAAGTTCATGGCATTCTTCCCGTCGGCCCAATAATAATTGTCCTCTGGTCGGTCGCCGAAAAAAAAGTTGACGGGCCCGTGTGGAAATGTATGCGGGAACGGGCGGCACGAACCAGCCGACTCGAGCTCCTCGGAGCTCTTTTCTGTCTTATTTTGAAAAATCACTTTCGCTTGGATTTATTAGATAGAGATGAATTGAAGACGTTTTGCTGCATGTAGGCGAGGAAGAGAAAGAGAGGCGGAGCGAGATTGCTCTCTCTCTCTCTCTCTGCAAAATTGGATTAGATTCGCTCACGATTGTGGTAGAAGACATCACTTTTCGATGGACACAAAACGGGAGTCATGTGGTGCTCGGCGAGCTGTAATTTGCTCATATTCTCTTCTTTTCGAATCAAATTCATTTTGATGTGCCTCTGATTTGATCTGCTCTGACACAAATGTCTCCGCTCTGTACATATTGTCGAATGCGAGATGAGGACAGCTGAAAAATGAGGAATACTCCTGCAATTGTAGCTGTTTCTTCTGAGCGGGTCTTCTGAATTCAGCTGAATGCTTTCTAGTCCTTTTCGGTCCCCAGATGCGCTCCGCTGGCCCTATTGAACTCGAAATTCCGCCTCTTCTCGCTATCATCATCGTCAAATTGCGAATTTCGTTTCGTTCTCCACCCATAAAAGTGCTGTGTTTACGTGTTCGCCCATCCGCAATCCAACACAATAATTCCGCCCGCCGTCCGTTTTTTGTTGTCACTTTATGCCCTGCAGACACCTTCCCCCCATTTGCATAACTCTCTTTTCTTCTTTGTTCGTATGATTTTGACGTGAGAAGCTTCTGCTGCCTTCGTAGTTTGTTTTAATCAAAATAATGTACTGACACGAAGGGCTTCCGTGATTTCGTAGCATTTGTATTTAGAAGAAAGAAAGAGAAGGGCTGAGGAGGACACAAGAACCAATCACCAGAATTCCATCTTCTCCGTTTTCATTTTGTTGACTGGAACACTTTTATTTAGCCGCCGAGGAATGGGCGAAATTAAATTTCATTTTAAAACTAGAACTAGACGGATGTCACACGCAAAAACATGGAATCGAAAAGGTATCTATGACTATGCTCCGGCTGTTTTAAAACACTTAATCGTGGCAATTATATACATAGACAGAAGCCATCGGATCTCCTCTTTCTCGCCTTTTCCCTTGCTCGCTTCCTCTTTTTTTTCATTGGTTTGTAAACAATCTGAACCTTGTTTTTTTCGCTTCGAGTGACCTCGCTCGTTCCTCTTCTTCTTACCTGGTCCACCCGAAAAATACCTCATTAAGCGAGGACAATGGGACCAACAAAGGCAGCTTCCTCTTTGGGTCCCAAGTGTTGTGGAGGCGCGGAGCCCGTGCTGGCGCTGCTGCCAATTTTATTTGCGGTTCGAATTAGATTCGTCAATTTCCAGTTTCCTCCTCATAGTTTTTTTCGCAGAAAAAACAACTTCTCGTTCTAACAATGGAGCAAAAACGAAACTATTTTTCCGTGGTCGTCTCGACCAAACACCTTGACGATTAGCAGGCGCCAATTAATCTTGGGCCTCATGTCTGGGCGGCCGAAATCGGACTCGCCATCTCGTTTTTTTTTGTTGCCTCCTCAGAATGTTCATTAAGAGGAAAGTAGTGGTGGCTTGAATATAAACACATTCTCAGGTTTCCCCGGACGGAATTCCTGGAAATCCTAAGCCCTTTCTCGTCCTCTCCGCACGTTGATCTTCTGGAATTTGAGGAGAAATGACGAGACGGACTCGTGCAGATACTGTGTGATCAATGCTCAATTAGAGACATCTCCCAGAGGACCAAAGTCACGAGTACCTGCGTCGAAAAGCCGTTTTGTGGGGGTGAGACCTTATTTCGTATGCACATTCGGACGGAAGTTTACCAATTTTCAAATCTATTCGAGTCATGCGCGACATTCGATGATTTCCTCGTTTTCTGTTCAGCTTTTGTATCTCCTTGGAGATGTCTCTGAGCGAATTTTGAGTCATTCTGAATGAAGAATGGGAGAATTCTTTGAAAAGAGAAGAGGTTTTTGAACAGAGTTTGGGGGCCTTTTGAAACGTTTTCGCCCCCCTTCGGATGACGTGTTTTTGCCTATTTACCTACGCTCGAAGTGCTGCCAACTGATTATCTTTTCATCAAACACGCAATCCGAGAGGGACCGAATCAAAAAAGGCAGCCGCCCGAGTATCATCTTACCGCCAGTTCTAGCCCGCCTTCAGACGCGCGAGAGCTTCTCGCTTTGTCTTTTTTTTCCTCCGAATCGCAGCGTGGGAAAACAAAAAACAGCAATTGTTCCGTTCTTCCGCTTTCATTTCCTTTCCTTAGAACACTCCTGAATTTGTCTGGAAAACAGGCTATCCGGGTCCAGATCAGAGAGCACATTTCGCATTTCCCGAGTACAATTACTTTCTGACCCACTACCAAGTCCCCCGGTGCGAATGGAAGCTCTAAAAGTGCAACAACTTCAGTGTCTGATTCAGAGCATCGCGTGTATCTGAGCTTGCGCCTACTCATTTTTTCAATCGAGATGACCAAATAGCTGCCACCTTCCCGTTGTTTTGTGGTCGCTGGAACTGGTCGACTGAATCGCTAATTGCTGCCCAGCAATTTTTCGTCGGACCCATTCGATCCCAAAATAGAGAAATGTGCGGGGAAGATTGATTGAGTTTGGAACGTCGCAGCGGACTACGGTACCATCCATCCAATTCTCCCGTCATCCGAGCATTTATCGCTCGCAATCCATTATTTTCCCACAAACATTTTCCGTCTCTTCTCGATCATTATGGAAACACATGCTCAGGTCTCTTCCCGCTGTCACCTCGTGCATTCTCACACAAAAACCTTCTTCTTCTCCTTCTTCTTCCCCGTCGCCTTCTTTCCTCTCCCATAACAATGGCTCGAGAAGAGAACCAAGTTGACGACGACGACGTCCCGAAGAAAAGTCCATATTTGTATAATCCAGCGCCGTTTCCCTCGCATGAATCATTCCGGTGCTTCCTCTCTCTCTCTCTCCTTTTCTTTACTTCTTTTTTCTTCTTCTTCTAGTTCCCTTTTTTCATTTCATAAACATCACTCAGACTGACAATCTTCTGCCCGGACATGTTCACCCGCAACGAAACGGTGAACGCGTCGGTGACGCAGGGATTTGAGGAGCTCATCACGTACCACATTGTGAACACTTCGCTCGGAGCCATCTCCACTCTCGTCAACACCCTTCTCATTATCATATTTCTCAGCTACCGACCATTTAGAACACGATATGTGGTGAGTTGTCTTTTCGCGAAAAAATATCAGCGACATGTTTTCTCTTTCAGCTTCTGATCCTGCTCAACGTGGGAGACCTTATCAACAGCACGGCCATCGTGCTGACGGGTCTCAACAGAATCGAGTTGTACTCGACTGCCATTCGTTCGATGACCCTTCCGGTCAGAACGTCGCTCGAGTGCGCCGTCGAACCGTGGCTAATTCTGAAGCTCATCGGTCAGTTTGCACGTTATCTTGATGGGCGGCTGCACACAGAAATAAGCTTCCTTGTAGCAACATGTGATCCTTTTCCTCCTTCTCCTTCTCCTTCGCTTCTTTTTTTGTTTGCTGCGTGAAAACGTCGATCTATCCGTGGGTGTACTTTATTGCAATGTGATATCCCCAAGAAGGAAGAGGGTGTCGCTTCCGTTCTATGACGTGGAAGTCAACGAGCGGGAGGGTGAGAATCTGGAAGGAATTCAGATGAAACACAGTTTGGGTAAACACTTAGAGAGTGCGATGCAAAAGAAATATTGTCGAAAACAACATGACCAAGAAAGGGACACTTTCGTCGCTTCGAATAACATCCGGATGTATTTTCAGGCGATATCCTCATCCCGGTTTCCACGTTCTGGATGGGTGTCGAACGGCTTGTCGCCATCCTTTTCCCCATCTTCTACCGCTTCTCAGTCGATGGAAAAGCCGTAAAGTGAGCATCTCAAGCCTACTATTTTCCACGTCATCAACTCTTTCAGATATCTGATCGTGCCGGGAATCAGTCTCCTCTTCGTTTTCCTCTCAATCTGCGTCGCTTTCTATCTCGCGTTCACTGAGAATCACCCGACAAGCTTCTACTGCGGAAGAAAGGCGGCTTTCGGACAGGGCTTCGGCACGTTCATCTATTGCTGCAACATCACTTGCAACGTGGCAAGCACCATATTCGCCACTGCTGCATACTTCAAAGCTTTAATCTTTCCAAGACACAGTGAGAATGCCAGGATCTTCGCAAAACACTTGAATGCTTTCAGACCACGGATGCAGCGGCAGGTCAATGTGATCCGTTACTATCTGCTCATTTCCGTCCTCTCAACTCTTTTGGTTTCCCTGCCGAACACCATTGCTCTATTCCAGTTGTACGTCGAAAAAGTGAGCTTGCCCCTCTTTATCTCGTGTGATTAACTGAAATTGTTTCCAGGTGAGCGACAGTCTGTCGAAGCCTGCCTACTGGATGCAGACCATCAACAGCGGCATCCACTTCTTTGTGTACTTGGCTTTGAACAAAGAATTTCGGGCGAGGACCTTCCGAATGTTCAAGATGGTTCACTCGGAGGAAATGTCACTTTCCAGTAAGTTCCTTCTGAAACCAGCTCCGCTTTTAACGTATTCGGTTTCAGAGAAGCACTCCCCGGATGGCTGCGAGACTCCCCTTCGAGGCTCTGCCAAAACGCTGACAGCCAGAACTGCCTAATCATTCTTATTCTGATTCCGATTCCCCCCATTTCCATTCGATTCTATCCAGCTTTTCTCTTAATTTATCAATGCCATCAAGCGATCTCTCTGTCGACCTGTATTACCATTCAAAGTGTATTCCGCACTGGTCTCATTTCATGTGATTCATCAAATCAACCCGAGAAAAGAAGAAACAAACATAAAGCATTTACCCTTTCTTTCATTTCCCCTCTTCTCACATCCACTTTTTCTCGCTTTCTCCGACCATGATGGATTGGCTTTGTGTGTGTGCGGGAAATTCGAACTCTCGAACATCAATCGTCCGCCGCATAATTACACGGGACAACAGCAACTGGTAGTTTTACATTGTCCCCTTCTTGCTTTTCCACGCCTATCCAGTTCATAAGCGCCCAAGTGTTTATGTTTATGGATGATGCCCAAAGTATTATCCGTGGGCGGAGGCTGACCATCTATTCTGGCAGGATGCCAAGGCCGACACGAACGGTCTCAGACCAGTCATTCCCTTTGCGTCGGATCGTTGGTTCGGGAGGACACTTTGGTCACTTTTCACTTTTTTGCCGCCTCTCGCTTTTTATTGTCTCGCCACGAAGAAGAAGAAGAAGAAGAAGATGAAGAAGTGGAATCCTCGCATATTGTTTCGCCTGGATCTTCTTAATGTTTGCAGTTTCAAAGTTTTTACCACGTCACACCTTGTTGTTCGTAACACGTATGGTTTTTTGTGACGCTCGTGAAGCATCTGAAGCATCCTGGATCTGCCAAACTTCTTCTTCATGGCTAATATGTGTAGCACGTAGTCCTTCCTTTCATCCTCCGAAATCTCGACAAAATCGTCTCGAAATCTCGACCCGTCGATTTTTTGTGCACCCGTTTCGCTTTTCCTTATCCCCACTTCATCTACCGGGCCCATTGTTCCAGAATAAGCGGAAAACAACTGTACCAAAAAAGGAGAATCCAGTTTGCGGAGACCCTCAGCAGACATTATCCCACTCTCTCATTGGCCGTACGTGTCCAATTTGTCACTTGGTTGCCATTCCCTGACCGAATTACAGTGAATCACTCCCTTGTTTACACCGTTTCTTGATACCTCCTCAAACGGCTTCTTCTCGCTGTAAAACATTCATCGAATTCATCTGACTCACTCATTTTCACCTTCTAAAGCTGTACCATTCTTGCAGTTTTGACACATTTTCAAAATGGGTCTCCCGCCCGTTTTCCTTCTCATTTTCTGGGCTTCTTCCATCGCCAATTCCCTTCCGTTGGCACCTCCACCACCAGACGTAAGAATGAGATTTGACATTTATTAGGGAGACAATTTCAGAGTTATTAAAGTTTCAGTTCAATGCGGACTTCTCAAAACGCGCCGCCAAATCGGATTTGATGGCCGTGGTGGACGAGGATGAGCTGCAAAGTTTACGGCACAACGGGTTCCAGGTGAGGAGGATTAGAATTATATGGGCGAAAAAGAAGAAGGCGTTCGGAACCAGCCTTCCGTGGGAATGACGATCTGCCAATTTGTTCAACCATCCGGGGTCAATCAAAGTGTTTCTGCGACCACCATTTACCAGATGAGGGCGGCCACACTCGTCTTCCGAAGCATGAATAATCGCGGAGATGTTACTTGTCACGGCGGTCGGCAACTGGTTGCGTCATAACCAAAAACAAGACAGAAATCGATCGATAAATAGTTTCTTCTGCAGGAACAGTTGCGACGCTTGCGAGAGAAGAACATTGGCAGAGATCCGATGACAGTGACAGAGGAGATGGCGAGAATCGGCAATTCCATCGAAGACATCTCCGAGTTCTCACTCGATTCCGCAGAAATCGACGAGGCGATCAACGACATTACGATACCGAGTGAGAAGACTCTTGGAAACTACTGAACATTTAATTCTTACAGCAACTTCACAACTGAAAAAGAGCAGCAAATTCAGTGAACTCTCGGAGATTCACAACACTGACTCTTCAAACAAGTCTCTTCCGCCGTTCGCATTCTCGGAAGATGAAGAGGAGATTCCGGAGAGCATTGAGAAAGTGGAGGTTACTTTGACACTGTGCACATCTTGTGGTATCTTTTAAAATCGAATTTCAGATAGTTCCTCCCTCCACACCAGTTGCCATTACTCTGCCAACTACAACACAACCGACCACAACCACGACGATTTGGACTTCTACCTCGACGACTCCGCCTCCAAAACATAATATCATGAGCATTGATAGCGACGTGGAAGTTCCAGGAAGAGAAAGTTCGCCGAGTCCTGTCGTCGATAGCGCGGTGACTACTTTTGTTCCGACAGCAGCCGTCACGACCACAATTCCAACAACTGCAACTGTGATATACAGGTACTTTTTTCTCTAATAATTATCATGCAACTTGTCTTCAGCCCTCCAACTACTACACATTCATATTTCACATCAAAAACTCAGTCACCGCACATCTTCTCTTCCACCACAGTCCGTCTTCCATCCCCGATTTTCCTGGCTTCTTCTTCTGCTGCTTCTTCAGTTTTCCTGACAACTCCGAGACCGTTCAGAGGACCATTCACTACTGAATTCAAAATTGAGCCAGTGAAGAAAAGAAGTGAAGGAGGAGCCGCCGAACTGAGAGAAAGAATCCGATCTACCAGTCAGCTACTGAACCTTCTCGGAGACAGAATAGAAGGAATCGATCAGCAGATGACGATGAATCAAGCAGTTCCGAAGACTGGAGTGCTGCCCAATATCTACGATAGAGGAGAGGTGAAACGTAGGAATTACCGGAACAAACAGTGGGGCAAAACGGGAATAGGAAGGCAAGGAGTGCAGACTTACGACGGACAGTTCAGTGGAGTTGCCTACGGAGCCACGAAGCAGAGGGGCGGAGGGTACACGATGAGAAAGAAGATGGCGAAGAGGCCGTGGACAGGAAGAGGCTACAAAACGAGAAGGCTTGGAGAGAGAAGGCCCGACGGAATGAGCCCGACGACGTTTCTGGAGAAGAAGACGACGGAAGTGTCGGTGGAACCGTACGGAAGCAAGAGAAGAGGAGAATGGATTCGAGGAGTCAAACAATCGGAAAGAAGGAATGCAGTGAGAAGAGTCAGCGAGAAGCAAAAGAGTCTCGCGGAGGCGTTGCTCGAGTCGGAAGAGTCTTCGATGCGGCAGTTGAAGAAAACTTTAAGGCAGATCAGAGACGTCGTCAGGTTTAAGACTTCTTCGACTACCGCTACGATGCAGACGACAACCAGCACTGTCAAACCGGCAATTGTAAGTCACTCAAGATAAGCAGTGTTCTCAGTTTATTGATTTCAGAACAATCGTCTCCACGAATCATTCTACAAGGGTACCTTCGATTTGAAGCGATAAACAGAATCTCATTCCTCAATTCCTCTCACTTGTTTTAATTATTGTTATTATAAACTAACTTATTTGTAAATATAGTCCCCCTTTTCCCCTTTCTGCCAGACTCTCCCCTCCCTCCCTCCCGCTGATTTCTCCGTCTCTTCCCCTCTCCGTCGCCCTAATAAAGTGTTCATTTCGTGCGAGTTACTATGGAAACGAAAGAGAGCACGACACGCGGAAAGCGGCCTTCCGCACGCAAACTCTCCGCTCAAGACATGGTGTAAGCAGACAGAATTACGATGATTTCCACTGTGGTGAGTGTTTTTGACATGTTTCCAACTAAATTAGCTTCTGTCCGTCAGTTTTCTCATTCTGCAAAAGATGATGAAATATGAAATGGTTCAAAATTCAAAATGACCAAAAACCAGACGAGGCTTTTTGAAGCCGGAGCTTTGCAGACTATTTGGACTGGATTGACGTATCTTGGGTCCAAGTCTCCGACCGATCGGACTATTTTATGTGGATTAGAGGCCGAAAAGATTGGGTTTTTACGAGAATAAGGCCAAAAAATTCGAAAAGCCTGCAGCCCAGCCGTGAAAATGACAAAGAATACGTGCTGTTTGGAAGCATAATTACCATGAATTCGGGGCGGATCTTCCGAGATCAAACACGGAAAATGCTTATTTTTTGCAGCGCTCCTCCCTGGCGTACCAGCTGCTTCTCAATCTTCAGAAGACACTTTCCCTCGTCTATTTCCTCGTCATTTTCATCCTTTTCTTCTACAAAGGCAGGTATTTCGTCCCGGGCTCCTTGGTTAAAAGCATTTCAGGCTCAATTTTACCTTATCAGCGGTATGTTCGAGTTATGGAATTCTTCATTATTGTGCCTTTCATTCCTATTGAATACTTGAGGATTAATTGGGGTAAGCAGTAGAAATAATTTCAAAGAGAGACGGACAATCAAAGTTTTCAGCAAGTCGAGGGAATCTGCTGGAAAGTTCTGCGTTTCTTGTCCTCACGAGTTTTCTTTCCATTCCGATCATACTCATTTTGGTTTACGTGGCGTTCTTCCAGAACTATGGTAAGACATTCCAAACAGCTCACAAAAGTTCAATCTTCTCAATTTTCAGTTCTATTCATCGAGGAGATAATCACATTCGTCCTTGGTTTCTTCGTTATACTGGAAACGGTTCTCGCCGTTGTACTTTCCATCACTTTTTCCTCGTCAGGGTGAGAAAGATGCCGTTCAGATCTCTTTTAAAGTGATTTTTTTTTTGATTTTCAGAGCACCAGCTGGCAGCCAACACACATCATAGAAATAAAGTATTCGAAATGAGATGCTCATAGAATAGAATAAATAGTGTTCTCTGAATCTAAATAACGTATCTCCTTTTTATTTTCTCATCACTCTCAAAATAGAACGGAGCAGCATGTTGTCCGTTTGGAGGCGGCACTTGTTCAATACTGGTACCACCTGCTCATTCTTTTTTCTTGCTCTGCTCGGTCCGAAGGTACTTCGATGTTCTGACTGAGATTGACTTCCTCCCATTCGTCACTCTCAAAACAGGAGCCCCGTGATACTTGGATACCTTCCGACATTTCCCACGGAATGTGTGTTGCTGCGAAGTATGCTCCGAGTACGGAGAGCAGCAATCCGCCGTTTATTCTTCGACGCAATTTCGTGAGCACTTGAAAGCCAATTGCCAAAAGGGCCACTGAGCACGGATCTCCTCGAACTCATTGTTTCAACTGCTGCCCCGAGAGCCGGCGAGTGAAAATCGACGCATTGTTCCGGATTACTCGCATTTTCACTTTTTTTCGGCGCGAATTCGAAATGAACCGGAAAGACGGAGAAAAGACACCGCTTCCGCTCGGTCCTACGGTAGGTACTTTCAGGAGGAGGAGGGGGAGAAGACGTCCACACTTTGGTGTCTCCCCTCCGTCACTTCATCTGCATATATTATCGCATGTCTTCTTTTCCAGCACGTCCAATTACCATATTCCAATTGCTCTTTGCTCGTTTCCTTTCTACTCTTCTCTTCTGACGCACCTTGGCTTTTCTTGCTAACTTTGCCACTATTTGTGGATCAATTGGGCAGCTGATTTCGATGCAAGACGGGTGATATCACCCCACGAGAGTCCCCAGAAGCTCCACAATTACTTGTCACCGCCGCAGCCTCTTCCTTGTTTTCACCGCCCACCCAAATCCCCAAATTCAATTATCAGCTGCCGGCGCACGCTTTTGTCAATCCAAACTCATCAAAAACACGCGAACTTTTTTGTTTCCCCCCGTTCGTTCGTTTGGTTTTTGCCGGAATTCTATGCATTCCCCCAGAGAGCAGCGGCGCCCGGCTGTCTGTGACGAGAGCAGGCGACGGAAATCATTTGTTCGCGAGGGATTTATGCAAATGTTATGGGAGTCTCCTCATAACTTTTGCGAATCTCTTTCGAGTTCCGATCAGCTGACCTCGCGCTCCAGTTGTTAACTTCTTCATGACGCGGAAGAGTCTTCAGAAAAAGGAAGTCGTCGACCGCTCAAGTACCTGTAGAGATATTGAGAATTCTGACACAAACCGGATGACAAGTGCTCCCACGTTGTTTACGCACTCTCATCGTTCCACCAAACTTCCTGCTCCACCTGAATATTAATGTTTCTGTATATCTATCACTGCCGCTTCATTTGTGTCAGCTGAGCACTGAATAATCAAATAGTTGCTCGGATGTATACGCGTGCGGTATCCGGTTTCCGGCCACGTAAAGAACATAATTGGGTGGTCCGGCAGGTATCAAGAGGGCGCCGCTACTGTCGTCTCTTGTAATCCGATTCTTTGAACGTCCCCCCGACTAAATCTCGTCATTGTTATTGTGCCATCGAATATCGAAATGCCAGGAAAATAATCTTGGTCTGCCGCCTCGACGGCACAGATTGAAATTTTATGAAGCAGAACTCATAAAATATGGCATTCCTCCGCCGCGTTTTGATGACGGATAATTGAGCAAAATTTAGGCGTTTTTTAAAGAACAATTTGAATTCATTCACGTTTACCGATCAAAGATCGCGTGAGCGGGATTACTGTAGGAAACGTAAATGAGAAGAAGAATACGAGAAAGTTTGGTGCTCCACTACTATTTGCACAAACTAGGACCCTTCTAAATGCGTTAATCATTTCAGACGCCTCCTTCTCCCCCCTATTTCTCCTCCTCTTTCTCCTTATTTTCTCTCTTTTCAATCCGCGCGCTGCCTTTTTTTGTCACCCTGAACGTCCACCCATCCGTTTCAAAACAACGTCTTCTCGTCCGTCTTCCCTTCTTCTCGACTTGCGTGAGTATCTGAAACGTGACCGACTGGACCTATCCCTTTTTGTTCTGATTCGAAAATGTTCAGTCTGACGTCTTCTCTCGCCTTTCAAAGCCTTCATATCTTTCGAAAAAGCAAACACAAGGATGACAACATCCAGGCAATTTGCATTTTGTTCAAGTTCCTCCGCAGACTTCTGCGCGTCTCTCACTTCCTCGATTCACAGATCATCTGGAACATTTCACGTACTATCGTGCCTTCTGTAGTCAATTGATGACGTGGTCAAACGTGGGATGTTTCAGAGGCTTTCGACTTGGCCGCCGGCGAAAAAACGTCCAAACTCTGTGAAATTGGCTTTTGATGCCTCATCTATTATGGGCAAAGTCGTGAGAAACAATGAAGATGTCATCTGCCAGAGGTGGAAAAAGCGAGGGAATTGGAAGAGGCAGGGACCACGGAAAGTAGTTTTCGAACGTGCGGTTCTAGTGCACACGTCGTGCCCCTCAAAAAAAGAAGAAGAAGAAGAAGAACATGTTATTGTCGGCTCCCGTGTGCGCGCCTTCCGAAACCTCTCCAGACACATAAAATATCCCGGGCCACGTGTCATCATGCCTTCTCCTTCCGCACTTCTGAATACCTTCCTGATTTATGTTGCCCTTGTTCGTCCGTCTGCGATCCCTTGAAATGATGAAATTTCGGTGGACGTCTCTGGCGATCCGTCCTTTGTCCGCCTATTTTCGGCACCTGAATCCGTCCCATCCCTTCCCGGCCGCTTCTCCTTTCGCTTTCAACTTCTTCATCGTGTCTACTCGTTTCCCACCGACCCTGCGCCGCAAAACATTCCAATTCCAATGTCAAAAGACGAAGAGCCCGCTAACTCGATAGTAAACACTTTTAGACGGAAGAGCACGAAGCCTTACTGCTCATTTGGTCATCAAGGAGAACACTATTTCGAGAATCTGCCCAACTCAATTAGAATACACCCGTGTTCCTTGAAATGGTGATCATTCGACATCTCACGTACTCTTGCTTCCAGATCTATCATACTCCGATGACGTGCCCTTTCGCTTTGTTCCCATAAGAGTTCCTACTCTGATCACCTGAACTTTGTGAATGCATTCAAAAGACGGATCGCGAGGACTTTCGAAAGAGAAGGAAATGTTTCTTGAGCCTTTTGATCCACGCGAGCGCTCCCTTCTCCATCGCGGAGCTTCTCCGTTTCTGCATCTGACAGCCATTTTCCTTCTTCCTCTTCCCACAGTCGGCCACCACTTCATATCGGTTGCACTTGTGCTCCGTTCTCACCCTCACTTCAACCACCTCTTCATCCTTTTCTCTTTCTCTTGCTCAAAAGTTCTTGTCGACTACGACGTCTTCAATTTTCAGCTTCACCAGTTTCGCCTGGAGCCGTCATTTGTAATTCTCGTCACTTTTTCCCTTTCCACTCCGTCCCACTCGCCACCTTCTGTTCCGATGGTGCACTTCCGAGGATGTCTTCCTCTCTTCTTCTTCGTTTTCTTCCACTTCATCTTCGTCTTCAGATTCGGCAATTTGTCAAAGTCATCTGGGAATCCGTTATTTAACCCGCCTTCTGAGTTCTTCTTTTCCTTCCTGCCTGTTCCGGCCGTTCGTTAGAGCAGAGGCTGTCATAGTTTTTCTTGCATTTTCTGAAAGGCAAGCATGTTTTTCTGCCACTCACTGCACCCACCAACTCTTTGTTTTTGTGCGCATCCTCATCCGCAAAGTTTGCGATTCAATTTCCAACTTTTCATCGGGAACACTTCACAGTTGCCACGTCATCTAATCTACTCTCAGCGTCTCCATTCTCTCTCTCTCACAACAAGGTGTCAGTTTTCGGGTTGCAAATGAGCATCTTTTTGAGCCCTACGCCCTGCTCCGTCTCATTTCATTTTTTGCAGACTGTAATGTTCTCCGAACGCCCCTCTCATTTCATTTCGGTTTGTCCAAAAATGTTCTATTGTGGCTCCAGTTTGTCTGCCAATTCAAAGCCATTCCCTAAAAGAGAATGTGTTGCCAGTGATTATTTCTTTGTCCGCACGTATCCCTATTTCTCTCTTCCGCTTTCTCTTTTGCCCTCAAGTTTCATTACTCGCGTGGTCCCGGTCGAAACTCCGCCCACTTTCGGTTTGTTTTCCTTTGGGCGGGGCTCTAGCTCCACGACGAGCTCCGGAGTCAAATGAGATTCGAAAAGCTATTGGTCACTTTGGTTCCTTTGCACTTTTCCTTTTCCTTTTGCTCGCCAAGTTGCCTTCGTTTTCTTGTAATTACTTCTCATTCTTTTCTAGTCTCTCTCTCTCTCCAGTTCATTTCGTGTTTTCAAAAGTTCTTTGTTCTCAGTCTCATGGACGAATAGGCGTCAAATGAGATGGATGTCGTCGTGAACATCACTGATCTGACGCCGTCATCGACGTCGCCAACTCCAGATGAGTGCGGTCTCGAGCCGCATGACTTCCTTGAGGTCAAATTCTTTCTGATCAGCGTCGTCGGCACGCTGATCGGTCTATTCGGACTGTTCGGAAACGCAACGACTGCCCTGATCCTAACCAGGTTCCCTCCAATATTTTTCCTCTCTTTTTCACCTTTTTCGTTTTCAGACCGTCCATGCGCAACCCGAACAATCTGTTTCTAACCGCTCTCGCCGTGTTCGATTCGTGCCTTCTCATTACCGCCTTCTTCATTTACGCCATGGAATACATCATCGAGTACACAGCCGCCTTCGACCTCTATGTCGCCTGGCTCACTTATCTTAGGTTCGTTTTGGTTTTGTGTTTTGCATCTTCTTTGTAGCCCGCAACCAATCAGTTTTGCCCTTATTCCCGTAGTTGCACGAAACAGGAATTCGCGTCGGTTTTTGGACCTTTAGTGACAAGAAAGAAGAAGTAGGAGGAGAGGGCGAAAGTAAAACGCAAAAGTAGATTGACATGGGTCCGGGATACGAGGGTTTCTTGACGGAGCACGAGGAAGTAGAAGTAGAAGAAGAGACATGATCGACGGCGACGATAGGCAACTTCATGGTGACAAGTTAACCTGAATTCCGAAAAGGAAGATTCGATTTAGACGGGTGTTTGGTGTTTCTGTGGACTCTAAACTCGGTGGACTAGGTGCGGGAAATGGGGTGATTGCGCGGACGGACGGCCGATTATTCAATCATCTTTCGTCGCCTTTGACCAGTTCGATGATTGATTCTATTTCAGGTTTGCATTCGCACTATCGCACATTTCACAAACGGGAAGTGTTTACATCACGGTAGCAGTCACCATCGAACGGTATTTGGCAGTATGTCACCCGAAGCGGAGCAAGAAAATGTGCGGACCGGGTGAGCGATTGATTGAATTCATTTTCCGAATGATGTAATGTTTCCGTAGGCGGCGCTGCGTGGACTATTCTCGGAGTCACCACTTTCGCCGTCGTTTTTAATTGTACCAAGTTCTTTGAACTGCAGGTCAGTGAGCAAACGGGTGCTTAATGAGCTCGCTCGTAATTGTTTCAATAGAGGGTAGATCAAAAAGACAGAGTGGTTCAGGTCACAGTGAATCCAAACTGTCCGGATGGGAGCAATTGGCAGTCGTACATCCTGCTGCCCTCCGCTATGGCAAGCAATCCGATCTACCAACAGGTCAGAGCGCTCCTTTCGATTCTCACTCGAGTACCGTTCATTTCCAGCTTTATTCTCTCTGGGTCACTAACTTTGTGATGGTATTCTTCCCGTTCCTTACTCTTCTTCTCTTCAACGCCATCATTGCGTACACAATCCGACAGAGTTTAGAGAAATATGATTTCCACAATCAAAAGTGAGTTTTGTCCGAATTTCAGCAGTTGAGATCCATTTCAGCCATCTCTCGATTCATTCTGATTCATGCCATGCATTCATTGTATTCTGTACTGATATGTACGGCTGATTATAAATCCGTTCTCTGTAGTTATAAGGGAGCCTCATTCCGGATTGTTTCGCACCTTTTCTCTTGCTCTCTCTCTCTCTTGGCATGACCCCTTTTCCGTCCGGAATGAGCCCCTCGGCCTCCCCCTCTGTGTGCTCCCCGGGGACCTCTGATCTTCCCGTTTATTGCAGAAGCGTGGTGGCCGCCCTATCCGCCAGTGTAAACCTTCCGCGCAACATCGCCGGGTACTGTCCGTCCAACTGTCTTTGCCATGTTCCTCTGTCGTCCTTTACACTTCGTGGTCTGGCTCCCCGTCGTACGGTCGTCACCGACAGCACGGCGGCGGGCTCCACGGCCGCTTCGTCGCTTACATCGCCTGAGTCTTTCCGGTGCCTCTAAGCATGAAACAAGTTATCGTCGTCCGTCCGAGCTTCGCACGTCTTCTTCTTCTTCTTCTTCTTCTTCTTCCACTTCTACTTCTACCTCTTCTGCTTCTCCTTCGCTTCTATTAACGTTCGCTTTCCTTATTTCCGGAGCTGCTCGCATTTTAACTTGCTTCCCTTGTTTTAACGCCGTTTATCAATCTATTTTAACATCTAGTTTTGAGTGGAGTGATTGGGAACGGTGAAGTGTTCGAACGTTCCGAACATTCGAACCTTTTCCGTTCTCCTACCCTTAGGTTGTTTTTCAATTTTTCATTTCTCAGTTAATCCTTTACTTTTCCAGAATTTCGAGTCGGAATGAGCTGAAAGAAAAGTCGAGAGAAGCGACTCTAGTCCTCGTCATCATCGTTTTCATTTTCCTCGGCTGCAACTTTTGGGGATTCGTGCTGACCTTGCTGGAAAGGATCATGGGCCAGGAGGCTCTGATGGTCGACCATCACGTCTTCTACACATTCTCACGAGAAGCGATTAACTTTCTTGCCATTATAAACTCGTCAATCAACTTTGTGATCTACCTGTTATTCGGAAAGGATTTCAGGTGAACTCGGACTTCATATACCTCAGCTTTCATCGATTGTTTTGTTTTCAGAAAAGAACTGGTGGTGGTGTACGGTTGCGGAATGCGTGGAATGACAATGCGTCTTCCGGTTCAGGACAAGTTCGCCATCTGGAGACACTGGAAGCGCAGAAGTCTCGGCTTTCCCTGGCCATGAGCAGCAAGACGCGTCACAAAATCTCGCTCCCACAGACATTCGCAGAACACGCGAACCTCGAAGGGCTCGAGCAGACACGCTTTCTGGCTCGCCATGAGGACAGAGTGCAAACGCAAGTATCACCGATCCACGCACTTCGCAACGGCGGTAAACTCGTTAGCGTCCTGTCTTTTCTTGAATTCATGTTTATCCAGGTTCGATGCCTCTGAAATTCGATCCATTACGCAACGGCGGGTCGAACGGAAGGCCTTGCAAAACGAGCATTATCGACAACGGAACGGTTGTTTGCACAGTCACAGAGTTCCCTTAATATGTACTGATTTTTCATTGTTTTCTACGGTTGTAATTCTGATAATAAACTTGTCTTTTTCGAACTTCTTCACGTGCACCGAAACTTTTCAGGGCGTTCGATTCAAATTCTTCATTCTCGGACTGAGTTGAAACGAGAAGAATCTTCCAGAAGACACAATGGTAAGTGATCGTTTTGAGACACCGTTTAAGAGAGAAAAATGTCAAGAAAGAGAAGGAGGGCGAGTCGGACAAGGAAACAAAGACGGAAGAAGATAAGAAGAAAACGAACGTCGAAATGCCACCGATACCGCCGACCGTTCTGACGATGAAAGTCTCGTTTACATTCAAGATTTCTGATGTGAATACCGAAAATCTGTGATTCGTTGATGTTTTGAGTTTTAGAAAGATGTCGGGAAAGCTGCGAACGAAGTGATCCAACTGGAAGACGACATGACCGTTTTGTTCGTTTCTAAAAATTCATTTTTCAACGGATTTATCTTGGGTAGCAGAAGGATTTGAAGTGTCAAAAGAGCATGGAAATTCAGGAGACAAACTGATAAAAGTGAACGACACGACAGAGAAGGAGAAATGTGTGCTGGAGCTGCTGAAAGGAGAGAGCACGGTGGAAGTGATGAGGAGAAAAGGGGCGATTCCGGTGACGAAGGAGAGAATGACAAAGAATAAGTACCAAGTGAGGGACGGGTGCGCTTGCTTCCTTCTGGAAGTGGAGAGAGTGAGATTTGATATTAAACTGTTGCGGACTCTACATCATTTGTTGCAGTTGCCCAACATGACGACGACATCCGTTGGAATCCGATGCGTCAACAGGCAGAACCGAGCCATCGTGGTGATGGTGAGCAGATACAGACCACTCAAATTTCATGTTCGGATTGCTTTTCAGGTGGAACCGAACGGAATCGTGTCTCCGTTCGTCGGCATCGGGGACAAAATAGTTGAGTTTGACGGTGTGCGGCTTCCTAAAAAAGGCGGTATGGACGCGGAGAATGCGTTTGTTCGAGAACAACTCTCAAAGTTGGGAGCCGGGAAGAGAGTGGAGTTGCTCGTGGAAAGGCCGATTTCTGAGTCTCAAAGGGCCATATTGTACCATTATATTTCCACTGTGACAAGCAGCAATGACGTTAAGAAAATGGCGAAAGACGCGGTGGACATTGGAAAGGTGAGCAGCAAATGCAGGAAAAATGAGATAATAGTTTATTTAGGAAGCGAGCCGAATGCACTTTCTTGTGCTCAAAAAGATCAATCCAACGAGCATCCTTTCTTTGGATGTTCGCAAAACGAAAAAGACGAATAAGAAGACGAATGACGCGAGCAGCAGTAGCATCAGCATTTCCGTGGGTCACTGTAGTTTTGATAGGAGATTAGTTGGAAATTCAGACGTCGTCGGCCGAGATGAAGATTCGCAGCGACGCGTTGGAACCTCTGAAACCTGTCGTTCAGAAGAGCCACGCTCTGATCAACGAGCCCGAAGACTGGGATGACGGCCAGGAAGACGAGTTTGACGCCAATAATGACTAGTTGAACTTGCCCATAAAGAATGGTTAATTTGTGTTCAAAAATTTCATTTCCGAATCGCAAAATGTTGTTGCTTGTCAATATCGTTTTCCTAATCGAGGTGTCTTTTGGAGTATTGTACGATGGCAAGTTCTTCGATCCGAAGAACCGAACCAGTCTGTTCACCTTCCCATCATCAAGGGTGATGGCCATTTTCAGCGGCTGAATGTGTAGTTTACAATGCAATGACCGATTATGAATATCTCGGAAATGTGGACAAATCGGCAGACGGCGAGAGCTGTGCTCCGTGGAATTCGGTCACCGAAACATGGTATCCCTCTGCAAACAACATCGAAAAACAGCTGTAACTCACCGAGAAACCGTGTTCTCTCTAGATAAATATTTCAGAAAACAGGCACCTGAAAGTTTTTATCATTCTAAGTGCCGAACGATCCGACTGAAAGACGGGCATCCACTGACCAATGTCTCGTCTTCGAATGGAATTCCTTTGGATCCCCCGATAACTTCCGGCAAATGGGGACCGTGGTGTTTCGTGAAAAAGGAAGGAATCGTCGGAACGAAGAAGTTCGATTACTCGCCTGCCGTCTGCTTTTCCGCGTGCGACGAGACGAAGATCGTGACGGCGACAGAACGAAAAAAGTTTACGGGTACCTAGGTCCTCTCCTGAAGATTCTCACAAGTTTTGAGGGGTTTCAGAGCACGGATACAGTGTTCTCAAGTTGAATTACAATCCGAAACTGCTGGATCCGATTGACAAACTGTTTGCGGATTATCAGTTCGGTGACGGAAATTACTACACTTATGTGGGTGATTTTCGACGAAGCACACAAGAATCGGCCATTTCCAGAAGAAGTCACAGGAGCAAGCGCCCGAGTATCTCGTGCTCCGTCGCAGAGTTTTCTTCGTCCTGTGCTTCGTCTTCTTCGCCGTCATCATCTGGATTCTTGCGTGCTTCTTCCTCAACAAATACTCTCAAAAAATGCACCGAAAGAAGCAGAAAGCGTTGGAGGAATTCTTCGAAAGCACCACTTTGGCGGACATCAAATTGCAGGCAGATTTGAGAAGGGAAACAGAAGACGTTTAGGGAATAGAACTCTCTTCATTTTACATGAGACATGAACGAATGGACAGTGATCTTTTCCAAAAACAGAACAAAATGCACACATGAATGAATAGAAACATTGACAAAGTGAACGAATGACATGAAGATCATGGTCTGCAATAAAACGGGTAAAACGTGTGCAATAAAGTGGGTGATAAAAGGTACAGGGGGGGGGGGCTTATAATAAATGTTCTATGACTGATTCTCCACCGACGGAGGATCGAATTTCAGGAAGGTGTCCATGATTTTCTTGTTGTCCTCGTCGGAATAGTCATCTTTTTCGATCAGCCGGTTGCTCGCACTGATCTCGTGATGAACGGTAGAAGTTGACGGCTACAAGAATGAAATGTATTTAACGAAGATCTTCTAACTCTAACCTCGGAATTACGACGAGGTCGGGTCGTTTCCTCGCCGAACGTCACCGGTGGGCACTTGGTGATTGGCGACGGCACAAAAGAGGTCAAGAACGCAGATGGATCGGTGAAACGAGCTCCGGAATCGGGATGAATGTAGGTGAATGGAGTCATGACAGTTTCTGTGCGTACAACTTCCGACGCTCCGACACTCCGATAGTGCTCATCAGAAACATCTCTGCTTTGATAGTAGCTGTTCGTTTCCAAAGAAGTGCCCACTTGGAAAGGGGTCAAGTAGGTGTAGAACGGGGAATTGTTGTTGATCTGAACGTCGCTGAAGAACATCGGTGCGGTGGAATTCCGCATTTCGATGTGATCAGAAGACGAAAACGATCGGATCATCGGAGAAATGGGCACGCGCATGGGCGGAGTCGACAAGTTTCTCATCATGTCCTGCATCGACGAAAGGTTTTTGAATCGTCTATCGTTGTCGAACACGTCGTCCTCGAGTTTCTCGTGACGATGCTGCGGGAAGTCTCCTTTTCTGAAAACAATCTTGTTTCCAGAAGGAAAATTAATTTCTCACTTTTTTGAGCCGCCCGTTTCGACCGTTTCCGGAAAGCTCTGGTCGTCGATCCATTGCATAGATTCGCAATTTCTCTGCGATGTTCCCGCTCTGATCTTCGCAGTTAAAAAACCGTTCGAGTCTCCTTCCATCTTGTCAATCAGCTCTTGAAGTGTCACTTTACGGGACTTCTTATCCGACCGAACACTCGAATCTTTGAAAGACGCGCGCACATGCTTGTTTGTGGGGCAGTCGTCCGTCTCGGCCATGTCGAACTCCCTGAAATCATGCCGATGTCGTTCTCTCAATATCCTTTTCCTTTTTTCGCAAACCTTTTCAGGGAAGCCCACGAGCGGTACTTCTTCTCCGTGTGCCGTCTTTCCATTCTCTTCGCATCCTGCTCTCCTTTCCTCTGGCGATAGTTCAGCACCGCTTCTGCTTGTTTTCGCGGTGAATTTTGTTGAAGAATCGTGGGAACTCTGCAAACAATCGCTGACACTCTTGATGACTTCCGAGAGATGACTCTTGGAAACGAGCTACAATAGAAAGTTGACAAAGAATTTCAAGTTTCTTTTCGAAAAAAACATGTAATGTTTCAGAAGTGTACGAGACGAAATTGACGGACAAACAATACAAACAAAACTAGACAAAACGACAAAATACGATTTCTTCTTTCTCACTCGTACGGCTTTGGATCTTTATAAATCAAAGTGTCGTCTTTTCTTCGGATGAATCCGACAGGCAGTGGCGGTTGTGGAGCGGAAGTGAACGCACGCCAGAAATCCGCTTGATACTTGGTCGACTCCAAACCCGTTTCCAGTTCTTTTTTCGTATAGGGACAATGGGCGAACAGCGGAAGGTCCAGCATTGACATCGGTGGCGGTATCTTTCTCAGAGAAATGAGTGTTTTGATCACAGAATCTTGAAGTTCAATGATTTCTTGAGGAGTGAGCTCCTTGCTAATATAGAATAGTGTTCTGTATGTGATCGATTTGGAAAAAGAATGAAAATTAGTTTCCACGAACCCTTGTTGCACGTTGTCGTCATTGATTTGCTTTCGTACTCGAATACGCTTATTAGCCGCAATATCACGTCGGAGTTGATCGGAGAATTCAGTGAAAGCGACCGATCTTTCCTGGTTGGCCTTTCGAACTCTTTCATGGACTGAAGGCAGCTTTACGCAGGAGTCCTGAATCCGCTTGCTCGGTTTTGGGAGGAAGACACGTTGAATAACGAAGTCGTCAGAATCTGAAAATGAGTAATAAGGATACTAGAAGCGGTTGGGCATGTACCATCTTCAGAGAACTCTCCTCGGCCGATCGATTGACTTTTGGATGCACACTTCGGAGAATTGGTGTCGAGCGATGGCTGATAAACCATTTTTGGAGACTCACGCCCCTCGGAAGATGTTTCAGTAACGCAGTTGGTGAACACTTTTCTGATTGATCGAAAAGTTTGACATCCTTTCCGATTGCAACGGTAAGCCGGATACTCTCGCGTCTGACCACGATAACGAGTTCTTCGCAAGCACAAATTCATCATTTCGTTGCAAAGATGGCATTCGATTGCGTACGGAATCTGAAAAGAGCACATTTGCTTGATGCTGAGTGGCCATGATCACCTTGTACTTGACACCTCGAACATCGATTTCCACGTCGTTCCCGTCCTCATCCGATTTTTCATCGAAGAGAACTTTATACTCTACTTCGGCGTCATCGGAATGATCTCCGTCAAAAATGACATCGGAGGGTGTTTCGTTTGGGAATTCGCTGTCTGTTTGCGACTGAAAGCACTTCTCATTGTCACATAGTAAAAAAAACGCACCGTTCGAATATCGCCGTTTGGTTTTTGAACATTACACGGAGTCAGAATAGGCGGGCTTTCTGTTGAGAATGAACCACCGTCTACAAAAAACAACGGTCTTCCGTCAGAACACATAAATAATTGAAATCACCTTTCACGGGAGCAGCACCGTTTGGGATGTCATCTCCGATGGAGTCGTTGTCAGTCAGACTGACTATCTCTTCGTGGTGAACATCTTCGCAGTCCATCTTACAAGGAAAATTCAACAGAAAAGTCAGCGGGAATTGCAAAACAACCTGACCTGCGCGCGGTGTTTGGATTTCCCGCCGGCGCTTCTTGGTTTTCGTTGCGGGGACCTTGGAAAGTTTTGGTCCCTGCGCCTTTAAAACTACGGTATTTTTTGAAAATTTAACCAAGAAATTTAAAAATTTTCAAAAAATACCGTAGCTTTATGATGTACGGTCACATTCGTTCAGCTGTGCGCACCCGTTTTTTATGTACATTTCGGTCGATTTTGAACAGCAAAATCAGCGAGTTTTTTTTTTAACTTTGGACGCGTTTTTAACTATAACACCAATTCATTCAGTCAGAAAACAAGTGCACAATTCATAGACTATGAATCAGTGTTATTTTGGTCATCGAAAAACGCGAAAAGAGCGATAGCTGACCAAATGGGATTGATTACGCCCTGAAAAAACGGTGTTTCAGTCAAAAATGCGTCCAAATTGATTAACAAAGTCGAGTATTTCTTGTTTTGTATAGAATTGTCATGTTTGTGTAGTCTCTAAATTGCCGCATCTTAATCCGCCCGAGATTCTGTCCTCCTTCTCCTCCTAGTCAAAAAAAGAGTTGTGCAATTTTCTTAGGCTCTCCAGAGCATCGTGCTCGTCTTCGTCGCCAACTTTTCTTGGGCTCTTCTTCATTTTGGGAGACAACACACCTCGTCGTCCGCAACCACATCCTCTCCTTCTTCTCCTTGTTCTTCTTCTTTTTCCTCGCCCTCAATTGTTTTATCCTCCCCTGGTGAGCACACGCACATAACATCTTTTCCCTTTCTTCTCCTTCTGGTAGGCCCGCCGACACCGGAGATCTCCAAACTTTCGACTCATGTCTACTCAAACAGAGTGCACTGCTTCTTCAATCTTTCGGTATTTCTTCGTGAGAAATGAATGAGAGAGAAGGAGAGAGAAGAATGGAAAAGAGAGAAATATACAGAGAGTTCAGAAGCCAAGTGCTTGTTCGCTTAGACTATTCTAGTGGCATAAGTGAGAAGTGTCTTTTGTCAAATTCTGACCAACATGTTTTTTATCTCTCGTTACTTTCTGTACTTTCTTCTCGGCTGAAACCAGTGTCATCACTGACATCCGGTCAGTATTAAGTAGCCGTTTTTGTTTGGACCAGGGCTGGGGAAAAGGCCAGCCCAAGCCTGGACTTTTGACCCACTTTCACTAATCAGATCGGACCGAAACTTTGCAGGCTTCATGGACTTGGGTCCAAGTTTCAGGCCGATCGGATTATCTGGTCCCAAGATATGTGGATGGGAGGCAGAAAAGACCAATTTTCGCAAAAAAACCGGAATTTCCGGCCAAAAACCACTATATCTCCGGACCGGATATTCCGATAGGTCTGAAACTTAGACCCGATACACTTCAATCCTAGTCAAAGAAGTCTGCAAAATTTGAGTCCCATTGGATTATTGTAGGTGGGTCAAATGCTTGGCAGGCATTTGAGAAGCGTACGCCGGTCTTTCGCCCTGGTTTTCCTTTCGAATAAACAATATGAGCCCTTTCCGCGTCATATTTTTCATCAGTAGTTTCAGTTCTAGTAAATCAGCTAATCAGTTGTTTCCGCTTCTTCCTTTCCGATTTCCATTTGTTTCCCACAACTCATCGCATATTCACTTTTCTGACCGGAAGAAGCTCCGCACTTCTCTCTCCCTCTCCCTTTCCGCCCTCCATTTATCCTAACCGGTCCGATTCACTCACATTTCTTTTTGCAAATGCCATTTTAGAGAGAAGAACAGCACCAAAGATTGTTCACCATGAAATCAGGCCAATATCACTCTCTTTCCTAGTTTCTTCGTCTTCTCGAATTGGCCAAATCGGGTTCGAGATCGCCTAATGATCTCTAATGTTCGGGCAAGGAGACATAGTTGAAAAATGGCTTGTATGAATTGGAAATTGTTTGTTTTTTACGACGACTTTTACTCTGCTGTTTGTCGTCTTCTTCGACTTGCCCAAATACCCTTTGACGGAGTGATTCACTGGCATTCCAAATACATTCATTCGACACCAGAAACCAAATTACGAAGGCAATGAGTGAGCCGCACCTCGTTTATACATAAACTATTGCTTTTTTGATTGGTCGTTTCGCTCATCCTCCTTTTGAGAATACAACTTTTTGTTTATTGTATCATGTTCTGCCAAACATGACTCTAAAGTAGAAGAGTGGAGGAGGCGGAGAGAAACGAAAGTGTTCAGCCCCTTTTTCGTCCCTTTCGGACCATCATGGACACTGAAGAGGACAAGATTTACTACTTGTTGTGTTTGAGAGACGGGGAGTTGCCCGTTCTTTCTTTTCTCGTTCATTTTCTGATACTCTTTTTGTGTGGCCTTGAATACAATAGTTTGCTCAAAACTGATGACGCTCAAAAAAACGAAAACAAAACTTTATAGAGTTGAGAATGCAATGGAGCATGATAGCAAACTCGGCACATCTCCTAATCTGGCATCTTTTGCAGTTTGCTCTTGCACATTAAGTCTCTTTCCCATTTTCTTGAAGTTGTTACAAAAACTAGAGGCGCCAAGATTGTGGAAACCCGATACTCCGGGCAGGTGAGAAGCCTTCCTTTCCTCGTCGTTCTTCTGTTTTTGCTGAGATCTCAGCCGGAATGACGTGGCAAACCGCCCATCCACCCACATTCCATTCACATTTTTCCAATTTTAGAAGAAATCGAGGAAGTGCTCATTCTCGTTTTGAATGCCTTTCTCAGTATCGCGTTTCAAAGTGACGAGTCACCGTAAATCCAAATTGGAAAACGAAGAAAAAGTCCCTCCTCCCATTCTCTCCGCAGGATTTATGATCTCCCGACGCCTGAGGTGGGTGAGAGTCTCGTAGCCATCGAAATTTGAGCGGTTCTGCAAGAAATCTGCTCTGCTCCGAGGTTCCCTGTCTCTGTTTTCTGAGCCCGTTGCCACGTCACGAATTCTTTGATCTCTGCCCGACACCACAAGATCTTTCCGTTCCCTCACCCGCCAGTCCGATAAACCTCTGTAGACTCATGCATAATTCATGCTGGAGAAATGATCTATTGCCACGTCATTCTCTGAAATATTGACCTTGTTCTGACGGGCACCGAGCTCACGAATTTCGTTGTTTTGATCCGCCGCTTTCCTTGTTCCTCCATCATCTGACACATGTCGGTTTTTAATTGATTTTCTCGGACCCGAGAGAAGTTTTTGTGGCGGAGCTCATCGGGACGGGAGGAAGAGGAGAAGCCAATTGTCATATAAAAAGCGAGGGCGCTAATTGCATTTTCTCGCCTGCCGCTTCGAAATCACTTCGATTGAATCTTGATCTGGCCTCCCCCTTCTTCCTGATTTCTCCTGCTGAAAGTCTGCCGCCCTATCATGCTTTTTTTTCTCGCGAAACCGCAAAATCGCATCCCACACACTCACCCGAATAACACAATCAGTGTCATGCGGGAGAGCCCGTGTGCGTTCGTTCCAACCGATTCGTCTCTTTCAGAACATTCCTCTCTTCCAGCCGCCCTCTTCTCCGCTGCTTCCATCGTTTATGGAAGAGACCGCATCGCTCAATTCCGATTGGGAAAGCGTGTGCGGTGATTCGAATCATGTCATGGTTAGTTTGAGCCAACCGAAGCTAGCTCACTTTGGTGGAGCGACATATTCATTGTTCTATAAGTTGTCCTTGCTCATGAGTCCGAAGTGCTGGAAATTACGGTATTTGCTCCATTCTTTGAAGAGATTCTACTCAGAATCATCCATCACGACTGTGTAATGAAAAATGGTGGTACAAGGAATACGAACTGCTACAAATAATAGCTCATTATTTTACAAAATCACACGTAAATTTTTAGCGATTTTTCGAAACATTGAGTTCTCATTCAGCGTGTTCTTATTCATCCAGTTCTCATTTTTGTACCCCGAAGATACTTGTCGCTTCTGAACTAAGATCTTAATAGGTTCCCTACAATGGTCATGGGTGCTATTCTAACTTTATTTGCTTTCAGACCTACAACGGGACGGTGCCGCCCATCGAGATAACTCGTTCGAACTCTCCGATCCCTTCGCACGCCCACTTCAATCTGCACTCTCCCAGTGAGTCGTTCTTCAAGTTTTTTCATCGCATCCGAAGGAAGGAAGGAAGCGAGAAGAAACACGATACTGAGGGAATCTCTCCCTTCATTTGGGAACTCCGGTGCACTCCCGGCAACAAAACGCATTTGTGTATAAAAACGGGACGGATGAAGGGGCTCACTGGTTATAAATAATGACTCTTTCTCTTGCTTATAGCTCCGAGAAACAGCCAATATGTCATTTTGCCTCCTGCTCCCTTTATTCCATTGACATTACGTGTACCTTTCTTCTTCTTCTTCTTCGTCTTCTTTTTCTTCTTCTTGTTTCTTCTTCTTTTTCTCCTCTTCTACATGCCACCACAGTCAACCCGATTCCTTCGTCATTTCCAAGTTGGTGGGAGCGAGGATTGATGCCCCGAAGGCACGTCGTCCCACGGGATCAGGGCTCCTCCATCGGCCGTGTTGTCTGAACTTCTGGCTTCTCCCGCCCCAGCTTTTCTAGCCGGTATTGGCCAACTCTCACACCCCCACGAAGTTTTTTGTTAAACACTTTTTTGGAATACTAGTACGATTCTATAGACTAGCTATAGATTTGTCTTGATGACTACCACCTGCACAGAGCTAAACAATATTGTTTTGAAAACGATAGAAAACAATACAAAACATGAGTTCACATAAAAAGCGCTCCGTAGTCAGGATCTTCTTTCGAAATCGTCCATCACTTAAAGTTTCCTTTTAACAAAAGCCCATCATGCAGCGATTTTGCAAAGTCGTTGTGTGGCACTATCAATCTCCATAACGGACACTCCTTAACTTTGAGCGATGTGCGTGTTCTCTCCAGACTTTTCCTTGCTCACTTCTCCTTTCATTCCCCTCAAACTTTGCTCCCTATTCCATCTTTTTCTGCCTCCAAAACTCCCCGCTCTTATTGAATTTATCACCATTTTTCGTCGTCTTCCGTTCGTTCGCTTCTTCAGAAAAGGTCCGAAAGGAGGGAAGAGCACACACTTGTTTTCGAATGTCACGTCGCCAAAAGTGGCGCTGAATATTGAAATTCTCGGGCCCGACGAACTCTCTTTTCTGAACTATGCATCCGCATTCCTGGGTCCCTTGGAGCAATAAACCGCTTTTTTCGAATCCACCTGTTCCTCGTGTACCTCGTAAATCAGTACAGCTTCCACGGATTTTGTGGATCTCTCGAAAAAATGTCTTGCTTCTAGAGCGGTGGTCTCATCTCTTTTCTCTTGGTTTCTTCATCCGAAGAATGCACACAGGCTGCTCCGAGAGCACAGAGACTCAGGGATCGAGACGGACACCCGTGTACCTCCTCCCGGTCGGCCAGCCGGCTCGTCGTCAATGATGACGAAACCATTTTATGTTTTTTGACTTCTCCCCCACTTCTCTTTTCGCCGTTCCTCTTCTCAACTCGTTCCGTTTCTAGTTAAGCAATGACGGAGAGCTCTCCGGAACCGTTGGACGATCTGTACGAAGAACGAGTGCGTCGTCCGGTGGTCAGATGGCAGAGCATGAAGGAGGACGGAAAGGACACGAACGGTCTCCGGAGGACGGAGACGTTACCGGAGATGCGGCCCATCAGACGGGGTCGACGGAGGCTTCGGCCTCGGAATAACAATGGTGCGCGTCTTCATCCCAAACCAATCTTTCCCTGCGTTTGCTATTCTCTGATCGCTTAATTTGCCCACTATCTGCCAATCAAACTGCAATCAATCAATACTGCGTGGTGTCAAAACACTTGTTTCGCCTTCTCCGACTCTCATCACCCAATTTCTTCTCGATCTTTTCTCCCTTTCCCTCCCCGTGGCGCAGCTGTGGCAGGTAGCAGTGGAGCGAAGGGAAGAAGAGAGCATGAGATGAAGAAGAAAAAGAAGTCGGTGTCTGTCGGCAAAATATTTGCTTGTCATACACCCTGTACTGATGGACGGGCGGACGGACGGACGGGTAACGACGGAGCCACGTCGGAGCACGATGTGTCATGATTTGACCCGCTACACCTAGATTCCGCAGGCGTAACCTGATAGTGGTGAGAGGACTACGGTAGGCCAGCGAGCACTGTGTTTTGAAATCGGACGCCTGATTTTGAGAGTGATGAAACTCAGGTGATGATGTACTTTACTGAACATAAGAACGGCCTTGGAAAGAAAGATTAGCAAAACGCAAATGATTCTGTTTCTATCGAAGTCTATCTCTTTTTTCAGACGAAGATGGCGACTCGCACGGATCCCTGCAGCACAGTTTCCTGCGAGTTCCAGTTGGATTGTCGGGCCGCTCCTCTCCATCTGTCGTTTCGATGGGATCGGAGCCAGAGTCCTGCATCGACGACACTCGGTACATGACGGACGACGACGATGGCATAGGTGGGTTTCCTTTTTGGTTTTGCAGAACAGCTCATTGCACTAAAAAAGAAGAAAAGAGACATTTCCGAGAATACTTTGCAAGCATCCCCATTTATAACTGTGATTATGTCTGCAGGAAGGGACATCACTCACTGATCACCCGATCATTTCCTTCTGTTTCTTTACTTTTTGATCCGGACTCATCTCCTAATCCCACTCAAGAGTCCGCCATCTGAAAACGTCAGAAATCCATGTTGCGAGTGTGTTTCAGAATCCTCATCGTTTTCTGTGGCCATGTAAACAAATTGCCATTCCGTGCTTCTTCTTCTTCTTCTTCTTCTTCTTCTTCCTGCTGCCTCCTCCCTCATCGTCCCCTGACCAATCATTTATCTAATTATGCTAATCATATTCAAATGCGAGCCCTTCCCTCCCTGATGTTCAATGGCGCCTCCCTCTCTCTCTCTCTCTCCATCTCCAGAGAACGTAAATCCGAGACTCTTCGTCGAGAGAAGCCTTCGCGAAAAAGTGTGTGTTTTTATCAGACACGCAAGAGAAGGAGCCAATTAACTTTTTTGGCACAAAAACAGACGGCACAATCCTAGAAAAGCTGCTCGTGTCTGTGTTTATAGCCAGAGTTATGAAAGAAGTTCGGACGGGGGAATCTGCAAACTGCAATCGACTAGGTGTCATTTGCATAGCTCCCACTCTTTCTCGACTCGACGTTTCCTCAAAAATTTTCTGTTACTGTACTTTTCTGTTTGTCTCCTTGTCCCTTTCCTCCACGCCTATCACTCGGCCACCCATCCATTTTTTCAAAAACCTTTGTCGCATTCCTTCCTGCTTTTCCTTCTTTCTACATTCTTGATGAACTTGTGCGTGGCAAGATGCGCGTCCTCGTGGCAAGCCCGAGCACACACACACACACACATACATTCACACACTCGCACATACATAGGCACATCCTCACGAAGCTTGGCCGCATCCACACACACACACACACACATATATACTCTAATAACCTGGAAAAACTCTTCCTTCGTTGGGCCCTCTTTCGGTTCTTGGGACCACTCGAGAATGCGTTGCCCTGGGGCGAGAAGCGGCCGCAGTTTTCGGACAAACAGATTCGGCCGAGAATTCGTCATTGTCTCCCAGAATCACACAGTTCATCTCATCATCCCGGTGCCTCGGGTAATCCAATATTCGGTGTGTGACTCGAAACATTTTCGTTTTCTTTCTTTACTCCGCTCCTCCTGCTTCTGCTCCCAAACCGGCAAAACTCGATTCCAGTGCACTCACGTTGTGGTCCCCGGCCGATCTAACATCTCCGGATGCCCGTCCTTTCTCCGTTCTTCTTGTCGTTTCATCTTATCGGAACAGCATGACGTGGCACTGCCTGCTACCGATTAATTGCCTCCTTTCAGATACGAATCTGCTCCTTTTGCTCTTGCGCTCGCTTCGTTTCCAGAATCTTTGACCTTCTTGCCACCTTGTTGCATCTACCTTCTGCCTCACCGAGCCACTTTTTGTGCTCTTCTCGGGACAGAGCACTTTCACATTCGAATTAAACCGCAAAATTTGCTGAATAATTTATCGCGCAGGTTCTCGTGAGCCCAACCGATTTTTGTGTCCATTTTGTTTCATTTCTTCTTCCTCCAACCGCTCCACTTTCCCGCGCCTTCCATTCGTTTCTTTTCTTCTTCTTCTTCGACTTATTCTAAATCTTTGCGCCGCTCTTCACTATTTTTTCCTGCGGACGACCTCCGTACATGAGGAACCGCCCGTAAGAAGCACAAAAACGACGGCGACGTCGGCAGAGAAAACGAAAAAGAAGAAGTGAAGAAAAAGAGAAAGACGGACAGGAAACGGAGGAGGACACATGCAAATTTTGGCGCCGTCGTTGACAACACCGACAATCGCTGTTAGAATTGTCTGGAAACTTCTAGAGCTTTTATTTTTCAATATATTTCGTTCCTTTCAAAACTACAGTTGGCACTAACCTCCCTGGCGCCTCTTTCATCACTGAATTTCCATACTTTTATATTCTGGCTGATGAGAATTAGACAGACGGCTCTCCCGCTCATCTTGTACGACGGCGGGCGCAAAATGAGAAAAAGAAGAAAAAGAAATTAATTTTCGCGCCCTTTTTATAGTCGGTATTATATATCCTGTAGGACAGCGACAGCGGAGAGGGAAAGCCGTAAAATTCGAGAAAGGAGCAAAAATAAATATCAAATTGGTACACAGCGCCGGCTCCTCCGGCCATATTTCTTCCTTCCATCCCCCTCACTAACGAAGGAGGTATTGTTTTGTGGGAGCTCGCGCCAATTGGATTATAATTAGGAGAGGAGGAGGGGGAGGACAAGAGGGCATGCTCACACACACACACACCTGACACTCTTTTCCGACATGTCATGATCGAGATGGCTCCGGTGGCGGTTTAATTTCGGACGAGGTGGAAGTTTTCGCAGCCCATTCGCCCGCACGTCATTTTATTTTATTGCGGCTCTCTTCGCCAGGAGCTCCCCTGAATCCTCCGCTCATCTCCATTTCATTACTTTTCGTTTTTAATTGTCGCAGAAGACGCGAGAATGTTTCGAATCGAACTATCGAATGTTTCCGATTTTGCACGTATTCATTCTTTCCCGCGTCGAAATACGACACCGTGATGGGAATCGGAGCGCCGGAATCCCCCCGACACTTTCACGTTTTGTTTCATTCATCATCCCTCTCGCCAGCAACAACTATTGGTCATGGTTCCTTTCCAGATATTCAAATTGAGTCTGGTTACGAGATCTTCAATCTTTGAGCTCTTTTCTTTCCAACAATGAAAAGAAAGATCAGGTACCATCGAGATCCGCAGAGCAAGTTTTTCCCACCGAAAACTTGTTGGGTATGTACATTGTAAAGGAGGACGGCTCCTTCGGAAGAGCTCGCTCTCCTCCGCTCACATCCAGAATCTGTCAGCTCGAATCAGCAGTAATACGTGTTTCGATCCATCCGATAGCGGGGCTCAATGAGCCGCCGCGAGCTACACCTGTTCATGCGTCCCCATCCATTCTCCCCCTGCTCAGCCCCCGAATTCCTCTTTCTCGACACAAGTTTTCGCGTTTTTTTGGTGTACTTTGACCACATTTCGAGTAATTTTCTACGGGTCCAAAGTTAGAAGCAAAATCGCCGTCGCCGGCGGCCGCCCTCCTCGCCAATTCAATTGGGTTGACAAGAAGAAAGAAGAAAGGAGGGGCGAAATCTGTGTGGACCGAGACTGCATTTGCCGTTTTCGTGCTCCAACCTCCTGACTTTTTTAGCCGACAAAAAGTCTTTTGAAAAAGGAAGAAGACGGAAAGGTTTCGAAATATTAAATCGGCTCCTGCTGCTAATCGTTCCCGCCCTCTTCCCCCCAACTGTTTCGATGCTTTCACTCGGCACTCTTGCTTCCTCGATATACTTCTTCTATCCCTCCGGCTCATGACCCACTGACTGACAGCCAATTAGTTTTCAACAATTGATTGTTTCAATATCTTCGAGCTCATTCGCTCTCTTGCTCCCGACACATCTGGTACCTCCATCACCATCCAATGTTCGTTTGTCATTTAGTGTTTGTAGAATCTCGCCGCTTTGCCGACATGTGTTCGCACTTGGCCCCCAGTCCTCTTCTTCTTCTTCTTTTCTTCTCTTTCTTCTTTTTGTTTTGCTCCATGACCTCCTCGGAAATGCTCGGCGAGCTGTGAACCCACAAACCGCCCGTGTGCCCTTCTCGGACGGTTTCTGGTACCTGTCATGTGAGAACAAGAGAACATGCGGAATTCGGTTCCGTCTCGTCTTTTCCTCTCCATATTCGACAGCTCCCTCTGGGACTCGCCGGACACTTCTGATGAATTTCGCCTCCGCCGCCGCCGACATATGAGCACATCTTTCCGAGTGGAGCCCTCCACTTCATTTCGACTTTCTTTTCCGGACGACACCAAGTTTTCGGTTTTTTGCGTTGCCTGCATGAAGATATATGTGTCCCTCACCGCCGCTCTCAGATGTTCAGATGAAAAAACAACGAAGAAAAAGTTCTAGCCCCTCCTGAGTCATTCAGGGTTCCGATCACGTTTCGTTCGTGCCGGAAAGGAAAAAAAGCATCGAGAGCCGTGAGCATCCGCCTCCGCCGCCTCGTGCTCGTAACCCGTCAATCAGTCTCATTTGACAGACTCGCATCTGAAAAAGGCAGAAGAAAGCGAGAAGAAGAAGAGGAATAAGTTCAAGTAGTGGATGTAAATGTGACGCCTTCGCCTGCTCCGCGTCTGATGAGCCGACGAGACAGGCGACGACGACCGGTCTTGAAGAGCGCCGCTTCGCACATACATCCAATTATTTGCAACAACGCCGTCGTCCCAGACCTAGTCGACGACGTCTTCTCCTTCTCCTTCTCCTTCTTCTTCTTCTTCGGTCGGCTATGTGTGCAACAATCCGTTTCTCCCACGCACCTCATCTTGCTCGGAGAGCATCTTCCCATCTTGCCGCTTTCCATGAGCCGCCGCCGTCGAAGAAGGCACCGCGCTCTTGTCTTCTTCCGTTCGAGCCGCCCTTCTCACTGTTTCGGTTTCATTCACTAGGCAAATGTAAATATTCAAGCGCGGGACATCGTGTTTTCCGTGTGCTCTTTATTCTGTTTCTCTATTCTGTCGTTTTCACGCTTCTTCTTCTTCTCCTTCTTCTCCTTCTCATCCCGCCTGAAATCTGCAGTTTCCCTTCTCTCCGTTTTCCCTTTTCTTCGAATCCCCGTTAAAATGTGTCATAGGTTACAACCGCACCTCGGGATTATATTCTGCCGAGACCAAAGGCCCACACTGATCATACTGCACTTCCAATCCGGAATAGAGAACAGTCACTAAAATTGATTGCGTCTCCGACACACCGTTTTTTTGTGCTTCAGTGGATTTCAAACCGCCTATGAATAGTCACCTAGTTGCTATTCTCCTCGAGGTTCCTCCAAAAAGTGAAAACAAAAGGTGCCCTCGGCTCAGCGGTCCCTTCCCATCATTTCAAAGTAAACTCGCTGGGAAGGATGCGTCTGGATTCAGTTTCAGTCTCATCCATTGTTCCAGAGCGAAAGCGGCGCCACACGAAAAGGAAGAACAATATCTGTTTTCCACGCGGCGACGGTGTCGGCTCCGACTCCGGCGTCGTTCGTATTTTGCTGTTTGCCACCCTCGCCTCCCACCACTCGATCCGTGTGCCCGCGTTCCGTTCCCCTCGCCTCCCTCCTTTTTTTCTCTTTTATCTTATTTTAGCGCCCATCTGATGCCGGATTTCAAAAGAGAAGTCGGCGCCCAGGGGCGGGCGGTTGAATGCCTTTTGAGAGGGACTCAGCTGCCATCAATGAACTCACTTTGACTGGTCCCTGAGATTTAGGAGACTTGCACTTCTTCCGAGATAAGCCCTTTTTAAAGGGATAGCAAAACGAGCAAAAAGAGCAGGCTGTTCTTCCGAGTTTCCGAGCTTCCGAGCCATCCGGAAGTCTTTTCAATGTCAAGCGAAGAATCGGCAGATCGGTCCGTCGTGCTTCTGCATTTGCAGGCGGTCAGCTCTCGATTCACGTCATCCGAATCTCTATCTAGATCTTACTTTCCATCCAGTTCAACCTCTGACCCTACTCCTATCACTTCCTCTCCTTCCCGCTCATTCATCTCCCCTTGTTTTCGCCCGTTCTTCTCCCCTTTCTCCCTCAACTTCAAGCAGTTTCCTTTCCATCAGTTGTAACCTGATCCGCCCTCCATCACCTATAACAAATCCGCGTCTCCTCTAGGCTAGAACTGTCTTTGGTCACCCACTAGGCTTTTCATCTCGGCGAAGATCTCGTGTGATGTATATTGCGTGCCCTTTTTTGTGCCGCTGCCACCCGCGCCCAAGCTATGGCTCGCTCGTTGCATCCACCCTCACATTTATAATTGCCCCGCCTTCCTCTCTTCCTCCATCTCGTCCCCACCCTCACATCTTGTGCTCGCTTGCTCTTTTGCTCGGGGAGCCAACGAGCAATGCTCATTGAGAAAGCTACCGTATATTCGAGAAGTTGATTGAAAAAAGAACGAATGGAAGAAAAACAGGAAAACTATGGATTATGCAAATGTGAACCGGTGATTTGTGAAGGAAAAAAAGAGGAGGAAATTGAGAGTAAAGGATAAAAGAGAAAGGAGGAAATTGGGAAAGAAGATTGGAATTTTTCTATTAACTTTTTGTGTGTGCTCGTTATTCTTTCTTCTCCTCTTTCATGAATAAATGGAAACGGAAATTCATCTAGGAATAATCCAGCCAATCTGCATTTAGATGAGCTCTCGGCCAATCTGTTCTCCACCTCTATGCTCTTGTACCGTACGCAACTATATCTCATCCGCTTCTCTGATTCTCCGTTTTGACGCTCATTTCACTCACTCTTGAATTCAGACCTATATCTAACGGTGCTCCTTCATGACTGCCTCTCTCCAGTGATTAGCCATGACGACTCCGGACTCGGACAGCAACGCCGACCCGTTCGGAGGCTCCGATCCTCCCTCGGCGCCGCTCACCTTCCGTGCACCGCCCGTCTCCAACTGTGCCAAGTCGATCATCGATCGGAAGCTGCGGAAGTACGCGTCGGAGACCTCATTCGCGACAGAGACGGCCAGTGAGTCGAGTCTGGAACGCGAAGTTCCCAGTAGATCAAGAGTGTTCACGGTGAAACCAGTGGGCAGTCGGACACCTGGAGGCATAGTCTTGACGAATGGAGGCAGCAGCACTGGACAGATGAACAACGGGGCGGCGCACAGAAGCCGACGGAGACACGATTCGGACGCGAGCGGATCGGCCAACTCTGAGGCGACGGTTGCTTCCGGAGCGAATACGCCGAGAAGGTGTCACTTCAGAAGGCCCAAGTCGACGAGCGAGATGCATCAGTCGTGCACGTCCGCAACAATTCACTCGCTGGAGAGTCATCACAATGAAGAACGGCGGGCTAGCCACGTGTACATGATCGACGACGATTCAGTTCACGAATTCGAAGACGATGACGGTATGTTGTTAAATATTCTGGTTCCTTTTTCACTTTCTGTAAATCTCAAAATGTTCGCGCATGTCCCCTTGAATGCTTTCGGAAGGTGTCCCCTTCTGTCCCAAAAATACATGATTCCTGCGGCTCCCGTGAGCTCTCTTTCATCAAATTGGGTGCACAACCAACCTGAGCCTTTCTCCTCTTTCTTCTTCTTCTTCTTCCTTCGTGATCCCCCTTTTCTTTTGTCTCCAATTTTTTATTCGTGTGCCCCTCCACGTATTTTTTGAAAACATGCTCGGCGCCCGAGCGCAGGCGGCGACGGCGGCTCACTTCTTGTGCTCATGACACTTTCATGAGATATGTGAGGGTGTGCTCCACGAATCCGGGGTGAAAGAGGAAAAGAAAAAAGGAGATGAAGAAAGGAGGAAAAAAGAGAAGAGAAAGAAGAAGAGCGCGTGTCATCGTAAATTGAATTTCGGCGCGAAAACGCTGAAGACGGCGTCTATTCAGATGACAGGAGACACGCCAACGACACAGGAAACGGAATTTGCGTTCACTTCAACTTATGAAACTGATGCCTTCTTCTTCTTCTTGTGTGACAAGAAGAAGAAGAGATGCGCCGTCGCCTTCTTCTTCTTTTTCCGGTAATCGAATTGGGTGCGAAACGGACAGATTGTGCCCCGCGGGGAAAGCGGCTCTTTGAACTCTTGAGCACGACGACAAGCTCACAAAACAGCTGAGGATATTCATAAGAGGACACAGCTATTTCGGACGGAAATAAGGATTGGACACGGGATTGAAATAGATTAGGAAGAGTGTGTGTAGGCGAGCTTCTCCGAATCTAACGTCTTCGTAACGTCTGTGAGCCATCTGATCTGAAAATGATTTTTGGCATAAGGGGATTTGGAATCTGAAAAAAACGGAATGATCGTGAACTGTCTGTGCTGAAAATCAGGAGATTCCTGTAGTCTGGAACGAAGAGTTTGGTGCCGGCAGTGTTTGAACCCGTGCTCTTTCCACTCTGCCCTTGTCGTGACCTTTTTTATACTTCCGGCAGGCACCATCCACGGCTGTCAATGAGTTATTTGCCATCTGAAGAGCCATCAGAAGCAAGCAAAAAACGGACGGCGCCGTTGAAGAAGGCGGAAAGAAGAAGCAGAAAAAAAGCAGTCCCGAAATCGGATTCATCAATCCCATAATATGCGGCTGAGGGTCCCTTCTTCTCCTTCTTCTCTTCTTCTTCTTCTTCTTGTGCTTCGTCGTCGTCAACGAGTCGGCTGAGTAGTGAATGGAATGGGCACGAAGTAAAAAAGGGGCCGGCGAAAGGAGAGAGCAGAGAGAGAATCTAAAAGTGGTTTGTGCTGCTGCTGCTCGACGGAGCTCCTTCTCTCTTCCTAGACCCCGCCCACCAGAAGAAGTGCCTCTAGGCCAGTCCATCACGGACGGCTCCTCGACGATATTCCTCCATTTCCACATTCCCATATTCGTTATCACTCATGAATGCTGCCAATGTGAAGGTGTTCGTGTCGAATGGCAGCGTTCGGAAGGGATCGGACGTCGACTCGTACCGCACTCCGCTCGACTTCGCCAGCTGCAGTTCTGGTATTTCGGAGGAGTATCCGTTGTTGCCGAAGAACGGAGACGATGGCTGCACACAAACGGGCATCTACATCAAGAAGCCAGATCCTCGGCAACGAGTGATGGCCAGAAGGACCTCGCACACGCTGCTGTACGTGCCAGAGCAACGGAGGATCTCAAACGTTTCTGGTAATTCGGTGGCCTCTTGTCCTCCGTGCACACAGAATTGTGAGGAACATGACACTGTTCCGCCCCCGCCCACGTTCTCCCTTCATTTGAGTCCGGTTGGTACGAGAAGGAAGTCCGTGCAAACTGGAGCTCCAGCCATCGGATTTCGACCCATAAAGACATTCGAACGACGTGCCAGTCAGCCAACTCTGCAGTTTGAAGCACAGAAAGCAGCAATGAACAGCGGAAATAGCTCCGGCGGAGGAGGGCCTACCGTTCCGATGTGTACGACACTGCCTTCTAGCACAATTCCCTTGCCTCCAGACAAAGCGAAGATGCTCACGAAGAGAGTGTCCTGGCTCTCGATGAAGTCTCTACAACAAGAAGAAGCCAAAACTCGAAGATCCAGTGCTTGTGGGTCTCCACGCGGCGGCTCTCCGAGCAGGACACTCTCGCAATACGGTTCCCAGCCGATGCTCGCAGAAGACCATGACTTCGACAGTGACACTCCGCCCCTGGACACTCTGAGTTGGAGCAATGCGGGAAGTATGTGTTGATGATCTTTTTGTCATTAGTGTGAAGTGCATCAAAATGTCTCTTTTTCTTCTTGGCGCCTATTGTTTTGATTGCGCCTGCGCGAGCCGAAAAAATCTCATACGCTTTTATTGGGCAGCCTAGAGGGGGACAAACTAAGTCCCTCACCCGCAGGCTCTCTTCCAACATAAAAGTTTTGGCGGCGTTTCCCTTTCCTATCCGGGAAAGAAACCCGTTGAAGAAGACCAATTTCGGTTGATTGGAAGGGCCAGATGAGGCCGTTTCAGAGGAAAAACGACAACGATTTCGATTGTTTCAGATGAGTACGATAACGTGACCTTGATGTACGCGAAGCACGAGAAGATCCCGATGAAGGACTTCGGCTCCGAGATCCGCGCCACAATGGACATCGATCACCTGCTGAACAAGGTGAGTGTGCCGCTGACTAATGTCATCCGGAAGTTGTTTTTGGACACGGAGTTGGACGGCCACCACTCTCATAATCGGTCATTAGGAGCCAAAGGGCACTCTATTTTCGGGCTTTGTTTCGTTTTCCGAGCGCTCATGGTCTCAGCTCCCTCTTATTTTTGTCAACGAATCTGCTATAGAGAACTGAAAAAAAGCGAAGAGACGCCGGAAAATTGGTTGTTTTTGCAGGCGGTACTTCTTCTCGATCTTCAGGAGACGAGCCTCGAAGAGATTTTTGCCAAGTGAGTTCTCTTTCCCTCCCCCCCCCCCCGGATCCCGTGGGTGTCTTTTTGCTTAGCGCATGTTTTGTCATCGGCGGCCATCATGAGCATAAGTCTGAGTTTGATGGGGAGGGAAGGGTGGATATGAAAATGAAGTTGGTCTTCGGCGGCGCATAGTTTGTGTTGGTTTTTTGATGAATAATTAATGGAGATGGAAAATGATCGAGTGGGGGACGAAAAGAGTCTTTCTTCTCGCGACGGGACAAAATGAGTCTTCGGGTGGACCTGAAAATTTCCTTGTTTCGTTTTCTTCTTCTTCATCTTCTTCATCATCTTAGTCTTCCGTTTCAATTCTGAAACAGACAAAAGAAACAAGAAAAGAGGAAGCAGGACAAGAATTTCAAATTATTTTCATATGCTCATTCGGGGAGCTGGCTCGTTTGACTCGGCCCGAATTGTTGTTGTTTTGGGAAGAAAGGAAGTGTGCGCTTTTCTAGAGAAGAGATGATGATCGTGTCTCGAGCAGGGGGATTACCATTCCGAACGAGACCAAAACAAGTAAACGAATGGGGGAACGGAGAGATGAATTTTTTGCAGAATCATCCACGAAATGGACATCCAAGAGCCGGAGTTCACAAGCGAACAGGTCAGAAGTGTGCTCTTCACGCAGGACGCCGGAAACCAATGTGAGTTCACCCGACGGTCCGCTGGAAGTAACTTTTTATCCGTTTCAGTTCACATTCTCTCCAGGACGGTGCAATCCATCTGCACCACTGGCTCCGTCGGCGGAAGTTTCGATTACGATCAGACTTGGATCTGTGCCTTGTGAGTGTCTGCGTCATTTCCTCTTACTTCTCTTCTTATTCCAAAGTAATTTGCATTCAATTAATACCGGATTCACTTTGCCTTCTTTTTCTTTTCTCTCAAAAGCAAAGAGAAACGGAAGTCGTTGCGGAAACGAGAAGCCGAAATTGATGATTAAGAAGGCCGTCTCGTTTCCTTTTCGGACGGGGCCAATAGTTTCCCCCCCCCCTTTTTTTTTCTTCGTCTTCTTTTCCGTTTTTTCGGGGGAGGGCTCACCCTGCGAAACTCTTCCCGACGACGCTTATTTGATTTTGCAATGCATTAGCAATAAGGAAAGAATTGGGTAGGAAGTGTGCGGGGAGGAATGAATGGAAAGGACGGATTGAGAAAGAGCAAACGGGTTTCAGATGCATGCTCAACACTGTCCAGCATCGCCACGTGGCAATCGCCCGTCTATCACATCCGACCAACTTGGGGAGAACAATGCAAGATCTCAGATTCATTATTATCGTGATTGCGCCTAGCAGAGCGGTGAGTACTCCAGAAAGATGGAGAAAAAGAGAGCACACTAAACGGAGAGACGCAGAAGCTTTCTTTTTGTTGTTCTCTTTTGTCAGCTGTGCCTGAAGGCTTTCAGAAATTTAATCATAATGAAACAAACAAGGTCATAAATCATGTTATTTTCAGAAGGGAACAAAGACGGCGTTGGAGACGACGCGGACCTTCGCCACTCTTTTCGCAGACATGGAAATCAGGCAGAGATTGGTGATGGCGCAGAGTGTCGAACAGTTCAGATCCACCCTTTTGGGGGCTGCCAAGGAGTTGGCAATGGATCAGAACCAGTGGAGGGAACGGAAAAGCTCAATTCATCTGAGCCACGCAAAAGAACAGATTGTAAGAATCCATATCACTTACTTTGATCACATTTCTTTTCCAGTTCGGACCTAATGCATGGTATCCATTCCGAGGGCTGAAGGAAGAATTCCAACGACGTCTTGCCATCTACCCTTCAGATTATCTGGACGGAATACAAGGCCACAAAACAGTCCAAAAACTTCTTTCCACCGTCGTTTTCCTCTATTTTGCATGCCTTCTGCCTGCAATTGCATTCGGTGTACTGAACGATGACAACACGAAAGGAGCTATAAGTGAGTAAAGTTTCCGGAGTTTCCACGTTTCATTCGGAGTGTTCAGATGTACGGAAAGTGATCATTGCGCAAGCGATAGGCGGTATCTTCTTCTCACTGTTTGGAGGCCAGCCCATGATCGTACTTCTGACGACAGTACCCTTAGCAATTTACATAAAAGTGATATTCAAGATTTCGCAAGAACTTGGCTATGACTTTCTGGCAATGTACGCTTGCGTCGGCCTCTTTTGTCAAATGTTTCTCATACTGTACTCGGCCACGGAGCTGTGCAGTCTGATGAAATTCGCGACAAGATCCGCCGAGGAAATGTTCTCACTTTTCATCGCCATCGCATTTACGGTCGAATCCATACGGGCAATTCATAACAGTAAGTGCTGTTTAAAGGAATTCTCATTTGAAAGCGTGCGTTTTCAGGCTTCAAAAAGAATTACAACGATTGTGACACTTCGGCGATATCAATGAAAGCAGCAAGGACGGCACTGGACGCGTTTCGGAACGGAACGACCAACACAGACAGTATAGTGGGCAATATAACGAGCAGCATGAGTGTGGGCGACACGGGAAGTCTCTGTCGCAGAGACACTTCCATCCTCTACATGCTTCTCATGTTCGGCACTCTCTGGCTCGGCCTTTTCCTCTACAACTTCCGGAAAACACCGTATCTGACGAGATCGCGACGTGAGTGGCTTGCCGATTACGCCCTTCCCGCTTCTGTTCTCATCATGTCGTTCACTGGATCTTATGCTTTCTCGGATATTGAGAGTGAGTTGTTGAGGATTTAAAGGGCTCTAACAATCGTTTTTCTTTCAGAAGACAGATTCAACCTCCGTTTCGAGTTCCCACTGCTGCAGATGGCCGACGTCTTCTCCCTCCCGCCGTCCGGCTACTTCGTATGTCTGCTTCTTGGATTCTCTTTGTCGTTCCTCTTCTTCATTGATCAGAACATCACCTCGGCCATTGTAAACAACAACCAAAACAAGTGCGTCAGCTTTTCCAGACCGGAAGGTTGATTAAAAAATTTCTTACAGACTGAAAAAGGGCACCTCTCACAACCTTGATTTGTTTGTCGTCGCCCTACTCAACATGTTCCTCTCGGTGTTCGGTCTTCCGTGGATGCACGGCGCGCTCCCCCACTCGCCACTTCATCTTCGAGCTCTCGCCGACGTCGAAGAGCGGGTTTCTCAAGGACATGTGCATGAAGTGTACGTTCAGCTCCAGCGCCAGTGCACAACTTTACTAAATCATGTTTCAGAATCATGAACGTGCGTGAGACTCGTCTCGCATCGCTCATAGCCCATGTAATGATCCTCGTCTCGATGTTCTTCCTGATCCCGTATCCGCTCCAACTCATCCCCACCTCTGTCCTCCACGGTCTCTTCCTCTACATGGCTTTGACCTCTCTTTCCGGGAATGAGATGTTCGAACGTCTTCTTCTCCTCATCACTGAACAGGTTTGTCCACTTTCAAAGTTTCATATTCCAAGGTGTTTCCTTCTAGCAAGCCTATCCACCAACCCACTACATCCGCAAAGTTCCTCAACGGAAAGTTCACTTGTTCACTGCCTGCCAACTCCTTCAGTTGATCATTCTGTGCGCATTCGGTTTCTCACCGTATCCGTTCATCGAAATGGTCTTCCCCATCGTCTGCTTCTTCTTCCTTCCCATCAGGTAAACCGGCAAATCCTTCTCAAAGTATTCACAATTGCAACTTTCAGACACACCCTAATTCCGCGTCTCATCGACTACAAATATCTCGATGCCCTGGACGGACGGCACTAGCAGCAGAGTCCAATCCTCGCCCAACCCTTCCTCTTCCTGTCCCATTCAATAAGTAGATGAGTACTTTCACATGATCATACGGGTGACACTCCGCTCTCCCTCAAGTCCCGAATCGTTGCTGTAAACTTGCTCCCGAACCTCTTACGTTTCCTACGTTTTTACCCCGAACAATCTCCGTTTTCCGAGTGACCTTCTTCTTTGCCTGTACAATCTTTTCCTCCCATTTTTGTACCGAGCACAATGCCCGACTTCATTTATAGAGAAAAAAAAAAGTAAAATAGAACGAGAAAGAGATAAATTTTTTATCCAAGAAAGAGTACAAGAACTGGGTGAAAAGGAAAGATAAGACACCCGTAGCAATTTCACAATGATTCAGAAGACTAGAGAATCTCAGCGAACCACTCGGCAAGAACTTTGTCACAGGCGGGATCCACGCTCACAATGTGCAGATTCGGATAGATCAGGAAGTAGAACAGGCAGAAAATGACGAAGCCAAAAAAGAAAAGCATCTGAAACAACATTTCCCAGGTGAAGAACATTCGAATGTTACCTGGGAGATCCAATGGAATCGGTGCATTGTCCGTTGTGTAATCCGGATGTCTAGCATTTTAGAAGTATGCCCTTCTGGAAACGACAATATCTGTGAACTTTGGCCATCTCAAACTCACTGTTATTGTTCGCTTCCTTGTCCTCTCCATTGGGAACGGTGAGCATCGTCTGCTGCTCTTCTGCCACGTCACGAGTTATTGTACTGGCTAAAACGACGATTCAAATGCTTTCTCTGCTTCGAAAACGAACCGGTGTTGTTCCGGAAGTTCATGCTCGACGTCTTCCGTGCTCTCAGCCGTTGTCTCGTTGACATCTGCGTCAACTCCCGGATGGAGTTCCCGCTGTCGCTTCTAAAACTGACGTCTTCTGATGGGTGCCAATTGTTTCACTCACGTCATCATGATCTTCTGGCGCATGTACTTCACGAGCGCCAGTTTGATCAGTGAAAGAAAGACGATCATGAAGCAGACTCCCAGATAAATGTCCATCGCTTTTATGTAGCTGACACGTGGCATCATTTCGTTGTAGGAGAAAATGAGAAAAGTGATGGCAAGAATGATAGAAATCATGTCCTGAAAGGAAAATGAATGGTATTCACAAAAAAAATGGTATAGACACCTGGAACTCCGTTTCAGTTTCCATCCACAAAGAGACCCATGAAGTGATGACAACAGCCGTCGAAGGAATTATCAGTTGAAGGAAACAGAAGCCAGACGATCGGGAGAATACAAAACAGACATACAAACGAGAGTAGTTTCCTGAAATGTCACGTCTAGAAAGCATTTGAATGACAAATGAGCATACCTGTTGCATAACTTTCCATTTGACTCGTCACGTAAGCTTCTTGAATTGTAAAGTCGGGCAGACGGATCTTTTTCAGCTCGAGAGCAGTTCTTGCTCCTTTTGACCACTTGTAGACGACATGATCAGCCGTGTACCCATCTGCAAACATTTTCAGTTCTCAGCAGCTTTTGTTTTTAATTACAGCTCTCAATTCCGAGTTTACACAACTGCTTGTCGAAGGGGAACAATGTCAAGTCCATGGCTGCAATCACACTTTCATAATATCTTCTTCTTCCTTTCCGTTCCCAACTCACTGCACTCGCAAACGAGCGAAATTCTTCGGCTGTAGAGCAGCTTGCCAGTCTCGTCCAATCGCAACAAACTTCTGTGCGAAATTGAGTTCCGTTGCGGGTTTTTCGAGGCGATTGCATTCGGAACGAACGTGTCCGGGAACCTGAGCAAAAACCGAATTATTCCGTTCGGCTTCTACTTTAGCTGATTGCAAACACACCACAAAAAGTTGGTGTAGCTCTCGTGCAACGCCAGTTCCGTCTTGTTCCTGAACAACTTCCGGTCGTACCGCAAACGAGGATCTCGCCACGATTCTCGATAGAACAGTTCGAGTGCGTAGTCCTGAAATGAATATTGTGAAAGAATAAAAGAGGTTGCAAAGAGTACCATGGTGACTTCAGATACTGCACGAATGTTACTGACGACGACGGACACTTCCACGTGTGTGGCTTCTCCTTTATCGTTCTCTGGAACTTGGCGATGATCGTACTGGATCCTCCTCAAAAATTGCAGAAAGTCACGAGTCTCTCTGAAATTAAATAACATTACTTTCGATTTCAAGATCCCTGTAAACAAAAAAGCGCAAAGCCATGCAGTTATGAGAAACGGCAGAGCAAGAGGGATTAGCGTAAGTTCGGAAAAGAAAAATACCCGTAGGAATCGACGCCTCTGAAAGTGAATAGGTTAACTCTCCGATTAGTATTCCAACAACTGACAGAAACTGATTCTCACCCTGAACTGAACACGGATTCTGTGTTCGTCTGTGCATACGTCTCCGACTGAGAAGCATCGGTCTGAGACTGAACAGGACCGTGATGCTGAAAAGTGAGAAGATGTCGGTCTGATTCCGAATGATCAGAGTTACCGCAGATCTGTACTTGTTTGGTGGTGCTCCTTGGCCGAGCGGACCATCGGTGTCCTCCAGCAAGTAGTCGTAGTGCTGACTGATGTCATATCGCTGGTCACGCTGCAATGACACTTCACATAAATCACTCATTCTCAAGTGCCAAGTGAATCTCTTTTTGGAACTCGACGTTCAGCCGCGAAGAACTGACTGGCTTCCGAGGATTTTTCAAGTACAAACCTGAGCATTAGGTTGAGGTTGAGGAACGACGTAACTGTTGAATTCCGCAGAAGAACCAGCGGTTAGCATCCAAATCAGCACAACAAGGATCTTCATGGCTTCTCAAGTTCTCTGAATCAAAAGGTACAAGAAGAAAAATGAGAACGGGGCACAAGTTGAGAGGATTGAAATGGCAAAATATGAGTTTTTTGGTGAGTTCGGACTCTAACGAGAAGACAGAGAGTTGGGCGAACACAAACAATGTGAGGGACATCATTTGGGAATTGAAAACTGGGAGGTTGTCTGCAGATTATATACGTTTGGAGGGAGCGGATTCTGGAGAAGAAGGCGTGCACTTTCTTCTGGAGAGCCCGTGTGACATGACATTCTTTTCCGGGGAGGGCCCATTCAAATATGACATCTGTCCCCCGGAATCACATATATTCTTTCATCTCTCACTCCATTTTTTGTCTCGCTCGAAAGGGAAGACGGAAAGGACGGTGAAATTGTAATCCCTTGAGGAGTAGGGCCCGCCAAGAACAAGGTTCTTTGCGAAAAACGGGTCGAAACATTTGAGCACGATTTATGAGAATAGCCTTTGGAAAGATTGATTTCGACAAGTGAGACTGGCCGTTGAACGCTTTCGAAACGGACGAAAAATGAATTCGGAATGCACTCTGGAAGCGAGTTGCTCGCTTGATTGCACCGAATTCCCGCTCGTTTAATTGGTTCCATTCCTAGTTTTTCATCCCGTTCTTTGGAGGAAAAACTCTATAATAGTTTTGTTTTCGCTTTTCGCATTTCTCAAACGATCAATTGGTAGTGAACTCGGACAAAAGAGAGGATTTAAATGGGAACAGAAGGTGAGAATTGGGATGGATTCCAGAGTGATCGGTCAACTCGGTAGGAAGAAAGCGGGGGACTGGCTGCTCGGAAGTATCCTCTCCGGCTCCTCCTCCTCCTCCTCCTTCTCCTCCTGCTTTCATATCGAAAACATATGCCCCTGCAGGACGGCGGCCACGACTAATTCTGAACATTTGGAGAAGAGGCGGGCTCAGAGAGATGACAAAACGGCGCGCGTTTTGAATGTGATGTGATTTCGAGAAGGATGAGAAAGAAGAAGGCGACCGCAACGACATACTGGAAGGAGGCGCCGATGTCGTCGCGACGAGACGAGCTATCCACTTTTTATGAGCGCTTTTTTGAAGGTTCCAATCGTTTTTGTCACATCTGCGGGGAGGCGCCGACGTCATTTCACACGGGGAACGCATTTGATGCGCTCGATCAGCTCAACTCTTGTTTGATAAGTGAGCACAAATTGCAGAGCTTCTACAGTACCACAACCCGATCACAACTACTAAAACATTTTGTCTAAAATGTCGAAATTAACATGGCTTGATTTCCGTGAAAACCTATCGCTTTTCAGAATCTGAGCACTTCTATCAAGAAACGCCACGTGGCACAGAGCCGCGTTCCCATTGCTCGGCTGCTGACAACATCGTAAGGATGAACATAACCATAAACATAAGCCGCACATCAAAATTCCTCATGTATTCTCTTTTTTCTCGTTTCACACAATTACTTCACTCTTCTATTTTTACGAGATTGGATCCAGAAGCTTCAAAAGATTGGAAAAGGAATGCTGAGAAAGCAGGTGGCTCCTCGAAGAAGATGTTCGGAAAAGTAGTCGAAAAGGAGAAGTGAAGTGAATCGGAGGGACGGAATCGAGAAGACCCCTTTGCAATTCGATTGTTTCTGAGTAGGACGAAAACGGATTTCTTGCCCTTGCTCTTTCATATTTTTGCGAATCGTTCATTTTGAAGGAGGGAACACGTCACTTGAGATTGGGGAACTCCGAAGAAATCGTAAGATCACTCCCATTCACTTTTCAAAAAAAAAAGTTCATTTTCAAAAAGGCACCGGGGCGAGAACCCGTAATCGACATGATTTTCAATATATCTAATCCCATGAGAAAGTTCGGTTAATTAACCGGAAAAAGTTCTGATTGTGCTCTTCGAACATATTGGACAACTTGAACACTACTTCATCGCTCACAGATCGGTGCTTTCGACCTGAAAGTTTGACACCATTGAATAAAATCATTGCAGAATACACGTACCTTTCGTTTCTCCCAAACATCGTATTCTCGTGGTTTTTCGAAAGCAGAAGAATCCTTTTTTGTAATCGAATACCAGTTGACTGGGAGTTATCGCCCGTTCCAGTCCCAGAAACTCTTCAACTCTTCGCAACTGAAACGTTCTATTTCATCGTTTCAAATGTAATGTTTGTGCTCACTTCGTGCAACGGATTGGCCCGAAAAACGTCTCCATTCACAAATAGAAAGTTGTGAACTTTGAAGAACTTGAGCCACTTCGAAATGTGAATGTCGTAGAGCGAGTTCGTCATCGGTTTGTACTCCATATTTATCATTTCGCGGCCCTCTTCGTCTGAACGAAATGCTTCCAAAGATAGGACTGGAAGTGTCTTGTTCTGTTCTAACTTGTTGTAGTAAACCTGAATATCAGGGGTGTTCTAGTATTTATAAAACACCACCTACCTGTGTAAAATCACTGACCGTCCTGTAGACCGGATGTCTCACGATCAGAATCAGTTTCATGTCCGGATTCATTTCAAACACCCTCCTCGGAACGTGTTCGTTTGTGAAATACGCAGGCGTTTTCTCCAGAATCACCTCGTCCTCACTCTCAACGTCGGGCATCTGATCACGGTACCAATCGAATCCAAGTGAGTAATTCGAGTCGAAAAAGTGCGTTTCCTTCCGAACAATTCGAACTTTCGGATGGAGGGCGACTGCGTCCAACAAGGCACGAGTACCCCCTTTCCGAACTCCGACGATCAGGGCCGATGGTAATCTGGAAACAGTTTTGCATGAGTTTGAATCAGAAAAGAAAGTGGATTCTAACCTTTTCTCGATTGTTTTGCTTGCCTTCAAGTCTCTCTCTTTCCACAATTTGAATTTGAAATTCCGGAAGAAGAGGTTATACTGTAGCAGGCACATTGCGACTGTCAGCAGACACGCAATCACACATCTCGTCGAGAACTTGGCCATTCTGAATCATCGCATCTCCTGAAACGATACGAAATTTCAAAAGAAATGAGCTTGGCGTGCGTCCAAGTGTGTTTCCACTTCTCAATGAAAAATAAACAGTTTGGAGGGGGAAGGGTATGCCCCTCAGGGGGTCAGTGAGCAAAGAGAAGAGAAAAAGGAAAGAGAGAAAGAGAAATCCGGCACCGGGAGCAAAAGGAAAAGGCTAATACGAAAATGTAAAAATGTAATGAGCACCCCGAAAAGGGGTTATGAATTAATTAGAGAGGGTAGAAAAAGGGAAGAGGAGGAGGACTGGAGGCACTTGAATCACAGGGGTACGCAGCAAAGTTAGATTCATACGAATTCACGTAATGAGACTACAGTACTCGCGGGTTTGTGCAAGTATGGGGCATGTCACCGGAAAACGACCTTCGTCAAAATGTGACCTCACTTTCCTCCATTGTTGCTACCGTAAACACGGTCATGACACCTGAAGAGGATGGATGCATTAGCATAATGAGTGAATGTAAATGATCGGAAAGAGAAGAGGGAAACAACTTTGAAAGGACAGCGAAATTGGAGGAAGGGGGCGGAAGAAGGTGATAATTGAGACGACGGGAGCATTTTTCCGAGTGCCCGCCGGCTCCTCCTGACCCATTTCCTCCCGTTTCCTCTCCCGTTGTATCATCATCTCATCTGTCATCCGCGCTGCGTCTCCACTGATCCCCTCACTATTACGCCAGATATCCAAATGAGAAAGTGTGCGGGAATTGGAGGCGCAGAGAGGGGTCTGGCGAGCAGCCAATGAACAGGCAGTCAGCAGAAGGAAGGGAACGAACGGCACGGTTCGTGATCCCAAGTGATGATGATGAAGAGGAAGCAACAGAGTAAGAGTGAGGGAGAATGAGAAGAAGAAGACACCTGTTTCAAGTTTTTATGCTTTGGTTTAACACGAATGCTCGCGGACATTTACTGCCAGCTGGCGACAAATGAGCAACGGTTTACGAGCCGCGCATCCTGCTCGCCGCGCTCTTTTTGTTAATCCCGGAGGTCAATGTACTGTCATTCTGATCATTTGTATACTCAAAGCACCGCGAACCTTGACTCACACACGTGATCCTCGAACTGAACGCATTTCCATACGTGCCTTGTTTCTATCATCCGACTGACCACCTTTGCATCGTTATGAATCATCAAGGCACGAGAGATAAGATAATAAGAGGATGCCCAGGGACACATACAGATCCATCCTGTTTGGCAGTCCATTATCCTGTCTCATTCTTCTCACAGTCGTCATGTTATCCATCCTCGGTCACGCTCTGCTCGCTTCCATTCTTCTGACTGTAATTCCAGCACAATTCAACATTCCGCTGCCGTTCGGCGGCATTTCGCTCAACAAAAATGAGAAAGGAGAGGTTTGAAACAGAAGGTTGCTCAAAAGAAACGAAGCTTTCAGTTGGAGATCGGCGGAATCAGAATTTCAATTTGTTCGGTTGGGGAGCCAATAGGAACGTGAAACTGACGACTGGCAACGGAACGTTCAAAATAGATAGTAAGTGGAGAAAAAGAGATTTGTTTGTGGGAGTGGAATGAGTGGAGAAATTCAAAATGCATTCAAGCGGGGTGCTCGTCTCGTTCTTCCCCCTCATAAGCTCCGGAATGAGCCATTCATACATTATTCTTTCGACGGCAAACTATTCGGATGCTCACAGCATAATAAAGAATCGAATAGTTTGTCAGTTGTTTTTTGTGCTTTTTCCGAGAAAGAAACCTTCTCATCCGTGAGGAATTCACTTTTCTATCGAAAGAATCGGTCCCTCTCTAGAATTTACCTTTCAGATACCGACGAGGCGATTGTGAATGGCTCGACGTACGGCGGAAGCGGTTCGTTCGGAATCGACGAGAAGAGCGGCATCGACATCGGACAGAATCTGACTCTCAACGACAAAAAGCTGGTGGTGAGGCTCTTTTCTTTTCCCCTTTTCCGTGCTCTTTCATGCACATAGATTCCAACCGGAGATTCGATTTTGCTTTGTTTTCAGGGAGGTCCCGGCAAAGAGGTCAACTTCCTCGAAAGTCTGATCGCCCTTCTGAAGCCGCCTCCACAGGCCGAGAGGACCGAGCTGAAGAACGTCTGAAAGGGAACAGTTGTGTCCCCGTGGTCAAGGTCGGCTTACAAGTTGTGTCGTTTCATTCAGAGGGCGGAGAAAGTAGCGTTTGCGATCGCATTGTTATCAGTTACTTCCCCGTTTTCCATTCATTCTGTACTACCGTTTCCTCGTGATCAGCTGCTGATTTCCCTTTTCTTTGTTTATGGATCTTCATTGCCAAACGCTGTTCGGATGCTTGTTTCGTGCGCTTTCTGAAGTCACTTTCTGATATAATTCTAGTATTAACAATAACTTTTCCTCCATTCAAAACAGTCTCTTCTCATCGTAAAAATTAAACTGCGTACAGGTTCATTCTCCTCCAATCTGTGTATGTCCGATTCCAGTAGCCTTCTGAATGTGTTCCTGTTCCGATGCCCTTCGCCAATCTCGATTTATTTCCCGCAATGGTCACAGACACTTGATTGACCTTCACTTTACCGCTTTTACAACAAAGACTCGGCTTGCCCCCTCAAAAAGATGGCAAACCACAATCTTCAGTCTCTCTCGCTCTCCCCCCAGAATAAACCATTTCACTTCCGTGCCGCTTTTTGCAGATTGAACCCAACATGAAACCCTTTATCCACTTTTTCTTCCTATTGACCCTTGTTCCACTTGTGGCTCCACTCGGCGAGCTCCCAGTCATGGAGGACGATGACAATGATGGCGTCATCGATGATTCTCCCGAGACGCTGACGTCATCTGAATCCGCGTCGCTTCCGTTCGTAACTGGGGATGTGACAGCGGAAGACGGGCCGATGCCTCCAGCTGTGGTCGCTGCTCCCCTCGATCCGCTGCCAGCAATGAGTGTGCCACTTGCAAGACCACCAGGTCAGTTGGAAGGGTGCAAAGAGATGGGAAATTAGTATGATCTTCAGGATTCCGTCCTCCAACGTCGTTCAAGTCAAAGAAGGATTCCGGAGATCATACAGAGCACGTGAACGTCGGGGTAAGTTGTCTAGGCTCGAAACTTCAAATACCATAGGCTTTGTGAGCTTCGGTAGCACATCGAGTTCAGATTTTGCGTCAACCCCACGCATTCGAATCCCAAATTGTCTCATTTTCAGTTCGTCGTCCGTCGTGGCCGTGCAAAAGTGATGGGCTTCTCGAGGCGGAAGACGGAAACTGACTAATTGCCCCCTCCCCCTTCTTCAGTGTCCCTTCCCGATATCTTTTTGCTGTATATCCGTGTAGCAGAAACATTATTTCTTCTGCAAAAAGATTGAAAAGAGTGAATGTTTTGCAGCACACTTTGCGCCTTGTCGCTCTTTCGCCTTGACAGAATAAAGAAACGCTATGAATTCGGAAGAAAGGCTTGTCGTGTGTCACTCCGTTCTCCACTGATTTCTCCTAATTCTCCTCGCTCGCAACTGCTACTACCATCCGTCAGCGTCCGTCCAAGCGGATGATATCATCACAGCAGCAGGCGACGCCCAGAAGCCGTGCTTCCTGCTCTCCGATCGCCGCTCGTTTTAATCGTCTCTTGCTCTTCCTCGTCTTTTGTGCCGAAAAAGTGGTTTGTCGGCGGCCGGGGCCACGTTCTCGTCGCTTTTTTTTCCGTCCTAGTCGTTTTCCGTCTTCTTCTTCGTCTTCTTCTTCTTTTTCTTGTGTTGCAAGACATCCATAACGTATTCAGTGTGCAACTGAGTGCATGCCCTCTTCGCTCCTTCCGGGGCACCCGAAAAGAAGAAGAAGAAGAAGAAGAAGAAGAAGAAGAAGAAGAAGAAGGCCTTGAAGGAGGAGAAGAAGCAAAAAAATGGAGTGTTGGCACGAAATTTGAATTTCATTCGTCTGTTTCGACTAGTTACCCACCAGTTCCTCCGATCAACTGCGACAGGATGTTTTCGAAGAAGAAGTGAGTGAAAGCGCCAGAAAACATTGCGTGCCAACTGAATTGCCACATATATCTCCTTTGAGTTTGGGGTTTTAGGTGATATAGTCGGGCTTTGCTTCTAATTTGTTTTTGAGACTATCACCTTCTTACCTGCCTTAACAAACAACTTGTCTTTTGCTTGGATTTCTATTTTCTTTGGAAACGAATCCATTCGAAGATCGTTTCGGCTCTCGCTTTCCCTTCTGTTACACACTGATCCCGAGTCCGCGACCCCAATGTTTCGTTGCACTAAAACTGCCACAAGTTGCACGTGAATGTCACACATTTCGGTTCGATTGTCCCCAGTTTCATCGTGCTTCCCTTGCGTCCCTTTGTTTCTTCTTTCTTCTTCTTTCTATTTTTTCTTTTTTCGTCCGCAGATTCTGCGAACTGATACTGCTCGTCCCCTACCCCCTCGCCCTCTTATATAACGCGAAAACGACCTTGAAATGTGGGAAAAACAAGCCAATTTTGGCACGGAGATGATGATCGGACGGGCAGAACTTGGACGAGACGATCTGCTGGATATGGCGAGAGAAGAGACTTTGTCACCGACAACAGCCGATCTGTCTGGGCGGTCCGGTCCCACTCGTCGCGAAATTCGAAGAGCGAAGAAACACGCTTTTTGCCGACAAAAGACAGCTGTTTTAAAGGCGGCAAAGAGGCAAACAATTGTGCGTCATGCACTTTCTGTAAATTGTTTTGTTTTTGTTCCCGAACAGAGTTGTAGAGAAGCTCTCTTTTCTGACAGGAATGCATGAGAAGGCATAAAGTTCTCTGCTGAGTGCTTCCTTATGGGCGGTACGGTAGATCCCATTCCTGTTAGTCGGAATTTCCGGGAACACGCCAGGTGATCATTTGAATGAACTTTGATCGCCTGATTCTGTCCGTCTCATGAATATGTTCTTCTTTTCCCGGACAGTCTGACGGTCTCTCGGCACAATGTATCCATTCATCCTCTTGCAACACTATCACTCTGCGTCTCCTCCGATTTCAATCACTCTCTGTCTGTTTTGTTTTGATTGAACGTCCTCGGTGCACGTGATCACACTACAAACACAAATAAATCGGTTTATTGGTGTTCTCTCGTCTCCCCCACTTGCTTCCCGGTCCCATTCGATTCTTTCTTCTCCCCTTTCGGCGCGTTGTTTGCATTACTTTTTACTGCTTCTCGACCGCATCTCTCCTTTTGCTGCTTATCATCAAAATTGCCAATCAGTCTATCACTTTCTTTTCGTTTTCATTGTTCGCAGAGATATTCGACTGAATTGGTTGATAACGAGTGGCCGGTGACGGCCGAAACAGCGGACGATGAGGCCGAACTCGCATTCCGCCGGCATAAATTTCAATTTTTTAGCAGTCTTACGCAATGAAAGAGAGACATTGACTCGCTTTCCCTTTCGTGTTTGCGCTCGGTTCCACAGTACTCGTTTGAATTTCAAATCAATCAAAAAAACAAGGTCTCGCACCGCCCTAAACTAAACTTTGGTCCTCTAATCTGCCAGAATCTGATATCACTTCTATTTTTACACCTATACAAACTGTTCTCATCTTCATCTTCATCTCGTCTCATCTCGTCTCTAAAACCAGTTCGATGCTGTAATGATGCATCTCTTTCATCACTACTCTATTTATGTCATCTGATTTATCACTTCTTTTGCAAGACGTCGAACATGCTCTGTGACCGTCTTTTTCGAGGCTCTTTCCACACACAAAACATTCCCGTGTAGTATTTCGAGAGCATCCTCTTCACTGCCGCGGGGGTGTTCTACAAGGGGGGCGACAAACCATTAAACCGTCATCCGGATGCGAGAGTGTTTCGAATCGAGAGATCAGAGAAATTGTTTGGTGTTTGAAATGAATCCTCCCCTCCGAATCGTATAAATGACTCAGGGATCAATGGCCGGTTTGAAGTACTGACTCCTCCTCAAAGGGCATCCCCATCCATTTCCATCTTACAGTTTACTGCTGCACTTTCCACAGATCTTCGGTCCCCCAGAGGTCATAAAACTTCTTTCTGTAGATAAGGAAACGACTATTGTCCGGCTATGGAACAGAACAGAACAGCAATCAGAGTTTCTCAGAAATGTGTCAAGGCAGACAGCACGGAGTCCCAAGAATCGTCTTCCGAGCCCCTGTCTGCGTCTTCGGGATCCGCGCGCTCCCTGATTTCTCTCGCTTTACCCTCCAATCCGTACTGTTTGCTCTCCCCCCTCATCTATCCACACACACACAAAACTTTCAACCCGAGTCCCATCTCACCCCATCCCCAGTCTGTTCTGTTCTGTCTATTTCTGCTACTGACATGGTTCTCGCCCATCCGCCACATCGCCACGAGGCTTCCGAACGCTCGTTGCTTGCCATCCTGACTGATCCGATCGTCAGTCTCTTCCGGTCGATTCCCATTGAAATCCTCGATCACAGCGAGGAACTCAGCCCCAGCCAAAAAGATTTTCACGACGATGAGGACGAGGAGGAGGAGGAGTTTGAGAAAATCGACCATGAATCCGACATAGAAGACAATGAAAAGTTTTCTGAAGATTTGAAGATGAACAAAATGATGTTAGTTATCCTGATGTTAATGAGATCGACGTTCTCATCGAAGAGCTTCTGTATAAGCTGGAAGAGTCAGACTCTGTCAATCGAGAAGCAATCGGTGTGTATCCGAACCCATTGAATTCTTGTCGAGCATTTCGCATGTCTACGGGAAGATAAAGAAGAAGACGTCGTGACAGTTCCCGCAGACGAAGACGTTCCCACCACTACCACAACATTCACCAACTGCGTCTTCATCCGATCGCAATCGTCGGCCCGCGCGAAGGCTACCCTCCCGCACACGTCGTTCGTCTGCACTCTGCCGCCCGTTTCTGCCACATTCTCGGCCCCTCCCCCGAAAAAGGTTGTCAAGCGAAAGTAAGTGATCAATTTGTTCCCTGCAAAGACACTCAAAGTGGGCGGAGTCGTTCCGATCCGGTTGCCAGCCAATTTATGATCAATTAAAACGGATACAAAGTTCCCATTCGTGTTACTTTGTCCAATACATACCAATCGGGTCAGTTCCAAGCCTCTACTGGAAAAGACTACTTCCTTCTGTTAATCGGGTTAATTTCCGTTGCTGAATCAAAACAACCCCATCTTTTTTGACTACCGTATGCTCGTGAACTATTGTTCGTTTTCCGGTTTCCCTCCCCCATTTTCATTCATTTCAATTTCTCCGACCTTTCTGTAAGTCACATTATCTGCTGCGTTTCGTGGTCAAGTGGATTGCGTGAGCCGATCCACAATTGGACTCAAAACAATAACAAAGTCCTTTCTATATTCAGCCTCAAAAATATTTATTTGCTTACATTGGGCTCGTATGGGGAAAAGTTCGTCCGGCGACACATACGCTGCCTGTCTCGGATTTTCTCCTCCGCCCGGGGACATCTGTTGTAAAGTCTTTTCCTTCCTCTTTTTATTTTCATGATCTTCTTTCTCCTCTCTTTCTTTCTCACTCCGTCTCATCGCTTTCCGAATTCCTTTCCGCATTTCACGTGACGGCGTGGGCACTAATCCAATTAGAAGTCAATGGACGGAACGTCGTGCGTTCCAGAATGGGATGACCTTTGGTGGTCATACGAGACCCACAAAACAAGCCGGTTCCTGGAGAAAAAGAAAAGGAAGGACCCAAAAACATACCAAGAATAGAATAGATTCAAAAGCATCCCGCCCGGATGTTTTTCTGCCTCTCCTCACTCGATTTTCATAAGTTTCGTGTTCTGTGCTGCCGGTGCCACGTCAAACAGTCGCGCAAGAGCTGTTCTCTGCTCTTGTCTACTTGTTCTCTTTCTCCTTCTTCCGCACTACTAATGTTTGTTTCTCTTGACTTTTCGCCCTCATCAAATGAGTGTTTTCCGCTGAGAAGAGGTCTTCGAATCCCGCTGATTCTTCCGACGCACCGCTTGCTTTGTTTTGATGATCGCCGGTCGAAAATCGTCTGAAAAGTGTTTTTGTTCGCTCTTCTCTGCCATCCATGCGACGCTCGTTTACAGTCAGACGGATTGTGCTCTTTCGCCTCGCGTTTACCTCGCTCTGCGACGACTCAAATTTGTTCAAAATGCACAAACTGGCGCGAAAAGTAAACACGAATGTGCGCTCTGGTAATCACTTTCCCATCGCCAACCTTTACCCTTTTGAATCTCCTTTAGAAGTTCCCGCTCCGGCGCTTTTTGATCATTTATCATTTTGTGAGCCACTGAGAACATCGCCATCGCCTGACCTGAATAATAGGTTGCATTTAGCGTTTTTCCGACAAAAATTCGCAATCTTTCCTCTCGAAACCAATCAAATCGGCGCGTCTCAAATTCCAGCCAATTTGAGCAGCCAAAGACCGAAACGGGCGGCCCATTCGAATGTCACCCAACACCGGCGCGCCTCGTTACTTATTCTGTCTTTCATTATCCAACCCGATTGGCGTCATCGAGACCCTTCTCAGGTTACTCTCCAACTAGACGGGCCTTCCATTCTGTTTGTGTCCCCCGTCCCCTCGACGCCCCGCCCTTCTCTGGTGGTTGTGACCACATTCTGTGATGGTGCAAGTTTGCAGAAAACCCCCGACTGCTGCAAAAATGGCGGCCGAAGTGCTTCAAAACGAGCCGCACTGCTTCATCGCCTCCTCCTCCAACATCGACCGTCCGTTCAAACTGCTCGTTCAGAAGGAGACGTTCCTCATTGACGCCGAATCAATGAGCAGAATCTCGCCGGTAAGCGGCATCAGCTGGAGCATGTGATCAATTTGCTTTTCTTCTTCAGATTTTCAATGTTATGTGTTTCGGAAAAGACTTTGAGAAGATGGATTTGTCGAGAGAGATTGTGGATGAAAAGTCGAATGACATTGACTGTTTCCTGCGAGCCGTCCATGACACGTCCATGATTAACTGTGAGTGCCCCTTCCTTGTCCCTCAACTTTACCCATTACCCATTCAGCCACCAACTTTGCTCTCGTCCTTCGTCTTTCGAACAAGTATCAGGTGGATCCGGTCATCGAAGCCTGCCAGAACTTCATCATGCGTCAGCACTTGGAGTGAGTTTCTTTTTCCGGCCCGTGGGAACTTTCGCTCTTCTCTTTCCCACCGAGAACCACTTGTTCCTTCCTCCCATCCTTCCCGATCAAACTTCATATCACCTGATTTCAGTGTGCTCCGTGCCGACGAGATTCTCACTATGCTCATCTCTGCTCACGAGCATCACTGCAAAAAGGAAGTTGTGCAAAAACTGATCAAAAGACTGGCCTCCGAAGGAAACACCGTCTTCACCAAACTCAAAATCTCTCGTTATCTGCCGGCGCAAGTGTACGGATCGGTCATCTCGACGTCGATGAATTTGACGCAGATCAAGGAGCATGATGCGATGAACGGACACGTTCTCAAGATGGAGAGGTACTTGCAACTACTCCCGTATCAAAATGTTTTCTGGTTTTTAGATCGAAGATCCGTTGGCGTCAATCAGTCTGCGAAGAATGCAAGAGTGTAGCCGAGTGTGCTAGTTGCGAGGAATGCAAAAAGGTTTGTTATCGGCGGCCGCCCGTGCAGTTCCCTCATTTACATCTTTTGCAGACGGTGTGCCGCAACCACGTGAGCAAAATAAAGTGCTCGAGTGACTACGGCAACAAACTGACCGCCGACCTCAAGAAGAAGATCGTCGACTTCGAATGGCAGGACTGATCCGATCGTCCTCTCTCCTCGCCCTTTCCCGCATGCCTTATTCGCTTCATTGTGTCCGCTTTCTCCCCTAGACACCTTCTAGCACACTTACTCCTTCTTACCACAACCACCACGTACTGGTCCTTGATCCCACTCACGTCTGTATAGAGTTTTGAACTTTTTGCATTCTCACTGTCAGGTTCTTCTCCTTCTTTTGCGGTACGGTAGTAGTATTTTGTTCGGTTTCCTGCAACGGTTCAATAATTGTTTCTCTCTCGTTCGCTCCGTTCACAAAACTTGTAAACAATTGTATAGTATTTCTTCCATGTACCTAATCCCATGTCTATAAACATTTCATTTGAAAATGAGTGTTATTACCGGGAATGTCTACAGTGTAAATATGCAGTCATTTGTACAAATAATCATTTGTCAGGAGGGAGAGTGATACCGTTTCGGGCACTGGTGTACTAGACTTTTGTGGACAAAAATATGTGAGAGATTGTAGATTTGGGAGGCGATTAAGGAGAAAAAGCATGTTTAGAGAAGTGAATTCCAGTCGAAATCATCGTCGGACTCGTCGTTCTGTATTGGTTGGGACGCCCGGGAATCAGAAGAAGAACCTGAAGTTTCAGTTGGGCTCAGAAGCAAAAGCATCACGACTCACGACTGGTTTCGGTTCTTGGAGTGGACATTTCACTTTCATATTCCGGAAATCCATTGCGGACGAAATCTGAACAAGCTTAATTCATACATAGCTGATAGATTTGCAATGTGACCTTTCAGTTTCTCCGTATCCACCTCCGCCATGTCCCGATCGTCGTTATAATCGAGACCAGCTGTTTCCAGACTGATTTTGAGCCAATCTATTTGGGCCGCCTGGAAATTAGCGGCTGATCACAAAACGGAAAAGGCAAGTGAAGAGATTGCGGGCCGAAAGTTCAAGATGTCTGAGTGCGAGTGCGAGCAAATCAAACGTTTACCCTACCTTTTTCTGCACATTTGAACTCGGCTCCGTCATGAATATTTGGTCGTAAACGACGCGGAAGGAGGAATTCAGATCATAGGACTCGAACAGATTCAAATCGTTTATCTCTTCTTCCTGCAAAGTGGTCCTTGAATTCTTCCAAAAGCTTCCAGCAAAATAAACTCACAGTCAGTTCGCGCACTTCGATAACTTCTCCGACCTCCGAAATGTAGGGGTCTTCTAGAGGCATCTCCTGGACATTGACCTCCTGTTTCATCTCTGTCACTTCTTCCGGCCGATGTACTCGTTTCGTCTTCTCCTTCTTCAAATAGTTCGTGTAAATCGGATTCACTCTCGTCGGCTCTCCCTTCAGAAGACGTGGCTTCTTCTCCGGCGGATCCACACAAATCCACCATCCCCCTATAATTATTTTTCCGTTCGAAACCCTCTATTATCCTACTCACTTCTCTCTCCGTCGTTTCTCTCGATTCGCGCAAACTGCTTGTTGAGTGACAAATTGTGTCGAATCGAATTCTAAAATAATACTCGGATGCACGAAATTCCATTTCCCGATACCTTCCAACTGGAGTTCCGGTTCTCTCGATAGAATGCGTAGTTGCGTGTGATGTGCGCGTAAATGTCTGCCAAAGTGCATCTCTTCTCTTCTGTTTCTTCAATTGCGTGGCGGATGAGCTCGGAGTACGAAAATGGCGGTTTCCCGTTTCCGGCGAAGAACCGTCGACGTTTCCCCTCGGTGCCTGGAGATGGTTGTGCTACCTGTGGGCCGGCAACCGGAACTGGCTCGTCGAGAGGCTCCGGAACTGGATTCATCACGCACTGTCCTCCGTTTCCTATTCCTTCTTTGGCAATGAGCCAGCTCAGTTGGCACAAACTTGAGTTTAGCTCACTATCAGACATTTCTGAAAGAGAATATGTGATTGGAAACGGAGAGCAGCTGGTTGTTTAGATAAAAACGAGTGATTTGAGCCGGATGTGAGTAGAAAGAGGAGACAGGAAAAGCAACAAGCAGGTGAGACGAAAATCGATGTGGAGAAGGCGGCGTCGCCACGAGCAACGGGCGGCATGAGAACGGCTTCCATTGAAAAAGAGAAAGAGAGAGAGAGAGGGAGACTGGAATCGCTGTGAATGAGTCACGAGATGAAGGACCATCGGAGCAAGTGGGGGAGGAGAAAGCCGGCAAAAAAGAGCACGAAAAGAAGGGAGCACACATCTGGTGCGGAAGGCACCACACTCTTCAGACCGAGTTGGCCAAGGCGAATTGGAATGGGAATAATAAACATTCGCAACGGTTAAACTATAGCATGAATGTCATATTGAAAAGTGTCACCGGACTTCATTCAGACTCTTCCGTAGAATAATCTGAAAAAGTCGTCAGAATCACGCCTGGAATGCGTCAGAACTTGGAATAAATACGTGCGAAGGGGTATTTTATGGTCACAAGCTCTGCCAGCTGATTATAGAGAAAAAGCGAAACGGGCAAAACAACGAGCCAACTGCAGAGCTCGAACGAATGGCTCGGATCCATCAATTAGGTCAAGTCCGTAGACTCGCATACTCATTTCCTCGGATTCAATCTTCCGAAAAAACTGAATCGCCGTGAAAAGACAATTCGGAGCAGGGGATTCCAACTGTAAAGGTCATTCGCGTGAAACGACTCCGATCGAAGAACCATCCAGATGTTGGTTATTTTCTGAATTACTTTTTCTATCGATTGGTAAGACGGCTTTCGAAGGTGAGGAAACTTCCAGAGTGTTCGGGAATCCAGTCCGATATTGCAGATGTCCAAAACGAGACGCTTGTTTCTTTCCATGCAAGACGACGACGATTTTTGGGGAAATGGAGATCGCTTCGAGGAGGAGAAATCGAAGCAGCGAAAGTGTCGGTTGGCAGATGACGACGAGGAAGAAATGGAGGAGAAGTACTTCTTCAAACAGAGCAAACTTGCCCGTCAACGCATGCAGGAGCAGACGGAGGAGGAGGCGGAAGGCGACGACGGAGATGAGGAGCTGTATAGAGAGACTGTGCCGGGGAACAACTGGAATGTGTGCATGGAGGTTCCGAACGATGTGGTCGTCAAGAGTGACGCGAGAAAGCCCGATCCTTTGATAACTTCTGCTGGTGGGTGTGTGACATCCTGGCCGGATCTAGTCGACTCATCTGCAGTCGTTAATGAAAATGCGATCCCGAAGCAACCGTTCCAAGTTCCCGTCGACTCCAACGACTCGTTCTTCACCAATTACCGTACTTTCTTCCGCGGACGTCCTGAGGTTCTTAATTTGATTCGCAATCTTTATGAGAATGGAAATGACGACTTCCAAAACAATTTTATTGAGTTGTACGAGAAAACTCGCAAAAGGTGAGTGCCCAGAATGTTCTAAAACTCAAATCATCATAAAAATTCAGATTGGAGATGTTCCCAAACCCTCAAATAAACCAAATTCTTCGCCGCACGACGACCGCCAACACGAACACTTCGGAGCAGCGCGCCCGTTCCCGGCAGGCCGTCGTCGTGTCCAACTTCCGCGAGCCAGACCGCCGCCTCGGCCGCTACTCGAAGTACTATTATCATCACAATGTCGGCCCGGAAGTGTACAGCCGGAAAGTCTTTGTTGGAGGTCTTCCTGCTTGTGTGACTGAAGGTTTGCGTTCTCGCTGATCTTTCAGACATGACTCGCTCATTTCAGTTGAGATTCTCGGGTTTTTCTCGCAATACGGTCGTCTCCAAGTGGATTGGCCCTCGAAACACTACGGCTCCAAGTCCGATTCGGATCCTTCCCTCTGCAATGAGGTCATCTCGACTCCTCCTCCTTCCACTCAACCGATGTCTCATCTTGCCTTGGCTTCTCCTCCTTTCGGACAAATCAACCCGTTCATGACGGACTTGTCGGCTCAATCGGATACTCCGATGGGCGGATTCAGTCGCCACAACAATGGCGGAGGATTTCAGAACTACTCTGGGTTCGGAAGCGGATTCGGAACGACGAGAAGCGAGGGAAGTACTGGAGAGAAGAGACAGCAACATCTTGGATACGTCTTCCTTCTATTCGAGAAGGAGCGCAGTGTTCGCGACCTGGTTGCTGATTGTTATGAGGAAGAAGAGGGGCTCTTCATCACTTTGGAGAGTTCTCTCGAGCCCATCCGTGTCCAGATCCGCCCGTGGCTGCTCGCCGATGCCGAGTTCCTGATGGATTTCAACGTTCCGATCAACACGAAGCTTGTCGCTTTCATTGGAGGCGTGCCGAGACCTCTGAAGGCCGTCGAGTTGGCGCATTTCTTCGAACAAACCTACGGGAACGTCGTGTGCGTTGGCATCGACATCGACAACAAGTTCAAGTATCCACGTGGATCGGGAAGAGTGGCCTTCTCCAACTACGACGCCTACGTTCAGGCAATCACGGACCGGTACATTGTACTGGATCACGAGGACATTCACAAGCGGGTATGAAAAGAATAAGGAAGGGAAAGAAGAATGAGAGTTCAGTTGCAGGTGGAAATCAAGCCCTACTTCTTCCACAATCAGTCGTGCGAGGAGTGTTCCGGCCGTTACCACCGCCAGCACGCACCCTTTTTTTGTCCGTCCCTCGAGTGTTTCCAGTATTATTGCGAACCGTGCTGGCACAAAATGCACTCCCATCCTAGCCGTTTCCATCACATGCCGGTCGTCAAAGGAGTCTAATTGAACGATGTTCGTCTGATTCTTGAATGAAGAGCGTTCCTTTAAATTCACTCTGTTCGGTTTAGGGCCTCTTCTTTTTTTTTTAGGCGCCTGTTTTTTAACGGGCCGCCGCGTCCCTGCGTTGAGAAAACAGGCGCCTGAAATCGCCTGTTCGACCAGCCTACTCGACATGCAAACTGAGCCAATCAAATCGATCATAAAATTTTTCATTTCTTCATATTATTCGGATAACATATTATTCGTATTTGTGTATTCGTAACATTATTCGGATATAGTTCTTCTAAAGAAATCTGCATTCGTACGCAAATTTGCCAACACTAGTGTGCGAAACTGAGCAAAAAAATTACTGCGGAGTTTCAAGCAGATACGGAACACTTCGTAGCTGTCGGAATGAGCATATCCGAAACACTTCTCTATTGTCTAACTTTATTAGGATACAAACTAGCGATTCAGAGAACAGAAATCGATCTAGATCGGCGAAGACTTTCCATGATTTTCATTTCGCTACTCCAGCCACCAGGAGAACTCGTCGGCGTAGGTATCATCGGGATTGATCGCCAGTGATCCGAATGTCTGAATCGGAAACATATTTCTAGGAGAAACATTCTACATCCGTTTACCTTGTAATATTTAACGAGTTGTCCGAGTGAGACATGTTTTCGAACGTTCGGATAAGCACAATCGACGAAAAACTGTTTTCCTCCGGCGCCGTCTCCGGTCATGCGAATCGGGTAATGACGATGCTTCTTCGTGGTCGTGAAGTAGACAAGAATCAATGGGAGGCCAGAAGACAGATTGTTCAGACAGCGATGCGGTTCGAACAAATGATACAGCGAGAATTCTCCGCGACGACTCGCTTGTCCTTCGGCGTCTGAAGCACTTTGAACTCCAATGTAGGTGCCGCAAGCATTGTCGACTCTGAATGTAGAATCAGGGAAAATAACGAAAGATACTAGACTCACTGAAGAGTGTTATCGGATGACTGCGCCAGGAAATACTCCGAAGTTCGGGTGGATTCCTCCGTCGGTGGGCCGAGCACCTCATACGCCGCCACCGGCTCGTCGGTCATCTTCTTCTTCTTCTTCCGCTTTTCCTTCGATGTCTCTTCACGAGGCTTCTCCTCCGCCACCGAAATTTTCTGCAGCTTGGCAGTTACTTCGTCGACCAGCTGCTGTTCTTTTCCCGGCGATGGCAGGTTCACGTACTGATCGTTGTTCGGCTTATAGTCGATCTTCCGCCGAACGTCTTCGGTTCTTGCTTCCCATTTTTCTGAACCAGATCTTCTGATTCCGAAGTTGAGGAGACACTCACCGTGTTCAGCAAAGCAGACGAATTGTACGGTGTTTTAGACGTTTCATCATTCATCTTTCGTTGCCAACGCACTTGAAAATCTTTTGCAATGATGGAGATCGCACTTTTTATCTTTGCGCATTGAAGATAAAAAAAATCAGAAATCAGAACAAAATCATCACGTCTCTTTTTTTAAATACTTTATTTGACGGGGAGGGGAAGCTTCTAGAACTGGACGGACGAAGCGGACGACGTCGAAATGGACGACGTGGAGGACGTCTTCTTGCCGAACAGATTCTCGATCCTGAAAGTTTCCATCTGCGTAATCGTCGCAGTTCTCATTTGAACTCACAGCTTCTGAACCTTGTTAACTTCCGCGTCGGCGATCGGCACGTTCGACTTGAACGACGTCATCACAACGGCCTTCTTCTTGTCGAGAGTCACGTACGACTTGCTTTTGACGTTCAGATGCACCGAAGAGCCGGAAGAGGATCTGCTGCTGGGGGCGAAGAAAGCGGACGATGGCGGAGCACGGGGAGCGATCGGAGAACAAGAGCGCTCTGATTGGCTGAAAACGATAGAGTTCGGAACTGAGAAGAGGGGCTAACTGACGGAATGTGGAGGACGGTGGTGTCCGGAGCACTGCTGACTTTCGTTGATTCGGTGTCGGGGCACAATCCGCGGAAATGGGATTCCGCTTGAATCAAAGCCTCGTCAATCTTCTGAACAATCGCATTGAACGCATCCGTGGCTCCCATTTGTTTGGCCATTGTTCGCTGATACTGCTTCGCTTTTTAAATGAAGAATTCCGGAAGCAAAAGTGGAAATGATGGTAGAAAATGAACGAATTAAAGGAAAAGTCACGCGAGGATAAATAGTTTATTGGAAAACGAAAAATACTCATCGTCCTTGGTACCGTTTCGACACGTAATGCTCATCGGGCCCCCAGGCTTCCGTCGATTCTCCCTTTGCCGCTTTCTCTGCCTTTTCTCGCTCTCTGATGACCTTCCAGATCTCGATGTCTCGCCAGTCGGCCTTCTCGAAGTCTGGTCTCGGATTGTGCTTTACTTCCTCCACTTCCTTCTTCTTTCCAAAGTCGAAATGTTTGTTTTCTCCGTACAGATCTTCTTCCGCGACCACCTTGTCATACAGTTTGGCCTTCTCCTTCCAGTCACCATCGGGATCGCGTGCAGCCTTTTTCTCCAGTTTGCGAATCTTCTTTTCTCTCTTTTTCTCACGCTTCTTCTCTTTCTTCGCCTTTTTCTTGTCTTTCTTGATCTTTTTCAACAATTCTTCATCGACGTCTCCCACATTTAATAGAACTTCTTGTGCCTTCTTGATTCTCATCTCTTGTAATTCTATTGGATCTGCTTCTCGCATTATCGGCTTCGGAGCACATCCTTCTTCCCATAACCGCTTCGTTTCTGCGTCCGCATCTTCTTTGTATTTCGGAACTTTATACTCTTCCACGTGATCTACTCGGATCATACGCTTGTGCAACTGAAAACCTATGAATTCAGAAGAGCTTTTTAATTGTTAACCCACCGTTATTCCATTAAAATTGTCAACAGCCAACACAGTACTTCTTTGATCTTTGTAGCACAAAAAAGCAAATCCTTTCGATTTTCCAGTGTCTTTATCGCGGACAAGGTTGATGTTCATCACTTCACCGTACCTGAAATCCCATATTTTCTTTTAAACATGAATATGAATGCAAAAATGAACTCACTGTGAGAAAACTGCAATAACATCTCCTTCTGTAAGTGCGTATGACAATCCTCCGATGTAAATCCATGCCGAATCTTTGTACGTCTGATGCCACGACTTCTTGAGATCTCCTGCGTAACCCAAATTGAGCTCACGCTCATTCATGCGATTTTGGTTTTTAATATTCGTAATAGGATTCATTTTTTATCTGTAAAAACCAAAATTTGTTAAGGAAAATTCTGAGGTGAAAAAAAGAGGTTTCGAAGAAATATACGGTCGCCCAAGTGTGCAAACACCGTCACGACAAAATGCACACATCTCGCAGGTGCTTTCAGTAACCGGCTTTTTCCCATTGATCTTTGTTTCCGTTTGGGTAATTTGCATGTGACAGCCTTAAGACAATCTTCATATTTCAGCAAATCAGTGTTCAATCAATCGATAAAACATGGGAGGAGTAAGAGGTGAGTTTCCCGTGAACTTGACAGCACAAGATTTCTTCGCTCTATGGTGGCAAACTCTTTATTCCGTGGAAAAATGTGCTTTAATGTTCACATCGAGTGTTTTGAGTGCTGCACTTTACGAAATCCAATTCTAGCTGTCGCTGGTCTCGCATTCGCCGGAGTCGTCGGACTCACCTTCCTGGTCCTCGGGTGCGCGCTCCCCATGTACGGGTAAGTCGATTCATGTTCAGTGTATTATACATTTCATGCTCTACATTTCGCAGAACGTGGTCACCGATGTTCGTCATTGCTTTCTACATTCTCTCGCCGGTTCCTCTGCTCATTGCGAGACGATTCCAGGAAGACATGACCGGCACGAATGCTTGCATTGAATTGGCTCTCTTCATCACCACTGGCATCGTAATTTCCGCATTCGCTTTGCCGATCGTCCTTGCTCACGCTGGAGCCGTAAGTTTTTGTTTGTTATGAACCGCTTGAATGCAGTTACATTATAATTAGTTTGCATGGTTGAATGTTTCATTCAGATAAAGCACGGCGCATGCTTCCTTATCAATTCGGGATCGGTGATCATGTTCGGAACGATCTGCGCCTATTTCTACCTGCATCGCGATGAAGACAGTGGAAGCTGGAGCCAATCTCTCTTCTAAACAACACTTTCGTCATTGTCGTCGTCCCTCATATCAAAGTCTTGTGGTTCGTGAATGTTGTCCATTTCTCCATGCATAGCTCATCGAACCCTTTCATTTTCAGATCGCAAAATCTGCTTGTGTCCTAATTTTCATCGCAAACTCAATCAATTTCGGCGTCATCATCTTCTACTTCCGAATTTTCAATGGCGAAGATATGAACGGAATGTCACTCTGGTAGTAGTCGCTTTTGCCATTTCCTCTAAATTATTGCAAGCCTATTAAGCATCCGATGGTGTACCGAATAGGTTTTGTAATTAACATTTTATTACACTCACGTCTTTTGGTGAAATTGTTGCATAAATCTGATCACTTGTGCTGTACATTCACAGAATAAATCATTTTTTCCGATGCTCGGCTCTCTTGAAAAAGGCGCCAGTTTATTTATTGTTTGATTGGGACCAAAAAAAAAGATGCGAGCAGTAAAAGTGGATGTAAGGAAAACGGTGTTAGAAAATGAGATCTCGACTAGATAAACCAGGTTATCGGAAAAAGTTACACAAAAAATGATAGCCATCTATAAACTAGTCCTATTTGTATCATAATGATCACAGCACGGATATCCTAGAAAGGCGATGCGTCTGATGGGGGAATTCACGCTTCGGACTCCTTTCCAGGTCGTACCATCACATCGATCGGGCTGGAGTGATTCCGAGAAGATGGAGGCCTTCGGAGAGAACATTCCGGACGGCTGTGAAAAGAAGAAGACGTGGGACGGCCACCTGGAAATAGACTGCTCGTTAGAAGCAAAGTCAAGGCTGAGAAAGCGACCTCTTCTGGCTGATCTTTCACGCGCAACTGCTTCTGAACACTTCCGACAGCTGCTGCCACGTGAATCAGTTGAACGGTAAGCTGGCAGGCTTCTAACTTCTCTGCACTCAGTTCCACGGCCTCTTCGAGATCATTCAAAAGTCTGATCAATCGTTTCACGTCGTCGTTCGTGTCAAAATCAGGGAACTTGTCACACTTTTCGACGAGAGGAAGAAGATGTTTATGCTTCTCTTCAAGAGACGACAATCGACTGTGCTTCATCTGTAAACACGATAATAGACAGATAAGGTACGACCGAGAAGTAACAAAACCTGAAGAGCAAGAGCATTGTTTTGAGTCAAAGAAAACGCATTCTGGAATGAGAACTCGTACTCCGAATTGCGTGCTCTTTTCAACTCATTGAACACCACAGTAGATAGAGAAAGCACATTTGAAATCTGAAAAAAGCAGCTAAGATTAAAATTGCATTGACATTAGCCGATCGCCACCTCTTTCTCAACCTCCGGATCCATGCAGAATGTCTTCGACGTCTTCATGAACTGCAAGGCGAGCTCTCTTCCCTTCTCAATTATCTCTCCGACTGCTTCCGTTCTTCCATTTCTCGTCGACAATCCTCTCACTCTTCCGTACTGAACATGTTCGATTTTCTCCGACAAATCCGCTTTTCCCATTTTCTCGAGGATCACTTTGAGTGCTTTGAAGTGCTGTCTCTGAGCCCTGTCCACCACGTACAAGTACCGATCCGCCTGGAAAGTGGCATCTCTCTCCAGAATCGCAGCAATTTCTCTCGTCAGATAGAGGCTCGACTTGTCGCTCTTTCTCAGAATTGCATAGTTTACTCCGTCCGTCTTCTTCATCTCGTTCTCTCTTTCTTTCAACCGAATGATGGTGCGTCCGTCCAAGTCTTCCGTGAGTCCGCTGTCGATCAGCTCTTGCGCGTATTCGTGTGCCTTCCGTACTTGATTCGATTCGCAGAGCCAATGATCGAATTGAATATTGAAAAGCTTATAGAACTGCAAGAGGTGTTCTCTGGATATCTGGCCGATCTGCCGCCACAGCCGCATGTTCTCATCGTCCTCTTTCCCTTCCGACACCGCCTTTTCCATGCTTACAAACGTTTCGTAAACTTTGGCGCGGAACTCCTCGTCGATCTTCATGTTTTTGTTGGCCACCACGTAGCAATCCGTCAACTGCTTGATCTTTTCCACGTCGGGGAGCGAATTCCAGTACTGATCGGACGGACGCATTTGCGGCCAAAAAGCGGCGATCATTGCGAACTGAGTGCCCCAGTCTCCCAGATAATTCACTGATGTCACCTCGTTTCCTATCACTCTGTTCACCTGAAAATCAGATAAATTCTAACAAAAGCGAACTGAGTTTGTCTTTAAACCTTATCCACATATCTTCCGATCAGCGTTGATCGTAAGTTTCCGACGTGGAACTGTTTGGCGATGTTCGGCGAGGAGAAGTCAACAACGATTCGCTTCCCCGGCCCTTAATCGCTCAATTGCCGATTTCTTCGAAATGAATACCAACCTGCTTGATATTTCTGCTCTACGAGCGCCCGAAAAGAACCGACCTGTCGGAGCCTGTGCAGGGTCTGGACGCACACCTCGCCGCTCATCTGAAATGGAGATGCTCCGGGAGCAAGGGGAGGGGGAAACGGTTTCCAAGGAGATATACGAGAAAAGCGCAGTGACATTCACACGAAAGCTGGGCGCAAAAGAGCAGCGCACGCATTTGCAATCACAATTCATTTCGACAGAGTACAAACATAGAATAGAACCATTGCAAAGAAGGGAAAAGTACGGGAGATTAAAACAGACAGAAGAGAGACTCGTAGCAAAGTTTGGAAATTAGATATCAGAATTGAAACGATGAGAAGTCATATAAATAATAAATAGGGGTTTGGGGGGAAGTATGGAGACAATCGGGGGGTTGATGTGTGAGGAAGGTATCTCAAAAAAAACAAGTGAGAAGCAGCACATGTCTTTGTTTTTGTTCAGTCAAAATGTGAAATCCACGTGTTCTGCTATACATATACAAGAAGAAAAAGAAAGAGAAGGAAAGTGGATTAGGCCTCAAGAAGGTGCTCCTGATCGTCCTGCTCGTATTCGATGAGCTCTTCGTCGCCGCCGCAGACGCACAGCCAGAAGCGGGCGCAACTGGCGTGCGAGCTGAGGTTCGGGAGGATGTTGCGACGGAACCATGGGCCGATGAGAACGTCGTTGTAGACGAGGGTTCCGAGGATGAGAAGGGCGAATCCGATGAGCTGAAAGATGAGCATTTTATAAAGAAACGGCCGCAGGAAGCCAATACCTGGATAGCAATGAATTGCTCTCCGAACAATGGAATGGACACAACCCAGATGACGAGAGTGCGGATCGAATCGAGGACCATTCTGGTGGTGGCGGACAGCTCTTTCGTGACTGACACTCCGGCAAAGTTGAAGAATGCGATCGAGATGACGGTTCCAGAGAGGGCAAGAGCAATGGTGGGCTCCTCCTTGATCTCCTGCCAGGCATAGAAGACGTCCTCGAGACGGCCTTCCGGGTTGGTCGAGAATGTCTTCGGCACGTGGATATAGTAGAACGGAATCATCAGGAAAGAGAGAGTGACCATTCCGAAGAGTCCTTCCAATCCGACGGCGAAAAGAGCGGGGACATCGTACTTGGTCAGATACTTTTGCTCGTAAACCATCTGAATGGCAACGATTATTTGCGCCATGATAATGAGCAGATTTCCGGTGATGATGGCGTTCTTGTCATCTAACGGATTGCTGTCGTAGTAGATGTCGGTGACTCCGACGACGACGAGACCGAGCATGACGAAAAGCATTCCGAACCACTTGAATGGCTTGATCTGGGCGTTGAGCATTCCGACGGAAAGCAGTCCTGTGAAGATGATAACGGCTCCTCGGAGCATTTGGAAGCTCGATGCAGTGGTCAGATTGAGACCGATGTACATGATGGAGGTTCCAAGAATATCGCACAGTGCCGGAGGGAAGAAGAGGAACGGGTTGAACGGAGGAAGCGTCGGTTTCTCGTCGGAGGTAATCTCTGTGATACTGCCGCTTTCACCTGAATAACACCGCTGACCAGTCTGTCTACTGTTTTCCTTCTCTACCTTGCACATTAGACCGATTCCAGACGTATCTCTTGTATCCGAAGATCAAGAAGAAGACAACGAGACAGAGGAACTCTCCGAAGAACATGCACGTCGCCTGCAGGAACGGATGGTTGAACGGGACGCCGTCGGCCTTGATGCTGTCGGCCCACTTGGCGCAGATGGTGTTCAGGGATCCGGTGACCACCATCATCACCGAGATGATGACAGCGAACGCCACCATTCTGTCTGAAAAAAAAAATCAATTTCGAGTTAATAAAAGAAGAGAAAGAGCGAAACAACGGAAAGAGTTCGTGTAAATAAACAAGAAGTCAGGATTTATTGGGGAGAGGCACGAGACGAGAAGAGAGGGTCACGATGCTGGTTGTTATGATTGGTTCTTGGCCGCCTGAATCTGTATTTATACAGACAAATGCCACAACGCACTGAGATGACGAATGGCATGGGTCTCGAGCGGAATGAAGGGAATGGGCGGTGCTTCTAAGCAGAAAAGCTCTGATGAGTCATCCGGAAGATCTGTCTCGCCGGTAGATCGCAGCTGACTAATCCAGAAAATCAATGAGAAGAGGACAACGAAAGAGAAAAAGACGCAGACAGTGGCACACAGATCTCCGCGCGAGAATAACAAAAAAGGAAGGAAAACAGTTGTGGAAGAGGGAAACTAGCAACGAACGGTCACTACTATACTAACTAACTAGCAGAAAAAGAGAATGTGGAGAGTAGGCGACGAGTTGTCACTGATAGACAATGATAAACGTCTAATCGAAGGGTCAATGTCGGAAAACGAAAGACAGGCGCTCAAAACGCGATAAGCGGCGCGTCGTTTTTCGAGGAAATTTCGAGTGACCAGTCGGTGGTTTGATTTCTGTATAGTCGGACAATATTTTCGCTTGGGGAAACAAGTGAAGAAATGAACGGAAAGAGGGGAGCGAAGGAGAAAAAGGAAAAAAAGAAAACAATCAAAAGTCATTCGGGTGGCCGAGAAAGCTGTCGGAATTACGGCCGTTCCAGGAAACTTCGGTCATCGTTCGCAGAGCAGGAATACTGTAATTGTACAGTAGGAAAATCGGATGATATCGAAAGTTCGGTCACAGAGTGATCGTTTAAAGAGATTTGAGAAAAATATTTCCACAATACAGAGGTTTCATCAAATCATGTTGAAATTGTTACACCAACAGACGAATCACATTTTTCAATTCAAATAAATTCTTCAAAGACGATCAATAAAACTGAAATCGAGAGAATGGTGTGACTGAGGAAAGGAAAGACGACGGCACTCGGCACAAAAAACAGCGGCGACGGCAGGCAGGCGCGAGGGGAACGAGAGAGCGGGCGAACGATGAGGGACAGACATCCGACATGTTCAGCTTATCGACGCGGTTATTTAGGACGGGGAATCGAGTGAGTTTCGGAGAATTTCGAGTGTCTTATCGGGGTGAATTGAAGAAAATTCTGATAAGAGAAAGAGGGGTTTGAAATGGAAAGAAGGTGGAGTCATCGGGGGGTTTACTCTCAGCGCTAAGGTCAAAGTACGGAAAATCACTAATTCAGAATGATTTCAGACAATGGTCGGTTGAATTGAGATGACTAATGTTATGGGAGAAGAGATATATGAGCCCGAACGGATCCAATGACTCATCCGTTGGTACCGTCATACAGCTGACTAATCCAGAACACAATTCCACTCGTTCCATTCTCTGCAAATGCACTTTGCATTTTTTTTGCCACTTCAACTTCGTTCGCGTTCTTTCCTTGGCAGTAATTTTGGGCGCCGACCTCCTCGGTCCGTCAGCAATCAACAAAAAGGCCATTCGTGCTCGCTCGTTTTTCAACCAAAAAGTTGGTGGGTCCCCTGCCGCAAACCTTCTCCCGCCCTCCAATAAATTATCCCAATTTGTCAAGAAGACCGGCCTTTTCATCCCCCCAGGGGAGGGCACCGCTCTTTCTATACAATCGAGTGTGAAAAATGAGCCATAGTCGGGCCTTCCGAGCCCTCGTTTTTCCGGGTTTGCCACCAGTCTGCGAACAAGAGCGTGTCACACTCGTTTTCGTTAAAAAAAAACCAAAAGGACGACAATAATACAAAATTCAATATAATCGGTCAGATTCGGGCGGCCGTTTCAATGTGAAAACGGAAAACGACAAAAAAACGGGGCGGTGGTTTGCCTTCGTTTTCCCCTTTTTTTCTGCCATTCCGAATCAATGTGTTGTCATAGAAACTATTTTATCAAGCATTTCGGAGCTGCCAGCTGTCGCTCTGCTCTCCAAAAAGAATGTTTTATGTTTTCGAACGTAAAACATTATGAGTGGTGGATGGAGCAGGCAGTACCTTCCCCCGCACCAGTTTCCCCTTCTTCCATGACTGCCATAAAACATTTCCTACACTTTTTTCGCCGACAATTTGAGCGTTTATTACCCGAAGCAAAGCATTCTCGGCATCGTAGGGATCCTGGTCCCATTTTTGGCTTCCCTGTAGAGATCTCCACTTGACCAACTACTTTTCAAAATCGTTTTGGCAATTATGACCACCTTGTGGGAAAATTTGGCTTCCTGTCGAAGTGCCGTCAATTTCCATATTTGATATCCGTCCGATGTCCTCCCTCCCTTTCCGCCGTAATTATGACGGATCGAGGTCACTTCAGCGAGCCTTTCCGCTTTTTCTCTCCGAGAGAAACTTCAGAAAAGAAGGTGAGCCCTTGAAAGGAAATGATGGAAAAGTGCAACGAAATCGAATTTGTTTTGCCGGAGGGGGCGGCAATGCCCCCGTAAATGTGTTTCTTTCTCCATCATCCTTCCGCAACAACTCCATCACCAATTGTTACGGGGGGAAAAGTGCGCACGCGGGAGAGCTCTTCCACTTCTTCTTCCACCGCTTCTTCTCCTCCTTCCTTCGCATTTCGTATCGTTTTACCGGCGAAAGAGTATGCGGGACGAAGAGACGCAGTCAAATGAAGGGACCATCTCGAATTGCACTCGAGAGCCGCTCGAGGGCCGGAAATCCGTGGAATTTGTGGCCTCGCCTAATTGGTTTCCTTGCCAAAGTTGACTTTAACTCTTCCGAAAATGAAAGCCGTTCGCTCCATCTTCTTGAGTCCTCAATTATAAACAAACCGAAGTTGGCCTTCGGAACGAACCCTTTTCATAAATTGTACGTTTTGACATGCATCCGCGTCTTTCCCACCTCGCCCACTAATACACTACTAATCGGAATATCAAAGTAACATGGCATTTGTGACTTCTCCTTCTTCTCCTACTTTGCCTCCTGCATAATCACATTCCATCACGTGCCTTCATCGAGTTAGGAATCGGCTAACGATGCGACGAGCCCAACTGGATTAGGATTCTCCGCTGGAACAAGGAAAAAGAGAGGAAAAATGAAATTTGTGCTTTTCTTCATTCTTTTTCTTTTCACGAATGTGACAGAAAGCGTGGAGAATTCGTTCGATTTCCGAGAAAGAGATCAGAAATCTGCTCGTTGGTATTTCGCCTGAAATGAAAGGTTTCAATCGCAAAAAGTGTTCACTTCCTTATTGTGGATTCTCTGAAATCCCTGCCTCGCCCGCCCATCCTCTTCCATACTTTTCCTTCAATTCGATTCCACTTGCGTTGCCTTCTAATGTATTACGTATTTCTTCTTCTTCTTCTTTTTCCTCCTCTTCTCCTATCACGATCGTTTGTTCGCCGCTTCTTTTTTCAGAGAGTAACACGCCCAGTGTATCCCCGATTCTGAATATCTCTGCTTCATCAGACGCCTCGACCGGTTCACCGTCAGATGTTTATCTCGAACGTCTTCTGAAAGTATCAGCCCGAAAGGTTCGCCGACCTTCTTCTCCTCGTGCTTCTTCTTCTTCTTCTTCTTCTTGTTCTTCTCCTTCTTTCCTCTCACTTCTCCAAATTAATCCGTACCCTGTCTGCGTCGCTCGCATCTCCCCACTCTCTGCCCACTTTAATGACTCGGCTGCCGAGAGCCGATGCTCCGCCTCCTCAGCGGCTCCTCCCCCACTTTCTCGCGCATTGCGAAGCACTAGGCGGACTCCGTTCTTGCCTTCACAACTATACAGAGTTTTCGGAGAATCTTCCTCCTGTTGACGCACTTCCACACTTCTAATCTTTATTCTTCTTTTTCTTCTTCTTCTTCCCACGTCACTCTTCTCTAATCCCTTCCCCGTTTCCTCTAATTTCAACCACTTGTTCCGCTCTCCGCTCTTCCGCAATTTCAGCCAATTCACTCTTCCCCGTATTCCAGTTCGTCTTCACAAATGCAACGAATTCAAAGTTGGTTCGACCAGCTGACTCTGGGCCGTCAGTCCCGTCGTATTTCACGTCGTCGTCGCAATCATTCCCGTCAGCCCGACGATCGAAAGGCTTCCTCGCCCTCCGTCAACCCCATGTCCTCCAAACGTAGTGCTCAACCGACGCGGGCCGCTTCTCACAGTGTCGTCCGTCACTCGCGTGATGAGTTGAAACCTCTGCCAGGTAAGTGACGTGACATGTTCTCCAAAGAACACGGTCAAGTGCCAGAAAGCATCCAAACAGTGTTTCCGTCTGTTCACAAGTTTGTTAACCTTCTCCGCCGGACTTTTGATTCAGCACGTGATCAGGCGCACTTAGTAAGCGCAAACAACGGCGGAAAAGTGAAAGAACACGCCGGGGGGTTAACATAACTCTTCATGAAAGTGATTCCGGTGTTTGCAGTCTGCATCGCGTTCCCACCGCCACCCACATCGATGCCGCCGCCGATGCTCGCCACTTCTTCCAACAATAACGGATCGTTTCCACGGAGGAATGTGAGTGGAGTAGACAAGAGAAAGCGAAGGGGTCATCATGCATTTATTCGGTGGAAAAGTTTCAACTGGTTGTAGGGCAAAGTTGTAAGAGGTCCATGAATAATTCACTTGATAGTGGCCCCGTTTTGTTGCCTTTCTTTCCCTTTTTTCCGCTCGGCGGTTTCGGTTTTGGGAAGAGGAAAAGGGATTCTAATTGAATTAGGGAGCATTAGGACACAAGAGAGTTTCACAAAGAGAAGTGAAAGTTTCATTTCCTCCTGAGCAGTTGCAAGTTTTTGATTGGAGAGAGAAAGTTTGTTCTCTTGGAAAAAAAGATCAATTGCATATTCATGTGTCGTGTACGTAATCCATCCCCTTCGGCTCTTTTCCATCTAATTCCATCACAGTGTCGGTCGCTGGTAACCCGATTATGTCTTCTTCTTCGTCTCCTTCTTCTGAAGACGTACCCAAAAACCGCAGAGATGCGAGAGTCCGATATGTAAATGCGTTACTTACTTTCTACCCTCTCTCCGATTTTGTACTCAATAAACAGAAAATTGAGAGGTCGGAAGACGAAATGACGAAGATGATCATAACAATAAACAGATGGCAGATGGCCTCATGATGTTTTTTTCAGCGCATTCGCACCAATCCGTGGATCGGCGAGAGCAAGATGTGGGAGAGCACGACGAGCAGCATGGGAAGATCGACGACGGCGTTTGTGAGTCCGACAGATCATGAGGGAAGCGAGCTAGTTGGTCGTGTTTCAGGAATCTGGAAAGAGCAAGAACAAAAGGGCTCCGGCTCTTTGCGTCGTCAGCCCGGATACCAGCATGTGCAGTTCCGGATACGCATCTCACGATTCCAGGTAACATTTCTTCTGAGAATCTCATTTTGATCTTATGTGATGTTCAATTCGCAGAGGGGCAGAATGTAATCCTTGACATTAATTGTGCTGCACAAACATTCATTATGTAATTATCGGGAGGAGAGCCCCTTCCAAGAGGCCAGCGGGTGTTGACTTACCAGCTAGCTGCGGTCTGGTAATGTGATCGACAGATGACACCTAAATGACACAAATTAGCGAGAAGCCCCCCGCTTCTGCCGTCCTAAACGGAAACACGATGTGTCAGCCGGGCGAACATTGATTTCGAAACACCCGCACTTCCTATCTCCCCAACATCACTCATTCGAATCGCATGAATCTAAGCCCAAAAAGAGAGCACTCGAGGGAATCCCTCCAAGTTCATAAACTCATCGGAACGTCCGTCAGAATGTCATGCGCGAACGCGCCCTTCGAAGGCATATCTGTCGGCTTCAATCTCTCGCCCATTTATCTTGATTTTCGTAATAAGTCGGCTTTCACTCGCATCCAAACAAGCATGCAATTACACTAGTAAAGAGTACAACAATCCGGGGGCCGACTGGGGGAATGGCGTGGACACGTTCATCATCAGAATGCCTATTGTGGCGCAACAACTCGAGTACCCTCTTCAAAACGCTCATTTTCCAGTCCCGACACTTCAATGGTTTGGACGAATTGCGGAGAGTGGCCAAAACACTACGACAATGGAGCCAATATCTATCACGAGCTGATGGTGAGAACAGGGAATGCCCCCGAGCCCGACGAACACGGACTTTCTTTCAGAGCTCCTCTTCTTATCACTCGCTCCGTCCGACTCCAAGCCCCAAACATGAACGGGCAGACTCTCCGATCTACGCGGAGCCGTGGACTTCTGCCTGCGGACCGATGGTTGTTCGGAACAGAACCTACCGTCCGGCGTCTCCAGTCTATGCACAGCCCTTCTCGGAGCACTATCATCGGATCTCGCCGCGAAGAAACTTAAAAGAAATGACCGACGATGAGCTCGCCAGAGACGAGTTCCTGCACGAGCTCGATCAGCAGATCCATGAGCTGCAGGTAACTTGAGAACGGCCACATCCTGCTAGTCATGAGTCCTTCTAGATGCGTTCCGAGGAACTCCGAGAGATGGTGGACCGTGCTCGTCTGCAACGGAAAGAATTCATCATCCCGAAGATGGAGTGCACATTCGAGTTGGCCATCTAATAACCCTAATACCGTAGCCCCTTTGCAATCCGTTGTTGTACAAACTTGTTCCGGTTCCCCTTTCCGTCCTCTCTCTCTTTCTCCCAATTGCCATTCTAGTTACGATAGATTCCTTCTGAATCTCTCTGAATTCGTTTCCGCATCCCCTCCGTGTGACGTGAATCCAATTACCGGGGCGACGTTCCGCCCGACTCGTCAATCGAATCAGTCCTCTGCATTCCGGTGGTGTGCTAACAAAGTTAGTCCTCACCCACTCCCCTCTTTTCTATTTCCCCGTTTCGCCTGTAAACTTTGAAGAAGTGAAAAATAAAGTCTGTGTGTTGCTTCAAGTGTGTGCCCGACGAAATAAGGAGAGGAAGAGGTCAAAAAGGCCCAGGGGACGCGACAGCCACAGATAGCAAAATCATGATTTATGAGGGGAAAGCGGAAAGAAAACCGAGGGCGAGGAGACCAGTCATTTCCTAACGGAGCATAGGAATAACTTCAGAAAGGAGAGAGCCATCTCCTAAGTAATCCGGTTGAAAGTCTAAGAGCATTCCGTCGACTCAGAGAGTGCTGCTCTAATTGCAATCACACCAGTCCGTCTGTCATCTAATCCGCTTTCCGGCTTCCTTCAAGTGCTCCCGCATTCGTTTGCACGCCTGATTGCGCCACTAATTCGTTGCGGAGAAGACGTTCGTTGGTGCCGACTAGTTAGTTCTGACGAATATGGACGGAGACTTGTCGATTGGATTGAGAAACGATTGCATTAGACTTACGTCGCCCGGACTTGCCGCATTGCAGCACATATTGCGAAAAGGACGCGAGGGAAAATGATCATGTTACGAAAGATAACGCTTTGAGAATAAACCTGAACATGATAACAGCAATGTTCACAGATTTTCAGAAGAATTGATGATACTTTTCAAAAATGTAGACCTACATTTTTGGTTTTCTCTGCTGCATGCGCCTTTCCTACCGTAACCTACAGTAAGCAGCGGGAGTGGGAAAAGTTGAATTTGAGCGGAAAGTTTTGGGATTTTCGGTACCGACGTCGTCTCTCTGCTCTTTTTCTCATCAACTCACCCATTTCTCACTCACCCCGAGAACCATGCGCTTCGCTTGGTTTCTCACCGTATTTATTCCACTACTAATCAAGGTGAGTTGCCTAGCTTTTCAAAACAATTTTCAGTTTTTTCCAGTTCTCGACTCAAGTCCCGGTCGGCAATTCCACATGCGACGCGGCCAAGGAGTTTGATTGCGGTGGCGGAAATCTGAGGTGTGTTCCGGTCGAATGGCAATGCGACAACGTGGCAGACTGTGAGAACGGAAAGGACGAAGCCGGATGCACGTACGCCCATCACTGCGGATCCAACTACATGCTGTGCAAGACGGGGGTGTGCATCTCGAAAGAATTCAAGTGTGACGGTGAAGATGACTGCCTGGACGGAACGGACGAGCAGCACTGCGAGTACAACCTCCGCCGCACTCGCAGAGGTCCGCTCGTCTCATCGACACCGAACACCTTCGTCGGAAACAACGGACCCGAATGCTTCGCTCCGCGAATGCGCTGCCATTCTGGACAATGCCTTCAGCCCGATCTCATCTGTGACGGACATGCTGATTGCACTGGAGGCGACGATGAAGTCAACTGCACCAGCAAACGCGTTCAGGAAGAGCCGACGGCAACTGGATCTCTCCAAGAAGAGACAGTTTTTCCGGAGCCCACTTTGTACACTCGTGACGAGTACGACGTGAGTTTCAAGATCTCCCGTTTTTCAACGTTCTTATTCTTCTACAGGAGAATGAGTGCCGCCCCGGCCAAACAATGTGCTTCAACGGAGACGTCTGCATTCCAAACAGCTTCCTTTGCGACGGCGACAATGACTGCGACGATGGTTCTGATGAGATCGGCTGTGAGACGAGTGCTCCGAGCGAGGAGGACTTCCTTTCTGGTCAAGCGGAGCATGCACACGCTTGCTCAGCTGCTGGAAAGTTTGCCTGCGAGCTTAAAAGTGGAGAGAAGGCGGTGTGCATTCCGATGAATGCCACGTGCAACGGGATCAAAGAGTGCCCAATGGGAGACGATGAATCGGCACAGTGCTCGGAATGCGCGAAGAAGCGATGCGATCATACGTGTCTGAACACTCCACGTGGAGCCAGATGTGTCTGCCAGGAGGGATACCAACTCGCCGCCGACGGACTGACCTGCAGGGACGAGGACCAATGTGCCACTCACGGACACGTCTGCCAACACTTTTGCGACAACCGAATCGGATCGTTTGTGTGTAAATGTGAGAACGGATATCGTCTGGAGGAAGACGGACACTCCTGCAAGTACGAGAAAACGTCCGATTCTGAAGGGTACCTCTTCGTCAGTCTCGGCGGAGAAGTCCGACAGATGCCGTTGGCCGACTACCAAGAAGGATACAACTACGCTCCGATCCAGAAGCATACGGGTCACGGAATCATCCGATCCATCGGTTTCATGCATCGCAACAACAAGATGTATGTGGCGATCTCCAACGATCAAGGCGAACCATCTGGAGATTTGGCCGTCTCGGACAACGGACTTCTGCGAGTTCTTCGCGAGAACGTTATCGGAATCGGGCATATCGCTGTTGACTGGATTGGCGGCAACGTGTTTATCACTCAGAAGGCGCCTTCTCCCTCGGTCGGAATCTCTGTTTGCTCGATGGACGGTATGTTTGCCGTCGGATTGTGGAGAGCCAACAGAACGGACAAACGTACCGTGGACTTGTTGCCCATCCGACGCGTGGTCTCATCGTCTGGATAGACTCTTACCAGCGCTTTCACCGCATCATGATTGCCGACATGGACGGATCAAACGTAGATAATTTTTTGTAATCCTATTGATCTCATGCACTCTTTCCAGATCCGAACACTTCTCGACAACAAGTTGGAGGATCCATCAGCTCTCGCCATCGACTACATCCGCCACGACGTCTACTTCGGAGACGTTGGTCGGCGACTGATCGATCGGGTCAACATTGACACGAAAGAGCGCCGCATCGTCATCTCAAATGGAGTGCATCATCCGTTCGACATGGTCTACTTCAACGGACTGCTCTATTGGTCGGACATGTAAGAAACGAGGAAACATCATCCCGGCGTTTCATATTTTTGGTTTTAGGGGAAGTGAGACGCTCAAAGTGCAGGAGATGAGCCATCATCACACGAGCCCCCACGTCATCCACTCCTTCAACCGGTTTCCGTACGGCATTGCTGTCAACCACTCGCTCTACCAGACAGGTCTGCCAGATAATCCTTGCGAGGAACTCGAATGTCCTTGGCTTTGTGTCATGGTCCCTAAATCGGATGCCCCTGTGACTGCCAAGTGCGTCTGCCCAGATGGTTACAAGCAATCGATGCTCAATAACACGTGCATTCCTCCACAGACGGTCGAGGAAAAGGCACAACTGGCAAACCTCTCTTACATCGGAGCCGCTCTCATGGCCGAATACTGCGAAGCCGGACTAGGATGCATGAACGGTGGATCCTGCCGCGACGAACAGAACGATCTTGGAAGAGCTCATCGTGTCATCTGCGACTGTATGCAGCCGTACGATGGACAGTTCTGCGAGTGGGTCAATCCGGAGATGCTTGCTGCGATGGAGGAAGACGACGGATTCGCAGGCCTCCTCGTACTGCTGTTTGTCTCTCTGCTCATCCTCGCCATCGTCGCTGTCTTCGCTTTCTTCTGGCTAACACAGCGAGAAATCGCCGAGAATGCCATCGAAACGGCACGTGTTCACCTTGATAAGGTCGCCAGGAAGCCGAAGATGTGGCTACTCCTATTGTCGGCAAGCTCCGGAACGCGCACAGAAGCAGTCCGCCGATGGAAGGGTGCCACTCAGCGACGAACGTCAACTTCGTGACCGACGAGACTTCTGAGACTTTTGTGGTAGAAAGTGCCTTGGAGAGAGGTCGCGTGCTGGATTCACCGGTTAGCATAGTTAGCATGCTTAGTTACTCTGATTGTTTGTTTTACAGGCTTCGTACATCAATCCGCTCTACGACGAGATCCCTGACTCGATGACCGGAATCCCGACGCTCTCATCTGCCCCGTTCACTGGGAACATTCGTCCTGAAGACCTGACCCTCTGGTCTACCCCTCGAACTAGTTTCGACTAAATCATGAACATGTAAATAACCATTTATTTATTTTCATTTATATTTATTGCATGAAAGTTGTCAAATTTTTTAAATTTCTTACCCTTCCAATAGTGTAACCGTCCACGTGTCGTAAGAGTATTTGCTTGTCGAATTCGGCCATTCGCCCCACTAGCGTAGAAAATGTGCAATTCGGCGTGGCGGTGTTTGCGGAAAACCAATGTTTGCCGAGTCGCCAACACTTCCATCAATGGAGTTGCAGTTTTCCGGCTTCTCCCCAACTTGCTCGTATTCTCGATAGAAAATGGAAATCGACGACTGTATCCGTGAGAATATTCCGTGGTCCAACTTGTCGGCGGACATCAAGGTGATTCTGGGCAATTCGTCGAAAGAATACGAGAAGCGAGTGGTGGAGTATTCGATTCAGAATCAGCTCAGATACAAAGGAAACATAGGTACGACTCCTGTTTCTGATACTTTTGCATTGTTTTGTTCTTCCAGTTCGGCACATGAAAAAGAGCGAAGAAGCGTATTATGATCAACTTCTGCGTTTTTCTGAATCGCATCTCATGCTCTTCCCCTACCACCTTTCCGACATCATCGTCACTGAGCTCCGGATATCTCCCTTCAGCTACTATGTCAATATTCTATCGGTATAACTCTCGCCTCTAGACTCTTGCAAAATAGCAATTCTTACAGGAAATGCTGAACACAGAAAAGTCCTACGATTCTCTGCCAAACTTCACAGCTGCTGACGCTGTTCGATTACTTGGTATTGGAAGGAATCAGTACATTGAACTGATGAACCAGACGAGATCAAATCGGAAATTCTTGCGGCGGAGCAAGACAGCCAAAGAGTTATTGCCACAGAAACCGACGAAGATGACCATTGAATCGTGGTGGATGACGAACGCCGGCTCGATCCTGGAATCAGACATCAAGACCTTGTCGGGAGACGAGAAGCAGGTCATTGATCAGCTGTTGGACAATGGAGCAGTTGCGGCGGGCCTTCTGAAGCACTCCGTGGTCACTTCCCTCTACGATCGGGGTCTAATTTATTTTGATGTTCCCGTCGATCCAAATGACCACATTTACGTGGCTCCGTTGGACGGATTCGTCATGAATCGAGTGTTGGGCGACTATTTCGAAACTTTGTTGTACAAAATATTCGTGGCAATCGATGATCAGACAACTGTTCTCGAAGTAAGTTATTATATGCTTCTTTCCAAAATTGCCTTCGCGCTCAGATGTCTCAAGTGCTTCACATCCCTCTGGATCTTGTCAAGAACGCCATCTCGCTGTTCTGTCGCCTCGGATTCGCCAAGAAGAGAGTGACGGGAGCAGAGAATCTAACAATTCACACTTCGTGGAATATCCCTTCGGCAGTCTCTTCCCCAATGTCACCCGTTTCTCCTATGTCGTACGTCTCAAATTTTGAATTGTGAAAACTGAATAGGTTGATTCAGGAGCATGATCACGAGCACTTCTGAAGAACTGAACGAGCTAACAAAAACTCTACTAAGAGGCGACGATGACGAAGCCGACGAAGCATCTTCTCCTGTCTCCGAAGACCACGCTCTACGTGGATCCTCCCCGAACCCGTCTCTGAATAACTCTGTGGAGTCGTTCCAATCGTTGACGGCTTCTCAGAATGCTTCCGACGTGGGAACTGTCAACCGGACGGGATTCATCTTCGACTCGACTCTCCCCGCATTCCTCATGATGGGAAACCTCTCATCATCTCTGAAAGGACACGCCGTCGCTCTTTTTGAAGTGGGAAAGCTGGCCGACGAGCAAATGAAGGAGTTTTTGGAGCAACTCGAAAGCGTGAATCAGTTTGCCGAAGGAGATGCTCAGAGATACTCGATGCATGCGACGGCTCTGCTCGATTCTCTAAAAAGTTTGCGAAGAGAACGGGAAGCAGATCTGGTCAGGGGAGAGAGTCTGTTCACACTAGACGAAAAGATCCGACAGAGGGTCTTAGCGAAAAGCTACGGGTGAGTTAATATTTAGCAACTGCCAGACTAACTATTCCACACTTTTCAGAATCCTCGTCGCTATGGCTCCACTTTCAATTGAAGCATGTGCCATTCCGGTTTCCTCCGTCCCATTCATCGGTCCTCCAAACGCGGAGACGTGCTCTCCGTGGTTCCGTCTGGCAATCTACTCTGCGTGCAGAAGCGGTCCTCCAAGTGTATTCCAGCCGCATGGATCCCGTCTCACCAGTCTTCCACGTGTACTCCAGAAGCAAATCGGCTCGAAGCACTGCAGAGTTCTCGTCTCCAGCGTCAAACAGGAACCACACATCACAAGTGCTCAAAATGCTCTTTTCGCTCTGAATGACATGCTCTCCTACTCATCAATTTTTGTACAGTCCTATCCGCCGGATAGCAACGATACGGACAAGTTGGCGCACGTGCCGTTCCCGTTCAGCAAAGACGAACTGGAATGCGAACAGTCGTTCTGCAATCACCCGGCCGTTCGGAAGCTCCGTGAACTGCTGGGACTAGACAACATGGCTGGATACGTGATTCTGATGAAGAGGAATGTCGAATTGGACAGTGCGGCCGTTTCGGATATCAGTGGGAGGACGAAAACCGAAGGAAATATCATGCAAGATGTGGCGGTGACGGAGGATGGATCCTTACTGACGTCAGTTGTTGCACAGTTCCGACCTAATTTCACTAGACGTTATTTGCAGAAAGTTACTGCCAGGAACCAGTTTCGATGACTTCGAACTACTTGATTGCGTCTTCGGAGTCCCACTATTCCATTCCGTTCTGAACGAAATCATTTGTCGAAGGATCATATCGCACAGCCTTCTCGAACAATCCAAGTAAGTCATAACGTTCTTTTCTTCTTGATATAAATCCATTGATTCAGCCGATCGAAAATTCAAAGTTCAAATGAAAAGGTGGTGCAAATGATCAATGAACTGATCGAAACGTCAAATAAAGGACTTGTCAAGGTATTGAGCACACAACCATCAACAAAAACCGAAATGATTTATTTCCAGAGTTCTCAGCTATTCGTCGAAGGAGACCAACGCAATGCGCAAGTTGTGCCACCAGTCCGAGCCGTAGTTTTCGATTCTAGTCAAACAAATTGTATTGCTTTCGGGTTTATTTGATAAATTATAATCATAGAATAGGCAAATGGTGAGAGATCGAAATGAAGTATCGTATCAAAGATTATCGTTAGGTACCGCAACGGGTTTCGCAAAACTCCGAATTTCCACAAAATTCTTGTTGGAATGTGTTCCCCTACTCTATATGAGTACGCTCCCAACTTTTTTCTCCAAAATTTTCGGTACATCCCGAGTTACACCCCTTCAAAGTTGGCCTGTTTTCTCCCCGGTTGGCGGCAGAGGAGGGGGCGGAGTCTCGTCTGCAAGTCCGCCGCACGCGTTTTTCGCCTCTGTTTGGTGGCTGAAAACAAAGAGGCAACACATATATTGAAGAAAAATTATGTTCTAAAAAAGCAAAACATCTTTCAAGGTCAAAAGTTTCGAACCCGACACCTCCAGACTGCCGAGTGAGCACTCTGCCACTGCGCTAATCGGGCGAAGGCGCGCCGACCGCCAATGGCGTTGAAAAAGTTCGGTGTGCGCGACCCCTTCTAATGGTGAAATTAGTGCTTTTTGCGGGCTGAAATCCAAAAACATAACTGACTGTAACTTTTTTTCGGACAACAGCTAAATGAAAATATTTAGCATAGATCGGTCGGAAATTTTATGCTGAATCCGATAGTGTAAAAATTGGCCGCGTGTACGGTACTTCTGACCCTCAAATCCCCCGAAAACTAAAATTTTGACCGAACAAGCTCTATTCAAATGAACATAAAAATGCTCCCAGGGGGTCTAGGGCTCTGAAAATTTATATTTGGGTTCTCAAGGAGTTTATCTATCGATTCCGAAAATAAAAAAGTATGGTCATCGCTGAAAATTTTTCACAATTTTTTGTTCTAGTTTGAGGGTCTGTAAAAAAAAACGGACAACAGCTATTCCGATTCTGACTTCAAAAACGGATTCCCCATCACTTGAACTGTAAAATATCTGAAAATTAGCCGCGTGTAGCCATAAATGTGGCCACACGGGCTCTCAGACTGACTTTCATTTTCGTTTTCGCGTTTTTTTGAGAGAACGGTAAGTTTTCATGAGAAACTGAGTTGTTCATTGGATTCAGCATGGTCGATTACATAAAGTAAACCGTTTTGGGTATGGTACGTCATTTGGGGACCTCACTACAGACCGTCAAACATGCGCGCGCGGAAATCGGGAGAAAATTCGTCAGGCCGCGCCCCCTCCTTTGCGCCCCCTAATTATCGTACATAGAGAAGGAAAGTATGAGTCATACTGCAGTACATGTATGACCCCCTGGGATAAAGTCATCATTGAAAAAAACATCCGGAAATATCCGGCATCCCGGTTTTGCTCTCAAAACCTGTCAATGACGTACGTCAGGTAAAATTACAAACTTTCCTTGGCCATTTTTAAGCTTTCCGAGGCGCCACTTAAGAAATTCAAAGAAAAGTTTGAGAATTTCTTGAAAAAGTTATTGGGTGAATCGGCCTAACGAAGTAGTGGTCGGATTCGTCACATCTCGGGTCCGTGTCGAATGAGAACTCAGAGAGTAGCCACGAAATGCCGAAAATGTCTAATGTCTGCTACGAGAGAACAATTGAGTAGCCTAAAAGGAAATTCTCAAGCGCAACAGTGTCAAATTTGCTCAAGTGGCAATGGAAATTTATCCGTTCCACGTTTCTTGGCTGAAACTGAGTGAACGGTTTTCCTGTGTTCCTGTGGCGATTGACGGCGTAGGCGAAAAAGCGATGTCCCCCGGAAATATATATTTTTTTCAATAGTTTCTCCGCCTGCGTCTCTGCTTTTCCGCACGATAATCGCCTCTCTCTCTCTCGTCCTCTGTATTTTTCGTGGGCTTTTTCTCCTGTGGAACCGCTAACTCGCCCAGGCCTGCAAGTATTTGGGGATGAAAACTGGAAATTTACATAATCACGGTATAACTTATTTTTGCTTTATGCTAGTGAAAATATAGTTAAGTAAAACACTGTAGCCATTAGATTAATAGTATTTTGAAGACAGTTAAATTAAAAGAGTTCAAGTCAAAATGGTGCGAAGAAAGGAATTAAGTAAAAGGGGGCGATGCAAATGCATCGAATAGACTGTCACATTATTATTATCACAAATTATTATTGGCGAAGCTTGTTGAGCAAGTTGGTGTAGTCTTGGCTCTGCAAGAAGCGGACGTACGGGTCGTTGCGAAGGACCTGCTCGACGTGCTTGATGGACTCGTCGAACAGAGTGATGTCGATCTCATTGTCCTGGATGCGACGCTCGATGACCTGACGGACGCCGAACGGGAGAAACACTTCGTTGGTAGTTCCTTCGGCGAGATAGGTGTTCAGAATCACCCTTCCCAGGTTGTTCATCGCATTTGCGCGGTTGCGGCTCGATCTGAAAAACACAATATCACCATCATGTTTATTAGAGCTAAAGGTGATGCCCGACCATCGCAGATTGTCATTCTTTACCTGAACTCAACGACGGCTTCCCAGAAACGGAGGTTCTCTTCGGCATGAATAGAACGAAGAAAACCGCGGAAGTAATGACGTCCCACGTGGTTGCCGAGAAGACTTTCGAAGCTGGAAGCCCACTTCTCGGCGTATGAACGCGGGAGCAGCTCTTCCAGATAACCAAGGTAGAGCTCAGAGCGACGGAAGCGCGGGAACTGATCGTTCTCGAGCAGTCTCTTGACCTCCTTGATGGCCGGGGCAAACTCCTCCATGTCCAGCGGGTCGCTGGCGACCGCATTGCGGAGAGATCTCATCGAGCTCGACGACAAGTTGATCGATGATTGGTAAGTCTCGAGTATCTCCTTGGCGAAGTTTCTCTTCTCCTCGCTGCTCTTCATTTTCTTCAGTTTTTCCAACGCCTCAAGGAAAGAGAGATTCTCCTCGGCCAAAGATTCGAACAGGAACACGCGGAACAGTTGACGACCTAGAAAGGAAATTAGGCAGCTCCTCTCGGTGATTCATATATTTACACACCTTTGTCGTCGTTGAGCACGTTGGCACAGTTGCCGGCTGCCCAGCTAGCAGCTCTCGGATACTCGACGTTTTCCGTGGACGGCATCGGAGGCGGGTCGCGGTTGACGCGCTCCTTTCCGTCGAACATTCCGGCAATCTGAGAGTGGGTGTGATGAGAGTGATTGATTGGGAAACATGCGAAAATCTATGCTACAAACCGCTGATGGTGTTTTTCTCAGCATTCGGACAGATGGGAAGAGGAAAAATGCGAACAAGACGGCAAGTGGGGGGAATGATGGAATGGATGGGAAAGGATTAGGTGCCGAGCCGAGGAGTCTATTCACAAATCGAACAATAGTCAGTGATTATAGAAATGGGCGTGGATGGAGATGAAGATTAGCATGCTGCTCCCGTCACTGACTGCCAAAGTTTCCCGCCATTTCCACTTACCGGGGCATTCCTGTCTTGAGGGGCTGTCTGCACGGACTGCTGTCTGTGAAGTGCCGTCGAGATTAGCGGACGTGCCTCTTTACTGTTTCGGCAACCGTGGCTCGGATTCGAGGAGCTCTTTGAGCCGCTCATTGCTGCGGATGGCTCTGTGTGAGTAGCTACTCGGAGGGTAAACGAAGCGAAGATTCACACCCGTTGCCGGGCGACGAAACGGCTCTTAGCTCGGCGCCTTCGCAGCTCTCTTCTCTGTTTGTCGGAAGGTAATTATTATTACGAGAAGCTCTAGAAAGACGCGGAAACCCAGGTTGATGAGATCGTCCTCCCTCACTCGGTATGCTATCTCGCTCCGCGGCTTGTTTTCAGCAGGCTATTCATGCTGCTCCGCTTCACTGATTGCAGTCGGAAAGAGGGGAACAGATGTCACATGGCTCCACCGTGGGTTTTGGCTAACGGGGGCAGTTCAAGCAGGCCTGGGAACCTTCTATTTGCTATTTTTCTCGTTTGAAATTGGGAGTGACTCTAGTCTGAGCTACCAGTCACTTTCATGGGAAATCGGAATGACGTTATTCGATTTCTGGAGCGAGCCTTATTCACATAAACAAGTGGGAGTAAGCCGAAAATAGCCAGTTTCAAAGAATGCTGATTACTGTTTTTCATTCCAAGTTGTCACTACGAACTGACCATCAATAAACAGACATGAGACTAGTGTACTAACCGACCAGAAAAACAGAGAATCCGTGTGAAAAGTGACTCAATTATGAGATAGAATGAACAAAAGTTTCAAAGAAGATTAACATGTGCGAACAGAAAACGAGAAGCGTGGAAGTTGAAAAGTTGAACGGGAAACGGGTGAATTCTGATTCTGAAGCCAAGGCGAATGTCAGTGAAGGCAGAAAAAAAGATGTAGGACCGCGAGCAAATAAGAAAAGCGACGACAGAGCGAAGACGGCGATAACGACTTCAGGCAGGTGCCTCTGGACGACGAATCGGAGCCCCGGGGGGAAGAGAGCACGTGCATTCGAGGAGACGACAGCGAGCTTTTGATGTCGTTGGCGTGAGAGCCAAGAAATTGGATTGGGCCGGGAGCCGAGGTGAGAGCAAGGTGTAGGTGAAGTGATGTGGGCAACAATAGCAAAAACTCACGAAGTTGTAAGCCGATCCGGTTGAGGGAGTCGGAGAGGTGGCCGACGAGGTGTTCTGCGAGGGCACATGGAGCGTCAGTTCTTGCGACGCCGGGGCCGAGGCGCTCGATGTTATCGACGCGGAACGAGACTTGCGTCTGAAAAAATACCGTTCATTTGACGTCATGTCGTTTTTTATTCAGTCAGAACGCGATGTGACTTTAATTCCACCGTTCTGACGCTCGTACAATCTACTCCCTGTTTTCTGACTGCTGCTCCAAATTCAGTCCCATTTCGTGCTAACTACATGGCAGAAAGTACAATGCACTTTTGTAACGGACTTTGCTCCTTCGCTAAAACAGAAAGAGCTTCCTCGATGTTCTTCAGCCCATATTTGACTGCGTTTTCCAATTACCATCTAGTACATCCCATAATCATTTCCATCACATTTTCGACTTCCTTTCTCTTGTTTCCTTCCGAAAAATGTTGAACTTGCACACCACTATCTCGAAAATAACGACGATCTCTATGACGACCGTTCAGTCGGTCGGGAGGAGCCCAAGAGAACGAGAATCTCCGAAATAGTTTGCATTACGATGACGTCCCGGTCAGATGATCTTGTTCATGTTTTCCTCAAAAGGTTTGGCGAAGTTCACCATAATGAAAGGTTTTCGAGTGAGCAAAAATGTTGCATGCCGCTTTAGTCTTAGTGGTTTTAGGGGAGAAATGCACGGAAGAGGTGTATTACCTGTTGGAGAGTACGTTGAGTATTTGAGAGTCCATAACAGAAAATAAAAGCTTAGCAAATACAAAGGAGAGGGTTAATGAGGGAAATGAGCGCCGACGAATTCCATTTATGAACTTTCCGAATTTGTTCGCTTCGCCGAACAGGCTACATGTTTACTGTAGATGTGCGAGCGGTGGAAAGTGCGCTCTACCGTGTGAAACATGAGAAATGTGGCTCACCCGGGAACGTGGAGTTCGTTGCTATCGTCCTCCAGAGACAGGTCGAAAAACTCGTCACGTTGCACCGAAAACTCGGATTTGCTACGTGTGCGCCGAATATTGAGGTCGGAGAGAACGAGTGAAAGGCCGAGCTCGGCGAGAACGGTCTGCCGTTGTCTGCAGAAGCGGGCCTCGGCGCGGGCGAGATTTCGTCCTCGGCTTTCCCGACAGTTTTGCTGAATTTGGGGACGGTTGACGATCGACAAGTGACGGAAGCGGCGAGAGAACGGAGAAACGAAAACTTCTTCGTTCGGTTTTGCGCTTCGCATAAAATGGAGGCGGAGCTTCCGTCCGATGCGTGATTAGTCTCGTCGATGATGATAATGGGGCGGCGAAGAGGAACTGGACGAGAGGCGGCAGGCGATGAGCAGACGACAAATGGGGAGCGGTGTGAGCAGCACAGTGTACAAAGTTGGGAAATGTTTTGGGCGGGATAAGGATGCTCCTTCCCCGCCTCCTCTTCTGATTTCGAAACTCTGCAGCGGTTTGACGTCAATGAGTCCGGCCTAATTGGCCCTTTCTCCGCTGTTCGGGACGCTATTTTTGAAATCCTACGTGGAATTGGTACGAACAAATTGGCGGCTTTCCAAAGTCAAAACAGTCTAGACTACTTTTTATGCAAAATTCCAAGTGTATCGCGTTCCCTTTTTCTGCAACGTTTCAGCGATCCCATCGAAACTTGATGCAGCGAAAATGTGCAAAACAACGTCAGACCCACGTCAACGGGATGTCTTAACAGCACGCTCATTACCTACGTATTCAGAGGCCAATTTCCGCGCCAAAAGGCACGACGTCTCCTCCGTAAACGGCATCATTCGGTCACTTTTTAATCCGCCTATTTATCCTCACAAAAGGTATCATTCAGACGTCACCAAACCATTCCGGGTCGGATTACTGATCTACGACGCTTCATTCCGATCGGAATTCCAAATCAATTGAGTTCTTCAAAAGCTCGTCTTTGATTCTGTTCACTGCTTTTCGAGTGGAACTTGCGTCATAATGATGTCTTCGAAGAAGCTACCGACTGCTGATGATAACAATGTATAATGAGAACTGGGACGACTAAAAATAGATATTGCGAGAGACGAAAATAGGTGCCAAGTTGAACAGATTGCTATCAACACTTCGTGACGATATGTTGACGCACGGACGATCCCCAAGGTGACTGGATGCTCATTATTGACGCCGATTTTCAAACCGAAACGAGCACACTATTCAGACGTCTGGCTATCGCGCCTAAATCCTTGACTGCTATTTTTGAAAAATTGAAGATAGTTTTTTACGTGGATAGCAAGCAGCCCTCTGTTTGAAAACAATTTTTTTCAAATTTAACACGCAAAAAGGCGGCGTGGCACTGGATGGGACTCGAACCCACATTGGTCGGGAGACCGTCAGACCGCGAGGTCCTTGCCTGCCCCATTAGGCTACCAGTGCCACCAAACTGAATTACGCGCGACACTCTTTTGCACTCGTAAGTCGCATCACTTCCGGCTTTTTTTACGATTATTACGCTATTTATGTGCCTGACAGACGATCTGGGCGAAAACGGAATCCCAGAGGTCCAGAACTTGAAATTCCCTTTTTAAATAACTGTGTTTACCTACCAGCCCTATCATTTTTTTTGTTATTTAGACTATTTCCTCAGAGACAATCTGTTGTCTACAATCACAAAAATAAAGAATGCTACTCACCCGTCGTCGTCGGATTCCGAACTACCGCCGCCCACGTTGATGTCGACCTCTTCGGACAAATCGGGAGTTTCCGCCTTGTAAGAACGCCACATTTCCTGGAAAAAATTCGGTGAATTCTGACTGAAAACTGCGATAAATTGCCTTGATTTCGCCACTTGTCCGCTTTTCTTTTTATACTTCGCTTCGGTTGTATTCTCCTGACTCCGTACGGGAGTACGGTAGTCACGAAGACTGGCACGGCCAATTGTATTCAGCGGATGAATCCTCGGAATTCGCGGAATCACGCGCCACTAGAAATGTCCTTTGCGAAGCGCAGACGGAGGGAGCCGAAGGAGCCAGTCTGCGTCTCGTCTTGAGAAAACCGAAAATTGTGTGAGTAACCATGGAAATTTGCATGAGGCAAGAGTCAATTCGACATCTCGCATATGTGTCCAGCGAGCTGACCGACTAGAGATAATATACTCAATTTACCGCTCTTGCCAAATCGGTGTTTGCGTACTCAAGACTAATTTCAGAAATTTTGTCTTGAGTCTGCAAACACCGAGGGGCTATAGCGATGAATTGCGTTTAGCAATTTATTTACAACGTAGGCGGAGAAAACGGAAAAATCAAAAGACCGAGAACGTTTTCAGATTTAATTTCAGGAAGTCGATGGCATCTCATCGTAGCCCTTCGCCGCTCTCACCCATTCCGGGTTTAACAATTCGTCGAGGCTTCGGATGTCTGTAATACTACAAATCTTGTGAGAATGAATGAACGAGAGTATGACTCACCGTCCGGCAGTTTCTTTTCTTGCTCTGGGTTCTCGATATCTGGCGGAACCGGTACGTACCATAACGGTCCAGATTCCAAATTCCTCGTCGGTCGCATCTTCTCGCAATCCTCCTCATCCGAACTTGCGAGAAACTCCTCTGGCTTCACTCCGACTACATCAATTATGTCCTCTTCTCCATCCTGACTCTTATTTGTCATGTCCTCGTCGGCATCCTCGTCTTCCATATCGAACTCTCCTTCTTTCTCAACGTACTTTTCATTCTCTTCCAATTCTTGGAACTCTGGGGCAAAGGCCGACCAGTTCTCGACGTGAGCTTGGGTCCAAAGGGACACGGATCCCTGAGCAATCGACAATATTATGGGACGAGTGGGGTGCCATTGAGCATCGAGCAATGCTTCTCCTTTGTTTCCATGCAAAATCTTGATGAGAGATCCTGTATTGCTCTCCCATATGTACAGAGAATGCGCTTTTGTCGAAGCTCCGCACACGTACAATCCATCGCTGTCCGTGCATACATTCTTCCACGCCGCCTTATTCACCATGTCCAGCACCTTGTACTTGGCCTCTACAGTTCCTCCTCTTTGATGGAGCAACTCCTCCAGCTCGTAAGTCCTGATCACTCTGTCCTGAGTATTGGTAATAATGAATCGGCTCTTCATCGGCACGATTATCTGCCTGATTTGCTGGACGGTGTTCTGCTTGCACCATGCCACGCACTTATGGGTCTCTGCATTGTAAATGAGCAGCTTTCCCTTTCCTGTTCCAGTGATGATGTACTTGCCCTTCCGATCATACGACACGCAGCTCACCACATCGTCACTGGAAGCCGGACTGTCGTTGGTAAGCACTCTAAACAAGAAAAATGCAATAGGAGTACGCGAATCGATGCACTCACTTCTGAATTCTCGGAGAAAACTGCTCGACCGTCGGTGGAAAGTTGATTTGGAGAACGATAGCTTTATTGTCGTTTCGAGGATGGAACATGGTGAAAGTGACCATGGAATTGAAGCGGATTCTGTGGAGAAGGTTACCGGAGAGTACATCGAAAACGGCGATCGAATTATCCGCCGAGCTGGTGAGGATTTTCCGTCCGTCGCGAGACCAAGAGATGCAGCTAACTGGGAGCGAGTGTGCAGAGAATGTCTGAAAAACTGGTTATTGTAGAAGATTATTGCAGAGCATCCACATACTCTTGCAATATTTTTGGTGATAAAATCGACAATAAACACTCTTCCGTCGGTGCAGCCAACGGCCACAATGCTTCCCCATCGATTGAATTTGCAGCAGTTCGCCGAGGCATTCTGAATATTGATTATACCGCCAAAAATGTATTACTAAAGAAAATGCGTTACTTGTAAATCGAGATGGCCTTCTAATTCCTCGGGAAACTGGGCGCCGTAGTTCCGGTCGAGGGTTTCGGCCATTTCTGAAAACTGTAGCAACTTGTGGCTATTGAGAAAATGAATAGACAAAGTTATTAATTCTTAAAGATTAAGAAAAACTTTAGCTTGATTCTTTGAAGAAGAATCATTCAATTTTTTTGTTAAACGCGTGAAGAAAAGTAAGCTTTTGCGAAACAAAATTTTTTCCGATTCAAATTAATGCGTGAGGACTAGGTTTCGCCACGCGGCCACGGCCACCGAGCCGGCGGCCGAACTCGCCTTCATTTGTCACCATCTTTCGTTTTCAACAACTTGTCTTGTTGACGGTCAGCTGACGTTTGATTGTTTTGCAGACTTCGGGTAGAAAAAAAACAACTTAAAAATAAATAGCACGCTGTTAATTGGCTTTTTGGTCCTATTTTGAATCATTTCTTCGCATAAATGATAGTGATAAGAAACTGTCAGCGTAGCTATTTATCATCTTGCCGCCCTTCGTTCCGATCGCTGCCCACTCAGCAATTCCAGAAACCTCTGCACCTGCGGTTGTGGTGGGTTGTAGGCATAATCTCACTCATTTAATAGAAAACCAGTCACAACGAAGGTTAATTTGTCTTTTCAGCGGTCCCAGTTATTGTGCCGACCAATCATGACTTCTTCTCCGCCCGAAATCGTTCCTCAACAGCCTCTTGACGCGTTCCTCCTCAATAAAACGGACACAGAGCAGGTTTATCAGTCATTAACATCAGAATTATGAAATACACTTTGAAGGAAATGTTCTTGGCCAAACATCCGAACTATGACGGAAGAGACATCATCATTGCGATCCTGGACACTGGAGTCGATCCGTCTCTTCCTGGAATGCAAGTGACGACGACTGGAGAGCGCAAAATGCTAGACGTGATCGACTGCTCCGGAGCAGGAGACGTTGACACCTCTACGATCAGAAGTGTCAAGGACGGATTCATCGAAGGATTATCTGGCCGGAAATTAGCCATTCCGGAAAAGTGGGCGTGTCCTACTGGAAAGTATCACGTCGGTCTGAAGCCGATTTTCGAATTGTACACGAAAGGAGTCAAGACTCGTGTTCTGAGCGAGAGAAAAGAAGACTTCGTCGGTCCAGCCCACAATGGTGCGACTGCCGAGGCACAGAAACAACTGGCTGCTCATGAAACCGAGGTGGGAGGTACGAGCGAGAAGACTTCAGATAAATGGGCAAGGGAAGACCTCGCATGCAAAGTAGACTTCCTGAAGACGATGTCGTCTGTGGCTGATGTCGGACCGGTGGCTGATGTCGTGACGTGGCACGACGGAGAGAACTGGAGAGTGTGCATTGACACCTCATTCCGTGGCCGTCTTGGAATGTGCAATGTGCTCGGAACATTCAGAGAAACGGGAGATTACGCGTGTTTGACTGACAAAGACTCTGTTGTCTACACAGTAAGAGTGAGCATCGATGGTAATCTGACAGAGATTGTGGTTCCATCCGGCTCGCATGGTAGCCATGTGGCAGGAATCGCTGCAGCCAACTACCCGGACAATCCACAAAAGAATGGACTTGCTCCAGGGGCGAAGATCCTTTCGTTGAACATTGGAGATCATCGGTTGGGAGCCATGGAGACCGGGCAAGCAATGACAAGAGCGTTCAATATGTGCGCCGAACTAAAGGTCGACATCATCAATATGTCTTTTGGAGAAGGAACTCACCTTCCTGATGCCGGGTCAGTTAAATGTTCTCTTATTGCTTTTCGAAAACAATCTCATTTCCAGACGAGTTATCGAAGAAGCTCGTCGTCTTATCGATCGTCGCGACGTTATCTACGTGTGCTCTGCTGGAAATCAGGGACCGGCTCTTTCAACTGTCGGAGCTCCGGGAGGAACGACAACTGGAGTAATCGGAATCGGAGCTTACTTGACTGCCGAATCTGCCGATACTCTCTACGGAATCTACAAGCCAGTCGAGAGCAATATTTACCCGTGGAGCTCGCGTGGACCCTGCCAAGACGGAAAGCTCGGCGTCAGTTTGGTGGCTCCCGCTGCCGCATTCGCAGGAGTTCCGCAGTACTGCAGACAGAGCATGCAAATGATGAACGGTACGAGTATGAGCTCGCCGAACGCGGCTGGCAACGTGGCTTGCATGCTGTCTGGATTGAAGCAGCAGAATCTGAAATGGACTCCGTACACTGTCCGATTGGCGCTGGAGAATACTGCTCAAGTGCTTCCCCAGAGCGATGCATTCTCACAAGGACAAGGAATGATCAAGATTTCGGCGGCTTTTGAGAAACTGTCCGGAATTTTGAATGAGAAAGTGTTCCCTCAAAAATTGACGCATTTCGATATCAAAGTTGGAGAACACTGCAAGAAATCGAAAGGAATCTACATCCGTGAGCCCAACTGGAACGGACCGCAAGAGTTCACCATCGGAGTAGAACCCTTATTCCAAAACCATCAAGCCGAAAACAACTTGCCAGCCATTGGATTCGAGAAGCAGGTCATTCTGCAGTCTAATGCTCCATGGGTTTCCCACCCTCAGACAATGTTTGTGGTGGCTCAAGAGCGGACAATGGTGGTCACAGTGGACACTTCGAAGGCGCCGAAGGGAGCCAGCTACACAGAAATTGTGGGAATCGACGCCGCCGATCCGACACTCGGACCCATTTTCCGTATTCCGGTGACGGTCATCATCCCTGAAAAAATTGCCGATTTGTACAGTTCGAAGCTCGTCGGGAAATCTGGAGTTCCAGAAAGACGCTTTGTCGAAATTCCAGCGTGGGCCACCAGTGCAAGTAAGTGGTTGACTCCCCCTCGTCTAGAAGCATTCCACGTTTTCAGAAATCTCTCTGACTTCGACCAACAAGGACGAAATGGACAGATTCACTCTGCATACCGTCTACGTTGAGGATGACAAGTGCTCTCGTAACACGGAAACCCAGAAGATTCAAGGACCGATCGGAAGTGAATGGAGCAAAGCGATCACTGTGAAAGGAGGCAAGACCCTCGAGGCGTGTGTCGTCCGTCAGTGGTCTCGCGGAAAGAATCCGGTCGATGTAGACCTAAAGATCGAGTTTTTCGGTGTCAAAAAGCCTGATTCAATTGCACTCGTTCACGGAGCAACCAACACTCCGATCCGTATTCAGGCGGCGCCCACGAAGAGCATCGACGTAGCGCCGTCCATTTCTCTCAAATCTCTCGTCGTCTCTCTGAAGCCACAATCAGCTAAAGTGGAGCCGTTGGGACCGCGAGACTTGTTCCACACTTCCGGTCTCCAGATCAATCGCGTTCTGCTCAGCTACCAGCTCAAAGGTGATTCAATGGGTTTGGAAACTATTAAATCCAATTTTTTGCAGTTCAAAAGACGTGCGAAGTGAATCTGGAGTTTGCGGGGCTCACTCCGTACTTGTACGAGGCACCAGTCGACTGCGTTCTCTTCCAAATCTTCGGGGCCAACAAATCGTTCGTCGGAGCGTCGGCCGCCTATCCGAGCCGCTGGACGCACAAGCTCGAGAAGGGAGATTACACGATTCAGGCACAAATCAGACATCCAGACGACCAGGTCCTTCAGGGATTGAAGGAGCTCCCTTGCTGTAAGAGTGCATTCTTCAGAAAGTAGCATAATATCCTTTTTCAGTGTGCACGTCAAGCTTCCTGCAAAGGTTTCAGTCGATTTGGCAGCAACTATTGATGACGCTCTTGTTGGAAAGGAGAGCAAGTTCGCCGGAAAAGGATTGCTGCCGAACCAGGAAATGACCGTCTACGCGATAAGCGTGGTCGATGACAAACTGCCGAAGACGATCACTCCTACCAGTGGAAGCTTCCTGCTCGGAACGTTCTCTGCTCTCAAAGATTCCGACCTGAGCACTGTTGACAAGTCGGAGGTTGTCTACTATTTGAGCGAATATTCGACACGTCCGGCGAAAGGATTGTCGATGGTGACTGCGAAAAAGGAGAAGAGTCAGAACGAAGAAATGACCGGTAAGTTGAAAAGACGAATGACCTTCTCAAAGAACAAGAGAAATTCAGAAGCCATTCGTGACTTGGAAGTCTCCTGGGTGAGCAAACTGACCGACGAGAAGGCAGCCAAAGAGTTCTTCGAGACTTGCTTCAACAAGTATCCGGACCATTTGCCGCTTCTTCAAAACCGCGTCAAACAACTGATGCAGATAAAATTGAATGATCAGACCGCAGAAGGTGTGCAGAAGGTCGTCGAGTTGTGCGGAAAGATTCTTGAACTGACGAAACCCGCTGAAGTTCTACAATTTCTCTCCGTGAAGCAGGAGCACGCCGATGATCTTCTGACTATCGACAAATGGATCGCTGTGACTGGTGGAAGTGAGGATCAACGGAAGGATGCTGCCAAAATAGTGGCCAAGTTCGAGGAAAGGAAGACGGCCACCGTGGCGGCTTTGCAAGCACTCGCCTCGTTGGAGCAGGATCTGGAAGTGCGGAAGAGCAAGCAGAATGTGCCATCGAGTATCCGTTTCGGTGGTATCACGCCGTTGATTTTGGAGGAAAACAAGGAGAGACGGTCACAAAGAAGTCGAGTAACTACGAAACGCTAAAGACGAAAGCGGAGCAGATCGATCTGATTGTGTCCGAAGAGCTCAAGAAACTGGATGATAAATGGACGGGCTCGCAGTTCTACGTGAAACTTCTCGTGTGGCTGTCTGCTGATGACTCAAAGACAGCCCTTATATCTGCGAAACACGCCGCCGCTCTCGGACAATTCGGAAGATGCGCAAAGCTTTTGAACAAGGCGAGCGAAGAGTTGAAGGCGTCGGCCACTGATTCGGCGACTGTGGATACGAGTCTGGCGGAGGTTTGTGAGCATCTCGAGTGGAATCATCTGGCCACGTACTTCAAGAACTTGGCCCTAATCAAAAACCGTCCATCGTACAGACTTTTCTAAATCATATTTTCTCTCTTTGTAAACCGCGGGTTTTGCTGTGAATAATACCGATTAGTAAGTTAAATATAACCGATTCATGTGTTTTGTAACAATTTCTGTTGAAATCAAATAAAAATATTTCTGAGGGTAAAAAAGCAGATCAACAAGTAAATGAGGAAGAAAGGGATGAATTGACGCAGGTATTCACATAATTTCCATCCACGAATGTCAGTTAGATGTATTCAGTCTGGTCTTCGAATTAAATCAAAAGTTCCTATCGCAACCGGGTCTGGAAGAGGAGAAGCACAATATCATTGCACTAACGGCGGCCCACACTCCTTTCCTTGTTTTGGCGGAGGTTTGTGAGCATCTCGAGTGGAATCATCTGGCCACTTACTTCAAGAACTTGGCCCTCATGAAAAACCGTCCATCGTACAGACTTTTCTAAATCATATTTTCTCTCTTTGTAAACCGCGGGTTTTGCTGTGAATAATACCGATTAGTAAGTTAAATATAACCGATTTATGTATTTTGTAACAATTACTGTAGAGATCAGATAAAAATGGTTCTGAGGGTAACAAGGCAGATAAATAAGAAAACGAGAAAGAAAGAGATGAGTTGACGCAGGGCATGTATTCACAAAAATTCCATCCAGTCATGTCCATCAGAATCTTCTGGTATTGGCAGTACGAATGGACTCCGTTCTTCCCGCACGATTTCCGGACCACAGCCCGTTCGCATTGAGTTGTTCGAGAAACGGAACTGAATAAAATTCGGATGGAGCGATGGCACTTCAAATTGTGAAACTCACTCGCAACTGCCCACTTCCAGCACGGAACACTCTGTGAAAATGGTGCTCGAAAGGTCGTTCATATCGATGGCTTGCATGCATTCGTAGTAAACGACAACTGGAAAATTAATTGGTATCGAGCATTTTCAAACAAAAAAAAACCTCCAAAAGAGCATTTTAGACATCCTTGTGGCCTGTTCAATTAGTTCAAACTCACAGTCTTTGCCGTAATCGCAGTAGAACTGCAGAAACGCAGTTTGCGAGACGTAATAGGCGGCGTCCACTTCAGAATCGAACAACGAATTGAAAGTGTTATAATTGAGACAGTCGTTTAGGACGTCGCTGTGGCAGTGCCGAAGAGATGAATAACTGCTGCAAGGCACCGGTATGAGGAGGGATTGAATTGAGAAAGCGACAAACGTGCACATTCCGGTAGCATCATAGCGGACTTCTTTGAAAGGATCCGAACTGGCAGGCGGCAGTTCGGTAGAGTTCAAGCCGTAGGAGAGGAACATGTCAAGGTAACACTGCTGCAGAATCTGGTCCTGGTCCTTGCTGCAATTGTGCAGAACCGCCTCGTTGCCGGCCACCGTCTGCTTCACGAGCCCTCCGAAATCCAGATTGAGCAGGTCGACAACGCGCACCAAAAGGACTAAAAAGGGGAGGAGCGGTCGAATGGCCATGGCAAGACACGGTTTCTCATGAATAATTAGACGGAATTCGTGAGAGAACTTGATGTTGAAATGTTTAGTCTGAAACTGAATTGCTCGTAAAATGCCGTCATCGTCCGACAAACGGTTTATAGCCTTTCGGGAGGTGATGTTTGTTTATCGGTTTGATGTCCTAAATGTCGTGACTGGCTGCCGGTCTACATTCCGGAAAGCAACAAATTGCGTGGTTCCTCATGTTTCTTATCAGGTTGTTTCCTATTCAGTGTTCGAGTTGCCAATTTTTTGTGAACTACTGTGGATGACAAAGTCCGCAAACACCGAGTATGCATTCCTTCAGCCGCTTTCAAATTTTGAACAATTTTCATCCCAATTCCTGTGCTAAAGTCCTCGTTTCGGTGTAATTTTCTGCGCAAAAACGCATTCAATTGCAATGGACCAGTGGAAAACTCGCGGAGCAGCAAATCGGTTCAGAAAAGTATGCACTGCTCGAATAATTCTCAATAATTGACGCAGTTTTCAGACTCCACGGAAGCCCGGTAGCACTTCAATTGATGGCCGGTCAGTCACTTCTCAATCGTCGACTCCGAACAGCCTTCTGGCCATGTCGTCGATCTGGGATTTCAACGGGCTCAGTCCCTATTTTTCGATGCTAAATGTGAAAGACGGACATTCGGCGTACCAGTCTCCACAATCGCTTCTGTATCCACCGTCTCCTTCCACTCCGCTAAGCGATCTGATGAGTCTTAATAGTTTCCCTAATTACGTAAGTCATTGAATGTAATAGTTGTTAAAGAGTGTACTTCAGTCGAATGTCTTCATGCCGCTATCTCGCAGCAGAACTTCGTCGTTCCTCCCATCCGATACGAGCGACTCTTCTCGTCGTGGCTCTGAAGATTCCGTGCCGGCCACCCGTTCGTTTAGTTCTGCCGCCGTTGAGCGTCCCATGAAGAAAATGGATTCTGATCAGTACAGCTTCACGAAGGAAGGAAAACCAAAACTGTCTAGGTGAGACAATCTCAATTTACCCAAATGACTTCTTTCTAAAGATCGGCTTCATCGATGAGCTCGAAGATTCCACTGAAGGCGATGCCTACTCTTCTTCCGTCGTGGGCTTTGGATGCGAACGGGAATATTCGCCCGAAGATGCCTATTTCGAAAGTTCTCGACAGCGGCGACTTGGGAAAGTTCGCCGTGGACAAGAATGGCTGCCAGTATCTGCAAGATGCTGTGAAGAGAAATTTAACACCATACCAAAAGTATCAACTTTTCGACCAAGTCATCGGGAGAAAAGAGGATTTCATTGTAAGGAGTAGAACTATGCTCATCTTTTTGAAGTAAATCTTTTTCAGAAGTACAGCACGAACATTTTCGGTAACTTCCTGGTGCAGCAGGTCATTGAAATGTCTGTGAACTGTTGTGATGAGAGTTTCATTGCTCGTCAGGAGAAGCTGAAAGAGTTTATCGGCTCCCAAATGACTGATCTCTGCCTTGACAAGTCGGCTTGCCGGGTTGTCCAGTTCGCGCTTGAGCACATGGATCTGAATCTCGCGTGCGGTCTCGTTCAGACCCTACCATGTGATACTCGTCTGATTGCGATTTGTCTCGACCAGAATGCCAATCACGTCATTCAAAAGATTGTCGCAGTCATTCCTCTTCTGAAATGGGAGTTCATCGTTGACTTCGTCGCTCTGCCGGAACACTTGCGTCAGATTTGTTCTGACAAGTACGGTTGTCGAGTGGTTCAAACCATCATCGAGAAGCTAACAACCGATTCAATCAATGATGACCTGACCTTGACCGCGAAAAATCTTCGTGAACTTGCTCTCCAACGTCTGATGAATTCCGTGACCAACCGGTGCCAAGAACTGGCCACCAACGAATACGCGAACTACATCATACAACACATCGTTTCGAACGAAGACTTGGCTGTCTATCGGGAGTCTATAATTGAGAAATGTCTGATGTTAGTTGTTTTTTTTGAAGGTTAGTTTAGGTTATTTGGAAGTTTAGGCGCAACCTGCTTTCCCTTTCTCAAGAAAAGTTCGCATCTCATGTTGTGGAGAAGGCGTTCCTGAATGCTCCTCTCGACTTGCTTGCTGAAATGATGGACGAAATTTTCGACGGATACGTCCCGCATCCGTAAGAACGCTAGCGGATACGATAACTATTTTCATTGCGTTTCAGAGACACGGGAAAGGATGCTCTTGACATTATGATGTTCCACCAGTTCGGAAACTACGTCGTTCAGTGCATGCTCACGATTTGCTGTGACGCCGTGTCCGGAAGACGTGAGACGAAAGAAGGCAGCTATGACCACAAGAACGCGTTCGTTGATTGGCTCAAAAAGTTGCAGAACAGAATCAGCAAGGAAAGACACCGATTGTCGAGGTGAATTGCACCAGCTTCCAACAACATTCATCACAAATTTTCAGATTTTCCTCCGGAAAGAAGATGATAGAGACTCTTTCCAATTTGCGTACGACGCATCCGTTCTTGGGCATTCACTCCTCCGGATTAACCACTTTCAAATTTGAGTGCTTCAGCACAGCCTCCGAAGATGACATCTCTGAAACAGAAAGAGTAGAAATCGAGAAGAGAAGCATGCACCTGAAGAACCGCGGCGGAGTCAACGGCCCCGCTCCACAGAAGCACTCTTCACTCGAAAGCCATGCTCACGACGGAGATGACGAAGCCGGCACATTCTAAACGATTCCTGCCGTAATCTCGTTCTTATTTTCCGAATTGCTGCGTTTTGTAAGATTGTAACCCGGATCCTTGATTGCATCGCAATTTGCTGCTGTGCCATCCCCACTCATTGCACCGGAATTTCTCGAATTCTTGTAGTTTGTTATTGTTTCTTTCTGTTCATTGCACTGTTGTTTTTGTTGATTGTTTCTATTTTCCGATTATAGTAAAGTCAGACTTGTTTGGGTAGAATGTAGTTCAAAGAAATCGTAGAATGATGAAGGACTTCTTTCTAGTTTGAAAGTTTGAACAATTGAAAAAAAGCGGAAAACTATTCAATGAATTTATTGTTCGAAAATAATAAAACCAGAGATAATGGGACCCGATTGAAATCTACTCTAAGCGAGAAAAAGTAGTTTATTGGTAAGCTTCGATAGGCGGACAAGTGCACACCAGGTTTCTGTCTCCGTACTGATCGTCGACTCGTCCGACCGTCGGCCACGCTTTGTGCGCGCACCACGGCTTCGGGAAGGCGGCCAATTCGCGGGGGTACGGCATGTTCCAGCTGTCGGAGACCACCTTCTCCAGAGTGTGCGGCGCCATTTTCAACGGATTCAGGTGCTTGTCGAAGGTGCCGTTCTCGACCTGCCGGATCTCTTCGCGGATGGCCAGAAGAGCGTCGACGAGTCGGTCCATCTCTCCTTTGTCTTCTGCAATCGAAATGGGATTCGACGATTAAAGTAAGAGCTGGACGGACCGGATTCGGTCGGCTCAATCATGAGACAGTCGTGGACTGGCCACGACATTGTCGGCGAGTGGAATCCGTAGTCCATCAACCGCTTCGCAATGTCGACCACTTCGATTCCGTGCTTCTTGAATGGCTTGCAATCCATGATGAACTCGTGGGCGACAAGACCTTGCTCGTCTGCAAGTTAACGTTGTTTCTTCTGCACTACCTAAAATATCGAGCCAACCCTTGTACACAATCCGGTACTCGTTCTCGAGTCGCTTGGCCATGTAGTTGGCATTTAGAATAGCGACCTGCGTGGCTTCTTTCAGTCCGCTGGCTCCCATCATCCGAATGTACGCCCACGTGATAGCAAGAATGCTCGCGGAGCCGTACGGAGCAGACGCTACGGAGCCCGCTTTACGGCCATCGACCGGGACCACGGAGTGACCGGGCAGGAACGGGGCCAAGTGCTTCTTTCTGAATAAGGAATTAATAAGAATACAAGTCGAGTCGCCACTTACACTCCGATTGGTCCACTCCTGGCCCTCCTCCTCCGTGCGGAATGCAGAATGTCTTGTGGAGGTTGAGATGAGACACGTCACTACCGTAATCTCCCGGGCGGCACAGACCCACTTGCGCGTTCATATTGGCTCCGTCGAGATAGACCTGTCCGCCGTGCTCGTGCACTTTGTCACAAACATCGCGGATCGAAGACTCGAAGACTCCGTGAGTGGACGGGTAGGTGACCATGATGGCTGCCAGCTCGTTCGAGTACTTCTCCGCCTTCGCCGCCAGATCTTTGTAGTTGATGTTTCCGTGATGATCGGAATCCACAACGACCACTTTCATGTTGGCCATGTGGGCGGAGGCGGGATTGGTTCCGTGAGCAGAAGTGGGAATGAGACAGATCTGAAAACAGGTAGAATGCGATGAGAAACAAAGGAACCTCTTACGTTTCTTTGCTCTTGTCCCTTGTGAATAAGGTAGTTTCTGATGGCCAGCAGTCCAGCGTACTCTCCATTAGCCCCAGAGTTCGGTTGCAGGCTGAAGTTGTCGTATCCGGTGATCTCGCAGAGCCATTTCTCCAGATCATGGAAGATTTGACTGTATCCCTTGGCCTGTTCGAGCGGAGCGAATGGATGAATGGAGGAGAGACTGGGCCACGTAATGGGGATCAGTTCGGCCGAGGCATTCAACTTCATCGTGCAGCTTCCGAGCGGAATCATGGAATGGACGAGCGAGACGTCCTTGTTCTCCAATCTTTTCATGTAACGGACGAGCTGTTGCTCGCTGTGGTACGTGTTGAAAACGGGATGTTGGAGGAAGAGGGAGGAGCGGGAGTGCGGGGAGTTGCCGATCAGAGGACACGCCACTTCCCAACGCTCTTCGCGAAGCTTAGTCACGTCCTTCTCGGTGGCTCCGTTGAACGCGTAGATGATATCCATGAGATCTTCCGACTTGACAGTCTCATCAAGCGACACTCCGACGTCTCCGTTCTCGTAGTATCGGAAGTTCATCTTCATCTCCTCCGCTCTCTTTTTCAGATCATCCAGGCGTCTCCGTTCTTCAGACGCACCATCAAAGTGTCAAATAATCCTTGTGGACGATTTCGTGTCCGGAATTTCGAAGATCTGAAGGAAGGAGTAGGAGGTTGAAGAGTCGGAATGAGACACTCACGCGTTGCCAGGTAAGCCGTCGATTTGTGCACTCCTCTCGCGATTTCCGTCAGTCTCTGTGGTCCGTGGTAGACTGCGTACATGGCAGACATGTTGGCGAGAAGGGCCTGAGCCGTGCAGATGTTGCTCGTGGCCTTATCACGACGGATGTGCTGCTCGCGGGTCTGGAGAGCCAAACGAAGAGCTCTGTTGCCGTTTGCGTCCCTGAAAGAAATTAGCTTGGAGAGAAGACACGTGGCAGACTCACTTGGTCACTCCGATGATTCTTCCCGGCATGTTTCTTCCGAGCGCGTTCTTCGAATCGCTCTTTCCGACAGCCATGAATCCAGCGTGAGGTCCTCCGTATCCGAGTGGAACTCCGAACCTTTGCGCCGATCCGACAGCGATGTCGGCTCCGAGGTCTCCGGGCGATCGGAGGATCGTCAGAGACAGCAGATCACAGACCATAATGACGAGCGACTTGTTCTTGTGCGCCTTCTCAATCAGCTCGTCGAACTGATGGATTCTTCCCTCGGTGTTCGGGTACTGCACGACCACAGCAGCGACTTTGTCGTCGAATTCGAATCCTTCGATAGAGTCGCAAAGTTCAATGTCGATTCCGAGAGGCCGCTGCGAGTCCTGATGACGTCCAAGTTCTGAGGGTGGCAGAACGAGTCCACCACCACTTTGTTCCTTTTCGTCGTTCTCGCGGCCAATGCGACGGCTTCAGCGGAAGCGGTCGCTTCGTCCAGAAGGGAAGCATTGGTGGTCGGAAGGCCGGTGATCTCAGCAATCTGAAACATTTCCAATAAATCAATCTCTTTGAGAACACGAACCATAGTCTGGAAATTGAGAAGGGATTCGAGGCGTCCCTGTGAGATCTCCGCCTGGTACGGGGTGTACTGGGAGATCCAGCCGATGTTCTGAAGGATGTTTCGAGAGATTACGGCCGGCACGATCGTGTCGTAGTATCCCATTCCGATGTACGATCTGTAGATCTTGTTCTGTGCGGCGATCGCCTCCAGCTCTTTCAGCATTTTGTACTCATCCAAAGGCGCCGGCAGTTCCAGAGCTTTCTCGATTTTGATCATGTTGGGCACGTTGGTGCCCGTCAGATCATCCAGATCCTACAAAACTACTTAATCTCAACTATGTCGTCGCTTTCCGAACAAACTTTGTATCCGATGAAGTCGAGCATCTGCTGCTGTTCGATTCGCTTCGGCCCGATGTGTCGGTCGACGAACGCGTCGTACTGGAGATGGCGGACGATTGCGTGGCGACGGAGAGCCGTTCGGCCGACGGAAAGGAGCCCGCGTCCAAGGAGAACCATTGCGAGTTCTAGTAGAATTAAATAAATGAATTCAACGTGGAAAAAAGCGGGAAAAGGAGAAGAGTAGTGAAACGGGGCGAGACGGGTACAATTGAACTCTTATCAGACCGACTACGCTTTCGACTTTTGATCTACTGATACTTCGCCGAAACACTAGCACGTGAGCATGTAAAACAGATGACGTGAAACTTCAAAATCACAGAATCTCTTGGAGAATTCGGAACTGATTCAATCCGACATATCATATAAGCAGAGAAAGACTACAGAACTAAATAAATGAAGCAATCGGCAAATGATCACAGTGATGCCGAATTCAGAATCGATCACCCCACAAGACCGTCGTTATCTCGGTCTCATTCTGTCGCTGATAAAGACACTTTGTCCTTCGTCTCTTCGATTGTATGTTTCTGCATTTTATTGCAAACTTACCAAATATTCGACAGAAAAAGAAGACATAAAACGGAAAGTGTAAGACGAGATTGAGAGTTTTTGGGAATCTAAAGAAGAACAGCGACACGCTAGAAACGGACTTGGAGGGTACTGATAGTGAGACCGTGAATGGGCGATACTTTATATCAAGAGGATTGAAAGGATCAGAGTCAATCGATATGATCAAACACTAGAATCGGTCGATGGTTCGTTATTTCCGGTCGTCGACTCCTCCTGCTCCGTGGCGTTGACTTCCTCTTCAGTCGGCTTATCCACAATAACGAAACCTTCATCGAGCTGATCCTGCTCACCATCCTCGCCTTCTTTCCCATCTCTGATTTTGACAGACGATGCATTCAAATCGCACTCGGCTTTTCGCTTCCGGCTGTTTTCACCCTTTTCAAGTTTCAGCAAATCGCCCATTATGCTGAAGAAGATTTCAGCTTCGGAAACTACTTCCGTTTTCGTGTAGCCAATAGTGAGCAGGAAAATCTGCACTCCCGGAATTTCGGGTCCCATTGCAGAAATCTGAAAAATGAATTTAGTTAATCTTTAGCTAAATCCCAGATACAACTTACTCTGACTCTGCGCTCTCCGACTCGCTCCAGAAGCATATCAGAGAAAACCTTGGAGTTTATGATGACACGGAGGGTTCCAGATGTTCTCGCAACTGAAAACCATATTTAGTGTGAGAAAATTGAGAGAAAAAGCACTTGCCAATGCGATGATGCGTCAGACCGTTTTCGACTCGTTTGTTGATCCGTAAAGTGCACATTCCTTTTTCAGTATAGGCGTTTTTAGTTTTGTCAAACACCCAAATCTTTGACATAGCCTGCAAATTTCTTGTTATCGACATATCCACTGAAAAACATAGATTACCTGGAAAATTTTAGTATCAGCTTCCTCTCCAGTTGTCACCTCGACAGCACTGGTTCCCGCGTGCTGCTTCTCTGCTTCTTTAGCTCGCTCCGCTTCTTGCTCCGCCTCCTCTCGGAAATTCTTTGCACCGTTTTTTTCTGTAACAGCCAAAATTAACTTCAGTTTTGAGAGATTAGATTAAACTGACGTCATCGTCTTTTTTTACAGCAGTTTTGAACAATTCTGTTGCGCTCAGAGTCTTCTCGTTAGAGGCGGCTGGTTTCACAGCGCTATCCTCCTTCTTGACCACACGATCAGCAATCTTGGATCCAAAACGAACGGTTGTGGGGAGGTAGAGTCCTCGGATTCCTGAGAGATAATTTTCAGCAAAATTTGTAGGTGCTCGCAACTTACCTTCTCTTTAGTGGTTTGTTTAGGGACAAAGTCGCCCAGCGACTTCTTTTCGAGTTGAACATGGTTGACAGTGGTGTGCGTCGCAGAAAAGTCGTTTTTGCCTGAAAATGGCACGTGATTGTATGAAAAACAGCACAAACTCACTTTCCGACCAAATCTTATCTGCTTTTTCTGCCAATGCAGATTGCTTGAAAGCAAAAGCTTTTGGCGGATTGGCAGACATTTCTGCAATGTTTTTGTACAGCGAAATGATACGAAAAGCGAAGAAAAACGGGGGAATGCGAACAAGTTCGCTCCGGTGGCCGGACACGAGAAACGCGCAAAGTGTCTTCAAACGCGCCTTCAATGAGCGCTTACGTATTTTTCGTTTTTTCAGCTTTTTCAACAGACCTTTTCCCAATAATAACATCTTATCCTTTCGAATTTTCAAACATAAATTACAAATTGTTGTTCCAGGTATCATGATTTATTGGCTGGTTGCAATATTGTTCATCCCTGCTGTTGCTCAAGCTGGTACAGAAGTGAGTTTTCTTGTGAAATCAACTTTCATTGTTCTGCTCTGCTTGCAGGCTAATTTCGAAGACACACGATGTCGCTGTATCTGCCCGAGTCTTCTGAAGTTTCTAGACGTATCTGACAATGCGACGGACAAGTCGGAAGGTTTCAGAAGAAGGTTTTACACTAAAACCAACATCGAGCCGAGCCATTGGTAATTCTTTCCATAGAAAATAGTCTCATCCTACAGTGCTCTTTACAGCAAGCCAGCAAATATAGTTAAAGATCAAGTCGACAACCTTGTTGACGAATCGCACATGGATGCGTTCTTGGCCAACTGCGATTGTCGCTACGAATCGCGCAACACAGTTCTTCTCAAAGTAGTCGTGATCTTCGTGATCTGTGTGATCGCGGTTCTCACTGGCTACATGGTCTTCCTGATGTGCCTGGACCCGATGCTTCGCAAAAAGAGACTCTCCATCAGTTACCAGCAGCACAATGATGAAATGGAGGATAACATCTTCGCAGCAGCCGCCTCTACAGACGATGAGTCAGCGACGAGCAGTACATTGGACACACAGGGAACGACGCGAGCACGAGGCAGTAAGTATAACGACATCGGGGAATAATAATTCTAACCAAATAGTGTTTCCTATAGATGTCCTCGGACGGGTCGAGGCCGAGCAGAGCCGGTGGATGAAGAAGGTCGAGGAGCAGCGACGGAACATATTCGAAGATCACACGATGCTCAATTGATTCTGCTCCAACTCCGATTCATAACTTATTTCGCATGTTGTACATTTCTGTCATATATTGATTCTCCATTCTTTCTTTCACCCATTACCGTTAAAACAAAGACAGTAAACGGGCGAAAAGGAGATGAAATAGTGCGGGCACAGAGGTTCCTCTGCGTCTCTCTTCTCGCACTTTGGCCCTGACTCGCTGTTTGTTGTGAGCGGCCCGGCGCGGCGGAAGGAGAGATGAGAAAGAGAAGGAGATTCTCGGCAAGTGCCCACATTTCTTTCGCTCTTTCGTTTTCGCTTTTCAGATCACACATGCACCTTTTCATCGAACAGAAAATCGAATTTTTCGAGACCGCCTACGATGACAAGTTCCCTCAAGGTCGCAAATTAGCATAATGACGTAGTTCTCTAGCGAAAACCGAAGTGTTTTCCTCTTCTCTTTTCCATTTTTCTGTTCTGTTTCTCTGCTTCTCTATGCCTCTTGTGACGTGGCTCGTCACTCCGAAATAGTCTGTTTTGATTGATTGACAAATTACTTATCATCTCAAACGTATATTGCTTTTTTCTCATTTATCCAATCCGGAAGTCTTTGAATTAGCTTTAGGTATTAGCTCGGCAAATTTCTGGTAATGTCGCTCTACCGCAATCACAATTTTACGTCATAAAAGGAACAGCAAGCCGCTCTCCGTTCCAAGCCGCTTTCCGTTCTAACCTTGAAAGCGCAAGTAGTCGCATTTCTGTACATTTCAAAACGCATACTGTTGTTTTCGCACCCACTCTTATCAGTTCGACCTCATCCGGAAACATACTTGTTTACCCGTAAACATGCGGTTCAGTTGTATACAGTTACATTAATGAGTAGGTGTCCTCGACGCACCGCCCATTCGAAACACTCCTTTCCTCACTTTAATCTATTCGTTTTCTCTCTTTCAATCGTTTCTCTCATAATGCCGTTCAAGATGTCTTCGCTGTTCGATCGAATCCACGAGGAGGCTCATAACTGAAGGAGAAAATCAAGGAGAAGAGCCGGAAAAGAAAGGCGCCGACTGCGGAAGAAGCCATCGGAAATCTGAAGGATGCGGAGGATCTTCTGGTGAAAAAACAGGAATACTTTGAGGAACGCATTCAGCAGGAAGTCGAGAATGCCAAGAAGTATAGTAAGACGAACAAGAAGATGGCACTCGCGGCGCTCAGAAGAAAGAAGCATCACGAATTGGAGTTGAGCCGAATTGACGGGGTCAGTCTTAGCTGAACATAAAAGATTTGATTTTATGATTTTTTCAGGTTCTCACTAAACTTGAGGCTCAACGATCTGCCCTCGAGAACGTGGGCATCCACAACGAGGTGATCGACGTGCTCGGAAAGACGAACGAGACGCTGAAGAAGGAGCACGCGAAGATGGATCTGGACAAGGTGAACGATCTGATGGACGAGATCGCCGACGGGTTGGCCATGTCCGATGAGCTGTCCGACGCTATTTCTGCACCAATCGGAGACGTCGCCGACGAGGATGAGCTGCTGCAAGAGTTGCAGGAATTGCAGGATGTGAGTGCTGGGGAACGAATCGTCTGAGAGTGACATTTTCAGAATGTGGCCGACCTTCCCTCCACCTCCAACATCACTCTGCCCGATGTTCCAACCGGCCTTCCGGATGCCCCGACTGGCGTTCTGACCCGTGGCGGACGCGCCAAAGTCCGCAAGATGGACACAATGGAGGAACTGGAGCAGTGGGCCGCCGCCAACTAATCCCTCTCTTTCCCTCTTCCCCATCACCGTTTCCGTTCATTCTCCGTACAAAATACCGTCAAAATGTGAAATAAAGCCCTTACACTGAGTTTGATTCCGTTCAGTTTCTGTGAAAAGGCAAGAGATGAAGCGTAGAGGCTGGACAGACGAATGGGAGGATATTTATGGCAGAGAGTATAAAATCCAGTTCGTTCCGAAAGGAATGGGGATGATTCTGATGATGATATTGTTATCTTTCGTCTTTGCGTTTCCGACCTAGTCTCCACTCCTGTTCACCTTTCCTTTTCAGTCCCATCATGGCCCGTCTCCTCCCTTCGCTCTTTCTGCTCTCTCTCACCGTCAAGATGGCGTTCTCATTCCTCAACCCGCAGCCAACATGTACGGGCTGTCCGACATGTCAGAATGCAAACGGATGTCCTTCAGGCGGAGAGACAGCTGCAGAAACAACCACTCAGGTATCCATTTCAATCGTGCTTTGAGCTCATTGCTCTTTCTTCGCTCCGCACCACCGTGACCTCTTTTCCAGTCGTCCGAATCGACAACTCTCGGCTACTACGAGCAATATTGGCAGGGGAATGGCTGGAAGACCGACGACGCCGGCAATGTGTTCGTCGGCGATGACAATGCGAAGCTTCTTCTGATCCAGCAGGGATCCTACTGTCCCGTTGCCATCTGTAAGGGATGGTTCGGCATCTGGTGACGTGGCAATCGGGGGGACATCTTCTGTTCTTTCGATCTGAATAAATCCTTTTCTGTGCCGCCTAATCCCTGTCTGAGACTACCTAAAAACTGAACTTTTTGGGTCAAATCCTTCCCTTTTCTACGACTGACTCAGTCACTTTTTCTCATTTTTCAACGTTTCTTGTTTTTCTTCTGCTCCGAACCGTATCGAATTACGTGTTCCTTGTCGGTTTCCGATGTTTGCATCTGGAAAATGAATCGAAACTCTCGAAAGAAAGGAAAGGAAGTCGAATCCTTCTGAGAAATCTGAAAAGAATCTCTAATTGGGAGTGCTTTTCCTAATTCATTTCGAAAACGAATTTCTTCGCTGCTTCCCAGGAAAGGCTTCCGTCGTTATTTGCGTGAAACGGTTTTTGGTGTTGAGTCAAGATTGACACGTAATCCATCTTCCCCGGGCTTCTTCTTCTTCTTCTTCTTCGTTTTCAACTTCGACGTTCTCGGCTGAAAGTGGCTGCAATTTTAGCAAACCATTTAGAACTATAGGCGGAAAGTCGGAGAATCGGAGAATCAACGAGAGCAAAGTCTTTAGATTTTATCGAATTTCAATTAATTCTCTTCCTCACTTTAAACTTTCAAATCCCGATTCTTTTTCTCTCCGACAAACTTTCAACAGCTCGGTTTCCTTCTTCTGTCGTGTGCACGCGACTATTACCTCGTTCGAAACATAATCGTCGTGTGCTCGTTGCTCCCTACTCCTTCTCCTCCTCCTTCTTCTTCTTCTTCTGCTTCTGACAGCTCCGCTGTGACGTGGATTCTTCTTCTCTTTTACTTCTGAATGTCACGTGTTCCGTGGGCCGCCTAGTCTCTCGTAACCTATCGAGTTACCTTGTCGGTCGGTGCGCCACGTGCTCTCTCTTTTCTCTCTCTTTCCGATCCCGTTCGATCTCTGAGGAGAGAGTTGCTGTTTCTTCATTTGTTATGTACTTCACTTCACTCTCTTTCTCGCTTCGCTAATCTACTATGTTGTTCCACGCGTTTTCCGCAAAGAAAAACGAGCAGAGCATTGGTCTGAATAAGCAAAATCGGGAGGAGAGGAGGATGGCCGCGGTTTTTGAACAGAAAGGTGACAAAGGAGACGTCAAAAAGAAGGGACTGATGGAAGTCCGATAGGGTCTCTCTCGAGACTCTTGACCCTGGGCCCGCCCGAACCGTTTCTGCCCGTTTCATTCATTCTCTGCAACGTTGAAGTGTCCCGACCATTGCACAATGAAAGTTTGATGCCTTCGCGAGAGAACCATTCCCGAGATGTGGTTTAATCTTTGCCCTTCCTGGTCCAAAACCCATTCATTCCCATTTCTCGGCATTTCCTCGTGCCACGTCATAAGACGTATTGTGCTCCAGACATCAGAGCCACCGCCGAAAAGACAGATAGATGTTTCCAGGAGTGTCCCTAATCTCAAAACCTGACGCGATTAGTCCACAAATCTGGTCGTCATCTAACCGCTCTTTGCTCTTTCGATTGTTTTTCCTTTTCGTCCAATGATTCTCGATTCCCTAAAAGTATCCCACTCATTTCATTTCCAATATAACCTAGCATCCAAATATTTCTTTTTTTGAAGAGCGTGGGCGGCTAATCCTGGCACTTTGGTGTTTGCAAACTTCCAGAGAGCATAAGTAATGAGCAAAATCTCCTCGGTTATCCGGCCGGAATTAGAAGGACTCGATGACGTTGAGCCCAAATTCAAAAAAAAAAACGCCGTTTACGGAGACGTGCTGTTGATGAGCCCAACTACTCTAAATGGCCGTTCCGTGCTATACAACCGAATGTTATTGCCTCTGGCATTTTTGGAGAATCCGAAAAAAAGTTCAGAGAGTAGATTAAATGCTCCTGAAGGCTACCACGTCATCTTGAAATTCAGCTGTTCTTGAGTATTATCTGCAAGATTGGCAGTAACTCGACATCTGGATGAGACCCAATGCACATCCTTTCCCGAATCCAGTCTGACTCTTTTCCAGTGAATCATCGTTTCACGCCTTCCTTTTCCGTTCTCGATCCATGTCAAATTGCCCACGAAAACACGCCGGAGGCCGAACGCAAGCCTGCTCTCCTCGAAGGTATCGTCCGAATTCATTTTCCCCATTCCATTTCGTTCCAAACGAGAATTTCGTCACGGCGAGTATTCCAATAGATGAGAGCACGAAATTGAAATTAGTCGCCGCCGCCGCCTCCATCTGTTGTGCCCCCACACCTCCGATCCTCGAATATCTCCCCCATCTCCTACCGTTTTCCATCATGTTTTCTTCTTATTCATACTCCAAAAGCCCCCTCCGTTCTTCCACGCACTTTGGTTGTCTATTCGCAGTTTGTGGTTGAAAACGCGTTTTTTGGGAGGAAAGAGGATGAGTCTAGAGTTTCATTTCTTATGCATCAAAGAGTAGTTGACATGGGTTCTTTCGCGGGGAAATTCATAATTGTGAGGCTAGGAAACGCTAGAAAGGAATCTTCTCGAACTGAAAGTATATAAATATATTCCTTGCTCCCTTGCCTGTTCCCTGCACCTAATGCGCACCAATACATAACTGGAAGTGTCGCTGCTCTTCCCCCAAACTAGTCTGAAGACCCTTTTAATAAATAATGCGTCGAATACGTAAAAACGCCGTTTTGGGCTGTTTCCCTTCCGGATCTGGCACCAATTTGCTAGGATTCAATTTTGTTTTTGCAGCCGTTCTTTCGCCTTTTTCATTAATAACACCGGCCTTCCTCAGAATTGTCCAATCTGAGTTCGGCCCTAGTCTAGACCGATATAACTTTCGCGTGGGAGCCGTCAGAATATGAAACCGACACTCTTTTCTTTTCTTATTCCGGATCTTGCCCTCGCAATTTCATGTACCAATTGCCTTAAAACCGCTAGTATTCGGGCAATTCCCGAATTATTTCCCAGAATTGTTTGGCGCCCGTTTCTCCGGATCTTCGTCCTTCCTTCCCCCTTATAATGAGCCGAATAGTTCCTGCTCCCCAGCTCAGCTCATCCGTCACTCGTCTCAGAATCCGAAACCAAAAGCGAATCGGCGTGCCCTAATGACGTACTGATATGTCCGCTTCCCGTTTTATCCTTTTGATCTTCGACCCATAACCCACGTATTCTTTGTGTTTTGCCACGGATTCCTGTTTTTCCTGCGAGCGGCCGTCGCCCTTCTCGTACTAATTGCTCAAGCGAAAATTCGAAAAAAAACCTCCACGAAAAGCTTCGAAGTGGCGCTGGCGGCGGCAAATTCCAGCTGTTCTTATCCGTGACGTGAGCCCTTCTCGTGCACTTCTTCTCTCCCACTATGCATCTCTTCACTTCGAAGTTATCCATTTCATTCAAGTCTGCTTTTCTGATTCAATTTACCGGAGACAAACTACGACTTTGACTTATATTTATTAAATTACCAAAATTACTTGTTTTTGGCACGTTTTCCTTCGATAAATGTTATGAAATTTAGCCTAGAATTAGACTACTCTGAGTATTAGTCAATTACTTTTCGGTCAATATCTGTAATTTTCAAAACTAGGAAAAAGGTCGGATTTTGCGAAATTAAGTGAATCTTGGAGCTATGATACTAAATAAGAATGGAAGTGTGATTTACTCTCCTTCTTTTACTCCAAGCCTCTCAACTTGGATAATTAAACCTGATACAGTATACGACGCGGTATAGAGAATTTCTACGATCCAGTACAATAAAACCCTAACCTAAATTTTTCAAAGAACAACACAATCGGAACAAAAAGATATGGGAAACAAATGCGAATAATCTAACGAAAACAAAGCTCCTGCTTGCAGACACATAAACTTTAGCGGGGACAGAAAAGTGCGTGTTTGCGCGGGCACTAGTCCTTACGCACAAATGCGGACTTTCTTGTATTGTTGTCTCTAGGCGGGAAACTTAAGCTTATTGGGGGAAATGAAGACAATAAATGAGGATATACTTACCTAATTCAAGAAGCCTGAAAAGTTTGGTCCGATCGGGCCGGCTTTTTGCCCAGTCCTGGTACTAGTATGTGATCTAAGAAACAACACACACACAAATTTGTCATTTTAACTAAATCTCGGCTTTATTCAGTTAAAAATCTATGAGTGTTCGGTTCCAGATAAGAGGCTTTACCCCAGTGTCTAAACCACGACTAAAACAAATTATTGTCCCAAAACAAGCTGTTTCCCGTAGATCACCCTACCTGGAACCAATATATTTCATTTGCCATCTGAGTGGTCACCTAATCATTCGCATATCCAATTACCCAACTCCATCCGTTCGTCGTCTCCGAATTCCGTGGTTTCTGCTGCCCGAATGCCCTCTTGTTTCACTCAGATTTTTGATCGTCTTCCCCTTTCCGGCACATTCGATTCCTTTCTTTTCCTTCCAAATCTAATCTATATTGTCGCGACTATAAACAAATAAGCCGAGTTCGAATCAGAAGAGCATCTTTTCGCACGTCTCCGTTCAGATATACTCTGCTTAATTAGGCCCTCACAGTATTCTTGTTATTCTTGGGCATCAAAGTGCTTCCCACCCTTTCCCTGTGTGCCATTCAAATTCTGTTTATCCTGAATCTTTACGTTCTTCCAGAATACGTGCTCCAACTCGCGCGGTTCCTTATGTGACAGCGCTCGTCTACAACAATTCCCTGATGGGATTCGGGGGGAGCACCCCATCAGGAAACACGTCTCAATGTTCAGAATTTCGCTTTCAAAAGATTTATGCACTCCGCCTTCACCTCGTTATTTCCTCTTCCTCTTCCACATGTGTTAGTCTGTTTTACGAGCTGAAAAACGGCAAAATTATAACCGTCGCGAATTCGGAGAACAACCGCCGTGACGGCGGAGAGAAACTCTGGCCGTCGGTCGTTAAGTTGCGTGGGAAAAACAAGAGATTTGGTGCGAAAGTTCGAAAGAGTTCTCTTTGAAGGTTTGCTCCCCGCCCCACTGTTTTCTTTTCGACTTTTCACAGTCTCCGTTTGCCTTGGAATCAAAGAGATATCGAACTTTGGTTGACACCTTCCCCCCTCCGTCTGCCTGAACCCATTCTTTCAGCTCCTGAATATTCTATGCGCCGTCATCACCTCAAATTGAATCCTATCCTTCTCTTTTTGCTCACCGCCCTCTCCGTCTTCCAAGTGCAAAAAGTTTCCGTTTCACTCGCACCTCTCCGGGCGTCGCGAATAAAATAAATTACCCGTCTCTCTCGTGTGCACTGCGCCTTTTTTTCGCCATTTCCGTTTCCACTCACCTAAACGTCTTCCCTTTCTTTCCAGACCCGTCAGTCACAGCGATCATGAATCGTTACGAGTTCTACGAGCTCAAGTCCTGGATGTATTTGCCCGTCATCTTCATTGGTCTCCTCGGAAACTTTGGCTCATTCCTAGTCTATCGCACTGCTCCAATGCGGAAATCTACAGTAATCGCATCCAAATCACTCCTCGTTCACATCATTTCTCGCTTCAGGTCGGCACCCTTTTGCTCATTCTCTCACTCATCGATATTCTCCTTCTCATCCTGATAACTCCTATTTTTGTTCTGGTCTTTCTGCCACTCTGGTGAGTCCCCTGAGAATTTCCTCCCGAATCTTGCAGTTCGTAGATCAAACAACATGTTTCAGGCAGAACCAATGGCAGAAATACTCGTTTCACATGAGTTTCTTCGCCTACAGTACTCGATACGTGTATCCGTTGTGCATGATGACAAAGTCATGCAGTTTGTACCTCATGGTTTTGATAACCATCGAACGATGGATTGCTGTGTGTAGGCCACTGCAGGTAGGATGAACTGGAAACGGCCAGAGAGCACATATCGTTGATTTCCAGGCAAAAGTATTGTGTACAAATCGGAACACTCTGAAAGCGGGAATCTTCATCATAATCTTCTCGATTGTGTTCAATTTCCCGCGGTTTTTCGACTACAAAATAGGGTTGGTTCTCTCTTTGGACCATAACAAAGTCTGACTCTTTGCTCTTTTCAGAGATGGATACCTTTCGGAGATGTGGATGCTGGACACCGAGAAACACTGGTGGTACTTCATGTTCTACTTCATAATCCTCTCCGTCATCTTTGATTACTTCCTTCCGTTTCTGATAATGACCATCGCCAACTATCACGTCATCAGGGCTCTCCAGCAGAGCGACGAAGTTATAACAGGATTGGCTGTGCAGAAAAGGAAGGATCAGAAGACGACTGTCATGCTACTCGTCGTCACTATCTTCTTCGCGTTCTGTCACCTCTTCTCAATGTTCCTCAAGGTCGCCGAGAGTATATTTGGAGGGTTCTTAACTCAAACAGTAAGTCAGAAATCCGTTGTTGATTCCTTCAACATTCCTTTCCTTCTAGAGCTTCTACTGGGAAGTGTTCGCCGAGTTCACCATTTTCCTAATTATCTTCCACACTTCAAGCACCTTCTTTATCTACTACGGCTTCTCCGAGAAGTTTCGAACAACATTCCATGATATCATCAGGTGAGTAAACAACCCTAAAAAAGAAGAGGAGGAAGACGTCTCGTCTCCCGGTTTGTGACGTTTCACTCGAAGCGACAGATAAGATCAAGTCGTGCACTTTTATTTCACCAATATCTTTTGCAGATGTCGTCAGAGACTAGACGATGTCAAGTGTTCCACTTACTTGCCCGTCAATTCGTCTGGAGTCATTTCGGAGTCGAAGTCTCGCAAGTCGCCTGCCAACCTCTGAACCTTTGCCTTTCTAGATCCCGATTCACCCTTCATTCTGGTCCCTGTTCATTTGTCAAACAAAAATTACACAACGGGTTAATAAAGATATCATTTTCTACTTTATTTACAGCATAAAATGTTTTTCTTAACTGTGTTAAAGTCGGAGCATAGAACGGTTTCATTAGAACAGTAATTGAAGTATACAAGTATACAATACTTCGACCAACAAGTTCACATAAATTTGCAGTTTTCAGGAACATCAAAAACTCCAAATGACGTCTCTCTCCGCACCGTTTTCCATCTTTTTTTCAGTGTACTGCAGCAGTCACTTTTGGCCGATGTCCTCATAAACCGGACCGGTTTCATCTCGCAATATCCTCCGTTGGACCTCCGCCTGTCTTTCATTTGGCCGCCTGCAAAAAACTCATTTGCAATTCCACGAAACCCAATTTAATTTTTTTGTGTTTCCTCCAATTTGTCAAATTGTCACATATTCGCGCGCAAGTACGCCCTCCGACGTCATCCTCCGTGCTCCGGAATGATGCCACCGTCGAATGGCTTCCTCGTCATAATCTTCTCCCATTCTTCTTATATTCGCTCGTTCGTTCGGCTCACACGTGGTGAATGGAATGAGGTCCGCCCCTCAATGAATGGAAAAGTGTAGGAGTGGAAGGTATCAATTCATCTCCTTCTGCCCCCCTCCCCTTCAATTGTTTCCCCTCCAGAGGAGCTCTGCTCATCATCACCACCTGCCTCTTCTCCCTTCCCGTCCACTTATCAATCGAGATGGCGCGGGAGCAAGAGACGCAGCCTCCGATCAGTTGTAAATCTCATGATCCATCGGTTCAGTTCAAAGTTCTCTGCGTCTCGCCAGGAGCCTCCCCCGTGTACTTACGAAGGGCGGCCATATCCGCTGGACAAACACCGAAACCGACAGTTTTGCTGCTTGTTACTGTCTCGCGATAAAAAGAGCACTGTTTGCACGTTTGTTCTTTGAAACTGCCAACAAGCACGTAATCTGTCTTTACACTTTGGTTCAACTTCTTTGAAAATGCTTCTGTTCACGCTTGTTTTCTTTTGGTTGCTACAGTTAGTTCTTTTTGTCCTCTTCCCTCTATCTCTCTCTCTCGTTCTGCTTCATTCGCAACTGAAACCACTTCCTATCAAGACAGAACACAAGTGACCTGATCTCTCCACCTTGAATTGTGTGATAACCTTCTCGACAGCAGCACATCTGCACTTTTACCTAGTCTCTACTTTCGCTGCTTCCGGAAGTCACGTGACCAGTGCTTCTTCTGCCCGCGACAGCATCCCCTTCGCTGCCTCCCTCGCATGCCCGAATTCCTCTGAAAAAGCGAGGGTGGCAGTGTGTGGCCCCCTCTTCTCCTCGCATGTTGCTAAGATATCACACCAGATCGGGAGAAAAAAGGGAAAAAGAAGAGGGAGAGCAACTTTTTGTCACCGCATTATGCATAGATTTATTCCGTGTGCCGCCCTGCGTCTCCCCGCTTTTCCATTTTTCCTCTGTTTTTTTGGCGGATGATAAGAGATAGCATAATCCAAGGCCGAAAAATCCCTTCCCGGCAGAGCAAAGAAATGAGTGAAGACGCCCCGATTTGCTCTTGAGCCGTCAAAACATCCAGCAGACGGATGGTCTGATTGGCTCAAGAGCATCGCCAAAAACCGAAACAAAGGGAATGCCGCGGTTATTAGCGAACTTGCCACCATGCCCGCAGACGTCTTCGCGCTTCTTTATGGTCGAGAAGACGTCTGCTGATATTAGTTTGTTTCATTCGGTTTTGTTGTCCACTCTCTCTTCGCCTTCCCCCCGTTTCCTTCTCCTTCCTTTTTTTGTTATAATTCCGTGCGACGCAGACGACGAGAGACGGTTTCTGGCGAGCTGTGAACTACAATGGGAAGAGTCGGAAAAGAGAGTCAGAAGGAGCTCAGAGAGTGAGTTATCAGTGAGCTGGTTTGAGTTCTAGAACTGATAACACAGATTATTTCGTGATAAACTCGGAAAGATGAGGAGATAGAAGAGGCGGAAAAGATACTTTATGTCTCTGATCAGTTGACCGTTTAGGAATGCTTCGGAAAGGTTCATTTTCGCTTGCAAAACAGTAAGGCCAACGCCCACCTTTGATTATCACAACTTCTAAATTTCCATCTTCCCAAATTACAGCTTTGGTTGTTGTTTTCAACTAATTCCATGCTTTCTTTTCCCCACTCTCTCTCTCTCTCCTTTCATATAATGACGAGCGAAGTTCACTTTTGCTGTATTTGGAACATCTGAACAACAACGATAAATCTTTTCAAGTACGTACCGTAACCATGCACCCTCTTTGTCCCCTTGCCAGTCGTTTTCTCTTCAGATGACCATTCACAAAACTTCTTCTTGCCGCTAATTCGTTTCCGCGCATGTCTGTCTGATGACCCGCCCGCCGACCCCTCTCACTGTTTAGATCATCGTCCCGTTCTGCCGCCGACGCGTACATGTTGTTTGTCGAATTGTAATCACTCTCCCGTTGACTCGCACTGTCTTCATCGGTTTATCAAACCATTACCGCCACTGACACTGTTTCAGCCTCCCGATTATGGCCTACTTCAAAAATATTTGCGCTTGATTACCAGCTCCTTTGATTCGGAAACAAATCGGAAATACTGTACCCCTATCTATTTCCTCATTCCTTCGCACTTCTGATCTTCCATCGTGGCCTTCTCTGAACTGCTTCCTGTTCATCTTATTTCTCAACTCAAAGACCTCTTTCCAAAGGGCACTTATGCTCTTTCTCGCTCTGCGGATCAGCTTAAATACACTTTACTTTATAAGATTTTTCCTGCCGGAAACAAATCGATAATCAACATGTTATGTGTTCTGTTGTGTACATAAACACGTGCGACACTGTTTCCGTTTTTCCCACCTACCGATAGTATTATCAACTTCTCTTCTCACACTTCGCTCGTTTCGCCTTCGTTACTAAAATTTGTAAACTTTCAGCAGAATGGGCTATCTACAAAAGCTGTTCCCACCGTACTACAAGTACTCTGTTTTCCTTTTCGTCGGATTCGAATTCGTTTATTCGGCGTTCGTGCTCGCCATCTCCGAGGCCTACTACAAATCCGCAGCACTCATCCTCCCCATTGCATATAGGTTTGTTCCTGTTTCAATTCAAAAACAGTGTCAATTGCAGAATGTTCGACGACACTGTAAAGAAGAACAAAGCAGGATTTGATTGGTCGCCGGAAGAGAGAGATATTCTGGAAGTGGTTAGTAGTGCTTGTGAATATTGTAAGTATCCTGAATTGAAGTGTTTCAGTACAAACTACAAATGCTTCTACTTTGGGTCATTTCAACGATCGGCGTCATACTCTGTATGATTGTAATTATTCCGCAGTTTTTTGATTTTAATGATAAACGAGGAAACCCCAGTCACCTGGTAACCTGATCCCACGCTCCGAATCAAACTAAAGACTCATATCTATTTCAGTGCCTCGTCCGACGCACTCTCGCTTGGCTGCTCTTTTTCATCGTCGCCGTCTACGTAGTGGTGCTCGGAGTGGCCGTCTTCTGGGCTTGGCTCGACGGCGGAGCAGCCGCCCGACATTTCCACACTCATTTCGAAGGCGCCGAGAAGGAGGAGGTGTACATCACAGAACTCGAGGAGGCATTCGACTGCGAATCGGACGACGATCGAGAGGTTGCCAATGAGCACGTGAGCATGTTTTGTGGTGGTTTTCTCTGAATTCAGATGTGGTTTTGACTTTCTTCTTGCTCGCCATACTCCTCTTTGCATCCCTTCGAAGGGTTTGAAGCATGTCCCGAGTGGATTGATGTTCTTTTGCCGTCTTGTGATAGATCTGACTTCCGATTCGCTCTATTCCACAACCGGATGTTATTTCCAGATGTGTTGGCAACGGGTGAACAAGACATTCGTCTCCGACACGTGGCTCGACATTCTCTTCCTTGTGTACATCGCTGGACACGGACTCGCCTTCCTGGCCATTCCATTCTTCAACAAACGTGAGGAATTAATGCGTGTACCACGTACCACGTCATAATATTTCAGAACTCGTAAAAGACGACGACGACGACGACTACGTGTCTCCCCCGGCTGCCAAGTTGTTAGATTCCTAAGTTCTCTCCCAACATTCGCTAGTTCTTTCACGACGGGTTTTTGAATTGAAAACCGAATATTTCCTCTCCCCGTAATCACTTTTCTCTGCTGTTTCTATGAACTATTCTCTCTTTCCTGTCTGTCTTCGGCAATGCTCTTAATTCTAATGGCTTTCATGACTGTTTTCTGTACTTTTCCTTTCTATGTTTCAGAAAAATAAATAAGTTTATTTGAACAACGAATGTACAACAAAGTGAGGGAGCAAAAAAGAAAGAGATTGGCGGTAGAGCAGATAAACGTACAACTCATGTTCACGCACGTCCCCATCCAACGAATGCGGCACGACGAACCTTCTTGCGGGCGGCTTGGATGGCAAACTGCTGACCTTCGTAGTTGGTGGCTCCAGAAGCATCTGGAGAAGAAGCGGCAGGAGCAGAAGAGGCAACAACGGTATCAGTGCTCTGAGCAGCATCATATCCGCTGGAAGAGATCGGTGACGGAGCATCGGCGGCTTCTGCGACTGGAGTTGGGGCTGCTGCAGTCGTTTCTTCGGCGACCGGTGCAGGCTTTGCTGGAGTAGCTTCCTCGACAGGAGCAGGGTTTGGTGCGTTATAAGCGGCAGAGGCATCGGCGGCAGGGGCATCGCTTGATGAAGTATCATGACCAGCAGCAGCTTCGGCAGCAGGAGCAGGAACACCTTCTGGAGCAGGGGCACTTTCAAGTGTGGCGGCATTAGTAGCTGTAGCCTCAATTGGAGCGGGAGCGGCTTCTGGTGCAGCGGTCTCAGTTGGAGCAGCAGTTGCGGCTTCGGTAACTGGGGCGGCGGTCTCAGTTGGAGCAGCAGTTGCGGCTTCGGTAACTGGGGCGGCGGTCTCAGTTGGTGCAGCAGTTGCGGCTTCGGTGACTGGGGCGGCGGTCTCAGTTGGAGCAGCAGTTGCGGCTTCGGTAACTGGAGCGGCGGTCTCAGATAGTGCTTCAGATGGGGTCTCATAGGATCCAGCGGCGGTTTCTGGTGCTGGAGAGACTTCTGGCGCTTGAGTAGCAGATTCAGATTGAACAGAAGTTTCCTCGACGGCAGGAGCTAGAGCTGCCTCGGATGATGTTGGGGCGGGTGCTAGAGCAACGTCTCCTTTGGATGCAGAATCATAAGAGTTACTAGTTTCTGGCGCAGCGGGAGCCGGGGTCTCAGCGGCAGCGGGAGCCGGGGTCTCAGCGGCAGCAAGGGTAGGAGCCGGGGTCTCTTCAGCGACCGGTGCAGGCTTTTCTGGAGTAGCTTCCACAACAGGAGCAGGGTTTGGTGCGTTATAAGCGGCAGAGGCATCGGCGGCAGGGGCAGAAACACCTTCTGGAGCAGGGGCACTTTCAAGTGTGGCAGCATTAGTAGCTGTAGCCTCAATTGGAGCGAGAGCGGCTTCTGGTGCAGCGGTCTCAGTTGGAGCAGCAGTTGCGGCTTCGGTAACTGGGGCGGCGGTCTCAGTTGGAGCAGCAGTTGCGGCTTCGGTAACTGGGGCGGCGGTCTCAGTTGGAGCAGCAGTTGCGGCTTCGGTAACTGGGGCGGCGGTCTCAGTTGGAGCAGCAGTTGCGGCTTCGGTAACTGGGGCGGCGGTCTCAGTTGGAGCAGCAGTTGCGGCTTCGGTGACTGGGGCGGCGGTCTCAGTTGGAGCAGCAGTTGCGGCTTCGGTGACTGGGGCGGCGGTCTCAGTTGGAGCATCAGTTGCGGCTTCGGTAACTGGAGCGGCGGTCTCAGATAGTGCTTCAGATGGGGTCTCATAGGATCCAGCGGCGGTTTCTGGTGCTAGAGACACTTCTGGCGCTTGAGTGGCAGATTCAGATGAAGCAGAAGTTTTCTCGGCGGCAGGAGCTAGAGCTGCCTCGGATGATGTTGGGGCAGGTACTAGAGCAACGTCTCCACTGGATGCGGAATCATAAGAGTTTCCAGTTTCTGGCGCAGCGGGAGCCGGGGTCTCTTCGGCGACTGGTGCAGGCTCTGCTGGAGTAGCTTTCTCGACATGAGCGGGGCTTGGTGCGTTGTAAGTGGCAGAGGCATCGGCGGCAGGAGCAGGAACACCTTCTGGAGCAGGAGCACTTTCAAGTGTGGCGACATTAGTAGCTGTAGCCTCAATTGGAGCGGGAGCGGCTTCTGGTGCAGCGGTCTCAGCTGGAGCAGCAGTTGCGGCTTCGGCAACTGGGGCGGCGGTCTCAGTTGGAGCAGCAGTGGCGGCTTCGGTGACTGGGGCGGCGGTCTCAGATAGTGCTTCAGATGGGGTCTCATAGGATCCAGCGGCGGCTTCTGGTGCTGGAGAGACTTCTGGTGCTTGAGTCGCAGATTCAGATTGAACAGAAGTTTCCTCGGCGGCAGGAGCTTGAGCAGCCTCTGATGCTGTTGGGGCAGGTACTAGAGCAACATCTCCTTTTGATGCAGAATCATAAGAGTTACTAGTTTCTGGCGCAGCGGGAGCCGGGGTCTCAGCGGCAGCAAGAGCCGGGGCAGCAGCGGGGGATGCAGCGTTGGCCGTTCCGTCAACATAACCTGCTGGAACACCGTCGCTTTCTGGAGCCTCAGCGGTCTCTGGAGCAGCCTCTCCTGCTGGAGCTTTGGCAGCTTCGGTGACAGCAGACGCCTCAGGTGCTGGAGTTTCTGGAGCGGCCGGTCCTTCTTGCTCAGAGGTGACATATCCACTGGCTGGTGGAGCAAGTTTCTTTGGAGTCTGAGTAGCTGGAAGGATGATTGCTGGCTCAGCTGTCAGAGTAGCTTCAGTGACGGAGTTGTCAGGCGATGGAGAGTCTCCGCTTCCGACTTCAGTGGCAGCCGTGGTGGCAACATCGGCCGGAGCACCCGATCCCTCAATGGAAGCTCCGGATCCTTCGACAGAGGTGGCCACAACTGGGACTTCCGGCGCTGCTTCTGGTGCAGTCACTGGAGCAGGTGCAGGTGCGGACGCTTCTGATTGACAACGGAAGTGTGAATGGCAGAGTTATAAACAAACCAGAAAGATCGCCACCGCCGTATCCAGTGTCGATGGAGGCAGAGTTGACAGCAGCGTCGGTGGACTTGGCGACGGCGGCGACGGCGGGGCCATTGGTCTTCTCCTCCAGTCTCAGCTTCTCAATCTCTGGACGGAATTTGAAGATATCAAGGAAGTTATCGTCATTGATATCCTTAATTGGGTAGATTCCTGTCGGCTGAAAAACGAGGCAGACAATCATGAAGAATAGGTTCTCAACGCACCGTGTTGATGGCGTATTCCCCGATGGTCTTGGCCTTCTTGAGAAACTCTAGAGTGCGTTTTATCTTCTCACTAGAAGTCGGAATATAAGGAAACAGTGATAAGAGGAAAAAGACTCACACAATGGGAAGAGGCGCTGCGTAGACAGCAACTACTAGAACGGCCACTACGAATGAGAATCTCATTCTGGAAAAGAATGAAATGAATGACCGTATCGAGATGGAAGTTGATTATGTAATGCGACGAATGAAGAAGAAGAAGCAAGATGCAAAAATGAGATTGGGCAAGGAACGAAGAGGACGGTTTGCCAAGGCGTTATGACTTTCGCTTTGCGCCTTCCGCGCCTTCCGCGCCTTTTATAGAGGCACATACCGATGGGAGTCGTGTCGCAGAATGTGGGCGGCGTTACGCGGCACGCCTACTTTGAGTACATACGATTACAAAAAATGATTGTGCGCGGAGAGGTTGGAGGGGGAAGCCGCCCCCGTACTTGGTTCTCAATTTCAGAGAGACACTGATGACATATTCATAATGAAATCGAAATTCAAGAGGGTTTGGAGAACGCGCAGAAAGTTTCCGTTGCCTTTTTTGATAGCTTGGCAGGACGAATGTTTTGAAAGTGAGTGGAGGGACGGAGAACATCGAGACCACAATGTTTCAGTTAATTGGAAAAGAAGTAAGAAGAAGTTATGGTTTTCTCAACTGGGAACCTGCTGCTATACTAGTGAATCTGACTGAGAACACTCCCAAATGAAGCTCTCGCTGCAGAATTAACGGTTCCCTGGAACTTTTCGGCTTCACTGACCACATCTACTTTTCTGGTAGCCTTAAAAGTGAAACCGGACCCTCCGGATGGCCATTTTCCTCCTTGTTCTTGCCTTCGCTCCGATTATCTTGTCACTCAACCGCTTCCCAGCTAGTCATTCTCCCAGATGAGCGGAACAAGCGAAAGAGACAAATTGTAATTGAAACTCTCCCGATTCACCTTGCAACGGCGCTCCAGGGTCAAATCGTGCCATTCCGATGTGGCACAGAAGGATGAAAAGAATCCAATTTCGCTTTCAAGAACTAATCAATCGGAAGCCACTTCAGCAGACATCAGAACACCCTTTTGATGCCTTTCTTTTCCAAATTTTTTCGTCCGTGGAAAGATAGAAATGGAAAGTGGTGTTCTGGGCGGACAAGTGCCACAATCATTAGTCATTGTGAGTTTGTTCTTCGCTTCCCTCCTTCTCCTCTTTTTCTCAAGCAGATCCAGATCATAGGCCTTTTATGATGAACATCGTTATGATAATAGGTGGATGTGCGGCCGAACACACGTATTTCTGGATTCGGTTTGGTTTGTTCGGGGCCCCGTGCCCATTATCGCCCACCGCTCCCTCATCGCACTCTCATAATAAACCGATATCCTCCTCCCCCGGTTTTCAGAATGACGTGGCGTCCTCCAGGTGCCGCATTCCAACCTAATCAAGAGAGTAAACCCGTTCCAGGCATTCGTTCCGTATGCAAATGAGGTGTAGAAAGGAGACGCGTGCCATCAGCACTCTGAAAAACGTCTGCAAAAGCCAAAGTCGACGGTTCGGGCATTAATATTTATTGCCACGCCAGAGACGCAGATAGGATCGGATGGAAGGAGAAGCAGGAGAAGCCGAGGAAGAAGAAGATGTTGTCGGCGTTCGGATTGCGTAACGCGCCGCGCCGAGATTTCGTTCATTGTCTGTAAGTGTGTATGTTTGTTTTTGGCGATCATTTCGCGTAAACCGAAAGAGGACTGGATAACGGACAGAAAGGAGAAGTGAGGGAAATAAGTCAGAATTCTGCAGATTGTAGGGAAGCCGAGTGAGTCACAGGTGGGTGAGAAGAATCTTTCGAGGAGGGGAGAGGGTAGGGAAGCGATGATCTAGCACATAATATAGTCTCAAAGTTAGAAGTGAACAAGTTGAGCATCTTCTGCAAATGTTCCACAATCTAACTGATCATCAGTCAACAAATGCTGTAGGTTGTAGCTTACGCAATTCTCAGACAGATCACTGTCAGATTAGGTGTCGTAATTATTTCCTTCGCCTAATAGGCATCCCATAAGTGTGAACAAACCGATTGTACGCTGATCATTCGTGATCATTTGCATCCCCGTGACATAAGCGACAAATTCTTCAGAAACCTCTGCACCAGTCTCCTTGACGTCTTCAGCAGCGAGAAGCACTTGACCCCGGCCGGCAGTCGGTCGAATCATACAAATCAAACTTGTCTCCAGATGCCAACTTCTGCTGCTGCTTCTGCTGTTTCTTATTCTCTTTTCCATTCTTCTTCGTTCTACCCGTATGTACATCGACTACACGTACATTCGCACATTTGCGCACGCATTCATCTCATTCATACGCATATACAACCATTTTCACCTTTTCCGCCCTCTAATCTTGATTTGAATACGCGTGCCCCTATTCAAGTGATGTTGCATAATTTAGCCCCCAGCCCTCGGGTGTCTGTTTTTTAGATGCCATCACCTTGTCTTTATTGTCAACTGCTAAGGATTGTGTTGTAAACGTTGCGAAGAAAGCGAGAAGAATGAGAGGGAGGAAGGGCATCTCCCTTCGAGTTTATGGCCCGTGCAACACTACTATTGTGGTTTCGAAGTTTGGACGCAATGCATCTTTTCAGAGGAACATTTCAGAAGAGGGATCGACGATAGTCATCTCAACGATCTTTCCTCTCCATTCTGACGTTAATTGCTCTTTGAACCAGTTGCTATCCGTCGACACAATCTGCCAAAGTGTGAAGTAAAGAACAACAAGTTCATAGTCTTCAAGTGAATTCCGATATCATCTTCGTTTCATTTCAATATGTTGCAGTAATAATCGGCCGCATTTCTATGAATTTCACCGATTGCCGGCCTAGCTATCAGCTTCTGAAATCTTCTAAAATTAAACTGTTTTTGCCTAAGAAAACATCACAAAAGCAGGCCGCAACTGGAAGAGGGCGGTCGCTTCAAAAACTGACTCTTACGGGATTTGGACCAAGTTTTTGAGACACCTTTTCTCCGTATCTTTGGAACGCACGATGACATTAGATAGGGTGCGGAGATTCTGACGTGTCGGCGCCATAATGAGTGAATTGTGATCGTTTCGTCGGAGGGAGCTAGGTTTCTTCGAGCTCATCGCTACAATTGACCCAAAATAATACTCTGCTCAGGAATTTTTCGGCAAAGTGCCGTTACAAACGGCAATTTGCTTCAGCAATCGGCACCCGTGCCGTTTCTCGCAGCAAATTGGTTTAAAAAATGACAAAAATTTATTTCGACGAGATAGAAACAAGAAAAGGAACAACAAATAAAGAAAAAAAGTGTCAAAAAGTGATAAAATTTACTTTTTTTCGGTTTTCGGCGCATAACCCTCTTCTCACTTCTTCTTGCAATCTTTCCAATTCGGTACTTTTATCGCTTCTCCAACTTGTCTTCAAATGTGCTGTCTTCGAGACGACGAGCAGCTTCACGGTCGGCAGGTTTTCTTCACTCTTTCTCACGGATCTCCTGGTTGCGGCACTCGAAGTCACGAAGATCGGCTCTTCTCCTCTTTTTCTCGTCTGAAAAGCAGTTAGTTGATGAAGAACCACATCGGAATCCGGTAGGGTAGCTTCTCTTGCGCACTCGTTCAGCAGCATGGCGGCGTTTCTGCTCACATCGCTCCAGTTCTCTGTGTTCCTCATAAGCGGGGCGGACTTCGTCTTCCACGTTCCTGCTCTTCTTCGTCTTTCACGTTTCCTGCTTTTGTAGTTCAGTCTCCTGACGATAGCGGAAGCGGTTGCGCTATTCAGCTCGATGATGAAAATCGATTGCCAACTCAGCCTCACAGCATGCTTCGTCGTGATCTGGAACAAGGCGCCACCTCGCCGTTTTTGTCTTATCGGGCAGACAGCAAATCTCCCAGTCTCTTCCGCTCCTCGTTTTGCCCTTTCTTTCTGTCCACCTTGCTCTCAAAGACATTCAAGTCCGTCCACTCACCTGCGTTTGCCGCGTTCTTCTCGCAGTCGACGGCAGGCAGCTCTCCCCTTCCCCTCCCGTTTCGCTCTTTCGAGCTTTCTCTTCTGCTCTCAGACACTTTCAGACTGTCCTTCAGGTCATTTTTATTGGATTCTGGCAGAAACGGACAATCGGGCACACTTCTGAACATGTCCGCTCATTGAAAGTCGCTCGCCGCGTTCTTCTCGCAGTCGACGGCAGGCAGCTCTCCCCTTCCCCTCCTTTTCCGCTCTTTCGGGATTTCTCATCTGTTCTCAGACTCTTACAGACTGCCATTCCGTTATTCACTTTTCAGCAGTCAGCCACAACGTCGCAATCGTCCATTTCTCTTCCTCAGCTGTCCGATGAGCGTTTCGTGTCCAACTTGATCATAAAACTACTACATAATGATGAAGAGTAGATTGGAAAAGCCAACATTTATTCAGAAGCATTACGTATAATATCATTATACCCTCTCAGTCACTTTAAGTTGTGTGTTGCTGTTGGAACATCCCCTTCATAACTTTTCTGTATTTTCCACATTGAGTTTTTTCCAACACAAACTTTAGAAGAGTGTGAACTTCTTATTAGTCTTAATCTATTCGTTAACTGCAAAATCAACCCCAACACATCATTCGAAAGGGAAACCCGATATCAAAATAACATAAACACTTCGCCTTCACGTCAAACGTCATCAGGCGGAAAAGTCGGAGAAGAATCATTTCCGATTGAAAGAGCAACACAAAATGAAAAGAAAACAGAGAACTTTGTCGATCCGCACGACGGCGAACTTGACGAGTAGTATGCGGAGTGAACGGCAGGAGGAGACGTTCGAGGTCACTTCTCCGAGCCCTTCTATCATCAGTTTGGTGGGATACTGACTTCTCGAGCGAGCAGGTTGAATTGCTGTCATTTTCAGAGCTCTGAGAAAATGTCGGCAGAATCGGCGAAGCCACCACTGGAGAAAAAGAGCGAGAAAAGGACTGTTCATATTAGAAAGGAGAAAGTGATCGCGTACGATTTGGAGTTGGCGTCGTTGTGCGAAAGAACCTGCGATACTGCTTCGATGGTTTCGATTCCGGATCTGGAAGACGTCGAAGAGTTCGAGAAGAAGTGCGAGGTGTGTGTCAGATCTCTTGTACAGTTTCATTTACGTTTCCAGGCCCCTACAACAGCCGCCGTTCAACTTATTCCTATAAAATATGTGAGAAAGCGAACTTCAATTCCGATTCGAGCCAAACTGGTGCGTGACTTTGATCCAGGAGACGCCACTTCCGCCCTGAAATCTGATAAGGAAAAGAAGGAAAAGTCGAAGATTGAAGTGCAAAACACGAAAGGAGCTCATCAATCGGAAGGATCCGTAAAGGAGAGGAAACCGGAAAGTTCAGATAAAGAGATCGTCGAATATAATCTGCAGACGCACATGTTCTCAAACTTCTATCACGCAGTCAAGAAACGATTCTGGCCTTAATAAATTTTGACTTGTTCTTGCTGTTCAGTTTATTCAAAAGAGACCGTATCATTGTTCAATCAACGCAAATCTTGCGCTTGTCCTCGAAATCGAGGTCTCCTCTGCACCGATTGCTCGCTTCCCAGTACTTTTCCGAGATTTTGGGCGGCAAAGCGAGCTTGTTCCAGATCGCGAAGAGAACGAGAGTGGGCATGATTACCCAGACGCCTGAATGGGAAAAGGTTCAGAGGGAATCGAGGGCATATCCAAGGGCAGCTCGGACAGTTTCTTTCTGCCGATAGCTTTCCTGGATAGGCTCTCGATGCTTCTGACTCGAAGCAGTAGCGATAATAGAGGAATAGGAGGAGGTCGGAGAATGACGGGATCGTTCCAAACCTCTTCTTTTATATTGGTTATTATTCTAAAAGCCTCCTCCCCCTCATTCTTCCGTATAATGATAAACATTTCCATTGAAAAGTGAAACCTTCCGAAAGATTCGGTTACAATTGAAATGATAAACAAACCGTTGGGAATCCAGAAAATCATAAACTTCGACCAAATGAATTTGTTTGGATTCATTGGAGGCAGGTGACCTTCCGGTTGGCCGAGAAAGATGGAGAAGAAGAGGATCGTTTTCCAGAGAACCATCACATTCGAAGTGAACGCGAGCAGGAGACCGTGTCGCGAACGGGCGATCGCGAGTCCGATGGCGATAAAGTTGAGCATGCACTCGAGGAGCATCACCCGTCCGGTGGAGCACGTGAGGATGTCGTTGGTGGTCAGGTAGTGACGGTCGACGGACGAGTACAGTGCCCCTGGAATGATTTCAAGATGGTATATAGAAACGGTCCCTCTCGTTTCCATTTTTGCAAACATCTATTTAAACTGCGCACCGGCCGAATCAGACAGTCTATTCATCGTTTCGAGGTCATTCAAGTCGAACTTTGACTTCATCAAGACTGCCGAGAAACAAACAAAACACAAGCCAAGTTTGCGTTGGAAAGTAAATTAGAAAATTCTTGCGGCGGCTGCGCTGACTCACATCCGCCAAACAGGAAACCGGCCTTGGCGCTTGCAGGATCGTTGGTGAACGGGCGGTTCATGGTGTACGCCACGTCATAAGTGCACACGAGTCCGGAAATGAGCAGCCAAAGTGTGACCCAGCCGGGCAGCACGGAATCCTCGATTTTTTTGCTTCCGCTCATTGTCTGAAAACCAAACACTCTTCGATTCCTCCGATTTTCGTCGTGCCACGTCCGTTATCAAAAAATCGAGTAATCTGGGTAGATTACACCGTGAGGACTCCAGTTTCCAAGATTTTTGGTCAACGGACCCACACAGCGGGAGCACGGTCCCTTTGTTTCTTCCGCCTCCAAAACGGAATGCAATTGACCCACCACTATCTGATATCTCTCACTTCGCGCTGACTTCTAACCGTTTCGATAACCTTTTGAAATCGGGAATACTTGTTTGTTTCGTTGTTTGCATCTACACGTCGAATATACTTTTCCGCCCGGTTAACACGTTTGACACAAACTGCCAAGTTCGATTATGACTTTCTAATCAAGTGTGCGGTCCCCGTCTCCTCGTTCTGTGCCCGTTTCACAAAAGATCACCCGGTCTGAAAGTGTTTTTGCAGCCGCATTCTCGACCACTCGAAAGTACACTTGAGACGCCGTGAGAACTGCGTTGAAATGACCATCCGTGGGAGTGGAAAACGGAGAACTGAGCAGGAAGAAAGTCCGGAACCATATGTGGAAAACGATCTGAAACCTCTTGAGCCTGGAATTTGTTCTTTGCATTCTCCGCAGACACATGAGCAGACATCAAAACGCTGACTCTTCGCAAATCTCATTAGATTATAGTAAGTAGACAACGAAAAGAATGAATTGAATGAGAGATGTGACGAGACGAGCTTAACACTTGTCTATCTATTCCGTTGTGTCTGTTTATCACGAGAAATGAGCAAAACATGAGTAGAACTACTACCGCACCCGAGCGTCATTGATCGCCTAACTTCCAGTACGTGTTCCGCATAGAATCCCTCGCGAGACTGATTAACTTATGAAGTGTATACATCCTTCCAAATCCCGCACATACATTGTTGCTCAAATTGCGAAATGTCGAGTCACCGCCGGGATTGCTCTTAATTTTCATGTTTCGCAAGCTACACGATCCGATGAAACTTGGCATTTCGTAACTAGGCACCTTTTTCCTCCCGGAAGTCTTTCCTAAATGCCACGAAATCACCCTTCCCCTCCGACTTTCACTTTTTCGTCTGAAAAACGGAAAAGAGAGAGAAAGGGAGAGAGAATGTTTGTCAAGAGAAACAGGAGAAGTCTCCCAGAGTCTCCACATCCTTCCGCAAATAATTCTTCCTAGCAACTGTGTCTCCATGGCGCCAATCCGATAATCCGACTAACCCAAGCAGAAAGGATATGTAGAAAGCAGACACGCCGTAAATAGAAACAACAGTGTACATATCGCCGGAGGAGAAGCCGTCGTGAGATTCTGCGCATGATACATGAGCGCCTACGTCACCACTAGGAAGTTTTAGTGGAACGGGTGACATCAGTGATCAGAAACACGAGAGTTCCCTTCTTCTGGGCGCATGACCCACCGTAACCGGACTGGCTGGCCCCCTTGAGTGGCGCCATGAGTCAGCATCTCCTTTGTTCAAAATCATCTGATTCCCGGGAGGTAAACAACGTTTGGCGAAGAATCACAGTTACATCGGATCCAATTTGACTACAAAAGACGTGTTCACCTGAAAAGCATCAATTCCTACTGTGTTCTGATTGAAATTGATGTTATAGTTTGGTATGCAGTTGGCTGAATTGTCTTCTGATCTTCGTGTTCCCTTTCAGAAAGGCGCATGGATCTGTTGAATGGAGGAAGTGAGTGATAGTGTTGGTGTTCCCAAGAGTTCTGGATTCTTTGTCTGTTCTGTGCTCATGTTATAACTCGAGAATGACACATTGATGATTTATTGAACTGAAGATCACAAGAATTGAGGTAGTCTTAATGATAATAGAAGAGGTAGGTTGAAATAGATCGAACGAGCAGAAACTATTCATCTTCCGCGCTGGGACAGCAGAGCGAGGTGATCTGATTGTCGGAGAGGCCGTACGCGCAGAGAGTTGGCAAGAAGGTGTCTGAAATGAAATAATTGAGCAACTAGTCATCTCTTTCGAACGAAACTCACTTAATTTCACAGTACACCCATCGGGGCAAATTCGGAATACTCTTCTGATCGCTTTGGCGCCGCACACCCGATGAAGACGATCGTGCTTGTGATGCTCCAGGCGATTGTGCCGACGTTCACTCAGAAACTTTAGCAGATTGTCCACGGAAGTCTGTTCCTCCTTCTCGTTGATCTCATTCTGCTCCTGTTCGGTGGAAGAAGATGCTGTCGCCACGTATGAAATGACGAAGATGACGAAGAGAACGAAGAGAATTGTGGACCGCATTCTTGAGTGTCTAATGAGAAGGATCGAACGGTTTTCGGATTCTTCCATCCTTTTTGACCTGCGATAGGAGAAACTCCGCCCATTGAACTGTCCGATATGATTGATCTCAAGGACGAAATTACGCAAAAAGTAATTGAAAAACAAGTTTTGTAAAGCTCTTCCTTCTCAAGTCAGACTTGCACTTTACATTCTTCCCAATCTCTGATGTTTCTTTCTGACCGCAGGGTCCGATACTAAAGTGCTCATTTGTTTGTATCCCTTCCTTCCTCTCCGCAAAAGTCTTCTTATCAACCACTCCAATCCTTTTCTGACTGATTACTTTTTGTCAGAAATTGAAAGCCAATCAGAGAAGGAGGTTACGGTAGCTTAGTAGACGATTGAGGATTACTGAAAAGAAATGGCAAAAAAGACAGATGCGTTTGATGAAAGTACTTGATCCTTTTCAGATAATCCTGTCTGATGGTGCACGTCTCAATATGAAAGAAACACTTGAGAAGATAAGCGAGAGAGCTTCTAGAGTTCAGAAAACGGAAGCGGATTAATTGAGACATCCGAAGGCTTATCACTGCCGGACACCCGGAGACAATCTGATGTCATCGGCACTTGACTCCAGATTATGCTCGATTTACGGAGCTCATCTGAAAAGACCAAACTACAAAGGAGAGGTTGACTTGAAATTCAGTATCGAGCCGAGTCAAAACACGCAATTACACTTTATATAAGTGCAGTCTCTTGCCAGACAGCTCTTCGAATCCTCTGATCTCTAGACCCGCTTCTGGTCATGTACTTTTACAGAAGATGGCTATTTTGAAGACGCACGAAAGTTTTTGTCACTTCCGAACAAATACCACGCCCATTAGAGCACCTATAAAAGAGGGCTCTTTTGTCTGACTAAGCAATTCAATTCGTCTGATCTCGTATCAATATGATCTCGGCTGTCTCGTTTGTCTTCCTTCTGGCAGTGGCGCACGTTGCGCTCGTCAATTCGTACGGCCTTCCGGCATCATCGAAGGACTACGAGATCATGTCGAGGATAGGAATGGAGAATCCGGCATCGAACATGGTCTTCGGCGTGTACCGCCGATGGAGAAGAAACCCGGTTCCCGAGCGAGTATGCGGAGGCAGACTGATGACCAAAGTGGTCCACGTTTGCAAAGGACCATGCACAGCAGGTTAGTCGCCACGTCGCTCACAACCGAAACTATCTGTTTTCTTCAGTAACCGGGATGGATATCGCCACGCACTGCTGCAGCAACGAATGCAACGACGCCTACGTCAAGAAAGCGTGCTGTCCATGAACGCAAGTACGCTCTCCGAATCAACTATACTTCTTAGCTTCCGTTTGTCATTCCTTCCCACAATCCTGTCGTTCTTTCTAAATGCCTCCTTGTCAGTTCCTCTCGCTTTTCTGTGATTTCATGCTCTGCCATTTGCCGAATAAACTTTCTACTTTCAAAATGACTTGTGAGCAAAGACAACTGACGTGTCGAGTCCAAAGATTGTTTGTCAACATAACCGGTTAATCCTAATTAGGAATGGATAAAGTGAAGGATTTGAGCTCCGGAAATGAGCTATCTAATCTGAATACTGGCCTGAAAAGGCCCGGACACTGAAAGGTCGGTCGGAAACCGATGAATTCCCATCTTAGAATTCAGAATCACAGGGTTTTTTGCGGCCGGAGACCCAAATGAATAATCCATCACTTCTATTTACGCTTCTCAGTTTTCAAAGGTCTCAAAGATGCTCGATTCCAAAATTATGACATCGGAAGGAGCCGTTGACTCAGATTAATTCGCTTGATCCTTGCGACTCTGATTCCAATGAACCAGACGATGACAGAAGTCTCCGTCATGTCTCAGAAGCACTCAATTGTGCTCAAAATAGCTCCTAGACGCGTTTGATCACATAACATTTGACATCAGTAATTGGCGATGTGGGTAAGTGCGTCGAAAGTGGTGTCTCAAGTCAGAATTGTCATGGTTACGAAGAGCTGTGTGTGCGCGACGCATTGAAGGTTTGATCGCAGATTCTGGAGAAGAGGAACTGTGAATTTTAGGAAAACGAGTGAAAATAGGCGTCGCAAAAGATTGACATCTGATCTAACACATTCCCTGGATCATTTCAGATCTTCAGAGTTTCGAAATTGAGTATGAATTCTAAGTTTTCCACATGCACGCGTCTCAGACTACTTTCGCAAGTCGTTGTGCGCGAGAAACACGAGGATCAAAAACCGCGCGCCCGCCGTTGGAAAAAGGAAATGTTCGCAAGGGCAGTACAGTGCATAGCCCTTCAGGATGAACCAATTGACTCGAAACTTTCAGGGTCGCATCTCCACATCCTCGGTAAACGAGTTTACAGGATTTTTGCTAATTAGTGCAGGGGAAGTGTGGTTTTCAGTGGTGCAAAAGGTCAAGCTTACTTGATCAATACAAAAATGTTTAGATGGATTTTGGGGATTCCTAGTATCTTCCTGAATTCGTGTTCCCAGATTTTTCCAGAACTTTCAGGATTCGGTCGAGATGCTGCGCAAATCCAGCATTTGTGACGTGGTCATTTTCAAATGCTTCCAGTTCTCTGAAGACTGATCATTTCGAGAAAAATAGCCACGTGATGGTACTTGACACTATTCTACAACTGTGTTCAACGTTTTTTGTCTTTCGGTGCAGTATGACTATTACTTTGATGACGTCAAAGTCCTTTCGGTGAGTGAAGAGAAACGGGCCACACTTCTTCGCTGTTATCAGGCCCTCCTTTGTTCCATCAACTAAAAATCGAGCAATTTGGATTCTAGAAATAATTTCGAACTTCTGCTCGTCTTTTTTCGCTTCAGTTTAAGGCTTTTGTAGTGCATGCGGAAAGTCCAAGTTTGAGAAGTGCCTTAGTGTGCGACCCTTCAAAGTGGTCTTATCGACACCAAATTTCGCGTATAGATACTTTTCGTTATTCTAAACCCATTTTCAATATTTTTGACTCCAACATCAAATACAACTGTTTTGTATCGCTTTGAATCGGGAAAAAGAATGAGTAGGTCAGCTTTGTTGCCATAGCAACATCCTTAGGCAAAGAATCTCAGAATTCTGGAGTTTTACTATCTTTTCCGAATCTTCTCGGTGCTCGTCGTGTGTAGTTTCATTCTCTCCGCCCTTTTCCTACCGTAACCCTTAAGTCCTTTTCGCCTCTGCTTATCAGCCGTTATTTCGTGCTCCGGGGGGAGGAACTTACGACGAAAGCCTCGTTAGGCTCCGCCTCCTACGGTATAAAAAGGTTGAAATTGCACTGAATACTCATTCCATTTTTGATCTACTTCACCAGTTCAAACATGTCGGCTCTCGTCCTTATCCTGGTCATCTCGACCATTGCCTTAGCGCCAGTGCACGCCTTCTACCGCCAGCCCGGTGAAGGCCATACCAGAAGATGTCACCAAGATCTATGGGAGCGCGTACTCACCGCATGCGGAGGATTTCCGGATGGTAAGTCTGTCCGAATCTCTTCAATATAACAATCAGTATTTTCAGGCAGCTCCGGTTTCTCGATCTTTACACACTGCTGTACAAACAGGTGCCCAGACAACTTCATACGGATGAGGGTGTGCCCGAAAACGTTCAACTGAACACATCGTTTTTTCGATATAGTGCTGTATCACCGGTCTCTATTCCCTTCTAATATTCGTTTATTGTTGTTTATCTAAAGTAAATAAATCTGTTATAAATCGGATGTGTGCTGTTTTGGAAAATGAACAATGAATCAGTTCACCATGAATAAGAAACTGAGAACACAGACAAGATGCTTTCAGGCTCATCGTTCAGATTCACCGAGAGGAAAAGCAACGTGTTGTTTCTCGACACACGTCAGTTTTCATTTTCTGGAGCCATAAAAGTCCTCCGTCAAAGCATCCTGAAGTGCCGATCCGTCCATCACTTTCTAGACAGATTTACGAGTACGAGCCAGTATAAAGGCCGGATGAGAATCTTTCGGACACATCCAACTCCAAATGAGAGCTCTCTTCTTCTTCGTTCTATTCTTCACTTTGTCGGTCTCGGTTGCTGCACCTTTCCAGCACGGCGCGGTTCGGAATCTTCTCCGTCTGGAAGAACAGCTCAGAGCTATTCAACGGAATAGAGAAATGCTTTCGTTCGGTTACCGGAGGGAGGTTAAACGGAGAGCCGCGGTCCTTTGTGAGTCTGAGATCTTTGCGAATGCTCTCGAAATATGTCAAGAACAAGTGAGTCACTTCTTCGTAAATCTGGTACTGGTAGACAATTTTAGACTCTCCCAATGTCGCTGTCCTAATCTGATGGCTGCATGGTGAACAACGTATCGTATCTAATCCCATCGTTCTTATCATTGTCGTCAATAAAATTACACACACTGTTATATTGTCTTCACTCTGAAGATGCTCAAATCAAATTACGACTTTAAGTTCTGCTTTACACTTAAGCCTCTTCAAGTTCTACGAACTGCATCGTTTCTGGCAGATACATGACACCTAAATTTAACGTTTTCAGATTAACTTTCATCGTTTTCTAACCAATGATCAAAGCATGAAGTCTTGAGCATGCTATGAATAGCTCTGGACTGACCCCATCAGTCAGTACAGTAGGATAACTGGTTACTCTATTGGATTACTCACTCGTTGTCCTTGATCTCTTAAGATCAAACGTTGCATAGACTCTGCCAATCGCAAACTACATTATCCAGTCGGCATAGACAGACCGCATCATAGATCGCTCGGTTTGCAGTAGCCTAGACGTTGCAGACAGCAGCTCAATGATCTCGACAATAACGGAACTAAAGTAATCTCCGATAATGGCATTTCGATGGGTCGGTAGACAGTGATAATTCGTTGCCGTACTTTGATGTTGAAAGTAATCAACTATGTCTGTGTTGTTGACAAATCACTTGCAGAGTCCCTTTCCCGCGGAAGTTAGTGCACAACGGCAGTCTGCAGTCGAAAAATTCTGAACGCACTTTCTTTGTGCGCAAAAAGAAAGCGAAACCGTGTCAAGGCTGGTTGACTGGCACGGCGGCATATACTTTTACCTCAAAACGGAACAAGTTCAGGCGTGTGATACTGAAGACTTGTGACAGGAAGATGTATAGATCTAGGTCGACTGCGAGAAAAACAACGATGGTCATGGAGAAGTTCAAAAGTACTCGAAGAACATGATCGCATCAGGTCGTTCTACAGTTGACGGAGCTTTCCTGCCTAGAATCTGATGTGGTTTGAAATCAGTCCAAGTGTTCTGTCTTAAATACCTGGAAAAATGTTTAAAGCCGGACTCAAATTTGAAATGAAAAAGCGTTGAATTCTTTGAAATATATTGACGATCAAAATTCCCTCTTGGGAAAATTCTAATTTTGCTGTTGGATGAGAAGCAAGCACCTCGAAATGGATTTTGACAGAAATGGCCGTGGCCTAAGTGGAAACCTTGGCCATCCGTGTTTTTTCCGTCATTTTTGTGAACAACACAATTGTTATCTTTTTTTTCAAATTTTCAGCGTATCGACGAACATTTCGCCGTTTTGCACAAAGGCGCCGCCGAAATGCTTCTCCGCCCTCCATTTTTTCAAATTATCTCCATTCGCCAGTTGACTAATGCGACGAAGATGTTATGCTTTCGCTAACAGAAGCGTTTCTCGCTCGCTTTTGCACACTGGCGCCTCGGATACCGATTGCTCGAAGGAAAGTCGGTTAGTTGTACAGAATGGCAAATACTTCTCCGCCCTTCATTTTTTCAGATTCTCTCCGCTCGCCAGTCGACAACTCACTGAATGCTTACTGAATAACAATCAGTTTCAGACGGTGTCTGAAGAATATGATCGTTTTTGGTGGAATGACCTGACAGGACAGCAATTGAATCACAAACAGTTCCCGCGCTTGTTTCGATGACGTCCATGGCGGGTCCTCGTGTGAATTGTGACCAAGAAACTGGGCTTAGCAAGCGTTCTAGGTAGAGGAAGACACCTGAATTTTCTAATAACATTCTTGGAATTCCAACTAGACGCTAAGTTAAGCAGTAATTCAGAAGTGATTCTCCGAATGGTGTAGTTTTTTCCGGAATACCCTGACAGTAACAGCTTCCACACACATTGCCATTGCCAACATTGCCAACCTTCGGAGCGTCTCTTCAGCATCTCCTTTCGCCTCTTCCCATCCAGACCCATCAATCAACCCGTTGGCAGCTCGTTTTGATTTTTTTGCACTGCGCTGCACCCGGCAGAATCGAATCAAAACGAAGATGCAAATGATGGCGCACTTT